>OZ012701.1:6079337-6099337 GCA_963942565.1 Maea johnstoni
TATATATGTTTGTGTGTATGTGTGCATACTTATTTCTGAGTTGTGAGATCACTTCCGAAAAGTAAAGTTAGTCACTGATGTTTTGTGAGATCGATCTCAATATGGGTTTGCAAATATCTTTCTTGGTTTTAGTCTGATTAGGGGTATGTTTAGGTTAGGGTAATATCACCTCAAAACACATCCCATAAAAAGTTGCCTTACAATAAGGAAGATAGGGAACAATCTCATACATCAGAATTACATGGTTGTGTATGTGTATGCCAGGGTTAGCTGCCTTCCGGTGCTACGAATAGTGTGTATTTTATATGCCACTTACTCTTTGAGCCTTTGTCCTCTAAGCTGTCTAAACCTTAAATATATTACCCAAATACAATAGCGCAGATATAACAGATACGCTTGTTATAATTATAATTACTGAAACCAGGCTACCAGCTATTATAGACCCCTCTGTCTCCAATTGGCCAAACCCAGATCGCTGGTTTCGTTTGCGTGAGATGTATCCTATATTACTATACATGTGATAGATAGACCCCAAGGAAGCTGTAGTGTATGTGATATACCCGAGGTGTTACGAGGCGGAGCCGAGTAACCCCAAGGGTATCAAATACACCACAGCTTCCGAGAGGTCTATGTAGCTAGTGCCACAGTTGAATGCCTTCCGTCAATCACAGGCCGAGAAAAGCTTGCAGGGCACTCTTGCTGAATTCCCTTGGGTAACACCTTTGAATTAAGGCAGCTTAGAGAACAAAGGCTTAAAAAGTATGGGTTATGTCCTATAACCCTAAAACTATTAGAGGCCTCTGATTGGTGGAAGGCAAGCAACTGTTTTTTAATTTCATAAAAGACAATTTAAATCAAAATAAACTATCTATACCCCATTGGATATTTTAACAAGAATTTTAATAATCTTTCTGCATTTGAGCAATTGTTGCGTATTTGCGTGTGCTGCGTCATCACCAGCATACAAAACGCAGCAGCCCAAAAGCTAATTTGATATGATTCTTACATTATTTTAACAAGAGCATATTGATTATTTGATAAAGACAATACCGTATGCATAATCAGAATTGACTGCAATGATGTGTTTAAATCAAAGGGGGCTGTTGATTTCAAGATGTTTTAACTCGATTTTGTAACGCATGCGCAGTGTATGCGAGATTTGCCATATTATAGCCCGAATACCACGCTGTGGGAACGCGCTCCTCAATTTTGTATTGTATTATACATGTATGATCACTGATTATTTTGCAGGTCTAAACATAAGTGAGATAGCAAAAGGAGCGAGGCAGTACAACGGTTAGTATTTCAATAACAGAGATTATGGTTATGATTCTTATCCTAATTCGTAATAAAGGAGTATGTCATGACGTCACATATTTGAACCACAAATGGCTGCCTTCAGTCAATCACAGGACTTGGAAAGTTCTAGGTGAAGGACATAGTCCACACTTTTTAACTGCCTTAACCGCAAATGTGTCATCGAAAGGAATTAAGGACTGCCTAAGCTGTGGCACTATCGCACCTTTTATGACACATATTATCAATATTTTGACATGCAACATTAATGGGACAGTGTGCGATAAGCAAATTCGATTGCATTAATGGTTAGCATCAGAGATCAGATAGAAAAACATATTACTTATGGGAGCATGTATAAAATCATGTATTTTGACCACAAGCAGGTAAGATGCTGGATAAAGACTATCGACTACTTCCAGGTAGAATGCTATCATATATATATATATATATATATACATATATATATATATATATATATATATATATATATATATATATATATATATATATATATATATATATATATATATATATATAAATATATATATATGTGTGTGTACGTTTGTGTTTCAGCTAACCCACAAAGCCAAAGACTGGTTGAAGGCGTTAGACCAAATAGCCATAAGCCGGGCAAGCCCAGGCCGCAGCAGGGTTTGACCGTTCATAAGGATGAAGTTGAAAAAAGGGGTAAACTATACATTTGTATTAACTTTAAGTCTTTTTTATTAGAGTAGCTGGTGAGGTTTCTGGTGATGGCCTTGGTTGTATCATATACCAAGAGGGCTCTATATCTCAAATTAACTAAACTGTCTATGTTAATTCTCTGCTTATAACCTTTAAGATCCCCAGCTCTCACTTGTATAATTTGGACTGCAAGTACTTGCTTTAGGTATGAGTAGGATCTTGCAGCTTGCTGCCAATCCTCACAGTGCCGTACTGATTATGCAAGTACATGGGACTATTTGGAGGTGAAAATTTAATGCTAAGAAAAATGGCAGAGATTTATGGAACGAAAATTCCTGGTACAGAGACGAGAGAGTTTTCCAATATCGTAGCTTCGTGAGTCAATGAGCAAGTGTCTGTGTACGTAAATAGGAAATTGCTTTAAATTCGTCATATTTCATGTTATTTTGTAATTTTCATTAAAGAAAGAAAAATGCTTCCTCTTCATTGTATAGCAGCCACCGAGGCTAACTAGATTGAACGATATCGACATACTGAAAACAAAGCTGATGATAAAGTGTTAGTAACATAATCTCAAAGCAGAGCTATGAATAGTTTTAAGATCCTTGGAGGTTTTAAATTCACAGGGCCTACCCATGATCTTATGTCAGTACCCACTTGCTTCTGTAGGTATAGGAGATGGACCCTGGGCCCCATGGGCACCAACAGTAGAACCTGCAGGTAAAGCCATGAACAAGTGTTACACATTTCTATAACCATATGCATATATATGCATATATATATATATATACATATACATTTATATATATATATATATATATATATATATATATATATATATATATATATATATATATATATATATATATATATATATATATATATATATATATATATATATATATATATATATATATATATGTATACTAGCACACACACATATATATGCATATATATATATATAATATATATATATATATATATATATATATATATATATATATATATATATATATATATATATATATATATATATATATATATATATTTATATATATATAAATACTAGTATATATATATATATATATATATATATATATATATATATATATATATATATATATATATATATATATATATATATATATATATCTGTGTGTGTATATACACTTTTAATGTTAACAATTAGGGAGATAACTAACTTGCCAATCTGCTAGCTTAATAGTTTAATATCAGTTATATACTACCATTATGTAGAATGCTTTATCTTTTGTTTTACAGGTGCCGAAGTCAGACGACAGTTAGTTGGTAAGTAATATTGGAATAGGCAATACTGCTAATACTCACTATTAGGTAAAACGTCTATGTTCAATCTCCGTTGCTCCAGGGGTTCACTACAAAGTCTTGCAATCAGATTCAGAAACGGTATGATTTTTGTGGTGCACTTTTAGAGACATCATCGCTGAATTACTCGAGGATGATTCATATGAAACTAATGTTGCCAGAGCCTTTGGTGATATTCCGGAGTGCATTCTTAGAGCATCATCTACCATATTACCCCGCATACACCCGGCACCCCATAGATAATACGCACCCCTCCCCCAAGTCCCTTTCCCATATGTAAAATACAGTTCCCCGTTAATAACACCCAGCTCGGCGGAATTGGGGAGTGTGGAGTGTCCGGTTAAGTACTTGACCCTTGTACTGTAACCTCGTTGCCTCTTGAATTAGAGGCTTACAGTGTTTATAGTGATCAGAGTCACTGTACAAGTGATACCAATTACCAGTACGGGTAGTCTATTTTTAAACATGAGCTGGTACATATAGGGTATCAGAATAGCAATCATCATAACATCGTCGTGGTGACAGGACAATAAACAATAGAAACCCACTAAAGATAGATGTTCGCTACCACGCACGCCCCGCAACCATAGCGCCGATGTAAAAAAAAATATGTTTATGTACCCGTTGATAAAACGCACCCGCTCCTTGACATAGGTGTTGTGGTGTATACAAGTGTGTGGTGCACGCGGGGTAATATGGTAACCTCCCCCGTTGTAAATACAAGAAGAATTTAATGCTAATCTTGTTCCTTTTAAGAAAGATAAATATACGTGTTCAAAAAATGGTTAGTTGCACAGAGACCTCATTGTGCCAATAAACATTATTCTATAGTGAAAAAAGATCTAAAAATCATTTATGGGTAAAATGTGTGGATCAAGTAAAGAATATGAAAACGCTAGAGTTCAATTGATTTAGAGCATCATTGAACCTCCCCTGTTGTTAATAAAAGAAGAATTTAAAGACCATTAGGAATGCTAATCTTAGTCCTTTTAAGAAAGTTTTCAGAAAATGGTTAGTTGCAAAGAGACCTCATCAACCCCATGGACCATTATGTATAGAAAAGAATAATTTACCGTATGGGTAAACTTTGTTGGCCAAGTAAAGAATATGAACATGCTAGAGTTAGAAAAACTGTCCTAGTTGGCTGACTTAGACATACATACTTTTTAGCACCTTTAACGTAGAACATGCAAGATCTAGACACCCTACCATCGCAATCAGCGTACCTGACGCGTTTGTACTACACAATTTGATGTACTTAATATTTGGAAGATTAACTTCAAGCTACTTCCAAAGAGTCAAGTGAGCACAACCTGTAACACTTTGACCATGTTATACAATCTGTCAGAAGGTAAAATCAGATTACTTGAAGAACCTCGTTGCTAAAACTCAAAGTAACCCCATTGGGTATGCAGGTGATCTTACAGCGTGCTACCCATCAAAGCTTAATCGTCACAGAGCCATGCAGATTGTCCAAGTACACGGGAATACTATGAATATAATGCTACGAAAAGTGGTGTTCTTGTGTATGGTGAATCCCAGGAGGAAAATTCTTGGATATGTAAAGAGAGAGTTTGCCAAAAGCGAGAGAGTGAAGGAGTGTTTGTCTGTATGAGTGTAAAAGTAATTTCATGATATTTCATGGCCTATCGTGAAATTTGAATTTTTTCCTCATGTTCTCAAGAAATGTGTCTGGTTCATGTATTGTTGGTTTGCGGATATCAATAAAGAGTTACTAGTGCATGAAAAAGGCATTTTTGACCATAAAATGTATCATTTCTTAATTCATATTCCAAGATGAGTGCCCTTTTTATTTTTTAAGCATCGAAACGAAGAATATTCTTGGGGAAAAGAAAGCGATCCTTAACTCTGGGTGAACGGAAACGAACTGCCGGTAAGTATACGAAATAAAAGTATATTCAATAAAGCAATTACTGAGAAAGTAATCTCATTCATTTATTCGGTTTTCATTTATAAGATGTATACATTTAAACTCAATTCATGGAATCGACCTATGCATACTTGTGAAGTGTAAACATATATATATACATATATATGTATATATTTGTATATATATATATATATAAATATATATATATATATATATATATATATATATATATATATATATATATATATATATATATATATATATATATATACATATATACATATACGTATATATTGTATTGTGTTGATAATCCTAGTTTATTCATAATCATGTAGTTTCTGTCCACTGTGTAACATGTCCTTTGATATTAATCCAATGCCCGAAAGACATGTTTCTATATCACTTTATATTCTGTTTCTGTACATGATATTTGCCATATTTGATGTATTTTTTAGATATCAATAGAGATTTAAGATAACCTTTAGAGTAGACGATAGCATTTGGACTGCTTCCTCTTTGAAACGAAAGAATAAAGAGAAGTTTGTGATTTGGTAGCGACAGAGTCAGGGAGCGTTTGTCTTTTGAACATCTAGGTATAAACTCTTTATAAGGGGGGGGGGGATATCTCTGGTATTGAAGATGGAATATTAAAAGCCAGAAGAAGCTATAATCCTCAAAAGAAAGTTTTCCTTATCCAAATGCTACCAGTTAGGCTAGACGTAGCCTGAACATAGCTGGAAAAGTGAGGATAAACAAAATCCAAATCACATATACAATAGATAATAACACGTTCCCTCAGATTTAGACATTCATTTTTACTCACAGGTTCCAAAACGCTGCTAGTGTAGAAGAAAAGAAATGCCTGGAAGAAATAAAACCCGGACCCTCCTCTACATGAACACAACTGAGTTGGAACACGCAAAGACAAGAAAAATCTGCTGATGCAGATCCAAGGAAAAATTCTCATTATGACATCTCCAGGTATTATCCTATTCAAAAATGGCCTCCTGGAGGCATAGAAGCAGGAAATAGATGGAACCAGGATGGACGTGTCTGTACTATAATCGAATTAAAATGATCGATTTCAAAGATAAAATAAAACCATAATTGTTGTTGTCTCCAGCCAATGTTATTGTTCTTTGTCTTTATTGTTGAGTTCAGTAATCTTGTACATAGGATACGTATCTTTTTCAAACTTTTATCAGGTACAGTGTGTTCCTGACATTTATACACATTGTTTTCTTTGACTTTGATGGAGTGCATTCACTCTGACTGATATTGTTTAAACTTAACTAAATTACTTGTTCATTATGTCATTGTCCATCACCATTTAAACAATGCGATATAAATGTGTCATATGTGGTCATTTTGATGAAAGTCTCAAAATCACTCTCAGACGACTGCCTCGAACTGATGCAGACTGAATAGAAGATGCAATGTAGTTAAAGCAGTTACACTTTTTACAGTTCGCTGAAAACAGCTGGTTTCTATTGTCTCCATTCATTCTGGTCAATCCATTGTATCAGATTGAGAGTAATGACATCAGTAATGCATAACATAAACAACAAAGTGAAATCAACAAATTGTAATGATATATCATCAAAGACGATGACAGATTGAACATAAATGCATCATGATTACAGCATCCATAGACAATCATATATTCATTCTTTAATCAGTTGGCAATCTATAATCTCATAAAGATTTGGCAGGCAAATCCTTTTTTAATCATCTGATTGTAAAGCTTGCGTCTCGTTTGTGCTTATGTATATGGCATGGGCTGCCCAAGCATTTAGTGCAAACATTAAATGATGCCACTGTATAACAAAAAATCCAATAGGCTTTGCCACAAGCAGTGTAGGGTTTTTGTCTTTATTTCTGTTTAAATTTCACCAAAACGCGTTTCAATCTTGGATATCCAGATAACGGATTTGCTAGAAAAGGAGAACATCATATAGTCTTTGAGTTTATCTTTATCCTAAAGTTATGCAATCAAAGTCTTAACGGGGTAAAATCTAGAAAAAATGTGATATCCTTCATTCAGAAATTATGTTTCTTCTACAATTATGAAATAGGGTGGTCCTCAGTCGATAATTGTATATATAATCTATGTTTGAAATTACCTTGCATGTTTTTTTCGTTTTTTACTCCTCACATCTTAATTCCTGGAGGGAGAGTGCCATCGTTTCCTTATAAACTCAGCCATGTCTGTACAAGCCAAAACCGCTCAACTATTTTGGTGTTATATCTCTAACAAAAACATTATTTAAAAAATATTTGATAGTTGTTTATATGAACTGTATCTACAACCCATCTTCAAATATCTTTTGAAATTGATGCTTCATTGAAAAGCTATCTTTAACCCTTCCAATGCTGAGGCTATTCTCATCCAAAGCACGAGGACGCAAAGATTTTTGCAAATCATCTAAACCCTATGATGTTGGTATTCATTGGAGAGCTCTCGCTGAGTACTCTCAGATGAGTACCCATTTGCCCAGGTTTCAACAATTTTTCAGGATTTTTGCATAATTTTGTATTGGCCAAAGTAACCACCAGCAGCATAAGGGTTAAAGGTATGACTGGTCCAGGCGCAACTCGCCAATATCTCTAGAACCGAATGGATTAATCAAACTGTCAAACATAAAGGGACTAGCAACAGTAAAAGGTTGCTTTCGTTGATTAGATGTAGGGTTATTTATATTTACCACTTTTAAAAATAAACGATTCTAGGAAACCGAATTAAAGTGCATCAAGTTAATGTATAAAGCTGGTAATCTGGATTAAACACATGCTCTGGTACAAACGGCAATATCCTGATAAATAATTAATATTTGCGAATATTTTGAGTGAAATATGTTTTGTACTAATGGTTTCAATAAACCCTTTGCAAATACGTTTTATATGCTATTGTGTTCGAAAAGTCATTTTCAAGGTCATGAGATCCACAACTAGGAATCCAGGGCATCAACTGGCAAACTACAGGAACAGAGCAAAGTCAGGCCATTTGATAAACTCATAGTCAAAGGAAAAAGAGGGATAACAATGGGGAGATTATACGTGTCTCTGCCTATGCCATAAGTAAAGAAAGGATGGGATTTTACGTCGCTTTCCACAGTTGAAGTCACAACGCGACAAGATGGAATCGTTAATAAAATTGTTAAGAGTATGTCGAAAGTAATATTGGTCAGTTTCTTTGGGCAGGAAAGATACGCAAGGAAATGTTGGAAGCTGAAGTGAAGTTTTGAGGTCTCAAAAGCACAACATGTACCCGTTATGACTACTCCCAAAGCAAACTGGACAAACGGAGACTTGCAATCTAATATTGAATGGATAGTCTTTCCCAAACACGTGGATCTTGCAGACATTTTCGAATTTGGTCCTGACTACCTCGAAAATAACAAGGGAGACTACATCCAATTTCCTTCTGGTTAGATGTTGTTAACAGTATACACTTTATTCAATCTAGCGATTGTTTCAAGTGGAAAGAGTTCATATTAACAACTCCTCTATGGTAAAACCTCATTTTGAATAACAAATTCATTGGCAATGGTTTGATAAGGGTATTATGGTTATAGATGACTTATTGGATTATTGGTTTAATTTCACAATCTTCTCTTTTTTGAAGCAATTAAAGAAACCTATCACTTCCAAATAAACTTCTTGGAACATCACAGTCTTAATCTTAGATTAAAAGGTTTTTTAAGAGTTTCATGAAAAGCAGGACACTATTGAAACGCTACCAAGAAATAATTTACTCAACATAATGTTGGATTTGGGCATGAAAGGTGTTTCGATTTTGTATAAACGATTGCAGTCTTCTAAAGAAAATACAAAATGAAATATCTTACAAATGGGCTGAAAAAGCCTGTATAGATCTTGACATATATGATATTTTCAAATCCTTCACTTTTAATAACCGTATTATAGAAGACACCTATCTGAAATATATTCCGTTTAAGCCTTTACATAGAAGGTTTTACACCAATGAAAAGATAATCAAAAATGGGGCCGAAAACTACCCACTCTCACCCTTTTGTAATGATAGTGAGGATAGTGTGGAAGATATACTATTTGCATACACAAAGATTGATACCTTTTTGAAATCTGTATCATCCTGGTCAGCAGAAGTAGGATTTAAGAGTTATATTTTGTCCATTGAAAGTATGCTATAAAGGTGATTTTGATATCTCTGACTTCTTCAGTTTTATTCTATTAGTTGCAAAGAAGGTTTTCCACAATGCAAATCAAAAATGGCAAGCAACCCCATAAACAACAAGTCATCAATGACATGAAAAGAGTTTATTTCACAGAGAGATACAAAGCTAGTTTAAAGGGAAAACAAACTATTTTTGATAAAGTCATGGGCTGCTATAGGTAACTTCTATGCAAAGAATGTATAATCCCTCCACGGTATTCACATATCAACTATCTTTAATATAATACCTGTTTAAATTGTGTACAATTATGGGTGTAAGCAGAGTACAATAGCCTATATTTATTATGGTACAGTATAACATATTCTTCTTTTCTCACTTTGTTAATATCACCTCTATTCAAGGCACCTTGTGTCTATTGAATAAGGCTTACTTTCATAGAGAGCCATTTTCACTATTGTACATACAAAGTTATCATACACAGTGGTACTACATACAATATCATATTCATTTCAACTACACATGTAGTGTTCATTCGACAAAGCCGGTGGCTTATAAACTATGTATTAGACGATGGTCATAGTTGACTAGTGGGAAAGTAAACGAAAAACCTCTTAGAAATAAAAAAGATGGAAACCCGGAACATGGTAGAAATTCCCTACTCTTCACGAATAGTTCCAAGGGGTCGTACACTTGTAGAAGGACCATAGACAGCCCTCCACAACACCGCACTTGTGGACAATCACATCTTTAATAGTTATTGTGGACAATCACAGCCTTTGAAGAAGTTGTGTACCATTGAAAGGAGGTCAGTAGATAATTAATCCAGCACAGCGATAACATTTACATCAGTTGTCAACAGCCACAGCCTTAAGGCGACGGTTACTTGATTTGTTGGTTCCCGGATTCTTCCAAGACCAATTTTACAGAATCGGGAGGGAGGAGGGAGGTAATTAAAAACAAAATTGACTTTTTTTCATTTTTTCTAACACACGGAAATCTAAGTAAGCAAACAGTCGGGAAGGAGGTAAAAAAATAAATGTTTTTTTGGCTAGTACCAGAATACATACTTAAACCATACTTTTGAATATTAAAAGAATGATTTTTTAATAAGATGATGCATTTCAACAACACTGTATTGGATTGCTATTGTAATGTTGTATTGCTCTGGTATTAGTATTCTCGTAGTTTTGTAGTTTTATTACCATCCATGGTAAATATATTGTAGTTTCGGTGTACCTACTTACGGCTCGGCTGCAAAGCACAAAATAAAGTGGGGGGATGAGGCATTGAACAATAGATATCCAGGGGGGGGGGGGGGGCGTGTATAGAATTGAAAAAAATAATCGTGCCCTGAAATTCTTTGAAAAAAATAATCGTGCCTTGATAATCAGTGAAAAAAATAATTGAGCTCTGACTCCATGAAAAAGAAAATTAGGCTCCGGCCAGATGGCCCTGCACACCCAAAAAAAGGGTCTCAGATAAGGCTGAGGATGCGTCTCTGGGGGCCTTGAACGGCCCCAGACCCCCGGCCGCAATGGCATTGTGACAGAGGCAGACAGGCCTGCACACCAAGAAAGGGTGAAAAAGGCAGATTGTTTTCTCAAAACAGGAAGAATTTTCATCTGGAATAACTCATTTAGGGCTCAGATAAGGCTGAGAATGCATCTCAGAGTATCTAGAACCTTCTGGCTCCAAGACCCCCGGCCGCAATGGCACTGCACCAAGGGCGCGCAGCCCTGCACACCAAGAAAGGGTGAAAAAGGCAAATTGTTTTCTCAAAACAATGAATTTTCATCGGGAATCACTCATTTGGGACTTGGATAAGGCTGATAATGCACCTCAGAGCATCTAGAACCCTCTGGCTTCTGGGGGCTGCATTGGCAGCGGCGGACGGCCCCATGTCCAGCATACGGACTTGAACACCCTAGGTCCCTGAAAGTGATTAAAAAATTGAGCCCTCAAAATCTGCGAAAAAAAAATAATTGAGCCCTGAAACGATGAAAAAATAATAATCGAGCCCTGAATCTCAACGAAAAAAATAATTGTGCTCTAACTTCTATACACGCCCCCCCCCCCCCCCCCCCCCCTGGATGTCTAATGGTCAATGCCTTTTTCATTTTCCCGTCAGGTCTATTTCACCATCCGGGAGTTGTGAACAACCACAGTCCTAATAGCAGTTATAGTCAACCCTCATCCTTTACAGCAGTTGTGAACAACCAGTCTTAATAGCTGTTATAGTCAACCATATCCTTTACAGCAGTTATGGTCAACCACGTCCTTTACAGCAGTTATAGTCAACCACATCCTTAATAACTGTTATAGTTAACCACATCCTTTACAGCAGTTATAGTCAACCACATCCTTAATAACTGTTATAGTCAACAACATCCTTTACAGCAGTTATTGTCAACCAAATCCTTTATAGCAGTTAAAGTCAACCACATCCTTTACAGCAGTTGTGAACAACCACAGTCTTAGTCGGAGTTATAGTCAACCACACCATTTACAGCAGTTATAGTCAACCACATCCTTAATAGCAGTTACAGTCAACCACATCCTTTACAGCAGTTGTGAATAACCACATCCTTAATAGCAGTTGTGAACAACCACAGTCTTGAGAGCAGTTATAGTCAACCACATCCTTTAGATAAGTTGTGAACAACCACAGTCTTAATGGGAGTTATAGTCGACCCTCATGCTTTACAGCAGTTGTGAACAACCACCGCCTTAATAGCTGTCATAGTTAACCACATTCGTTACAACAGTTGTAAACAACCACAGTCTTAATAGCAGTTACAGTCAACCACATCCTTTATAGCAGTTGTGGACACCTACAGCCTTTGTTGTGAACAACTAAAAAAGAGGTCAGCAGGGAAATAATTCAGCTCAACTGCAGCAGGTGTGAACCCATGGAAGGAGGTTAGCTGGGAAATTACCCTCCACAATCACATCCTTAAGTGCAGTTGTAAACCACTGAAAAGAGGTCAGCTGTGGTGGAAAAAGCACAATTACGGATTTTATAGCAGGCGTGGACAGTGAGCTAGAGCCTTTATAGCAATTGTTGACCCTTGGAAAGAGGTCAGCTGGAAAATAATCCAGCAATCCAGCCTGTGTAGCAGTTGTGGTGTACCACTGAAAAGGGGTCAGTTGGGAAATAATCCAGTACAGCCATATAGCTTTTACAGCCATTGTGGTCCACTGATAATATATCAGATGGGAAACAATGAAATGCTCCCATAGCCTGGACAACTGTACAAGGCAAGGGAAACGACTGACCCACCTCAAGTCAACGGCAACTTTTTATCATACAGCGTGTTTCAACCGTGTACCTTCCGCATTTGTAAGACATAACGAGCAAGTCAATCACTTGGCCATTGGTTGGTGCAGCCCTAAGTGGAGTTGGGATGTCAAAAAACCACAACACTGAAATTAATTGAAAAATTACCACTCCCCATACCTGTCTTTATAATTTAAAACTTGGTATATATCTGCAGTAAAGGTATTTAATACATGCACTTAATACGCGGTTAAACTGTGCATTCTATACGACAGCTTGACCAATTCCCACTCGAATGTGTGGCATAGATAAGGCCACATGCCCATGACACCATCAGACTATCAAATTTAATTCATATGAAGCTACGTGAATATTTGTACGTCGTATGATCGACCGCGCATGTCAGGGTAACCAGTCTACCAGTTACTAACATGCGACCGGTCGATTGGTATAGGAATTAAATATCTTCACTGTACCTCTCTGGTGTTAACATGCCTAGTTGGTCTACATAAATGTACTTTCTGTCTGGCCATGACTAGGTTGATCACGTGAGCGTTCTGGCATTTTGATTGGCCCACGGCAGGCACACTTGCACATTTCAAATACTTTCTTTCGAAAGAAGCGATTGGTCAGCACATAGACGAAGAAATTAAGGGACGAGTTGAGTGCAATGAGCCAGTATGTGGGGTAGTAACTGTACAGCCATATGTTGTTGATAAGTTTGTCTTTTCGGAGATGGGGATAAAAGCTTCTGGCTCCAAAAAGGATGGCGTTACGAAGTACCCCTGGCGTGTTGCAGATGAGAATGATGCAGATCACTATGACAACCATAACAGTCACTGACCTATTTTGTGACCTGGTTACCACATCATTTTCTTTCGCAGACAAATTTCGTCGATTCTTCTCTGCCTTTCTGAGTGTGAGAATGATACGTATGTTCAACACCGTAAGAATGAGAAATGGCAGTAAAAGCGTCAAGATTGGTTGCATTATGAATGTATACATGATGTTATAGGTCTTATTTTTATTCAATTTTGAACCAATAAGCACGGGAATGATCTGACGTGTGCAGGGGTCATAGATATTCACCAGTTCCAGGGACCAAAAATATACCATAGCAAATCCTAATGATAACAGAAGTGTAATTACTATGGCAAATGCAGTCCTTTTGTACGTCCAAATGAGTCGTACTCTCATAGGGTGCAGGACCGCAAAGTAGCGCTCGAGTGCAATCAGAACTGCAATCCAAAATGAGGCTAAAGTAAAGCCTTTCTGCGGAACGACCATGTATCGAAACGCAGAGTAGAAAAAACCACCATCTTTGGTGATGAGATTATACTTCTGGTAGAAACCACTATACACCTGAAAATAGCCGTAAAACAGCAATACTAGACTGTCAACTGCAGCCAGGGACATCAGGAGTACATTTGTTGTGGATTTCCTCATTCGTTGAAATGTACATATTGCCAATACATTTCCTACTAACCCAATGACAATCACCAATACACAGAGATATATCATGAAGGCATCATGAGTGTATTTTAGCGAATCTGGCCACCTATAGTAAGAGCTCCTGAGGCAGCGTAAAACATATTTCCTAGTACTGTAAAAGGTCGGCATTGTGTTAGAATCATTTCCACTAAGATTCAATGAAACATTTTGGGTTACCTGGCCTGATTGAAGGGTCACGTTTTCAGAAAAGGTCAACTTCATTATATCAAGTATGGATCCTCACCAATGTCAGGACCTTTATACAGAAGATTTATTTTTTTGAAAGAAGATTTTGATAATATCTGAAGTTCTGTAGAAGAAAAATTATTCAAATATTAGTGGTCAAAATGTGGCTCTTTAGTGGCAAAGGAGTGGTTTGTAATATATATGGTTATCCAATGATAACCACAGGGCTTATATGGTTTACAAGCAGTTATCCAGGTGTTAACTGATACTTTATAATACGCTTTTTGATACGGTTTGACGTTCTGTGGAAGAAAAACCATTCAAATATTTGTGCCCAAAATGTGGATACCCAGAAGTAAGTGTGTGTTTTGGAATGTGATTATCCAGTTGTAACTACGTTGCTATTGTTGTTATCCAAAGGTTAACTAGTGCTTTTGAATGTGTCTAACTAAGAAAATACTCAGTGGCTAATGAGGATTACATGCAGTCGCCCAGTAGTAAGAAGAAATTTGGAGTATTGCGTACAAGTAAATACCCAGTATTTATCTAGTGCACTGGAGTATTGTTTATCACAAGTTAACCAGTGGTTAACTAGCGCCTTAGTTAACAACAAGTTGTCAAAGGGTCCACTAATGATTGGAGTATGTTTCACCTGATTCTAGCCTGTATATAGTCAACTAATCACTACCTTATTATGCGATTAAATGGTAAAGTATATAGTATGTTCCAACGTGATACGTCAGTGGTTTCAATCACACAGCTTTGTACATTGTAAGATCTGTTTTGGTCACAGGTACAATTGTTACGATATGGTAAGTTAATGGTACACTGTTGAACCTATTTAAGATTAGAAAATTGTCCCATATACTATGTACAGTAATGTCCATCCGTTTAGAGCTAGCAATGAGTCATTTTTAAAAATTCACAGCTGCAAATACTTATGAAGACGTTTGCAAGTGTTCGCAATTGCAAGTTAAACTCTCTAAACTGTGATTAATTTGATTTAGGGTTTCAGCAGCAAAGTCACAACCGATCGCAATAAAAAAAAATCACAGTATATAGATTCCTATTGGTTTCAACAGGATTTGCAAGTGGTCACAGATATACCGTCAGATACACGTAATTTTCAGCAGCAAAGTCACAAATGGTCATAACAATGACCTAAGTATTTGGTTTTCTTCAACGTGGTTTGCAAGTGGTCACAAGTAAATAATCTGATAATAGTGTTTCACAAATGGTCTCAACAATATATCTGAGTATATGATTTGCTTCTACAGGGTTTGAAAATAGGCACAGGTAAGTTGTCAGATATTAGCGTTTCAGCAGCAAAGTCAAAAATGGTCACACAAATATATCTAAGTATGTGATTTCCTTCAACGTGGTTTGCAAGTGGTCACAGCTAAGCTGTTAGATGGTACTCTCTTCCCATGCAGTACGTTAATAGTTAATGCTCCACATTCGAGTTGATTCCATACAGTTTGTTATAAATTGATTAGAAAATGATTTCAGCTACACTGGTAAGAACTGGTTTGTCCATTGGTAAAAACTCAGCAGCGAATGATTACAAAGACGTCTCAATGGCTACACTTGCAAATTTAAACTTAATCAACTTATTGTTTCAGCAATAAAGTTTGGACAATTATACCATTTGTTTAAGTCATGTAATTATTGTTTCACATTAGTCAACTAACTCCTAAAACCTTAAAGATGAGCTAACTCTTGATTAATTGCAGCAATCCTCGAGGTACAGAACTTGGTTCCTTTACAAATGATCAGTTGCAACAAAAAAGTGTAGCTTATACTTATTATAGTGTCAGTTGCTTGTTCGATCACATATACTATTTAAACATAGCTCTGGTTCCTACATAAATGAATAGTAGCAGCAATAGGTAAAATGATTTCTAACTTATGTTGCTTTTCCTGTTGGCACTAGTATCAACAACGCCCTTTTATCACTTTGGTTCCTGTATATGTGTGGATGGTTATTTTTGCTCCATCAGAGTTCATCCACAAACTTGTATCCAACTCAGACTGCTTGTTAGATCATCAAAATGCTGACTTCATGGATTAGGTTCCCAAGTAGATGTTTTATTTGTAGTCGCAATACAATGGCGTTTCCTTGTGGTATGAGCTGCAATGTAGTTGCAATATCTCTCAATGTGGTTTCCTTGTGGTATGAGCTGCAATGTAGTTGCAATATCTTTCAGTGGGGTTTCCTTGTGGTATGAGTCACAATGTACGGCATGTGTACAGCATCTGAAAGACTTATCAATAGAAATTGCCTGTTGTTACAGTCACTATGTGGTACTTTTGATTTATATGTTGTAAAGTATATAAGTAGAATGATAAAAACTGATAAAAATGGAGTATGCCTCCTATAGGTGTGTGGCTGTATCCAGAAGTTTGGTCCATGTATGCGTGCTTATGTCTGGTTGCAGGAGCACAGTGCTGTTGCTATTTCCATTCCCAGTGTATGTGAACGTTCCAGTGTGGATATTATAATAGTGACAGTTTCTGATGAGCATACCCATACACATAAAGCTTCTATAATACTCTACGATATTGATTTTCTGCACAATAATGAGTAAAAGCCTTGCAATACAAATGACGTCAAATACCTGACTGTATAAAGGTAAGTTCACAATGCAGTCTTGGGAAGGATGGAAAAATCAATACAACTGCGGATGAAAGTCTTCTTCTCTCCCTAATGGAGACAGATGACAGAGTGATGGAGCTTTTATCAACGTGTTAAAAAAAGAGGTTTTATCACATGAGGTGGCAGGCACTATTTGCATACACTAGGCAAAACGATTACTCTGTCATTATCCGCTGAAATACAAATAGCTTGCCTTTACTTAAACACAAAAGATTTCTTGCGAACTTCACGCCTTTGTGCACAAGAGATCTTCAGTACGCTATCACTTTCCAACATCTAAAAAATTCCCTTTGCAAAAAAGCATGATATTACCTTCACAGTAAACGCCTTTGTGCTCACGAGATCGATAGTACGCTATCCAACATTTAAAAACTTTAAAAGCATAAAAACAAAATATTCCTTTCACACTTCATGCCTTTGTGCTCAAGAGATCCATATCACGCTATTACTTTCCAACATTTAAAAACTTCTCTTTGCTTAAAAACAATATATTACTTTCACACTTCCATCCTTTATTCTCAAAAGATCTATAGCACGCTATCACTTTTCATACATGAAAGGACCTTTTACTTTGCGTGAGATGTTTTCAGCTGTACACCGAACCTTTCATCAGAAACGTACCTTAAACTACCTTTCTTCTCTTATTTGTACAGTTGCTATGTAATAAATATCAAAGACACATACAAAGTACTCTTAGGTAGCTTTGCATCTTTTGTGGTGATTAAAAGAAAATTATCTATCCCTTTCAGTAAGATCCCTCCGCATACCTAATGGTTTAAAAAATACAATTGTAAAAAAATACAAACCCACTTTCCTTTGATAAAGAGGTTTAATTTTCATTGGCCAGTTTCTAATTATAGAGGAAAGAACCAGCCAACCCCATGGCACTTTCTGACATGTTTAAAGGACTGTACACATTCAACCCTACACTGTCCCAGCCATGACCCAATATCTGCTACAACCAATCTAAGACAAATCCACACCGATTTTACTATTGATTGATTGATTGATTGATGTTTATTGGCTGTATAAAGTGTATAGACACTTTATTTCGTAAACTGGACAAACAAGCCAGTAAAGGGCGCACCAGTCATACGATTCCCAACGTGATTGACTGGTATAGCAACCCCGAATCAGACAATAAAGTTCAACACAAACATAATGAGACTAACTCAAAGAGCAATAAACATGCTACTAAGCATATCAATACATCGAATACACTCAATGCCCCTCCTGTCAAAGACCATGACAGCGAATACCAGGGCACCCTTACAAGTTTAGGCCATATCAGCCCTAAACCACAAAGGCAAAACCAACGCCCGTCTAAAAAACGGAGAATTAATAGCTCTAAATCATGCAGCGACGATGATCAGTCGCACAATCTAAACCCAACGGGTACTGGCACCATCCAGCATGATAAAACTACAGCCAATAATGATGCTGTTAACGACCAAAACGGTAAACATGAGCCACCAATCATCATAAATCAAGATGATAGGGGGGCGGCTGGTTATACACAGACACGGTCACATAACCAAACAATGTTATCGGGTGATAACACAACACAGACGACTACCACATCGTCAACACACAACACTATTGATGACCACAACCCAGGTCACATACGCAATCATGATGCAAAAATATCTAATGAATGTAACAGCATTTCTAATCCAAGCAATGTTACATTTCAGGACGAACAAGATACCTTCCTGCCTATGCGACCAGATGCAGTCCCATTTTACAGGCGATCAAGGGGATGCAGCTGTGCAGAAGCCAAGGCACAGGAACGGGCAACAGGCTTGGAAAACCTGGCGGATGCAGGCAAACCTCCCCGCTGGGCATACCACCTATCACCATTCCCAGCATATGTGGGACCGGTAGCAAAGGCACTTGTTGATATCCAACACCGCCACGCCCTTGAGATCACTAGGGAAGTCACAAGGGCCCTGAGAGAGAGCGGCAGATCTGCCGCCACACAAGCTCAACTCAACTGGCGTACAGTTGCCCAATCCTATGGCGACGATACAAACAGCTCTGAAAGAGCTGAAAACAGGCTCGCCAGCATGGCCTCCAAGGAACGGGAAAAAGAGAGATCCCGTGTAACAACCCGCAATGAATTCCACCTCTCTAACCCCATCAAGGAGGAGGATATTGCAAAACACCTCAGTGGGGTGATGGTGCCAATACCAGCACCAGCTCGTAGAGCTAGACCTAACCCCACCAGCCAAAATAGAGTGCGCAACAATGGCCCCAATCAACAAGCTAGTGGGGGCCAAGATGGCAGACAACAACCACAAGACAACAATGGTGGCAACACTGACCCACCCAACCGACGTGAGCAAAACAATGCTCGTCGCGAAAGGAGACCAAATCTAGGCCCTGCAAACCAAAGCAGGTCAAGGTCTCCCAGATATAGGCAGCAACCTAACAGCAACAACGGCTCCCGTGGTCGCCGCCAAGAACGCGGCCCCCCCAACACAAATCGCCGTGGTGGATATAACAACACCAGGGGCAACTACGGCAATGATCGTAGCTTCAATGCACGCCAGTGGGGCCGACAAAACCAAAATGGCTATGGTAATGGAGACAGAGCTCCATCTAACAACAACAGGAATGATCTCACAGAAGTGATTGCACGCGTCGTCGCGGAGTTTGACCGACAGCGCAATGCACACAATAATCAATAAACAGTTTAATCACGCAGTTGTTTTAGATGTTACCAAGAAGGAACATTATTTCTATTGGACTATATTAATCCATATGAACATTTATTGACTTTAGCCATATATACACAGAGATGTATGACTTTTACTTTAATTGTTATAAGATATTATTCAAATACTTCCTGTCCCTACGGGACACTGACATCCTTTGCAATATTAAGAGTACAATAATGATTCTTTATCTGATTGCATGTGTACATATGTATATATATATAAACCTTACTTACCTTTCAGGAAGAATAGTTAATCGATATGGGAGATTTTCATACTCCCCATCACCTGTATATTA
>OZ012701.1:6104337-6111837 GCA_963942565.1 Maea johnstoni
AGGTGCAGCAGATAAATTCCTACAACCGTAATATCAGCGAATGCTAGTCTTACCATTTTCTGCAATCAACAACATAGGAAGGAATGGCAGTTTAGGATCATTTACATGATCTACCTGACATTCGTCAAAGTCTCGGCTCTTCAAATCTCGCGAGATTTTCTTTTCTCTCTCCCTGAATCACATTGGTTGAGCTCTCAAGCTGATCGTTTTTGCACCAGTCAACCGGTCAACGCTAGCAGTCTCATTGGTCAGATGTCCAGCTAGCCGAGATAGTCACAGAGTAACGAGTCAGAATAGGAATAGGACTTTTATACCATAGAAGTGTAACATCTGTTGGTGAACTGTTGGCTAGTATTTGGGATCGAGAAATTGCCACAGATGTAAGTATAAAACGAAATGAACATGTGGTAACTTAAAATATACTACTACTACTACTACTACTACTACTACTACTACTACTACTACTACTACTACTACTATTGTTGCTACTATTACTATTGTTATTATTATCATCATTATCAGTATTGTAATCATTGTTATTATTATTATCATTATTAATATTATTATCATTATCATTATTATTATTATATTATTATTATTATTATTATTATTATTATTATTATTATTATTATTAATATTATATTTATTATTATTATTATTATTATTATTATTATTATTATTATTATCATTATTATTATTATTATTATTATTATTATTATTATTATTATTATTATTATTATTATAAATCATTATTATTATTATTATTATTAGTAGTAGTAGTAGTAGTAGTAGTAGTAGTAGTAGTAGTAGTAGTAGTAGTAGTAGTAGTTGTAGTAGTAGTATCATTAGTAGTAGTAGTAGTAGTAGTAGTAGTAGTAGTAGTAGTAGTAGTAGTAGTAGTATCATTACTAGTAGAAGTAGTAGTAGTTGTTGTTGTAGTAGTAGTAGTAGTAGTAGTAGTAGTAGTAGTAGTAGTAGTAGTAGTAGTAGTAGTAGTAGTAGTAGTAGTAGTAGTAGTACCATTACAAGTAGTAGTAGTAGTTGTAGTAGTAGTAGTAGTAGTAGTAGTAGTAGTAGTAGTAGTAGTAGTAGTAGTAGTAGTAGTAGTAGTAGTAGAGGTAGTAGTAGTAGTACATGTAGTAGTAGACTTGCTTACATCGTTGTTTTTTTCTTCTGTTACAGCGAACGTGTTGATGATATTTACAAAGAGACTAAGATCAGAAGCTCTAGAAGCTGAGGACGTTACGCAGCAACGAAGTTGTATGTGGAATTTCGCCAAGCAAAACTAGCATACACAATAGTTCATATTGGAAAGATCAAACAACTACAATACAGACATTATGGAATCATATGTTTCCACCCCTGATATCTGCTATGTACAAATGGACATTTAATTCCTGCACCAATCTATCGGACGTCTGCAAGTGCCTGGTTTTAAAACACTCTAGCTTGGATAACATGTGGAAATGATAGGCCAAGCGCATCAATGACACACGTAGTTTGCGAAACAAAGATACGTTCAGTTGTGAGGTCATCCACGTATTTAGTCTGCCCACACATTTAGAGGGAGAATTATATGTCGGCACTATTCATAACATTAGATAGAAAGAGAACAGAAACGCACAAGTCAGTAATAGAATGCCCTACTACATGTGGGATTCATCAACCAGGGAATTAGGGAAATAAACGGAGAAAAAGGACATTCCTTTAAGCAACTTACGAAGAGCCACAATAATACCTACTAAAAGTGGGATTTCGTAACTAGAAAATACTGGGAAATAAACGGAGAAAAAGGACATTCCCTTAAGCAACTTACGAAGAGCCACAATAACACCGACTAAAAGTGGGATTTCGTAACTAGAAAATAGGGGAAATAAACGGAGAAAAAGGACATTCCTTTAAGAAACTCACCACGCGTCACAAGAAGTCCTACAAGGAAGTTCTTTCAGCACAGCCCGAGGTTCGGATACTGGAAGTCGACATCAACTCCCATCTAGGGCGGTACAAGGGTGTTTTGTAGTATTCACGTAAGGTGATCATTATTTGGGAGTGCGTCCGGGTCATAGTACCATGTAGGTACCAACCCACGGGACGATTCTGTCTTTGATGTTAACCCTTAAGCTGCTGGTGGTTAATTTGGTCACTACAAAATAGTGTGAAAAGGCTAAAAGAAATTACTAAAACCCTGGCAAATGGGTACTCATATGTTAGTACTCAGTGAAAGCTTTCCAATTAATACCAATATGAAAGGATTTAGTGAATTTCCAATATTTCTTGAGTTCTTGTGCACTAGATGAAAGTAGTCTCAGTATTGAAAAGGTTAATATCTGCTAGAAACGGGCTAAGTTGTTTGATTCTCATGAGATGTACAGGAATGTATGTTTGAACATGTGTCACACGTTGAATTTCTAGCAGTAATGTACCACTGCAAAGACATATAGATATTTAAAATAATAACATCGTGATTCCCGTTGGTGGGCTGCTATTCAGTTCTAGCAGCTGGGGTATTTTATTCTCAAAAGTATTATACATAGGATTTGTACCAGTGTGCTATTACAGTTGTGTATCACTGCAAGGAAGATAAATCGTACATTTTTTCCTTTTCTTTTTCTTTTTTGAATTTTGGTTTTTTTTCTCTAAAACTCCTTCATCATATATTTCAGTTATCATAGGTATCATGGGATATCCCTGTAAATACTAAGCAATGAAAGATTAGATTATTACTTTGATTGCTGAAGTATCGTATTGTATTGTATGTTTATTGACTGTATGACGTATCTATTATGAACGCGTCCATAACTGTCACTGTGGGTGCCATGACTATTGTTAACTTTTCTTACCCTTTAACCGGGTCTTTAAGGAACATAACCAGTGCGGATTCGACCTCATTTGCGCCTTTTGGGGAGATTAATAATACTGAATCTCCCCAAATGGCGCCTCTCTGGAACATTAGCAACGTGTCTACAAGTCGGTCCTCTGTTGACAGATCGCAGACACCGCGCATGCGCTGTCTAATGACAGGCTACAGCTACATGCCGGACACTATGAAATATACACACGATATCTTCAAGATTTATATGTGTGGGCTGACCTTATTTATCGGCTTAGTTGGCAACACCATGACCCTTTGCACTATACCAAAGCTTAGGCGCTCAACTACCAACAAATTACTAATGGCATTAGCAATCGTAGACAATACAGTCCTATTGTCGTATGCCTACCATCTCTTCTACAATGGTATTTACCAAAAGTTCGACCTCATCACAAAAGAGGGCGGGTTCTTCTACCTTGCATCGCCTTATATGGGCATTGTACGGAGAACTTCTGAGACAGCCTCGTTGTGGATTCCAGTACTGATTTCGCTCGAGCGCTTTTTTGCCGTTTGCCATCCAATGAGAGTCCATGAACTTTGGACGAATGCTCGGACATGGTTCGCGATTTCTGCGACGCTAGTTTTCTCTTTGGCCTTTAATTTGGTAGTGTACTGGGAGGTTCGACTATTCGAGATCTACGATCCTTGTACAAGACGTCCTTGGACCGTTGGAGCTGCGTCTAAGCTTAACATGGACAGAGTATACATCATTCTTAACAGTCTAATTCTGACTCCGCTCGTAAAGATAATTCTACCCTTTGCCATACTTTTTGCGTTGAATTTGAAAATAATTCTCGCCCTGCGAAAGGCATCGCAAAAGCGTCGCAACATGGCGGGTACCACTGCAACCGGAAGTGGCCAACAGAGCCGGAGAATCACGATCATGGTCGTCATGGTGATGACGGTCGTCCTTTGCTGCAACACCCCGAATGCAATCAGAAATGGTATATTTATAGGGGTGTTAAACGCATTCCCGCAACTTGTTCAAGATAAGACAATTTACGCAATCGTGGCCTATAGCTTTTTCCCCGCGAACTGGCTGTTGGCATTGAATTCATCTGTCAACTTCTTTGTGTATACTATTGTAAACAAGGATTTTCGCCAGGCACTCAGTAAGTGTTGTGGTTGCTCTAAAGGTCAAGGCTCAGCTAGTCGTGAATCGGGGTCAAGGTCGTTGCCAGATGTCCAGGCCGGTCGGAGAAGGGCATCATCTGACGCAACAAATGAAACGTACATGTGATTATTGATTTTGGCAAACCTAGGGAGAGGGCAAACACCCCTTGCTTCCAAGAAAAAACTTGTCACCTTTAAGGTGATGGGTACCATTGCAAGCTAGATAAAAGGCCCATCCAAAAACACACCTCATTGTAGCATGATCATAGAACAAGGGGCCAAACTGAAGTATCCCGGACCCACCCTTATAGGGATGAAATCTCGCGATTCTCAATGAAATCTTTTTTAATAAAGGAAGAAAACAATATTCATTAATAGGCCTAGTGTTTTAATAGGCCACATAAGGCGGCCTAGCGCCGCAGGCCGAATATAAACAAATAAAAGGACAGTATAAAAGAAGAGAAAGGCCAAGTGTTTTAGAAAATGGCGCCGTAGGCAGCCTTGAGCCGTAGGCTAAAAAAACATGAAATTAAAATATCCAAACAACATTATCCCAATCATACAAAAGAACAAACTATTATGAATGTGAGCAGTAAAAAATCAAAAAATTACTTCTTATTGGGCATAGTCAATAATATCCCTAAAGTAACTCTGAACCTGCAGTAACCATCACCTGCGTAGGTTATGAGAATATGTCATCTGAAAAAAAGTTGTACATTTTGAAATAAAACAGAATATGGATTGACTTATGACAGGTGGCGACGATATTCTCTACCTGATAACACCCAGGAACCTGGAGATACACCTAGTTATAGGATTATGCTGCTATGAGGTGTGTTTTGGGATGGGGCTTTTAACTGGCTTGCAATGGTACCCATCACCTTAACCCCTATGCTGAGAAATCACATGACCTTTAACCCTTCCACTGCTGGTGGCTAACTTGGTCAATATGAAATTATTACCAAAAGCCGGTTAATGATTGAAACCCTGGCACATGGGTTACTCATCTGATAGTACTCGTCGTGAGCTTTCCATAATTTTTGCATTCTTGTGCATTAGACGAAAGTAACCTCAGAATCAGAAAGGTTAAGAATTTTAAAACGGTAAGACCTGATTGAACGCATCATCAAAGATATCGATAACAAGTTGGTTTTGCAAAGGTTCAGTAATACTGAGAGCCTCTAGGTCAGAAAATATTTGAAGTTCCCAGTTGTGAAGGACTGCCCTGATGGCCGATAGGTCTAGCACAGACCAAAGGCTGCTTTCTCTCTCTCACCACGGCCACTGTGTATTACTTCAGAAGCCTGCCCTTAGCAGAGCGGTCTGCTCTCTCTCTCACCACTAAAGGCCTGCCCTGATAGCCGAGTGGTCTAAGGCATTGTTACTTACGGCTCGCTCTTTCTTATCACTAAGCGCCTGCCTTGATAGCAGATTGGTTTAAGATGTTACCACGGCCTGCCCCGATTGCCGAGTGGTCTAAGGCGTTGCCACTGACTGCTCGGCGTCTCTCACCGCTGGAGGCTTGCCCTCATAGCTGAGTGGTCTAAGGTATTGTTATTTACGGCTCGCTGTTTCTTATCACTAAGCGCCTGCCCTGATAGCCGATTGGTATAAGATGTTACCACGACCTGCCCCGATTGCCGAGTGGTCTAAGGCGTTGCCACTGACTGCTCGGCGTCTCTCACCGCTGGAGGCTTGCCCTCATAGCTGAGTGGTCTAAGGCATTGATACTTACGGCTTGCTGTTTCTTATCACTAAGCGCCTGCCTTGATAGCCGATTGGTATGAGATGTTACCACGGCCTGCCCCGATTGCCGAGTGATCTAAGGCGTTGCCACTGACTGCTCGGCGTCTCTCACCACTGAAGGTCTGCCCCGATTGCCGAGTGGTCTAAGGCGTTGCCACTGACTGCTCGGCGTCTCTCACCCCTGAAGGCCTGCCCCGATTGCCGAGTGATCTAAGGCGTTGCCACTGACTGCTCGGCGTCTCTTACCCCTGAAGGCCTGCCCTGATAGCCGAGTGGTCTAAGGAGTTGCCACTGACTGCTCGGCGTCTCTCACCACTGAAGGCCTGCCCTGATAGCCGAGTGATCTAAGGCGTCGCCACTGACTGCTCGGCGTCTCTCACCACTGAAGGTCTGCCCTGATAGCCGAGTGATCTAAGGCATTGTTATTTACAGCTCGCTGTTTCTTATCACTAAGCGCCTGCCTTGATAGCAGATGGGTATAATATGTTACCACGCACTACTCTGTATCTCTTAATACCACTTAGGGTCAGTTATCTAAAGTATTGCCACTGACTGCTCGTCGTCTCTCGCCACTAAAGGCCTGCCCCGATTGCCGAATGGTCTAAGGCGTTGCCACTGACTGCTCGGCGTCTCTCACCACTGAAGGTCTGCCCCCATTGCCGAGTGATCTAAGGCGTTGCCACTGACTGCTCGGCGTCTCTCACCACTGAAGGTCTGCCCTGATAGCCGAGTGGTCTAAGGCATTGTTATTTACAGCTCGCTGTTTCTTATCACTAAGCGCCTGCCTTGATAGCAGATGGGTATAAGATGTTACCACGCAATACTCTGTATCTCTTAATACCACTGAGGGTCAGTTATCTAAGGTATTGCCACTGACTGCCCGTCGTCTCTCGCCACTAAATGCCTGCCCCGATTGCCGAGTGGTCTAAGGCGTCGCCACTGACTGCTCGGCCTCTCTCAACAATGAAGGTCTGCTCTGATAGACGAGTGGTATAAGGCATTGTTATTTACAGCTCGCTGTTTCTTATCACTAAGCGCCTGCCTTGATAGCAGATGGGTATAAGATGTTACCACGCAATACTCTGTATCTCTTAATACCACTGAGGGTCAGTTATCTAAGGTATTGCCACTGACTGCCCGTCGTCTCTCGCCACTAAAGGCCTGCCCCGATTGCCGAGTGGTCTAAGGCGTCGCCACTGACTGCTCGGCGTCTCTCACCGCTGGAGGCTTGCCCTCATAGCTGAGTGGTCTAAGGCATCGATACTTACGGCTTGCGGTTTCTTATCACTAAGCGCCTGCCTTGATAGCCGATCGGTATAAGATGTTACCACGGACTACTCGGTATCTCTTACCACTGAGGGTCTTCGCCAATAGCCGAGGTGTCTAAGGTATTGTCACTGACTGCTCGCTCTCGCCACTAAAGGCCTGCCCTGACAGTCAAGTGGTCTAAGGCCTTGCCACTGACTACTCACTGTCTCTCACAGATAAGGGTCTGCCCTGACAGCCGAGTGGTCTAAGGCCTTGCCACTGACTACTCACTGTCTGTCACAGATAAGGGTCTGCCCTGATGGCCGAGTGGTCTAAGGCCTTGCCACTGACTACTCACTGTCTGTCACAGATAAGGGTCTGCCCTGACAGCCGAGTGGTCTAAGGCCTTGCCACTGACTACTCACTGTCTCTCACAGATAAGGGTCTGCCCTGATGGCCGAGTGGTCTAAGGCATTGTCAACCGCTGTGAACCTTACCCACACGAATATGTTAAAGGTTGT
>OZ012701.1:6116837-6151019 GCA_963942565.1 Maea johnstoni
ATAGTTATTTAGGCAGGTTACTCTTTATTTAGGTAGCTCTTAAGGTAGGTTGCTATTTAGTAGGGTATCTATTAAGGCAGGTAGTTATATAGGCATGTTATTGAAGAGGGCAGTTTCCAGCAGATGGCTATTTAGGCAGTTAGCTCTTTAGGTATGTAGTTATTAAGGCATTTAGCTATGGAGGAAGGTAACCATGCAGTCGGGTAGCTCTTTGGTCAGGTAGTTATTTGGGTAGGTAGCTATGGAGGCAGGTGGTTATTTGGGTAGATGTCTCGAGGTTGTAATTTACAAAAAGAGAAAATAAGTAAAGACTATACACATCCTGATAGGTAATTAGTAATTATCATCCGAATAGATTAGTAATAAAGCATTTTCATAGTAATTGTTCTATCTAATTACTTTACTTCTAAATTGGGGGTTACCACTTTCATTATAGGTGCTTTACTTGTGACGGAAATTACTAAAGGCAAACCAACACAGCTGCAGTCCTGGTCAACCATACATGGTTGGTTTGATGTACGTGCAGAGAACATGATAAAACCTATTTATTATCATATTTTAAGTAAGATCATGATTGTTAATAACTTGGCTAAGTATCCTTTTCCATTAATGCCAATAATAATAACAATAATTTTCCAAATAATACTATTCCAAATAATAATAATAATGATGATGATAATAATAATAATAATAATAATAATAATAATGATAATAATAATGATAATAATAATAATGATAATAATAATAATGATAATACTAATGATAATAACAACATATAAGAGTAAAGTGATGATGATAATAATGATAATAATAATCATAATGATAATAATAATAATAAAAATAATAATGATGATAATAATAATAATAAAGATAATAATAATAATAATAATAATAATGATAATAATAATAATAATGATAATAACAACATATAAGAGTAAAGTGAGCATTCTCGAAGGATCGTAAGTAGACATTGATTTATTTTCAAAATTATTCAGAATATTTTCTTAAATATGTTTTTATTATGAATATGTTATCTGAGAATTTAATTATGTTAGACACTACAAATATAAGTGAACATAATCTGTCTCTGATATGAGAAACAGAAATACATCAGCTCCATTTCTTTCACATATGTCAGCACTGGCAAGAATTGTACTGTTCTGTTTAGGTCTTTCTCTTAAGGTGAAACTCATTAGTATGTAATCGATACTCTCTGCCAAGAAAAAAATAATTCCATTTATCAACACCAGATGGCAGCACTCGCCGGAGGTATACGGCTCTGTTAAGAATTTTCTTTCTAGAAAAATCTCAATTCTCTCTGCCAGGACAAAATAGTTAACATCAAGTGTTAACACCATATGTCAGCACTTGGTATTCAGCATTGTCAGGGATGTATCCATATCTAGGGCTTTGATGATATATGCCTTATCTCCTTTAGAAAATCTCATTAAAGTGTAATAAATTCTCACTACCGAAGGAAATCAGTTTTACTTTGATACCAGATGTCCGTCATTATTAGAGGTGTACAGTTTGCCGATGCCCCTCTGTAATGATGTGACCGCTAGCCCAAAGAATACCCACGATCACCCACAGATTTTGTCGAGTAACCTACCGGTGAAACTAGTTATACACGGCAGACGACGAGTACTTATCCAAAATCTCTGTTTGTAATTTTTTCCCCTTTGTGTTTTGCATTTTGTTCGATATAATAAAACAAATATGAGATCCTCGTGGGGTGTACACCAGAAATAGATTTCCCGACAATCCTCTCTCGAGGAGCAACAGTCACTTTATAACAGGAGTCAGGTAGCAATTATGTGTTGTCTTAACCCATTAACGCCCAAAAAATTAGACAGAAATGCAAATAGGGAATAAAGAGAGAATATGTTCAGAAATAACTAGTTTCAGTAAAGATATTTTCTATGATTCTGCTTTATTTACATAGAATTTGCGATCATATCAGATGAGGAACGTGCATGCGTGCGAGAAGTCACTTTGTAGCAGAGGGAGTAAGGAACAATCGTGTGTTAACCCATACAGATCCAGATGCTGCGACAAATATGCAAACATTCTTTATGAGAGAATATCTAAAGAAATATTACTAAGAAATTTGCTAATTAGTGCACAGTAGATAAATTTCAATAAAATATTTTCCATGTTTCTTCTTTATTTACATACAAATTGCAATTATATCAGACAAGGATCGCGCAGGCTTGGAGCCTGGGAAGTCACGATAACCCATACACGACCAGACGATGCGACATATTTTTATGAGAGAAAATTTCAAGAAATATTGGTAAGATATTGCTAATTAGTGCATAGTAGATAAATTCCAATAAAACATTTTCCATGTTTCTTCTTTATTTACATACAAATTGCAATTATATCAAACAAGGATCGCGCAGGCTTGGAGCCTGGGAAGTCACGATAACCCATACACGACCAGACGATGCGACAAAAATGCAAACTTTATTTTGTGGGAGAATATTTCAAGAAATATTGGCAAAATGCTAAATTGTAAATAGTAGATACGTTTCAATAAAGTATTTTCCAAGATTCTTCTTTATTTACATACAATATGCAATTATATCAGATAAGGATCGTGCATGCTTGGAGCCTGAAAAGTCATGAGTGTAGATCGTGACATGGTCACGTGCACACGTGTCAGTCCAGAAAGATTTTAGCATGAAATCTATAGAATGAAATTAACATTTTAAGGGCTTGTTTGCTCCGATTTTCTATTATGTATTCAGCTGCACTTTTCACGGCTGCTAATAAGAATCCTAATTGATCCAAAAACTGCATTCATTACACTGTGGCTTCCACAATGTGTACGTTGACTGAGTTTGTATTGTATTGTATGTTTATTGACTGTACTAAGATGTACAAATTCATATCAAATACAGCGTTTTTACAAAGAATAAGAAGTAACAATAAACTAGAGTGATAAGATACATAGTAGATTAACTTTTAACTCAGAAAGGGTAGCATAATCTGCAGCAATGTATTGTATTGTTACTGGACAAGTTACCGGTGTAACATATTATTCAGTCCTGTATAATGCAAAGCAGGGACAGAGGTAAACTTTAATGGTGTAACAGCACAAATACGCCCTTGCAGTAGATTACTAAAAAAGTTACCGGTGTAACATATTATTCAGCCCTGTCTAACGCAAAGTAGGGACAGAGTCACACGTTAACGGTGTAACAGCACAATTACGCCCTTGCAGTACATCATTGGACAAGCTACCGATGTAACAAGTTGTTCAGTCCTGCATATCGCAAGTTTGGGACAGGTGTCTGAGAATATTGCAGGAAAAAAAACTTAAGAAAGTAAAAGTACTTGACTGACAGTTTACTCTCTCACTAATTAAGCGTCTGTACATACGTGAGATATACTGGCTAGATACCAACACCAATGTAATCATTGACTCAAAAGGGGCGTCTGTTGGGTGTCATCAATCTCTTTAATGACCTCAGTAAGTGTCTGGTTTTACTAACACCCATGGATAACATGTCAAAAAGATTAGCCAAGCATATCAATGACCAATAAAGCTTGCAAATTAAAGCTATGTTCAGTTTTGAGGTCATCCATGCATCAATGGCCAGGAAACTGAGTGACACAGTTTAACCCGTATACGTCTAGATAATGATACAATATAGGAATAGGTCCTAATAGAGCTCTCTATGTTGCTGGCTTAGGGCTTGGTCAAACATTAACTTACTGAAAATAGATCATACTTTGCTAGGTTCTGAACAGAACTGAAGATTTCTCACTTGACATTCAGTGTTAGGCCATTCCAATTTAATTACTTGTCTTACGAGCTTTTTTTTGGAAATAAAATCCTGTCGGACTCCAAAAAAAAGAAAAAGAAAGTCAACGTTGCTGTCTTACAGACGAAAGTGGTTTTGAAGTTTTCTGTCAGACTCCAAAAGAAAAAGTGCAAGTTTTAAGAATATTCATTGTAAGGGTGATTCAATCAACTACAGGAAGTTATCAATGCTGTAGTAGAGCCTCAGACTTGAGGATGTATATCTCCCACCCTTCAGGTTACAGGGATTAATAGATTGATTGATGTTATTAAGTTGAGAATAGGCTGGTAGAAACATATCGCTACCAGTCCTAGTCGGCAGACAATATAAAACAAATAAAATAAATAAAAAGCCACATTTTTCAACTTTTTTTTAAATTCCAAAATGGCTCACTTCCTGAATCCGGAGCCCGTAAGACAAGTAAATAAATTGGAGTGGCCTTATATGACTAAACTGGTGTCATTTAAGGACACATGTGGTAAATGAACAAGTATCAGATAAGTACGTCTGTATATTTTGAAGAGGAGCCTCCTTCTACCATTTTGTCTAGGTTATGTCTCAAATCTGGGAATCGATAGTAATTTGGTTGACACTGCATGTCTTATCAATTCTTGAATTAGTCTCATTGGTCTTGCGTGCGCATGCGCACAATTGACAGAGTGTTTTTCTAAACTCTGGATTGGCTGCAACGTATATGAAGAAATTAACAGCTGAGTTGACAGAGACAAGCCAAAAACAAGGCCAATAAGCATCAAGGTAAAACTGATAGAACTGTTTGTTTCGCCTCAACGCTGGGTAGACCACGAACAATGCGCTGATGATGCCATTCCTGATAGATATTGGTGTTTGGCATATTATAAGCACCCCAACGATGGCCACCACCATGATTGTAATGTTATTCTGTTTGTCATCTTTGGAGATTCCAGTTTGTGTCATTGCTGAACGGAATCTTTTCGCTCGCTTTAGTGTGACTATGATGCGAATATTGAGAATTAAAAGGACCACCAATGGGAGGAGAAGTTTGAAAAGGGGCAGGATCACCAATCGATAGGACAACCTGAATTCCTTACTCTTGGCCATTTCCGAATCAGTTCCTCTAACTGGCCAGATCTTCTTGGTACATGGATCATATTTGTATATTATTTTGACCTCCCAAGGGAAACTGAGATTCAATGCCATTGCTAACAATACCACACAGATAATTGCAATCACTGTGTTCTTACGCGACCACCATTGTTTCACCTTGAATGGGTGGCACACTGCTAGGTAGCGCTCTATTGCAACCAAGACTGGAAGGTAGAGGGAACAAGTCTCAAAAACCTTCCTAGCTGTGAAGACATATACAGAAACAGGGAAAAAGAACCCTCCCTCTTTTTTCAACAGATTATACTTTTGGAACACCCCGTAGTAAACCTGGGAAAAGCTGTATGCTACCAGAACGAGGCTATCCGCAACTGACAGTGCCATTAAGAGTAAGTGGGTTGTCGTTCTTCGCAGCTTTGCCAGAACCACTAACGACAAGGAATTAGTAATCAACCCAATGATAATGGTTGCACCACAGAGGTAGATCTTGAAAACTTCATTTAGAACTCTTTCATAGTGTTTCCAGTATATATAATACCCACTTTCAATACATTGCATCTTAGTTGTAAGCACCTCAGTTGAGTTGGGAAAATCTCCAACAAAACTGGTGTTTGTATTGTTTACCATGGTTAATATTAATATCAAAATTAATCCACACAGGATTCACTATCAACCTGAATGGTAGTTTTAAGATTCTCCTATCAATATGAAAATCAAATAATAAAGAAGTGTTCCCTAGATCACTTTATCAAGTTATTGCCATCTGATATTGCACTCCATCTGATCTAAAAGTACAGCTGTTTGAATTGATGATAAAAATGTGGCTTGATTTGCCTTATAAAGATTACAATGCTATGTCTTACTTATATTGTTTAACCTTGTATTGTACATGTACATTTTTATATCTAAATAAAATCAATCAATTAACCAATACTGTTATTACCCCAGTGGAGTGCACGCCATTATTTCACAGCGTGTGTTGCACATGCTGTTTCGTGACCTTTCAGTGTCTCAAAGGAAACCTCGTCTTTCACACAATTTCTCAGGCAAGAGGTTACCCTTTTAGTCTAATACTTGGATAGCCCAAGAGTTTAAATACTGTATAAAGGGTAATGTTCCTTTCTGAAATGATAAATGGTTGTATCACATCAGATAATAAATGTTTCTACTGTGACTTTTACTGGATGCTAATTTGTTTTGTTTTTTTGTGTTTTTTTTTCAGATATATGACAAATATTTACTCCCTAGTAATTATGTGATCTCACTAATGGTGTCTTGTGTCCCAGTGTTAGTACGTAGCTCTCTTTTAATGTATCCAATGAATCCAAGTGAATAGTTTTCCTGGTCGATATATGAACGTGTCGAGTTGTGTAGAGCTGGCTAGATATCTGTAGGGGCAACACGACCTATTCGGGCTGTTCCTAAAAAGACAATAATGTATTTCTATTGACCATAAGTCTGTATAGTCCTGTTTTAGCAATCTCCTGATTATTGTCGCTTTCTTCCTTTGACTATGGATCTACCAAATGGTCGGACATTGCTGTTCCTGTATTTTGGCAGCTGATATCTTGGATTCCCCATAGGTTGTTTGGATTTATATACATCTTGAAATTCTCAAACATCCAAAATCGTTCAAACAAAACAATGTTCCATTGTAATAGTACTGTATGACATTTTCCTGTGCTGAAAGTACGTCACTCATCTTCCTGAAATGTTTCATAAAACAACTAAATAACAAAAACAAACCAGATGATTGTGATTGTATGTTAAATGCCCCAATGGAAATGATCAAAGTTTTTCATATATCCAACCGTAGGTCTCAGAGTGGATTGAATGCAATAGATCCAGGCTTTTCCAGTAGTACAGTATTTCTCATTTCTCTATATTTCCCTTTCCAAATCTGCTGTTGTTATTTGATGTAGACTCAATGTCATAATCTGACCATTTACACAGAATAAGCTTATATGCACACCACCTAGGCGTAACATAGATTGATAACTGGTTAGTTTGTTGCTACTTCGTAGGTTGCTGCTAGGCAACAGTCAGTTTGCAATGGCGGGAGTCATGCAGCAGTCACGTGTTTCTTTAACCCTTACACGAACAGATGATCATCTCCTTCCTTTGAAATGAAGTTCACCAATATTTTTCATGAGATAAAAGTATAAGCAATACTTATAGTTATTGAAGCTATAAGGAACATTACTAGTTAGAACATAAAATCGCACTTTCGATCAAATATGTCTGTTAGTTTCCTTTAATTACACGAGTGCATCACAACATGGTCACGTGCACACTTGTCAGTCAAGGCGAGATTGCCTCATGACATCTATTGAATGTAATTAACAGCATTTTTTAGTGTCTGTTTGTTCCTATTTCATATTGTGTTTTCAGCTGCCATTTTCTCACATGTTAATTAGAAGACTAATTGAACCAGAAACGTCATTACTGTTTACTTGTAGTCGCTAGAGTGGGAAGGAGGTCTCATGACCTTGAAAATGACTTTCCCAACAGAATGGTACATGGAAGGTTTGTGATAATGCTTTTTTTAATCCCACCAGGAACAACATACTAGTTTTTCAAGTTTCTTCCTCAAAATATTGCTTATTTATCAAGATATTTCCGTTCATATCAGAGCGTGTGTATAATCCAGGTGTAACAGCTTCACACGTCAACTTGACGTCTGTACGTCATTGTTATAAAATAATTTATTTCATAAAGTGGTTATCAATAATAGCCCTACATCTAATCAACGCAACCAATCTTTTACTGTTTCTAGTACCTGCAGGTTTGCCAGTTTGATTAACCCCTTCGTTCCTGGAGATCTTGAAGAGTGTCCTCTGAAACAGTGATACTTTCAGATAAATTTTTCCAATGAAGCATCAATTTTGAAAAATATTCGAAGGAGAGTTGTAGATAGTGTTCTTATGAACACCTCTCCTTCAAATATTTTCTAAATATTGCTTTTGTTAGAGATATAACACTATAGTCGAGCAGTAATGGCTGCAACAGTCATCACTAAATAATACGATACAGTTGCCACGCTCCCTGCAGGGAGAGTGGCAATCATTATATTTTGGTTCTATCAATAATTTGCAACCTGATTCATTTAGATGAAGCATGCAATGGGGGTTACAAATGGTGATGCCAATACTATGATTTAGAATATATATGACAGAGGTTAGTCTACCTTTTTTACACGTATTTCTTTTGGTACTTCTTTTCCAGAAAGGGCCAAAAAGGCTGTACAAAATTCTTAGTTTCATGTTTTTATCACTAAGAAACTGTTTTGTCTCTTTTCTTTTAGTTGATAGACTGGAGAAATTCTTCTCTTCTACCACATGCGCATCAGGTATGGGAAACTAGCCAACAAGAAGTGTGGTCAGGCTACTAGGGAGATTTGCTTTTGCATATTCATTAGTCCTTATCATATTATTAGGATGGAAATGATTTGTGATAATGACCAAATTTGTCATTGGCAGGTCACGTGATAAGTACCATTTCTATATTTTGTTTAACACCTTCATTTAATGTTTTGAGTTTGGTTACTTTTTATTAATTTCAAGGTTCCATTTTTGTAATATGATGATATTTGAACAGGGTAGTTGACATACTTATGAACATTACACTTCATCACCTTCATATAACTACAGCTTCTCAGGTGTAATTAAATGTTCTGTATGTGGCTATTAGTTCACAACAATTGTTGTTTATTTTTTATATCCTAGAATTTTGGCAGGACAGTTTCACAAATGAGTTGTAATAACCTTCAAGGTAATCCCTCTGAACTTTGCTAGCCTGCAGAGATGTGTCTCTGTAATTTTGTGATGCTTTTATTCCACACCACGCATAGTTGCATGTGCCATAGCAGATGAGTATTTTGCGAAGGGTGGAAGTTGAAAGTATGCCAGTGTATCATGTAACTCTATAGAAAATGAAAAAAATGAACAGTTGAAGCTCATCCATTCTTGTATTTTTTTCATTTCTAGTATAGTCTTACAACAGTCATAGTATTGTGAATTCTTCATGTTCTTTAAAACAGTATTCATGTGATCTTAGAACGAGCCTTCGAGTCAGATCATGTTCTTAATTATCCCTAATACATTCATTACCGTTCTGAAAATAATAATTTCAATTTATTATATATATTTATTATATATTATATTTATTTATTTATTTATATTTTTTGACAGTCTTCACACAATCGACAAACAGTCTTATCATCTTCCTATATCAGGCGTAGATTAATCCTAGCTTGTTCGGAATGCTCCAACGTCTAGTTTTTGCAAAGAATTGATAAGAATATTGCCCCCCCCCCCACCCGCGAAAAAGAATTGCCAAATTCTTTCGAAGTTCTTATCTTGGTTCTCGATAGTGGGAATATAGCATCACTTAGTGATGGCCTCGACTGATAAGGGAGAAAGGCGTTAATGACACTTTTTTCCAGCACTGAGGAATAACATTTCCTATGAGGCACTGTCACAATTACTTAATATATAGATTTTCATTTCATCGCATTTTATCTTTAGTGACTCAGTCTGGTAGTTGGAAATCATTTATTCTTCCATAATTGCTATTGCATTCCTGTTTATATATTGATGGGAAGACACACAATTTACTTAAATTTAAACAGTATCAGACAGATATAATACATCAGTGTACCTAACCATCAAAGTTGAAAGAGTACATTATGTGAAAATGTCAGAAACTCATTTTACCTCATAAAAGTTTGAAAATGAATGAGGACATACATCATACAAGTGTACTGGACTCAACAATAAAAATAACAAGCCATAACATAAGCTGGATACAGAAAAGTAAAGTTTTATTTTATCTTTGAACCTGGTCATTTAAGTTCAATTTCAGTACATACACGTCGTCCTCCCCGGTTCCATCTATTTCCTGCTACATTAATTCAAGATGGCGGACGAAGGAGGTCAGAGGAGTTTCGGCTCCTCCAATTTCGACTTTGACGTCGTCTTTAGGGATGATATTGGTGAAATTTTGTCAAAGGTTGACACAAAACTCGCGAGTGATGTGGTATTGTATGTTCAGTAAGTGTCACTCACACTGATAGTATACTTTTGTTTTATTTCACATACTTTGTACACTTTGTAGTTATCTACAGTCAATAAAGTATATATATATATATATATTACCCCTGGAGGTCATTTTGGAAAAGAAAAGTGCCTGGAGATGTTAAGTTGAGAATTCTTCCTTGGATCTGCGTCAGAATATGCTTTTGTCTTTGCGTGTTCCAGCTCAAGTGTTTCCATGTAGAGGAGGTCCCTTTTTATTTCTTTTGCGCATTTCCTTTCTGCAATACTAGCAGCATTTTGGAGCCTATATGCAAAAAATAAATGCCCAAATCTGAGAACACATTTTATAATCTATTGCATTTGTGATTTGGTTTTATTTATCCTCACTTTTCGAGCCATGCTAAGGCTGAATCTAGACTAGGTAATAAGTGGTGGATGAAACTGGTACCAGCGAAGAAACGCCCCGGGGGGGGGGGGGGGGGGGGGGGGGCGGGACACTCAGGTACAGAGGGGGGCGCATACGCTTGTTATCAAAATTTAAAAAATACCCCTAAAGCAGGCCAAAATAACACCCTAATTTTTTTGTCTTTGCATTACATTCATACTTCCAAATACACCAGTATACACGGGTAAAAGTTGACGGGCCCATACTGTTTTCAATCTCTCAATGTATCGACATTTCACGGCTTGAAAACCTGCAATGGTCCCATTTTTTTTATATATATAAGGGCCCGCTGTTACGGGCCTGTAACAGGCTCATAACGGGCCCGTAACGGACCCTTAAAGGGCCTGTTATAATGAGCCCGTAACGGGCGCGTTACGGGCTCGTCAATATAACGGGCCCGTTTGGACCTATCAATATTGACCTGTGTACTTAAACAATCTGCATGGCTCCATCAGGATTAAGCTAAGATGAGCAGCAGGCTGCAAGCTCGTCTGCATACCCACCGGGGGTACTTGGAGTCCTATACATTTTGCAATCGAGACCTGATGATCTTCAAGTAACAAGCAGACAGTTAGCAAAGACAGCATACTTGATTAAAGACAAATAATCACCTTAATGTATGACACAACACGAGGCTATAGAGTCATAGATTTCACCAACTACTCTAACGCAACAACTAAAGTCAATATGGAAATGCATAGTTTACCCCTTATTCCACTTTCACGCTTCTTAAAAACATACATATTGGTGCTTGCCCTGATGGCCATGGTCTTCTGTACTAAGTAAGCTCTATGAATAGCTGAAACTCAACAATGACAAGACTGAAATCATTCTATTCGGCTCTAAGAAACACCTAGCTGAACTTAACATTAAGTGACTCTCTGTAGCGGGGACTGATGTGTCCGTGGCATCTGAGCCTGTGCGGAATCTGGGAGCTATGTTTGACTCTCAATTGATCATGGCACCCCATGTCAAAAGTGTTGTCAAAAAATCTAGCTTTCACCTGAGAAATATCGGAAAAGCGAGACGTGTGTTAACAGAAGATGCTACAAAAACAGTGATGCAGTCACTTGTGATGTCTCGCTTGGATTACTGCAATGCTCTCATAATTCGAATACAACAGGATTTGATTGCAAAGCTGCAGCGACTACAAAACAGTGCTGCAAGGATAGTATCGAGAACCAGGAAGTATGAACATATCACACCTGTTCTCGTCAAGCTTCACTGGCTACCAATCAAATTCCGCATCCAATTTAAGGTGCTACTGCTGGTATACAAGGCGTTAAACGGACTTGCACCTAAGTACATCAAGTAGCTGCTCGTGCCTTATAAACCCAGACGCCATCTACGATCAGAAGCAAAGGGCCTTCTGGATGAGCCTCGGACTAGACTCAAATCTGGAGATCGCGCTTTCTCCATTAGTGCACCGAGATTATGGAATGCGCTTCCACAACACCTAAAGGATTCTACATCGTGTCAGGCTTTAAGAAGTGTCTCAAAACACACCTTTTCAGGATCGCCCATTGAGGCGTTGTTGACTATTACTCAAACTATGACAATGTGCAGCGCTTTTGAACATTTTATGAATGGAAATGGCGCTATATAAATTCCAATTATTATTATTATTATTATTATGAATATAGGAGTGTCTTTTTACCAGCACCTTGCAGATTGAAGATAACACAACCTGCCCAAACTACTGTAAATCACTTAGATATGGCGTTAACATTAAATAGCACAATTACGATACTGCCCTGGATAGCGTGATCTAGGTATAGCGGTGGACGGGAACAGCAGCAGCAATTTCAATTAAGAATTTTATAAAGACGCGAATTTTACAATAGCGCATATGGGCAGAGCGCTATTATCGCTATCTTATTGTTCCCGCTATACTTAAGTGATTTACAGTATATGCCATCGAAGAACATGCAAAATAGAAAGTAGCACCAGAATAATAGTCCAGGTCCTGGGTGCATGTGTTTTTACCTTTATAAATTTGTACCTGCAACTCGACCAGAAACCATTCTGGCACATACTCAAACGAGCGGATGGCATTGAAAAGTCTGAAAAGTAACTTGACTAAGGCTCGGTAAGCATATACCACGTGCTCAGCAGCGATTGTGTTGAGAGTTTTGATTGCACGGATTACTCCATCATCAGAGGAAGGTTATATTACAGTGTCGACATTTAATTCCTGCACTAAATGCATGGCCGACCGGTCATATTACACGACCACACCTGATAGACACCCAGTTTCCTGGGCATGGATCCATGGATGAACGTAGCTTTGGTTTACAAGCTACGTAGGTCATCGATGTGTCTGTCTTACCTTTTTTGCATTTTACCAATGGGTGTTTGTATAACCAGGCAGTGTCAGACGTCCGGTAGACTGGTGTAGGAATTAAATGTCTGTACTGTATATACAAGAAATCATCATGATTGGACATCTGATTGTACTCTCTGACAGATGGAGTGACATGGTCAACGTGGAACTGGTTGTACTTACACTAGTTTTTAATAGTTCGAAGTAAATCTTAAGTACATTATCCAAGTTGTGTACTACAAATGTGTCATGTGGTCTGATTGAATGAAAAGGTGAATATATTTTGTGTGACATACGTAAAAGGTGCCAAAATGTTCTCATGCCTCATTCAGCCATTTGAACAACTTCCTTAACTTTAACGTTTTCATAATTTTCATTTTACTTTTGACCGACACGGTTTACCCATAAATGATTTCTTAGATCTCGTGTACAGTGTCGACATTTAATACATGCACTAAATGCCTGGGCAGTCTGGCACAATACAATACCGCACGCCCGATTGCTACCCAGTTTCCTGGGTATGATTAACACACAACTGAACGTAGCTTTGATTCGCAAGCTACGTGGGTCATTGATGTGCTTGACTTATGTTTTGACCTGTTAACAGTTGGTGTTTGTACAACCAGACACTGGCAGACGTCCGGTCGGCTGCTGCAGGAATTAAATGTCTGTACTGTATTCTGTACATAACAGGACATCGACATGATGAGGTCTCCTTGCAAATAACCATTTTTTGAACATCTGTACTTTTTCTTTCTTAATAATGCTAAGATTAGCATTCCAAAAGGGCTTTAAGTTCAACCTGTATTTAACACAGTGGAGGTTAAATAATGCTCTAGGAATACACTCAGAAATCTCACCAAAGGCTCTGGCAACACTAGCTTCAGGTAAATTACCTCAAGTTATTTCAGCGTGTATGTCTTAAAGAGAACACCAAAGAATAAACCCATACCTTTTTCGAATGTGTATGCGAGGCTTTGAGGCGAGGTGATAACGGCCCTCCAGATCCTGAAGCAATGGAGATGGGTTAGTGAGCAATGGAATCTCCAGCAAAACACAACAAGAGTCAACCATATTTCACAAAGCCCAAAGATAAAGATATAATCCAAATTTTAAGATAAGTTAGGACCAACAGAAGTGTTGACATTATATCAAACATGGCCATGGCAACATGCAAAGCAGCATCCTCGCTGTATACCTATATAGGGTATCCCAGAGAAAACGCAATCCTCCCCTTTTCCCATTTTTTTTCAAAACAGCTTAATTAACAGTGAAAATGAGTTCATGGTTGATGAGAATGATATCTTATAGATAACCTGTTCTAGCGCCAGCCATTAATCCGGTCACCAATGTCAACAAGTGAATGAAATGATGGACGGGTCAATCTTTGCCTCACAGCTTTGTCATGGATGATTGGATTTCCTAGAAACTGCAACAGCTTATCTCAATGATATCCTTCTCTTCAACCATGAAGTCATTTTGATGTTTTTTAATGTTGTTTTGAAAAAGAATTGCGAAAAGGGTTGGATTGCATTTTTTCTGGGACACCCTGTATAGGTATACAGCGATATATACACACACACATCTATATATGTATATGTATATATATATATATATATATATATATATATATATATATATATATATATATATATATATATATATATATATATATATATATATACATATATATATATACATATACATATATATATATACATATATATATATATATATATATATATATATATATATATATACATATATATATATATATATATATATATATATATATATATATATATATATATATATATATATATATATATATATATATATATATGTTTATATATATATATATATATGTTTATATATATATTTATATTTATATATATATATATATATATATATATATATATATATATATATATATATATATATATATATATATATATATATATATATCAAATAGACATATCACAGAGAGTTATCGTCAGATTGTGAATATAAGCATTTTTGTTATTGCGATATCATTTACGAAGAAGAAAACTTAGATTTCCCATTCAAAACAGCACAATCATGTAAAAAGGAAAGAAATGCGCTTTATGTATTGTTGGAGTTCAGTTACAAGATTTGCCATTTATATATATATGCTTATCGTCAACATTCAAAGACGGTGTTACATTTTATTGTTATTCAAAACAATCCTATAAAGGCAAAGTCACTTATAAAATATGCGCATGGTCCCGAGGCATATGTTTTGCAAATATCCCCAAAAAACATTTGATTTACTTGTATAGTCCCATAGATTGTGAAGCAGTTGTTCTTCTGGGCGTTCAACCAGTCGTCTTCGTGGGATAACTGAAATACAAGTACACACACATATAAACACAGACACACCCACATATATAGATACACACATACTTCTCCATATATATATATATATATATATATATATATATATATATATATATATATATATATATATATATATATATATATATATATATATATATATATATATATATATATATATATATATATATGGAGCAGAGAATTAATAGAGACATTTAACTTGTTATTTGGATAGCTATGTAGTCTACGGCCTTTACCCAGTGTCTTCGTGGTTAACAGAAATACAAACGCAGATATTTTATGCATGCCGCTATTGCATATACTTACGGGCAATTCGTTTCTTTGTCTGCGAAGTTTGGTGTGCTTTCTTTTTCCACGGAGGTTCGTTCCTCTTGATGCCTAGAAAAGTATGAGCATTAACATGAGAATATCAAGCAAGAAATGTTTTTTTCTAATTATTTATTCTACAATAGTAACTCTGTATACGTATTCATATCGGTGAAAGTTAAACACGAACAGGAACAAATGAAAGTAATGTATATATATATATATATATATATATATATATATATATATATATATATATATATATATATATATATATATATATATATATATATATTTGTATATATATAATAATAATAATATAATTGATATTTGATATAGCGCCCTTTCCACCTATAATGTTCACCTATAATGTTCATTGGACAGTTGTCGTGGTCCATATAGTCAATTAAACTCCTTTCGAAATAGCAATGTTTTCAGCTGTTTCTTGAGGTTTTGCACACTATCAGCAGCCTTGATGTTGTCAGGGAGCTCATTCCAAAGGCGTGGTGCATAGGCACAGAATGCTCTGTCACCAAACCTTTTCAGATTGGTGAGTGGTATCTGTAATAAGTTCTTAGTGTTTGATCTTAGAGTCCTTGTATTGGCTTGTTTGACTAACAGTTCCCTCAGGTATAGTGGGGCACATCCTTGCATGCATTTGAAAGTCAAAAGCAGAATCTTGAACTCAATCCTTTTCCTGATGGGCAGCCAGTGAAGATCTTTTAGAACTGGTGTAATATGATCATACTTTTTGGAGCAACTAGCCACTCTAGCAGCATTGTTTTGGACTTTCTGGAGCCTGCATAGCAGCTCATCAGTGATTCCACAGAGAAGTCCATTACAATAGTCAAGGCGTGATGTCACCAGTGAGACGATGGCACTCTTGGTTGTATCAGTATTGAGAAATTCCCTTATTTTTCCAATGTTCCTAAGGTGGTAACTTGCAGACTTGATAACTTATGATACATGTGCAGACATATTCATGTTCGGATCAAAAACAGCGCCCAGATTACCGACGGGTTCATTAAGAACTGGTACTGGCAGATCTACTAGATAGATCATGGGAAATAATGACTAAAGAGGAAATAGAAAGAACAAAGGATGTTAATTTGAACTTCTTGGAATACATGTCTATTAAACAGAGTATTAAAGGTTTCATAAAAAATGCCAAAAAAAACAGATAGAAAACATAGGACCTTATAGACCCTACTTACTAAACATAGTGTTTTCAGAGAAAAAGGGATGCCAACATATTTATAGAAAGACAGGGCAATATGGAAACAAATCTATGGTCAGACATCACAACCTTTCTAACAGAAATTGGATATAGGAACTTTAGACTAGAACATCAAATTTTTATTTTCGGAGATGCAGAAATGGATTACCTCTTTAACATAATTATCATTATTGCCAAAAAAGTGTTATATCAAAACAGAGGTAAGAGAAATATTTACTCTTTAATACACTTTAAGGCATTACTTGAAATGGAAAGAGAGTCAGAAGAGGTATATGCCAACGAAAACGATAATATTGAGCAGTATGAGATAAGGTGGGAGAAATATCTTAGACTATAGTACAAACAATATACACCACACATAATATAGACAAAATATAGAATAGCAGCAACTCCTGTGTCGTCTATTAGTTTAATAAGTCCTCCTGTGTTGTAATGTGCGTAAAAAAGGAGGCAAGAATCATCATATGTATAATATATAGATAAGATTTATTTCCACGTAAGATACTGTATTTATTGTGATAAGTCTGTAAAATATTTGTTCAGTTATACAATTTTTGTTCGTGTTATAATATTGAAAAACAAAATAAATGAACAATGGATGATCCAGAGTTCTTCAAAAACAAAAAAAGAACTGGTACTATTACACCATTTACGGTAATGCTAGGAATGGAGATTTTCGCCCGCATCTTTGGGGTACCCATGACCAGCAACTCTGTCTTGTCTGCATTCAATTTCAGTTTATTTTGAGACATCCATGTATAGATGTCAGTGAGGCAGCTTTCAAACTTAGCTACACCTTCGTGCACTACACGCTGATTGATAGGTTTGATAGAGATGTAGAGTTGCGTATCATCCGCATAAGCATGGAGTTTTAGACCATGCTTTCTTATCAGTATTCCTAAGGGTAGGAGGTAAATCAGGAAGAGCAGAGGGCCCAACACTGATCCTTGTGGTACAGACCATAGGATTTCCTGTGATGCGGAGAATGAATCATCTATCTGAACTCGAAGAGTATGGTCACCAAGATATGAACGGAACCATTCAAGGGCTGGTCCTGTTATACCCAGAGTGCTTTCCATTCTAGAAAACAGCACATCATGGTCGATGGTATTAGTCCGTGAGCCAAACCCCATTTTTGGGGTTTTCGGTTTCATATTTGGGGGCCAATCCTCACCTTGTTTTTCTGAAAGCCTATTGTTTTAGCTTCATTTTGATGTATGATAGCCTTGTATTGGGTGGAGCTTTTCTGAGAAAATGGCCGTGATAATCGGACTACTGGTAAAATCTGTGTGATATGTAGAAGGACAAATACCTTTGATTCAGTGCTTTATAGACGCCCAATCATCCCCATACTTTACAACTAGTTAACTTTGAAATTATCAAACATGCTTAGATAGGTTATTGCATAGAAAGGTACCTTAAACAAAAAATCTAGACATATTTTACCAATTTTGGGGGTGTCTTGTGAGAAAAAGTCAGTTTTGTTCAATATTTTCCACTTAAGAAATTGCAATATGAAAGTTAGATACCTTAAAGTATCAAATATGACATTCATCCATTCTATATCATTATTCAGTCCAAAAATAGGCCTTTAAATGAAATATAATTGACACTGTGAAAGAAATTGCACCACTATCCTCGCCATGAGATTTAAATGGTAATAATTCATTCTTGAAAATATACGCAAATTACTGCATCACCCATACATTTTTCCAAAAGATACCAGTATTGTTTTGTATTATTCTAGACACCACAAGAACTGTATTTAAACTGGCAGACAGTATAAACCTTGAATGTGACTGTCAGTGCAAGGAACTTAAAGGCATAGTATGGTATTCTACAAGGTGACAGTAACATCTAAAACTTAGAAGTCCATTTAAAAGTACCCCACAGTTAGAAATCCATTACACCTTGCATAATTAAGCTATCATCAGATCCCCTTTGAAAAGGGGGGGGGGGCGTGTTCACCAGTCATCATATACATATAGGTGGCGCCAAAGTGGCACATCCATTTACAAGTTACATTGTTTGTCACTTTCACGCCACCTATATGGACAGCAAGACTGGTAACCCCGCTTTTAATTTTTTTTAGATAGACAAATGGGACCTGACAATGAAAGCCTATGCAAGAAATGAACTTTTAATTTTAGACATGAAATTTGCAAATTTAGTGCCACTTGGCCACCACCTATATGAAAGGGATGAATGGTGACCCCCCCCCCCCCCCCCCCCCCTTTTTATGTTTGATTTTCAAGAGGGGATCTAATGATGATAGCTTATGCAAAGTTAATTAGATTTCTATCTGGGGGTTATTTTTCAATTGGACTTTATGTTTCAGATGTCACTGTCACCTTGTCGAATACCGTACTATGCCTTTAACAATTTAATTTATACAAGCCAAATATTTAGAACTAAAATCAAGATTATTCTGTATCTTCTTCAGAGTCATCTGACACAACTTGATCATTTGTATCAGACTCCAAGACCTAAGCCTGGTTGTCGCAAGCTTGGACCTTACACATGTCAGTACAGCTGAGTCCACACAAAACTTTTTTTTCATCTGAGATGATGACACAGCTTTGTGTCCTTCTGCAGCAGCTTTTGCAGCATAGAGCAATGGGTGAATGTCTGCTTCCTCTTGAGTTGATAGCAGTTCCGGCACTTCTTCAGCACCACCAGTGGTTAGCTTGTATCCTTCAGATACACTGGTTGTCTCAACTCTTTTGTGTAGGGGCCTACCCTGATGGTCGTGTGGTCTGTAGGAAGGAAGGGATAGGGTTTTACGTTGCTTTCAACAGCTTAGGTCATATAGAAACCCGGAAATTCCCTTCTCTTCACAAATAGTTCCTTGAGGTCTTTCAGTGGCAGAAGGACCATAGACAGCCCTCCACAACGCCGCATATTTATATAGCATTCAGGCCTACCAGCTTTAGGATCCAGCGAAGACTCAAACCTGCGAACTCACGCTTGGGAGCCAGGCATCATAACCACTAGGCCACGACAGAGGCATTGCCATGCTAGCTGTCTCTCACCACTACCAGGATTCAAATCCCACCCAGGGCATGTGAGAAAGTTAACAGTGACTTGGGATTGGAAGTTCTCCTGTTTCCTCCACCAGTTACAACTGGCTAGTCACGACTCAGCTGCAATATGGCAGAAAAAGTGACGATAATCGAAATTACACTCTCTTGTGAGAAATTCAATCAGGCTCTGCTTGTTGTGTGAGTTGGACAGGAATCTTCTCCACAGTTGAACTATGTGACCTGGAACAATAATCTTGACCTCTGACTGCTCTCTCTATGTCTTTAATTTTCTCTTCTCTGTATACATCGAATATGACATCTATCCTGATACTGTCAGAACACTCATGAAGTATTGCTTTGAAGATGCTTGATGCAACTTCAACAAAGGTGTTATGGTCACCTCTTGTTTTCTGGACAGGTGCTATGGCATGATGGTCATGATACTCAGACTGTTTCAGATAGTCATGTGACTGTCATGATTTATATTTCCAGACTGTTTCAGATAGTCATGTGACTGTCATGATTTATATTTTTAAAGGTAAAGGTAAAGGTATTCGGTTTATAGTCTTGTATCCACCGAAATGTTCACACAATCTTCCTTTCCTAGCAGGCCTGTACACACGGACACCATTTCAATCCCCCGAGGGATATTCCAGAGCAGATGGCTGTATATAGCACACAAGCTCTAAGTACTGCCTTACTAATACTAGGTACCCATTTTTAGCTGGGTGGACTGAGGCAATATGGAATAAACTGTCTTGCCCAAAGACAGACCAAAGTGCAATGGCCGGGAATTGAACCAGCGACCTACTGATGACTAGTCCGACACCTAACCAACTGAGCTACTTTGTCCCCATATTATTAACAGTACCAGGGCCCTAAATTATTTGTTTGTAATCTAGACTAACTTTTCAAAGCATATAGATAATTTTGCTAATATCACATTGAATGAAATCTTCTTGGGCTATTTCTTTATAATTCAAGTCTATATGCACATACAGCATCATTTATTTTTATGGTTATCCCTCTAACAGGGATAGACATTTTCTATTAATATACCTCATGTGAAGATTCTTGATTCTGGTTGGTCAAGGGCCATGGATTAATTGTCATGTTTTCCTCACTCCTTAGCGACAGGCTGTTGTCCTTAACAGCTTATTGGCTAATCAATTAGCCCATAGCAACAGCGAAGAATACCAACGAACACCCACAGAGTTTGCCGAGTGACCTACAGGTGAAACTAGTTCAGCAAGGCAGACGACGAGTATTTATCCAAAATCTCTGGTGTTTGTAATTGTTCCCCCTTTAGTGTTTTGTGTTTTGTTTGGTATAATAAAACAAATATGACACCCCACACGGATGTCATATTTGTATAATATCGGTGGACATTAATGAACTTCTGGAACAGACAAATATGAAAATAAATAATTGAAACCAGTGCAAAGCGGAACATATCTGACAAACATATCACAATAAAAATGCAGAATTTATTTTTTCAAGTTTCCTAGCCCAGCAACTCAAACGTTGACATTTTAGAGAATGGCATAAAAAAGTAAGCTCCAAACAAAATGTGCATGGTATAACGTACATTATATCTTATTATACCTCACTTGAAAATCGTAAGCCGTGATTGGCTGACTTAACAGTTAACAATCATCATGTTGCCCGAATGGCGTTATGTTAACCGTTGTCAAGCAGAAGTGGAAGTAGAGCGTTGGCGACGCCTCGCATGCACGTGCGCCTTGCTTGTTGGCTGACGTCATTGTTTGTCACGTCATCACTGCACGTGCAAATTGCGCGGCAAATCAACAAAACACATGGTGAACGGATCGCTACGTCGCAACATACAATTCTTAATAAAATAGATTCTACGTTGGAAAAGGAACTGCTGCACAGTATAACTAAGGGTGAAGAATGGTAAGGCCCGGAGGGTAATGATTCAATCTTATTTAATTGGTATTTAAGCATGAATGTTCTCAATTGGGGGTCTATACGACGGGATACTTCGGTAAGCTGTTAGGCAGAATTCATTTGATTATCGATAGGGTCAGCGTATTGTTTTTTCATTGATATTTTACCAAAGTGAGGTTTGTTCGGTATAATAAAGCAAATATAACATCCCACTGGGGATACCATGATGGAATATCTCCCTCGGGAGGATGGTTTTCCCTCGGGCTTCGCCCTCGGGAAAACCATCCTCCCTCGGGAGACATTCCATCATGGTATCCCCAGCGGGATGTCATATTTGTATAATGTTGCCAAAGTAATATCAAGGCATTGTTTTACCACACAGTGCATACCAAAGTGTATTCGGTTTTCTACCATCTTTCGTTGCCCTCATATGTAAACAACTTTTTAATAAAGCCTTTTTTCATAAATCAAATGTACCTTTTCCATAAATTGAACCTAAAAATAAGGCATATTGCCTTAGTAATGTATGGACATTGTTTTTTTGCCACACAGTGCAACCAGGGCTGGAATAGTGTTTTTAGTGTCATTTGTTCACCTCGCACATTGTCATGGCAACCATAAGTAAACAACTTTTTAAAGAGCCCTGGTTATCACAATTTGAAGGCACTTTTCCCAAAAATCTAAAAGCAAAATATATTTTTTCATGATATAATAGCCATAAAGACAACGCCAGGCTGCTGTGTTGGCAACCCAAGGCCTCGGGAGGTCTGATGCATCTCACAGCCTCTGGCCTGCGGCCCTCGGCTGTGAGATGCATCAGACCCCCTCGGCCTTGGGTTTTCCAACACAGCAGCCTGGCTTGATCTCAATCCCTCTACCAATGTATCATCCCTGCCCTGTTACAGTCACTCTATATTCACAGTCCGGAGTTCATAATGAATTACAAACTGATATTCTTCAAAGCCTGATATCATGGAAAAGCTCCAACGTGTGCAAGGCTATCATACATGAAATTGAAGCTGAACAACAGGGCTTTTCAGAAATGTATGGTAGAATTGGCCCCCCAATATGAAACCGACCAACCCTCTGGCTCACGGACTATATCAAATGCTGCACTTAGGTCAAGAAGGATCAGTATAACAATTTCATGGTGGTCAATGCTTGTAAGAATGTCATTCTGTACCTTCACCAGTGCTGTCTCTGTGCTGTGGCCGGGTTTATAATCCGATTGAAGGTATTCATGTAGATTGTTATCTGTCATGTAACTTGTCAGTCGCTGAGCAACTACCCTCTCTAAGACCTTTGATACAAATGAAAGGTTTCTAGCAGGTCGGTAGTGTTTTAGTATCTCAGGGTCTAAGGTAGCTGTTTTAAGCAGAGGGGTGACCACAGCTGATTTCATAGATGTAGGTACTTCACTTGTCCTCAGTGAGGCGTTAATGATGTCTGTGATTGTTGGAAGCAGTTCATTTTTGGCATCCCTGATAATCCAAGTGGGTATCGGGTCCAATGTACAACTTTTCGAAGGAGATTTACATATGATCTTCCATACCTCCTCCTGTGTTGTGGTTTGAAGAAAACTTAGAGTTGAAGATGGCTTATCCTTTTTGAAAAATGTTGCAAATATATTTGTGAGGTCCTGAGCAGAACTATACGCTGGCAATTTTGTCGTTTTGTGTCGAAAAAGAAGGTCGTCTATAATTTTTGAAATAGCTTTTGAGTCATTACCGCATTCTGTAATTCTTTCATTGAAGTAGGTTGCTTTACTGCTTAGTAGTAGAGTATTAAGCCCCATTCTCACATTCACGACTTCCGCCACGACCATGCCGATCTAGCGAATAGACCGAGCTATACGTTTCTAGCACGCTTTTATGCAAATTTTTCAGTTTTTTTTTTAAAGAGGACTGTTAATCGACCACCATACGATTGCCATACGATGGTCGGCGATTGACGGCGATAGAGTCACGACTGTTATTGGACATGTATACGTTCATTCAAGACTTATCCCGCATGTAGTTGTATTTAGGAAGACCGTTATACGATGCTCATACGTATACCCCGACTATCATACGCTACTCATACGCTTGCTATACGACTTAAATACGTGGCCTACGTGTCTAAATTCAGGGTTGCCCTTTCCCGGCCAGTATATAAGGGGGGTGGGGAGCCTCATTTTTTGAAGGAGAAGAAGAAAATGGATCCTGTGCAACAACGTCTTTTGCTAGCAGAAGAAATCAATCTCCTTGCAGCTATTGCTGTAGTGTATGTCCGGCGAGCCAATAGAAGGAGGCAGAGAAGAGGAAGAGGACGGAAGACCTGTTGGGTCAAGCCATGGTTGCTGAGGAGGCCTATCTTTGGACAGTACGAGCATCTACTCCAGGAGTTAAATAGGGAGGATATCCGAGGATTCAAGAACTTCCTGCGTATCCCCCCAGAGCTGTTCCATGAGATGGTGGAGAGGGTCGGGCCTCTTATAGAGAAAAAGAACACCTTCTGGCGTAAGGCACTCGATCCTGGCCTGAAGATTGCCATAACGCTTCGGTACCTGGCAACAGGTGACTCATACAAGAGCCTGCAATATGGTTTCAGGGTTGCAGTTAATACCATCTGCAACTTCATCCCCACCACCTGCCAGGCTATCATTGAGGCATACATGGAGGAGTGTCTACAGTCGCCGATGACCGCTGCGGCTTGGGAGGAAGTGGCTGAGGGATTCTCAAGAAGATGGAACTTTCACAACTGCCTCGGTGCAGTTGACGGCAAACATGTGGCAATACGATGCCCTGGTAACAGTGGAACATTCTACTACAATTATAAGGGGTTCCACTCCATTGTGCTTATGGCGGTAGTTGACGCCAACTACAAGTTCATCTATGTCGACATCGGGGCGAATGGTATCTGCTCGGACGGGGGAGTATTTAGAGAGACAGGCTTATGCAAGGCCGTTGAAGGAGGAAGAGCAGGAATCCCACCTCCAACATCACTTCCGAATGACGATCAGCCCATTCCATATGCATTCGTCGGAGATGATGCCTTTGGGCTCAGGACCTGGCTGATGAAGCCGTTCCCTCATCACGGCCTCAGCAACTCCAAGCGAATCTTCAACTACCGTCTGTCCAGGGCCCGCAGAGTGGTAGAGAATGCCTTCGGGATCCTGTCTCACAGGTAACTATTTGATAAATAGTATGAATGTTGTATGTAATGAAATAACACTTCTCTTTCTTTTTCAGATTATGATGTATGCAAACATCTTTGGTGCAGAAGACATATAATTGTTTTGAACTGATGTTGTATTTAAAAGCTTTTTAAAGATTATGCTATATCTAAAATTTTCAGATTCCGATGTCTCCTCACATCGATGATGCCGATGCCAGAACGTGTGGAGGGAATGGTCATGGTTTGCTGCATCCTGCATAATCTGATGCTCACCCGATACCCAAACATTGGCGGATGTGGACCGGACAATGAGGACCCCCAAACACACCAAGTCATCGCTGGAACATGGAGAGACAATGAGGCTATGGTCGGTCTACAGGCTATGGGTAGGAACACTATGAGCGCCGCTGGGAAGCATCAACGCAACTACCTGATGTCCTACTACAACTCACCTGCTGGCAGTGTTCCCTGGCAGGAGGACATGATATAAGGTAAGGTTGTTTCATAATTATTTATTATTGGGGACATATAGAAATGCACATTAAATAATACATAGTAGGTTTCACATACTAAATAATTATTTATTGTACATTTCTACGAAAAAATGAACAGAAGCAAGTATTACTGTATGTCAGTGGTGAATGGTGTTTATTACAATCAACAACTGTAGTTACATATGCACATTTGTGCAATAAATTCACCATCCAAAAGATAAACAAAATTATGGCACCCGAATTATTCCGAAGAACATCCCATGATTGTGGGAACAATAAACTTTAAAATATGTACAAAAACATGGTCATCACAACATTTCAACAAACAAAATATATCAGTTCTAAGGCACTTCTGTTAACAACTTGCCAATATGGCCAAGCACTACTCAAACAATGATGCTATATTCCTACCAAAGTCTTCTGGCTCAGTGACAGTGGGTGCAGCTAATGGCACAGGTTGTGCAAATGGTGGTGAAGGACCGGGTGGAATATCTCCGTGATGTCTGTATGATGCTGAGCTGGAAGTGCTGGGCATGGGGCACAGTGGCGTGTATGTCCGCCCAACAGAGTCCTGGGAGGTTGGTCGAAAAGCTCTTGGTTGCTGCAGATGGTGATGATAGTGCTCGAATGGGCGCTGTGCAGGGGGATTCCTTGAGCGCGAGATGTAACTGTTGATCAGTTGCTGTGACTCTAAGGAGTAGTCCAGCCACAACTCCGGTGAGATGTGCTTGCACAGTGTTTCAATGTACGAACAGTACTGGTGCACAGTTTCCTCGTGAGGGGTCTTCGATGGGGCGGTCACCTCGACGGCAGCTGTCGCCTGGTCGGCACGCCTGAGGAGCTGAAATACATAATTGAAATGTATAAACTATATGAAAACATATCAATAACCTTGATTTCCAGTGAATGCATCTGTAAAGGAAAGGGAAGAAATAGTGTGTTATATATGTCATTTCCTTAGGTAACCTAAAAAAAGGAATAAATTAGAATAAGATTATTATCGATAACCTTTCACCTGAAATGAAATTGGTAGGCATTTCTTAATACAACATTCATTTTTATGTTTATAATTACCTTGTTGAGTAGTTCGGTTTCCTGAGTGTCTGTCTCGCCACTCGTGTTAAGGCTGCGCTTCCTCTTAGGGCCTGCCTTCTGTGGACCTGTAGATGTCGGAGTTGAACTGCTCTGTGGCTGTGTGGATTCGGCATCCGACGGCACCTCACTAGCATCCACCTCCTCATCGATACCGCCTGTGGTCTTGGGAGGATCATACTGAAAATATATGAATAAAATACATGTTCAAATAAATGACAAAATTTCATTTTCATTTGTTGCAGCTCCCACAATAGGAGGTGAATGGAATGGATGTAAATGGAGGTGATGGCAATCAAGCAACAGCAAACAATAGATGATGACAATCAAGAACTCGGAATGGATCTAAATGTTCACTATACTAGACATTGCGACAATCAATACAGACTTAGAATTTTAGATATCATGATGTATATAACAGTGAAGACAATATATAAATAAATGAAATCCTACAATTGATCTAGTGTTTGTTGGTTTATTTTTTCTTTCATGACTATACAATATAGATTTAGATTTTATAATGCTTACCACTTTGGTGTTTGAGCGAGTTGGGCACCTCCTGATGTGGTCCTTGAGGAAGCTGAAGTTGTCTAGGACGAACTGGTCCCTCTCCGTAAGTTCCTTAGAACCTTGCCCTGACTTCCCTGAGTTGGTCAATCGGCCGAAGCGTGTCCGCATCGAGTCAAAGAACATCTTCAGCTGGTTGTCTGAAAATAAATAAAATATTACATAAGCATTTGACAAGGATTTAATATATATAATATTCAAATTTACACTGCTTTTGCTCCATCTATTATAAACCTGTAAACAGAAGAAATTGAAACTATTTTAGAACTTTATTCTGCAACATAAAGTGTAGTTAGTACATGGGAATGATTACACATTACAACATGCATAGATAAAGCCAAGAATTGATTACACAAAATAGGAAGCAATATATGAAGGTCAAATGTAGGTACACACATTTCCAGTATATATTTTATTAGAGCAAATGAGGACATACCAATATGAAACCGATGGATTATATTTAATTATTACTACCCTTATCAGACTTAGGAGATACATGTTGCACATTGTTATTATTATTATTTATCAACTTTGTACTTACATGTAGCTGGGGGGTCCAAGGATGCAGCCTTGTCTCCCATAACTCTCTCCTTCTTCGCCGAATCCTTGTATAACTTCAGCTTCCGGTTGTAGAACATGGGCTGGCCCCCAAACCATTCTGCCAACTCTGCCTCCTGCTCATCACTGAAGGTGTAGGTCTGGATGTGGCGCCCTCTACTCTTCTTCCCTGCATCTGTAGGTTTCGGTCTCTCCGGCTCTTGATGCATACTTTCGGGAGGTGGCGATGGCCCAGCTGGACTGACCGGCTCCTCCTCAATGGCCCCTTGTGGTCCTCCCTCCTCTTCATCATCCTCAGAATCTGGCTCCGAAGCCTCAGGGGATGGGGAGTTTGCTTTGGGGTATGCCTTCATCTGTGCCTTGGTGAGTATCCTCTTCTTGAAGTGGGTCTCACCCGGCTTGGAGGACGTTTCGGCGGTTTCGGCGGTTGATAGGTGCCCATCCTTTGGTTGAGGACTGTCCTGAACCTTATCTACCTCGACGACCAGTTTCTTCTTCAAGTTTGCAGCTTTAGGAGCGTCTTTCCTCGATGTTTTGCGTGGCCGCCCCATGCTCGTAGCGAACTGTCTGCTACTGTCATGGCGGCCAGTTCTGGTCACGTGACTGCTTTTTTTGATTACCAATAGCAGTCGTATAAGAGTCCGGGAAAGCGTATAGGTAACCAATAGCTAGCGTATGGCAGTCCTGTACAGTCGTATGCAACTTTCCCACGGTTTTGCATTCGTTTGACGCCGATGTCTATACGACTGCTATACGCTATCCAAGACCTTCATACGCTGTTGCCGACCTTCATACGCTCCTCATACGCTACCTATTGGCACCTACTTGTATGTGGAGGCGTCGCCGATCGGCTACGACTGTTTTGAAATTTTCAAAACAGTCGTGGCCGACGCTGACTTCAATACGACTCGTGCCGACTATCCAGACTGCCATACGCTTACATAATATTTTTTGCAGACTCACCACGATCGACCAGGACTCCTGAGTCCTGGTAGGTCATGGCCGTGAGTCCTGAATGTGAGAATGGGGCTTTATACTTGCACTTCTCAGCCCTGTAGAATTCTTCGTGAACGGTAAGGCCGGTCCTTCGCCACAGTCTCTCAGCTCTCCTCCTTTCATTTTTTGCCTGATGTAGTTCATCCGTGAACCATGGTTGTAGGGGTCGAACTACAACAGACTTCTCTTTCTTTGGTGCGTGCTTGTCAAGGACGCTGGTACGATGAACATTGTATCTATTCAGAAGATCTGAAACAGATTCACTATGATCATTAACTGTCAGCCCTTGCACAATATCTTCCTTAAAACTGGGCAGGTCGATGGATCGGAGTTTTTTCTAGTCACTATTTTCTTTTCCTGCAGGTGTGGCTTGGGATGGTGGAAAGTGCATAACAGTAGGTTGTGATCTGTTATCATATCACCCACCTTGACCTCTTGGATCAATTTGTCTGTAGCTCGACACAATAACATCAAGTGTGTGCCCAGACATATGAGTGGATGTATTCACACACTGCAGGATGTTGAATGACTCCAGCAACTCTGTGAGTTTCCGAGTAGCAGTGTCATTCTTTTTATCAAGGTGAAAGTTCAGATCTTCTACGATTAGTAGATCACCAGAGCTTGTTACCCTGTCTTGAGGAAATGTGGAGAACTCCTCGAAGATATGTGTGGGGGTAAATGTATTCTTCTGATTGGTTGGGGGCCTATATAAGGTAACCAAATTGAGGCAACATGATCCAGTATTGAACTGAATCAGCATATTCTCAAAACTGTCTGACTTGTACATTTCAGAGCTGGTTACTTTAATGGAAGCCTTATGTAGTACTCCCACATAATGAATATACTATATGTATATATGTATATATATATATATATATATATATATATATATATATATATATATATATATATATATATATATATATATATATATATATATATATATATATATATATATATATATATATATATATATATATATATGTGTGTGTGTGTGTGTGTGTGTGTGTGTGTGTGTGTGTGTGCCACCAATGCGTTCACTGTTTTACTTACCACTCATAGAATATACCTGTGCGACCATCAGTACAAACACAAATAGCAACATCAACTTCATCTTGATTCGGTTGAAGGCTAAAAAGTCAATAATAATAACAATAATTATAATAATAACAATGATAATATTTTCAATGATAATTATAATAAAAATGATAATAATCAAAACAACAAAAATAATATTAAGATGATAATAATAATAATAATAATAATAATAATAATAATAATAATAATAATAATGATAATGATTGAAATAACAATAATAATATTACGATAATAAGAATAATAAGAATAATAAGAATAATAAGAATAATAAGAATAAGAATAAGAATAATACGAATTAGAATAAGAATAATAAGAATAAGAATGTCAATAATACTAGTAATGAAAAAATTATTGATGATCATTTTGATATAGATAATAATAATAAAAATAATAATAATAATAATAATAATAATAATAACAATAATAATGATAAACTATTTAATAATGGAGAAATGATCAGATACATACCTACTCAATACTTGGTTCATTATGGAAAGATGATTATCTGTAAAACCCGTTAATATGAGAATACGGCACTTTTACCCTTCACAGTTTACATCTCATAGTTCGCGAATAATGAATGAAACTTCAAAAAGTGGGCAAAATCAATAAGTGGGAATTTTCTATGAGGTGGCACTGCTAAGACAACATACTAGTATATGCATGAGTGTTTTTGGTGAAATCTCTTCATGTTCAGACCAGACTGCAAAATCTGACCATTCATGTGTTAGGTAAAGTACAAGGTCCTACAGAGGATCTGCACGATAAGCACTTTAAAACATTTATGAATGCCCCTGTACGCCTCAAAATTACCTACGAACATGTAGTTTAGATGCTGATATTTAAGCGCTCTTATAATCCAACATACGTGTGACATACTCCGTGGCCAAGTATTGGGGACACCTAAGCTAGCTTTCAACCTTAATCAGAACATTGCTAACAACTCTTCTTCAAATTGTGCAAAAACATTCTTAATTCCAAAGGTATTTTCAAAGGTATCATATATTCTGACAACAATCTCAAAAGGCACTTTTAAGCATGAATGTGTTAATTACGACGTTTTTTAAAGTATCCTCATTTTTTCTGTCCATATGTACTTGTAAGTTTTTGTTCGATTACATCAGTTGAAGCATAGTTCAAAAGAAAGAAAGGAAGATATTGTGTTTTACGTTGTTTTTATCAGCTTGGGTCACATCGCAACGAGGTGGAAACCCGCAACCTGGAAGAAATTTCTTCCTCTTCATGAATATTTCTAATGTGGGTATATATATATATATATAAATATATATATATATATATATATATATATATATATATATATATATATATATATATATATATATATTTATATATATATAGTCTCTGTATATATATAAATATATATATATTTCAATGCTGAAATTCAAAAAACGATTAAAACCTGTCCACGCTGTTTGCAGCAAGGGAGTGGTGTTTTGTTGAACATTGTCCCATATATAGATACATATAATTCAGGCAGGTGTAGTTTTATTGTCCCATTAATGTTATAAACGTCAGGGTGTTGTCATAAACAACAGTCAAGATATAAATTTATTGGCGTAAGGCGCGTATATTTGACAGATATGGGAAATAACTCACCTCCGATAAACTCACAATCTTGCAGCTTATAATCAATACATTGCTTTGTTTACATAAGGATATGACATTTTCTCGGTGCAGATAGGACTTTTTATGAAATCAACATAATATCATCGCAAAAATGTAAAATCTTAAGATTCTAAATATTTCATACAAAGACTTATTTTTGTGCAGTTCACTGTAGTACCATTGGCTTGAAGTTTCCAATCATACATATATGTCAAGTTTTTCCTAGACATTCTGTCAGAATCTATAAGAATCTATAAAAAAATACTTTTTGATACAAATATGATGGAGATTTTTTCGCAGTATTCTGGTTAAAACTCTTCTTCCTATGTGTTTCCAACTATGCTGTTGCGTAAGTGTTTGTGTGTGTGTGTGTGTGTGTGTGTGTGTGTGTGTGTGTGTTTGACGTCCTATGCTACTGTGGTATATTTCCACGAACACCCATGGCCCTTTTGTTCAGACGCTTATAGTTTTGCTTTCGCCCTAAGTGTAATCCAGTTGCCTTTTTCGGTGTATTTCAGCTCAAACCACACCATGATGGCTTTTTCTTTGATTCATGTTGCAAAGACTTTTGAAGAAGATTTTTTTGGCTACTTTTATTGACGCCCTTGGACCTTGGTAAGCTATAGACAACTAAGTTATCTCTCATCCATTCGAACTTCTCCCACATTTTTTCCTCAATCTGTCTACTTGTTGTCTCAACTTGTCTCTTCTACCTTCTTTTCTGGAGTGCTGACATTTAATTCCTGCACTCAATGCCTGGGCCACCGGGCATAATAGTATTATTAATACACAACCGCACTCCCGGTTTCCACCCAGTTTCTTTGGCATGGATGCATGGCTGACCTGTCAGCTGAACCTAGCTTTGATTCGCAAGCTATGGTGCCATTGATGTTCTTGCCTTACTTTTGACATGCTATCCATGTGTAACTGTACAACCAGACACTGGCAGTCGTCAGTCGACTGGTGCAGGAATTTAATGTCTGTACTTTAGGTCAGTAAATCTATTCTTGGCATCGCGGATCTCGGTGGCACTTGTTCAACATATCTAAGTTTTTCTTCTCGAGTTCTTATTTAATAGCAGTCAATCTATTTTCAATCGCTTCGAGTTTGGGATAATTCTACCCAAGTCTTCTGTTAGCCTATTGACATTTACCGTAAGACATTCTCACTTTTGCTTAACCCTTCCAATGCTGAGTCTACTTTCGTCCAAAGCACAAGGACGCAAAATCTTTGAAAAGCATCTAAACCCTGTAATGTTGGTAATCATTGGATAGCTCTTCATGAGTACTCTCAGATCAGTACCCATATGCCAGGGTTTCAGTCATTTTTCAGGTTTTTGCATCATTTTGTATTGGCAAAATTAGCCAACTGCAGCATAGGTGTTAACCTCGAATTTTCAGAAGCATCCACATCGGGAGGAGAAGTTAGAAAAAGGCAGGATGACCAATCCTGGGAATGTTTGCATGGATGACCTCATAACTTATAAATGTAGTTTTTATTTGCTACCTGAGTCATTGATGTGCCTCGATTCATTTTTGACATGTTATCTACGGGTGTGTGTACAACCAGGTTCTGGCAGACGTCGGTCGATGGGTGCAGAAATTAAAGGTATTAACTGCAGCTGGTCGCTTATTCAGTGCTGGCTTCGACTGATGAGCAGGTTATGACAAACATTTAAGCACTGAGGAATAGCATTTTCGAAGTGGCACATCAACAATTCAATAACATTTATGATTGTATTTTATTGCATTTTATCTTTAGTTACTGGATATGGTTGTTGAAATGATGTTGACAGTTAGATTAGAGAGATGTTTGTGTGATATTTGACCCACTTTTCCTCTCTTTGCTAAAATCTAACGAAACTTTTGCTTTAGATCAAGTGTTATTAAATAACAAAATCAAACAAAGCAGAAAGTCCCTCCAAATAGGTGTAAACTATAATGGAGTTGCTTTTACTTTGTGAAGGCCTCATACCCATCAATGTAAATATCCGTAATACCTCCAAAGAAAATAGTCTCTCTTCTTGATCATTGATTCAAAATGTTACTGAAGATTAAACTACTGTTATGAATGCATTGTACCATCTAACCAATCTGCAGACGTTAGAAGGATTCGTGTCAACAAAGTGATTTTTAGACTTTTATCAAATTGATCGCATATGAACTATTGAGATCGCATTCCTGTTTAAATAGTGATGGCCAATAAAAAAAATGAATAAGAAATTTACTCAGTTTTAGGCAGTATAATATAGATATTGTGCACTAATATACCCAACCATCAAAGTCGAAAGAGGTCAACATGTGAAAATGTCAAAGGCACATTTTACCTGATAAAAGTTTGAAAAATAAAGTAAGGACACGTATCATACAATTGTACGGGACCCAATAAAAACAACAAACGATAATATTTACTGGAGACACCAAAAAATAAGGTTTTATTTTACTTTTGACCTTGATCATTTTAATTAAATAATCGTGGGGAGATGTTCATCCTGGTTCAAACTATGTCCTGCTTCCATGCCCCCAGGAGGCCATTTTTGAATAGGAAATTGCCTGGAGATGTCAAAAGTAGAATTCTTTCTTGGTCGTTGCGTGTTCCAACTCAATAGTGTTCATGTGGAGGAATCTACAATAAGGCATACATAAATGTAAAAAGAAAATATCATCTGTCGTATGTGCGATTTGGACTTTGTTTTAAACCGTTTTAACGCTATTAAATCCAATCGTAACCATGTATTTCTTTCCTACGTTTACATCAGTCAGGGTAAGGCATCAGCTATATTCAAAGTAGTATATACATAGTTTCTTTTTTTCGAATAAAAGCTGGAAAGTGTGTCAGTCTCTTTCATTTTAAGCTCATTTTTGCGAATAATAATCAATTAAGAAAGCATTCGAGCTCTAAAAAGTTAGTGTCTACTACAAATGATATTTTAACTCTCTATTATTACGGTAATTACAAATAAGAGCAAACATGACAAGAACCATTTGCTGACACAATATATATATATATATTTACACACACACATATATATATATACATATAT
>OZ012701.1:6156219-6202090 GCA_963942565.1 Maea johnstoni
GTAAAGTCGTTCCCCTTTTTCGACATATTAGCTAAAAGTACACGGGCGCGAAAATATGCCAAAAATTTTCCCATATATAAGCTTCAGACAATGTTTCAATCGCACGCATGACTTGATTTTTTGGCCGCTCAGTTTCATCAATAAACTCGCTGCCATAAACCGTTATTACGAAGAATTTTGTTCTGGCACTTTTCCCTATACACCTAGTATATTGCCAACTTGGCGAGTGGCAGCATGCTGAATCTATGAATGTCCTAGGGACGACGTGCTACCCTACAGCACGTCTGAGGCCGAAGTGGGTCTAGCATTATTTTGAATAGAATAGGATAACACTTTGCGCACTTAATGAACCTACCACATATCATTTGTTAACACATTTAATATGGATATCTTTGAATATTATTCTAAAACTACTGAATAGCATAAGGATATCCTTATCAATACAGCAATAGTAGCCATGTTAAACCCAGAGAAAGTCCGATACAAGGCGATAGGAATGGAGATGAATGTAGTGGAAAGCTGTATGACGCTAGTGGCGCTGGGCGCAACACAGCGCAGAGGTTAGGCAAGTATGGAAGAAGAATGGATCCGTGCGCCAAAATAGAGGCCGGCGCACGGATCCATGTCTCAGAGGGACTGGTTAAAGATGTAACAGTTATGAAATATGAGGAAAATGGGTAGTGAGTAAAAGCAATTTAGTGATCGTGTAAATATATAAGTTCACCTGGGAAAAGAAAGAAAAGGTCTGATTTAAAAAATATTTGTTGCTGAAATACCATGAAGCTGAGAATATGCTGTGGCCATTTCAAAGATATTCTCACCATCAGGACTAGACAGGCGAAGACACGCATGTAGCCAAGCGTCCAGAGAAGTGGAGCAGAGAACCACAACTTCACTTATTGCGACATCACTTATTGCGACATCTAAAATGTAAGTAGACGGGCGCGAAAATATACAGAAAATTTTCCCATAAATTGTTATTATACACGCTATCAAGGTCACGCATAACTTAGATTTTTGGCCGCTCTGTTTCATAGATTAACTCGCTGCCAAAAACAGGCCGTTTGAAGGCAGTTTGTAGGAGTGGTTTGCGTGTAGTGTACCCGAAGCCCTAGTGGCGGGAACCGAAACTAATGATAACCTCTCGGTTATATAACAGGGCGGGGCCCTTTCGAATCACCGCTAACGTCCAGCTTAAGGGATGCCAAATAAAGATAATCAACACACAGGCACTCAGTTAAACATTTAAGTTTTCTCAGAGCTCAACCAAATTGGCAGGGGGAAGTCAATTACAATCTAACTTTTCAGAGATAATCCTTTTTGTCTTTGGTGTTCTCTTTTGTATATATACTGAACAATATATATGTTATTGTGTATTTCATTATGCCAGGTGACCAAGGTGGCATCTGTGAGTAGTAGGTAACTCATGACAATGAAACCAGGATTCTGGTTGGTTTAATTCTCATTGGTCAATGAGAGGGTGCACACCAGGGCTGCCTACTTAAGGGGCTGCTACCCTCCTACTCATCAGTTCCTTCTCTTGTGACTAGCCAGAGAGAAACATTAAAAGTAACTTATAAATACAGGCATAACTTGCAGTTATTCCATAACACTAACTGGTGGAGAAATCCATGGTCCAAACGTCTTCATGCCAAGGCCTGGAAGTAGCATATCATTAGGCAACAGCCAATACTAGAAGAAAGCAAGTCAGCAGCCCACAACACCTAAAGGCAAGATCAGTTTAAATTGTTGGTAAGATGACTGATGATGCCATAAAACCACCCCTATTCAAGACTTCAGAAGATGCCCATAGATGGCTAAATAAATCAAACAGTTATATGCTTGCTACCATGAAGGACAATGATCAAAGAAAGGCATATATTTTGCCTCCTTTATGATGATAGTGCTGGGGATTTGTACGACTCTTAACCAATTGCTGACAAGGAATCCTATGAGACAATGTCAGCTGCTTTTATACAGCACTATATTGCCAAACTGAACAATTGTCATAAAGCCACCTCTTTGAATCAACAAAAACAATGGCCTAATAAAAATATTTCAGATGTTATATCTAATATGAGACGACAGGCTCTCTAAGCAATCATTCCAGTGCAATGAATGCCATTTTGAGTGGAATGCATGACCACTCCCAACCAATCATTTTAAAGCACAGTCCAGCAACAATTACAGATATAATAAACCATGCAAGGACACTTGAAAATAGGCAAAGTAAAGAGTTACAGCCTAAATCCCCTGTCCACTTTGACGACAACACCACTCAACTTGCACGGGCAGTACATGCAGTTACAGACTTCACTCGCAACCTTACTGATCTTATAAAAGGCCACCAAACGACTGTTTTTGACTTACAAGGAATGTCTAATGGTGGAGAGAATGAACATTACAAACCAAGCCATCTTCATGACTACCAATACAATACAACTAAGGTTCACAGTGAAGAAACTGATCTCCAAGCCCCTGCAATAATGCGAATAATCAAAGAACAGGATACTCCCCAATTCCCTACCCCTTCAAACAACAGCCAAGCAGAGAAAGATCTTGAACCCCTACTCAAACAAACAATCCCAAAGCCAGGCAAAAAATGTGAATTGCACACGGGGAGATAACAATAAGTAAGGAAAATATGAAATGTGCAGATCCGGTGGTGAGTACAATAATCAATCAACTAATTTCACAATGACAGTTATTACCAATGCCAAAAACAAGGTGGGCTTCTCAGGGAAATGTTACTAGGAATTTGAGCCTACCCGGAAATTGAACATAAATCTTGATGAGCCCAAAACAATTGAAAATCATACATCCTTTCCTTGTGTAGCAACTTTCTGTAAATTAGAATGAAATGTCATTCATGGGAATATAAAATATGCTAAATGCAAAGCTCTAATTTTACAGGGACATCCATTAGTTGTATATTACAGGTCTTTATTAATATAACTATGGAACAACCACCAAATCAATACAACCCAAAATCAAATTTGTTGCAGGAGTAGATGGCGAGATACTTTCAGATCTTGGTGTTGTACAGGTTCCCTTACAAATTGAAGTTGAAACCTTTATCTTGCAAATGCATGTATTTCAAAAATTACTCCACAATCTCATTCTCAGCCAAGATTCCTTAACTAACTTTAAAGCCAACATGGATTTTATTAGGAAGACAGTAGAACTAGATAGTAAAAAACCACTAGGATTAATTTCCTATTGTACAGTATCACGGTAGAAAATGGATACAGTGTGTGCCAAGTTCTTAACCCTAAAGCAAAACCCATTAAAATTCCTCAAAAGAAAATAATGGCAATTTCTTACCCTGTAAATACGTGTGACATATGTGATTTAAAAACTCACCCTTCAGTATTGATGGCTAGTAAAACTTATCAAGGCTCTACTGAAGAAGATGCCTTAAAATATGCCAATTATTTAGATACTAATCTAAGAAAAAAAGCACTTTATGAAGATCAACAAATTAAGTTAAAATTACTGATTGGGCAATATCCGTATGTTTTTGAGAAAACATGTCAGAACTGAGCACTTGTGAATCCTTCTACCATACAATTGATACTGGAGTTGCGCCCTCTCGGTGACAACCATGCCATAGGCACACCCCTACGAGCAGTCAGGAATAAGAAAAACATGTTAAAGAAATACTGGCCCATGACGTCATCGAACATTCTGATTCAATATGGCAAGCACCTGTTGTTTGCATTAAAAAGAAATTAGGTCAATATGGGTGTGCCGTAGACTACCATCACCTGAATAAAGTAACCAAACCTATCTCACAAGCACTGCCCAGGCTTTGATTTGCTTTGAGATGCCCGACCCCAATGCTTTATAACATTAGATATGTCCAGTAGATTTCAGGAAATACCTTTGGACCCAAAATCCAAGCACAAAACATCCTTCACTACCCAAATGGGAAATTTCAATTCAATTTTAAAAGGATGCCAATTGGACTTGTGAATGCACCACCATCACACACAATTATGATGAATAAATTCCTTTAGGGACTCAACTGGAAATTCCTCCCATGCTACTTGACCAATATTCTGGTGTTCAGCTCTCCATCTAGATCATATTAGCCAGGTTTTTGAGGATTTAAGGGAAGTAAAGTTTACACTAAAATCCTTTTAAATGCGAATTCACTACAAAAAGAGTTCTATATCTAGGACACCATTTATCAGACAAATATATAGAAGTGAATGATGAAAATATCAAAGCTGTAAAGGTATTTTTATTTGACACACAAATTCCAAAAAGTTAAGAGGATTCAACGGAGTATGCACCTATTATAGACATTTCATTCAAAACATTGCCAAAATTGTTAGACCTTTAAATAAACTTTTACTGAAAGATACAAAGCATATATGGTCAAAAGATCAAGAAGCGTCTTTCCTAAGACTAACAAGATTTTGACAATAGTACCTGTTTTAGCTTTCCCTTGATTTCAAGCTGAACTTAATATTAACAACCGATGCTTCAAAGGAGGGAATTGTTGTTAGTCAAATGAATGAGAAAGGGGAAAAACATTCAATATCCTTTTGAGGCAGAGCCCCAATGAACATAGACACAAAAGACAATGGAGGGGAACTAAAGTGTTTGGCATGGGTTGAAGAAATAAGGCAAAATCACAATTATCTTACCACCAGATTTCTGCTCATTACAGATCACAGTGCATTACAATACCTTAGAAATATTCAGCCAGCAACTGGCAGACAAATTCAGATGGGCACTGACACAAGAATGTTATGATTATGAGGTTAAACACATACCAGGCGCATAAAGCAAAGTAGCGAATGCCCTTTCAAGGCAAATATATGACAAAGATCATGAAAATAAGGCTCCCCTTCAAGAAGTCATTATTGGCGGGGCCCACAGGCCTCGCCTACCTGGGAAGCTGTTTCGAGATGTTCATGGGCGAGACGTCCGTGCTAAAAATCCTGAGGCTGGACTGAATATAATTCTCTATTCTGATTGGTTATAATATAAATGTTGCCTTTGCCGCGGAAAATTGTGCCTTCCTTATTTTAATTTAGCATGAAGTTTTCAAATATATAAAATATTTTAAGCAGACATAAAGTATATTTTTCAGTATAGGAAGGAAAATTACTAAGAAAAAATTACTATGTGTATAGACTAGCGCCAGTCTCACGATCACGTCACGGATTAGAGACTGCTATCGCCCACTATCTATTGTTGGCGTGAAACGGCTCATAGGACTGGCACTAGTCTACTATGTGTATAGAATGAAATCAGGAGACTTCGTAACCAAACTGGTTCGTAACCAAACTGATGCGTACCCAAGTAGCTTCGCACCCAAGAGATTTCGAAGTCTCCAGCTTGCGCCTAGAATTCCGATATTTGTTTCATTTCTACAAAAATGATACAAATCTAGTCATTATAAATTATTTTCCTCTATAATGTTAATGTTCTTTATACATCCGGTTCCCTCACAAGTTCATAAATAACTTGGCCCCGCCTTTTGACTATTGATGCTTTGCATCTACAACCGTACTTGTATTTTATTTAGAACCAAAAGAATATTTCAAAATGATACTTACAGTTCAACCCCTTTCAAACAAAAATGTGCTTGTGTTTCACATTGAATAGAGTTTAAGGTGATACCAAAAAAATGTTAGCACAAAAGCTTGCCAACATTGTTAATCTATGCTGCAAGCCCTGCTCTAGTGAGACAAGTATTTTCATAAGAACGGTGGCCCGTGATCACTCATGTATCTTTCGTGACGATTTAAGCATCAGCTAATATACATACTCCATGGACAAGTTTTAGGGACACCTATGTTAGCTTTCAACCTTGGAGGACTGCTAACAAATCTCCTTTAGATATTGTGCATGAATATTCCTAATTCCAAAGTATAATATCAAAGGTATCACAGATTTTGACAATATCAAAAGGCACTCTAAAGCATGAATGACTTAATTCATGCAGTATTTAATGTATACTTCCTTGTATGTATCCTCTTTTTTCTGTCCAAATGTACTCACTCAAAGGCCACAGTCAAAAAACTGCATTACATCAGACTAAGCATATAGTTTCAAAGGAGGGAAAAAAGAAATGGGTTTTTACGTTGTTCTCAACAGCTTAGATCTTATCGCGACCTCATAGAAACCTGAAACCGAGCAGAAATTCCCTTCTCTTCATGAATATTTCAGTGTCTTTCACTTGCAAATGCACCTTAGCAAGCCGCACATATATATACATATATATATATATACCTATATATATATATATATATGTGCAGGAGGTTTAGAAATTCAAAAAATTTAAGTCAAGGTATGCCCCCCCCCCCCCTAAATTGCACAGTATTTTCAAGAAAGGGAATTTCAAAAGGAACATCAAGTGGAAGATGAGAGGATAATCGGTGAGTCAAAGAGAGAAAGAATTGTAATAAAAGAGAGCGAGAATCAACTTCCATTCAATTCACAGGATTTCTTTCCCCTTCCCCCCCCCTCCATATCTCTTAAACGTCACAGAAGCACTCGCCACCAGCATATCTTGCCAGTAAATATTAATAAGGAGATGGAGGGAAAGATAATCTTTAAAAAAGGAAAATGGGGTGCACAAACAAAGTGAGAAAGAAAAATTCACAGGATACAGACATATATACAACACAAAGAGGGATAGAATGTAAACGATCATAGAAAGCAATACCAAATATCCAAAAAAAGGAAAGTACAGGAACGAGAGAGAGAGAGAATACAAAAATTACAAAGAAATATTGATATAAAATTTGATTATGGAATGCGCTTCCACAACACCTGAAGGATTCTACATCATGTCAGGCCTCTAAGAAGTGTCTCAAAACACAGCTTTTCAGGCTCGCCCATTGAGGCGTTGTTGACTATGACTCAAACTATGACAATGTGCAGCGCTTTTGAACATTTTATGAATGGAAGTGGCGCTATATGAATTCCAATTATTATTATTATTATTATTATTAAATATACAGAGCTGAAACTTTAATATAGGCATGAAACAGTTGAAAGGAATTCTTAATGTTGCGACAGGTTTTAAAGGGATTAAGGAATCAACTCACAAAAGTCAAATAAACAATAAAAAATACTCTGGTAATTAAATATGATCACCCCCTCTCAAAATATGGGACTTCAAAAAATAAGAAGCAAGTGAGGGGGAGAAAGAAGTAGAAAAAATGTGTTGGCAAAAAAATGAAAAATGCTGTAGCATTTCAAAAATTACGTATACTCATGTGTGCAGTGCTGAGTTTCATGAATTACTACTCATCAGCTCGTGTAGCTGATAATATACATTTAAACCAAAAGAGATTGTGGATAGATGGAAAAGCGATAGATGAACTTAATTCATTGATGTTTGAAACTGTTTAGGTAGCTCCATATATATACAGTTGAGAGAGAGGGGGAGAGAGATACCTTTTGGAACCTTTTTGCAACATTGTATAATTTTATAGATACAGTTTCACCAGATTGTATGAAATACATTGTATCATTTCAAATGCACGCAGTTCACATTGGCAACAGGGCCTGTGAAACACTTCTTTTGCAAAGTAAACAGACTGAGAATGCCTTACACATTAAAAATAACCATCAAACAGTTCCCAAGGGACCCCAGGCTAATGATCCACGGCGGTAGTTATGGACGGCAAGGGGCAGGGAATTCAGTTATTGCCAAAAACCACCTCCTAAACTCGGTATTTATATAATGATATATATATACTAGTATATATATATATATATATATATATATATATATATATATATATATATATATATATATATATATATATATATATATATATATATATATATATATATGTGTGTGTGTGTGTGTGTTTGTGGGTGTGTGTGTGTGTGTGTGTAGCACAGCTTGAGAGCTAGGCATCATGACCCTTAGGCCATCCCTTTATAGTTTCATTTTGTTGCTGAAATTCATAGAATAATTTTAACTTACCTGTTCACGCTGTTTGCAGAAGAAGGAAAGAAGTGGTGTTCTGTTGAAATATCACCCATATATATACATAATTTAGTGTGTGGTATCAACGTCAGGTAGTCGTAATAAACACCAAGATATAACTTTATTGGCGTAAGGTATGTATAAATGAAAGATATGGGAAATAACTCACTTCGGATAAACTTGGAATCTTTCAGCTTGTAATCAATAAATTGTGTTTTTGTCTCATCTGATATAAGGATATGACATTTTCTCGCCACAGATAGGATTTTCTTTGATATCAAAATATTATCATCCCAAAAATGTAGAATCTTTTAATTATAAATCAAACTGTTTCAGACAGAAAGATGTCGCTGTGGTGATTATTGTAATAACTTCGACCTGAACTTTCCAATCAAACATATGGGACATTCACCCGTTCTTGCTTAACCCATCAATACTTAACGAGTTCCTCTAGAAATTGTCGTCTGGATCTACGATACTTTTGACGTTAACTTTGAAATCAGGAATTATTTTCCAAAATGTTTGAAGGAGAGTTGTTAGAAATGGTCTGAATAACATTTCTCCTTGAATAATTTCTCCAACATTGCTTTTGTCTGCACGACTTCAAAATTCTCAGGGCGCTTTTGGCCACTGCGAGCGTTAATGGGTTAAGAGCTCCTCCAAAACATGCTGTCTGGATCTATAAGAATTTTACTTTAACTCGATTGAATGATTTTGAAACATGCAGAGTGGAGGATATTTCATAGCTTAAAATTCTCCATCTTATGTGTTTCCAATTATGCTTTTGTCTGCGCCTGTCCTGACGGCCATGTGGTCTAATTAGGCGTTGCCACTGACTGCTAGCTGTCTCTCACTACTGCTTGGGTTCGAATACCGGTCGGGGCATGTGGTGAAGTTGCCAGTGACTTGGGGTTAGGCGGTGGTTTTTTGCCGGGTACTCTGGTTTCCTCCAACAGTTACAACTGGCTAGTCACTAATTAGCCGCAATACGGCAGAATAAGTGGCTGAATATTGAAATTCCAAATTCCTATACTTTTGTCTGAAAGAATATACCCCTTTCTTTCTTTTTGTTGACTGCGAGAATCAATTGGATTAGTGTTATTAGTGCCTTAAAGTGCCTGCCCTGCACTGAACCACCCCAAAACCAGAGTGATCTGCATTACAGGAAATGTGCACATGGCCATCCGTCGGGACGACCCCACTTTCCGGGTCGCCGCGGCAGTGGGTGGCTGTCCATCCAGATAATAGCTCCCACCTGAATGCTATGTATCTGGACGCAAAAAATTCTGAAATATTTAGGTAAGGAAGTATATACTGAAAATCACTTAAATATGGCGTAAACATTAAATAGCGCAATTACGATACTGCCATGGATAGCGTGATCTAGGTATAGCGGTGAACGAGAACAGCAGCGGCAAATTCAATTAAGAATTTTATAAAGACGGGGATTTTACAATAGCGCATGTGGGCAGAGCACTACTATCGCTGTCTTATTGTTCCCGCTATACTTAAGTGATTTACAGTAGTACACCGGCTTACAGCTTAATAATATGGGAGTTTTAGCGTGCTCTTTAGGGTTGAAAGTTGTATATATCTAGTGATTTTCAAAAGTTCTATGTGACCATTCCCTGTCATGTGAGGCGTTGCTGCTGACTGCTTGATGTTTCTCACCACATGGCACAGGGAACAAAGGAGGTTGAATTGAACACCACTTTACTGTCTCCAAATAATTCGTCACGTTATGTTATTACTATGACAACCATGTCTGGTGCAGTGTGATATACCCGGATGTTTCAATCTACAAAAACATCAGGAAAATCTACTAAACCACTGATACATTAAAAACACGCAAAATATTCCAATGACCAAGATAGTTAAGTACAATAATGAGTACTATCACACTAAAAGTGCACAATAATTCGCAGTAATGCCATTGTACTAAAAAAAACTATAATGAATAGACAGATAAGTTGCAATAGAAATATGCTCAAGTACTATCACCATATAATCCGCAAGGGGCATACCTTATGGTGTGCAATAGTAGTTGGCACCTCCCGGGGAACCCTAAGCTGGTGTGGCACCCTGCTCAACTTATAAAGCCCCATTCTCACATTCACGATCTGAGCCACGACCTGGCAGATGTAGTGCATACGACCAAAATCTATGTTTTGAGTACGATTTTATGCAAATTTTGTTTATTTTTTGAGGTAGAGGACTCTTATTCGATTACCATTGGATATCCATAAGATGCCTATAAGTTTGACGACGATCGTCGCCGACTGATACACGACAGGTATTGGACAGTTATTGGACCTGAATATGTTTCTTCAAGATCAAACCCGCATTTAGTATGACCGTTATTCGATGTTCATAGGTAAACCCCGACTATTATACGATAGTAATACGATTACTTTACGATGGGAGTACGATCGTACAGGACTGCTATACGCTATTCAAGTATTCAAGTCGTATAGCAAGCGTATGAGTAGCGTATGACAGTCGGGATATACCTATGAGCATCGTATAACGGTCGCACCATCTTGTTTTTCGCTGTCTGCTATAGCAGCCGAACTGTCATGGCTGCCAGTTCCGGTCACATGACTAAAATTTTTCTTACCAATAGCCGACGTGTAAACATCGTGAATAGCATACAGGTTACCAATAGGCAATCAATAGCTATCGTATAAGTGGCAATAAAGATCATATGCACATCGTATGCAATTTTCCCACGCTCTTGCATACGCAATACGCGGATGTGCGTCTGATGTGCATAGGACGTCGCCGACCTTCATACGATGTTTACTCGCTAGCTATTGGCAGCAACTCGCAGCAACTCGCACCGGGCCGGTTTTGCCGATCGAACATGCAGATTTTGAACATTCCAAAATGGTCGTGGCCACACCTGACCTCAGTACGAGTTGCGCCGACCCAGCCTGATCTTCATACGATCATGCCGATCAACAGGCTGATCTCTATTCAACTTAACACGATCGCTTGATCGTGTTCGGATCATGTTCTAGATCGTGAATGTGAGAATGGGGCTTAAGATAATGGAGATGTGTGGATCTGTCTATGGATACCCTGCATCTAAAAGATCCTTTGTCCTCTTTGTATCTGATGGCTCTGCTCTCACTCTCCCTCTTTTTCTTCTTTCAATGCTTCGTCGTTGTTATTTAACAATGACAAAGGACCACTTTTTGCTAATATCTTATGGCACTAAATGGCCTTTGTGTGTCGATGTGCCTTTAAACACTTATTTATTCATGCATTCATCAAAACTTGGATGAAGAAAAGAACTTGTGTTTGGTCATCTAAGATTAAAACAATAGAAACAATGAAGGTGCATAATGTCTAACTTAAGAGTAGGTTCAAAACTCATTGAAAGTTGTTCTACTAAGTCAAAGTTTATCCTCAGTTCACCCAGCTGTGAATAGGGGACCTGGCATAAAGGACAGAATGGATATGTGATTGCTTAAGGTGATAGTCTAGTACACCAAGATTATCACCACTAGGTGATGTCCTTGGCTGGCCCCTAAGAATGGATATCAAAACAAAAGATGACACATAAGCAGTGTTCACTCGCCACGAATCTCGAGCTGGCAACATTATATTGTGGTAACCTCAAGAGCACAAAAGGCAGGGCACTTTGAGTTTTCGTTGTTACATTGCTCCCGAGCGACATGGCTGTCTGCTTTAGCCATGCAGATTCCTTCGAGATAGGCCATTTTGACCAAAATTTTCATCTCATTTTTGGGCTGAAAGTGAATAAAGATACAGTCTCCAAAGCCAGTATTTTAGAATATGACAGATACGAACCCCGTCTAGGTGCAAGATCATGTCACAGCTACCTTGAATTCTGACAGGACCTGAAAATCAGCATTTACTATGTAAACCACGTGCTGTTACTAATTTTGAGGCTTATGGGAACATTCAAAAATGTGTTTAAGATACTAATCGTGCAGATCTCCTGTTGAGGTGGGACCTTGCACCTCACCAAAGACATGGATGACCATATGGTGATTCTTGACATTTTGCCACATCCAGATATGTTCTTTAAAGGTGCCACATTACCTCAAAATAGCCACTTAGTGATAAGTTCCCCATTATCCCGCAACTATGAGATGTAAACTTTACATTAGCATAAGTGCCGTTGTCTTAATTAAACTCAGCTTTTAGATATTCAAATTTTAAAGATGACCCGTGTATCGGGTAGAGTTCTACCTTAAGTCTAAGAGCGCCGAAATGGCTGCCAAAGTTGCATGCTCCCCAGGGAGTTGAAATGGTTCAAAGAGTGAACAGGCCTGCTGGGGAATAAATGTATCGAGTCATGTGAACATTGGCCTCACAACTGAACGTGATTTCGATTCGCAAGCTACGTGGGTCATTGATGTGCTTGGGTTATATTTTGACGTTATCCAAGGGTGTGGTTACAACGAGGCACTGGCAGACGACCGGGCGACTGGTGCAGGAATTAAATGTATATACTGTAATCTGTTAATTCATGCACTAAATGCGTGTGCAGCCCAAGCATAATACACAACCGCACGCCCGGATACACCAGCTGCTCAAGGATTAAACTAAGTGCACTTCATTTGGACTTGGACTTGGACACATGTAAGAGTTTTCTTGCAACCAGGCCAAAGCTCTTTAACCCATTAATGCTTAAGAGTTACTTTTGAAATTATCGTCTGGGTCTTTGATATCTTCGAGTATAACTTAAAAATTAAGAATCCTTTTAGAACATAATCGAAGGAGAGTTGTTGGTTATGTAATGAGGAACATTTCCATTTCAAATATTTTCCCAAATATGCTTTTGGGTAAAAGATTTCACCAACATCATCAGGCTGTTTTGGCTGCCGTAAATATTAATGGGTTAAGGCCGCTGCAGACATCAAAGGGAGACAGTAATGTAGTGTGATGTCTGTTATCTGATCTTTCACAGACACGTAGCTGGGGCATGTGAAAAAATAGCCAGTGACTTGAGGTAAGGCGGTGGTTTTCGCCAGGTACTCCGGTCTCCTCCACCAGATACAACTGGCTAGTCACGACTTAGCCGCAACATGGCTGAAAAAGTGACATACCCAAATTCCAAATCCCAGACACCTGCAACACAAGAAATAGCTGGAATCTGGGGATCTATTTCTCTGCTGGAATGTATGCATTTTTTCGGTTCATTCAAACAGAAATATAAATCAAACGATAAACTTTCTTTTGTCAAAACTGCAGTTCGCAGGTGCATGATAAGAGTACAAAACAACTCAATAAATAATGCATATCTCAAACCTTTTAGCAGTATGTTTTGCTATAGCGCTGGGAAAGGATGACTTTCTCTTTATTGCTATACTACATGTGTTCAGATGGGCAATTAGAATTTGGAATTTTGATTATCGTCACCATTTCTGCCATATTTAGGCTAAATCCTGACTGGCCAGTTGTAAATGGTGAAAGACTTAAGACTTAACCCTTTCAATGCTGAGACTACTTTTGTCTGAGGCACAAGAACTCTAAAATCTTTGAATTGATCTAAACCCTATCATCTTGGTATTCATTGGAAAGCTCTCATGGAGTACTCTCAGATGAGTACCCATTTGCCAGGGTAACGGTCATTTTTCAGCTTTTCTCACAATATTTTGCATTGATCAAATTAGCCACCAGCAGCATAAGGGTTAAGGGCTCGAAATTAAACTTTTTTTCCAGGGAGTCCAACTGCCCCTTCAAAAGTACCTAAAGGTGTTCTGCTTAGAAAAAGGTACATCTTTGGGCTCCCTGCAGACATTTTAGGAAGAAGAATTCAAGGGAGCCCTGAGCTTCTGGCACCCCCTAATTTCAAACCTAGCAAAACGCCACCTAAGACCAGGTTAAAGCAACTTTCTCACATACCACATGATCCATTGCTGAGAATACAGGAGGGGATACATAAATGAGCTCAGATTTTATTTTTTCCTGTGCATTGTAAGATGGATAAGGCTCAGGGCTGCTGGATTGATACAGTGCCGACATTTAATTCCTGCACTAAATGCTAAGGCATTACACGACCGGACGTCAGGTTGCCACCCAGTTCCCTGGGCATAGATACCTGGATGACCTCAAAGCTAAACGAAGCTTTGAATCACAAGATACGTTGATTATTGATGTGCTTGGTTTATTTTTGACATGTTTTCCATGGGTGCTTTTTTACAACCAGGCACCGGCAGACGTCTGGTCAACTGGTGTAGAAATTTAATGTCTGTACTGTAGGTGTCCAGGAGACAATTTATACAGGAACTCAAGCATGAATGGGTTCGGTACTATTAATCCCTCTGATACTGAGGTTATTTTCGTCCAATGCACTAAAAAGTGGGGTTTCCACCAGGAATAAGTTCCCAGAGAGAGGATTGTCGCTCGAGGGCGTAGCTCAGGAGGATTGTGGTGAGTTATTCCTGGTGTACATCCCACAGGGATGTCATATTTGTTTAATTATACCAAACAAAAAAATTCGGGCGATGGATGTCCTCTTCTGTGGTGTATGACGTTACTGACTGGAAAAACGCCTGCTGTGCACTATGATTAGGCCATTATGATATTGAGCTGAAGATATTGCTAACAAGGGAATGGGGTTTGTAATATGCATTGTTATACCTCACCCTATATTAAGAGTCATTTCATAATTCACTCTATCTGTCAGAAAAGGTGGAATAATAGCACAAGCAGGTGAATAATTTTGCCAGTCAATAATCTACCCTATTCCATGGTTCAATGGTGGTTGGGCACTTTTGATTCACAAAACAGGATACAAATTGTGGTGGGCCAGGTGACAACTAACTGTCAATAAAAATAAAATAACTATGATATTAGCTTGCTGAAACATTTATCAGGTGGTTATAAGAGTTCTTCAATGAACATGTAAACAGAAACATGCAGCTGGCAAAGATGGTTATTGCTGTTTTATTTGCTTGTTTGGTCCAACTCAAGGAAAAAAGGTACAGATCCATAACAGGACTAGTTGATTCTATATGATTCTCTTGATTTTTTTTTTGAAGCCAGGATATTTTCAATGAAATTTTGATAGATTATAGTATTGAGCGATGATAGAGATTAGAGTGAATTTTCATTCAAAAGATCGTCTGCTAAGCAGAGCAGCTTGGAGCACAGCATATTTTCAAATTGTCTCGGTTTGGCAGTGCTACCAAAGAAGATATTCAAGATTTACATGACCAAAAAATCAGTTAATCATTCTGTTAAGGTTGTGAGGGAGTACTGCAGGGAGAAAGGCAGCAATGTTGAGATCCAAAGGAGTTAGATGAGTATTGGAGTTATTCTATGTTGATCTCAGGAAGAAAGATAGCGAACCCTACAAGTCTAGTGCATTTAGCCTTCATATTAAAGTGATTATGGTATAATTGAAGTAAGCTGTAGATGAGAAACTATGATATTCATACATTTTGTTATTACCCTTCATTAAAATATTGAAATCAGCTCTGGTCTTGTCTTATGATTTTGCCCCTTGTTGTAAAATGTTCGGTATAACAAAACAGTTATTGCCTGGCTTGTTGGTGGATAGTGCAGATTATCACCACTCGAAGGAATTATTTCCCTCGGGCGTTGCCTTCGGGAAATAATTCCTTCTCGGGGTGATAATCTGCACTATCCACCAACAAGCCAGGCAATAACTGTTTATTATTATACCTCACGTGAAGTTTCTGGATTCTGGTTGGTGAAGTGCCATGGATTAATCGTCATGTTTTCCTGACTCCTTCGCGACAGGCTGTTGTCCTTAACAGCTATGTACATGTACCAATTGATTAGTTACCGCTAGCCCGAAGAATAGTTACAGCTAGCTCAAAGAATATATCCACGAACACCTACAGAGTTTACCGAGTGACCTACTGGTGAAACTAGTTCAACAAGGCAGACGAAGAGTATTTATCCTAAATCTCTGGTGTTTGTAATTTTTCCCCCTTTTGTGTTTTGTATTTTGTTTGGTATAATAAAACAGATATGACATCCCTGTGGGGTGTCCACCAGGAATAACTTCCCCGAGAGAGGATTGTTGCTCGAGGGTGTAGCCCGAGGGCGACAATCCTATTGACAGGGATATCATATTTGTATAATGTGAGAATTTAATATTTGATAGAGTCGTCAATTAACTAATAACAAAAGAAATCAACACAAGATGGCATGGCTTATTTTGTTTATTTACATCACACAATGACACAACCTGTTAAATCAACAAAAAACGTATCACTACAATTATGTATTTTATATATATGAATATATATATAGAGGATGAAATTGTATCTATCTATATATACATATCACTGAGCTTACATATACAACTCTGCAGATTTGCAATTATATACATGTTAGGTTGAATAATTTCCTTTCGAAATTCAAAACCAAATATTTCTTAAATTTTCAAAATATTAAGTCTATGCAGTTTTCTCTTTCATTCTTAAAATGTGTTTGATCTCAGCCTCAAATGCAAGTAACAACTGTATATAATTGATATTGCGGTGAAAACTATTTGACATCATTTTGATCAAACCAGACAAAATTTCTTAAATAATTTTTCCATGACATAAGTCTACAGCAATTAAAACATGTCAATCGCTGCAAATTTTGTCAAAGTATTATCATTTCCAAAAAAAAAAAAAAAATACAAAACAGAAATATTTGAAAAAGTTGTAAATTGAACTCTGATGAATACTTCTCATTTTTAACTAAATATTCATTTCTTTATGAGGTATCATCAAAAAGTCAGCTTATTTTTAGCTGCTTTAGGCATAAAGGGTTACAATTTTACCCTAGTTGGTTTTGTACGTTTTTCCCATTCATTTTCATATAATTCCTCATTATTTACAATTAGACCTCAATGGTTAAGAAAACAGTCACTACCCTATGTCATTAAGTAATTGTTCCTTCACTACCATTTAATTTCACAAGTTCATTTCAAATCTTGAAAAAATAAGTATGTACAATGAAAATAACTTCTCTATACCTTCAAAATAAGATAACTCTTATTCACATTTATATATTTTAAACCCAATCATGGCCAAAGTTCCTCAAGAGAAAATAAATTGATGGTCTGATATCCATGAGAATAATTTGAACTTTAAGCAAAGAATAGAATATAAATCACAATAAAAGTTGTTTTCAAGGAAAATTGTATGTTTAACAATTTCTGCTTCAAATGTTCTTAATGTGAGGCATATATTTGAGAGATATTCTTAGAAAATATATGTTTTATTATACTTTTTGAGGTACTCTGGGAATATATGGGTTAATAGTGTCTGAATATCAGGGCAACAAAACCTCATATTTAATGCTGTGCTGTATAATATAGTGATATACACACAAAAACAGGACACTGCAAAATAACAACTACATTTTTTCATATATTTTTCACTAAATGGCAATATGGCAGTTATCATTTTGCCCATTTGTCATCACAATTTATCAAGAGATTTGCCTTCAAATATATTTTCACTTACATTCTTACATTGAACTTAACACCAAGACAAAATTACTGTGTCAGGTTTCATATCAAAAAGAATGTTTCTGTTCAGTGCTCTGATTGGACAGAATAAATCAGTTCATTGCTCTGATTGGACGGAATGTTTCAGTTGAAGGCTCTGATTGGACGGAATGTTTCTTTTGAAGGCACTAATTGGAAAGAATATTTCAGTTGTAGGCTCTGATTGGACAGAATATTTCTGTTGATGGTTTTGATTAGCCAGAATATTTGTGTTGAAGGCTCTGATTGGACAGAGTGTTTGTGTTGAAGGCTCTGATTGGACAGAGCGTTTGTGTTGAAGGCTCTGATTGGTTAATCAGCAAGGCCACACAGCAGGGCAGCACCTTTGGCTACCCAGTAGTCCTGTGGTAGTTTGGATGGTAACTGGACCGCCACCACAAAGTTGGTAGAATGACCTAGAAGATAAAAAATAGAAATATTAAAAAATTAAAAATATCATCCACTTTTGTTATTTGTAATTTTCATTTTTGTCACTTTTTCAGCCATATTGCGACTAAGTCATGGCTAGCCAGTTGTAATTGGTGGAGGGAACAGGAATACCCAATGAAAACCATTGCCTAACCACAATTCACTGGAAACTTCCTCACTTTTTTTTTTTTTTTTTTTTCAACTTGATGCAGTCAATAAAAAACACTGTGCACCTTTTATTTACATACAAGCATAATAAATACAGTTTACAAATATTTTCTTGTTGCTTTTTAACTTCCTCACTTGCCCTGGCCCTGATACCAACCTGGTCAGTGGTGACAAACAGCTAACAGTCAGTGGCAATGCCTCAGACCACACAGACATCTGGGCAGGCCCTCAGTGGTAAGAGTAGTCAATGTTATTTATTGAAAATAATGTTAACCCTTATGCTGATGGTGGTTAATTTGGCCAATACAAAATGATGCGAAGAAACTGAAAAGTGACTGAAACCCTGGCACATGGGTACTCATCTGAGAGTTCTCAGAGAGAACTATCTAATGAATTCCAACAGGGCAGAGTTAAAATGGTTTTCAAATATCTTTGCATTCTATTGCTATGGATGAAAGTATCCTGACTATTGGAAGGGTTAGTGATATTTTGACTGTTAAATTTGATTCTATCAGGTTCTAAGTCTTACCTGTGGTTGAGTGTGCCTGCTCTCAGACCTGTCTTATACAGCAGAGCTATAATCTGCGTGGTCGATTCAGAATTTAAATTTAATTTTTTTATATTCAATATTTAAAAAAAAGTGAAATTTCCAAAAAAAAATTAGAATAATTCTAATTATTTAAATTAGTAATTTTTTTAATTTCCAATTTCAAAAAAATTCTATTCTAAAAAATTTTCACTTAAAAAAAAATTCAATTTAAAAAAAAATTCAATTTAAAGAAAAATTTCAATTTAAAAAATTGTTCAATTCAAAAAAAATTCAATTAAAATTTTTTTCAATTTCAAAGATTTTCAATATGAAAACAGAATAACTTCTAGTAGGTCTTACCTGTGGTTGAGAGTGTGCCTGCTCTGAGGCCTGTCTTATACAGCGGAGAGTTATAATCCTTGTCGTCAATGACGTAATCCATGACGGGCTCCATGTGCAGTATCGGCATCGGGGGGTTCATCTCGCCCTTGAGGGAGTCCACGACCACCATCTCTTCCATATCCCAGCGGAACCCGTCCATGTAGAGACCGTGGACGAGGACGCCGTTCTCCGGCGATTCTACGGCCGCGTCCATCTCCATCTCCTCACCAGGGGGCAGCACTGCCATGGCGGCGGTGACCTCACCCTGGTCGCGGTAGTGAGGCTTCGGGATGAACTGGAACGACAGGTGGTCAATGGGGAGGTTGTACTTCCGCGCGTAGTTTTGTAGCGTTCCTGTCAGGAAACCTAGCATTAAAGAAAACAAAATAATGAATTGAAAATATCAACAAATAATATATTCAGCCAGACAGTGTAGGTTGTACTTCATGGCGTAGTCCTGTAGCATTCTGCTCAGGAAACCTGAAATAAAAATTTTTAACCCTTAAGCTGCTGGTGGCTAACTTGGCCAATACAAAATAATGCAAATAACCCTGAGAAATGACTGAACCCTGGCAAATGGGTACTCATCTGAGAGTACTCAGTGAGAGCTTTCTAATGAATACCAATATGACAGGGTTTAGATGGTTTTCAAAAATATTTGCATTTCATGTGCTTTGTATGAAAGTAGCCTCAGCATTGGAAGGGTTAAATATGTGCAAATGATACATTCAGCCAGACAGTGTAGGTCGTACTTCCACACATAGTTTTGTAGTGTTACGGTCAAGAAACCTGGGGATGGAAATATAGAAACATGTCAACAAATGATATACTATGTACTTAGGCAGTAAGAGTAGCTTAGTTTTTTAATCTCCATAGGCTATCAAATATAGGTGCTGTCAGGATGTGAAGAAGCAGAGTAGCTTAATTTGGACGGGAAGAAATGTTGTAATTGCTGTTTTAGACAGGCACTTTTAAAATCCTCGCTACGACCCTGATGATACCAGATGGCTTGACTTCTTTCATAACATTTAGATTTGAAAAAAATAAAATAGAATAAAAAAGTGTAAGAAAAGAAAATTTTCAATTTAAAATATTTAAATTTAAAAAAAATTCAATTGTAAAAATAAATAAAAGAATTAACCCACTCATGCCTGTAATATCCAAAAATCAATTTCCATGATATCATTTTGAGCTTTTCCAGAAAATATTCCAAAGTGAAATAGCGATCAATAACCAATATATAACTACTGATTGAAAAAGTGTTATAGATCCTGACATATTTTGTTTGGGAAATCATCATCCAGGCGTGAATGGGCTAAAATTCACTGTAGCACTTCAATCTTAGAAATTTTCAATTTCAGAAATTTTCAATCTTAGCCCTTATCCTGCTGTGAAACCCATGAGCACTGCTGTACACCACAACAATTGTTGTGGTTAGCGGGATAAGGGTTAGTAACTTTCAATTTCAAATTTTCAATTGTAATTTTTTTTCAAAACTTTCAATTTTGAAAAAAACTTTCAATTTCAAAAATAATTCTACTTTAAAAAAATTTAAATTTAGAAAAATTGACTGTAGTACTGATACCAAAACAGTGGTGGTTACCTTGTGGGAAGAAGAAGCCGCTGAGCCAGAAGGACTTTGGCGCTCCGAGGGTCATCCAGTTGGAGATGAAGGCCACGCGGTACGAGAGATCCTTAACCCAGCTGCCAAGTGACATCAGCGAGGGGTACGCCGCGTCCGCCCACAGCGTCGGCACTTGATTGTTGAGGAAAGCGTTGTACACGAGCTCCAGCTCCAAACTCATCACCACAAGACCCTTGATGGCTTTCTGGAGCTGCTCCAGAGAAGTCTGAAAGTCAGGGGGGGAAATGGTTAATATTATTATTATTATTGTTATTATTATCATTGATTGTTGAGGAAAGCGTTGTACACAAGCTCAAGCTCCAAACTCATCACCACAAGACCCTTGATGGCTTTCTGGAGCTGCTCCAGAGAAGTCTGAAAGTCAGAGGGAAAATTTATATTATTATTTTAATTATTTATTATTATTATTATTATTATTATTATTATTATTATTATTATCATTATTATTATTATCATTATTATTATTATTATTATTATTATTATCATTATTAATATTATCATTATTATTATTATTAATATTATTATCATTATTATTATAATTATTATCATTATTATTATTATTGTTCAGAGAAAGCCTTGTACACAAGCTCCAGCTCCAAACTCATCACAACCAGACCCCTGATGGCTTGATTTGTTGAGTTGTGAAAATTTATAAAATTTTAATTTATAAAAAGATTTATTCAAAATTTGAGAAATTTTCAATATAAAAAATGTTCAATTCTATAAGCTTTCAATTCTACAAATTTATAAAATTTTCAAATATATTCAATTTAGAAAAAATCCTTTTCTCAAAAATTTCAATTTTGAAAAATTTTTGATTTGAAAAAATTCAAAATTTAGAAATAAATGATTACAAAAGAATGAATATATTATATCCTTTCTTTCTTTACCTTGATGACTTTGAGCAGCTTATTGAAGCGGTCCACCTCCTGCGTGAGTACGGTGGTGAGAGAATTGAGGCGTCCCTGCTCGTCGGGCTCGAAGAGTTCCGGTCGAGCCTCGTCCAGATCAATCTTGGCCGCGATCTTCTCCAGGATGCTCTCGGCCAACTCGTAAACGATGTCGTCGTTAGACTTCCCGCTCCCGCCCGACGCCATGCGAGGCTGGACGTCCAGGATCGTACCTATCAGGTTATTCGTCTCCTGGATCTGAAAACGAGGACATGAAATGGATATTATACTCCTTGTTTAAGCATGAAATTGTCATCTGGATCTGAAAACAATCACATGAAGCGAAATATTATCCTCCTTTTTGTTTAATCATGCGCGGCTGAATGTCCAGGATTGTACCGATCAGGTTATTCGTCTCCTGGATCTGAAAAAGGAAGGAAGGAAGAAATGGATTTTTACTTCACTTTCAACAGCTTAGGTCATATCGGAACGGAGTGGAAACCCGGAACTGGGAAGAAATTCCCCTCTCCTCACAAAAAGGTTCAAGGGGCCTTGCAGTTTCAGAAAGACCACAGAGAGTTCTCAATAACGCTGCACATTTATATAGCAACCAGGCCAACCCATCCTGAATCTGAAAACGATGACTTGAAGCAAATATTACCCTCCTAGTGTAATCATGAAATTGTCATCTGCATCCAAAGACGATCACATGAATCAAATATCATACTCCTCTTTTAATCCTGAAATTACATCCTGGATCTGAATACAATGACATGTGATATCTTTCTCTCGAGGATAAAACATGAGTGCTTCAAATTGATGTCATTAATGAATGGCCGCCATTAAAATCACATTGCATATCAACACAGGGGTTATCTGGATCCCTGTATAATATATGATATGAATACTAGTGCTTGGACTTGGCCGAATTTTTTTTATCGATATATCGTCCCAGATGATCAATGAGGCGATATTTCGATTTAGCGTCCGAGCACTAATGAATACATGGTGGATCACTTTGGCTTGATCAAATTTCATATAACCATGAATGCTGATCTACAGGATACGTACCCAGCAGGTCTCCCTGAACAACCTGGCTGCGGCGAATAGCCCAAAAGTTGCCTTCTGCGCATGTTGGTGTGCAACTTTCTCCGAAATGTAAACAATACAAGAGCCCTCATTGTCACCTAGTGATGTCATATTGGGACAAGGTTCGCTGAGATTCGAGACCCCTGGGATAGCCAGGCCTTTACTATAGCCGCTAGCGCATATGATAATTGATCTCTCGTTACATATCCATTGTTTTATTCATTTGAGATAAAACACATTTCTTCTCCTTACCTGGAATGCCAGATTGGCATTTTCGTGCATTCCGAATATCTCAGGAGAGTCGATTAGAGGTAGGCCCTCGATGTAATGGCGGTATTCGGTGAGAGTGTCAGCCACAGGAGCGTAGTAGATACCTAAAACAGAGGGAAGAAAATTAGCCTTTTCTCATACTGTAGAGGGCCTTAATTTGGAGTGCTAAACATTTTCTTTTACAGCCCTGCTGGAGGGTATTTGTGTTACTTTAAATTTACACATTCAAGCACTCAAACAAAGCAGGATATTTATTTGAAGGATGTTATTTTGGGGAGCGCAAAAATAGTGAAAATTGAATACCTGTAAAAAATACCAGTTATTCAGTATTGTTTCTTGATTGATGATGGCATTTGAAAATGAGCCTTTTTAACCAACAGAATTAACCCTTGAGAGTCCAAATTGTAAGTTTCCCCACAATTGACTGATGCTAAATTGTAATGGGGATTATTGGCCCAAAATCCAGTACCATGTTGTTTATGTTTGACAATGATGATCCTATAAATCTTGGTCCACCATAGTCATGTTACATATCAAAATGAACCTTGAATCAACCTTGGAAACATTTTAACTGTCCTAGTGACACCCAGAAGCCCTGCTGGCTAAGACTATGCAGCAAAAGAAACTTAATGCTCATGAGAAACTTACCTGAGTCTGAGTAGGTGTAGCCGTCAGCTATAGTAGGGAGGCAGAAGAATCGCTTAAGGATTGTCCGCAGGCAACGCTGATCCCAAGCGTCTGTCACTCGCCCACCGTACGTTATCTGCAGAAAACGTCAAAATATCAACTTTATTAAACTTTTTGTTGAAAATGAAACCCCCTTATCAAAAATTTAAATGATAGATGCAAATTTTTAATAGTTTATTGAATAACTCAACATATCCCCTTCCTTGAGCTTCTGGCTGAAACAGCTACCCCCTATTTAAAAATCAAATCCACCACACTGAATTTTGAATTTTTTTTTGAGAGGTAAGTTAGCAAAGGGGGTCATTTTTTGAGTAGCATATTGATTCTCGCTGTTCAGCTTACTTAGACGCTAGGCGCTACAACCCCACATGTAAGGAGATCGCTGATTGTTCAAAAGCATGATCATGCGCCGACTATGAACAGCGAGATATATATATATATACACACATATATATATACAAATTAGAAGCTGTGATAAGAATCAAGTGAACGTACCTCTGAGGTGATATAGACGAGAGAGTCCCATGGGATTTCCCCTTCATTACAGAACATCTGAAGATTCAGCAGGGCGCTCTCTCGATCGCTGTCGTTAAACTCGTACTTTATATTCCAGCCAAGAGGACCAAACTTCTTCCTCTCTTGAATGATGGCATGGAAAAAACACATCCCAAAAACAATCTTCCGCCATTGTATTCCCAAATCTGAAAAAGATTTAAGAAAACAAAATTTTAGAAACAATAAAACCATTCTTTTTCTTAACTTCTTATCCTTCTTCTTATTATTATTATTCTACTTCTTCTTCTTCTTTTCCTTCCTCTTCTACTACTACTGCTACATCTTCTTACTCTTCTTCTTTTCCTTCTCCTTCTTTTACTTAGCATATTTACTGCCAATATTATTCCTATTACTATTATCATTTATGAATCATATATTATCATTCTCTTCATCATCATAATCATTAGCTTTATCAGTATTATGATTATAATTATCATTACTATAAATTACCATACGATATCATTATTATTATGACTATCACAATCACTTTTGTTATCATCACAATCATCACTGTCATCCTTGCTAATTAAAACGTACTTGAGACTACTAATTCTACTCAATAATAAAATAATAATAATAAAATAATAATAATTAAATAATAATAATTAAATAATAATAATTAAATAATAATAATAATAATGATAATAATTATAATAATAATAAATAATAATAATGATAATAAAAATAATAATAACAACAACCACGAAAACAACAATAATGGAGACTCCCCATACATGCACTTACTGTGTTCCTCGAAGAAATAATAATAATAATAATAATAATAATAATAATAATAATAATAATAATAATGATAATAATAATAATGATAATGATAGAACCCCGATGCACTTGCTGTGTTCCTTGTAGTAATTATAATAATAATAATAATAATAATAATAATAATAATAATAACAAAAATAATAATAATAATAATAATAATAATAATAATAATAATAATAATAATAACAATAATACCAATAATGATAATAATAGAACCCCGATGCACTTACTGTGTTCCTCGAAGTAGTTAGTGGTGAGCTCGCTGAAGGCGCGCTTGGTGTTTGCGCGCAGCCCTTTGGGCGGCTCATTGGTGACCTTGACGCTGTTCTGCAAGACCGTAACGGGAAACGACTTTGCGGGCATGGAGCTGAGAAAGAGGCGGTAATCCTCGTGGATCTCGTCCGGCGTCTCGTTGAGCGCCTTTATTGTCTCCTCCATGGAGAGCATCCACGACGCCGCCAGGTGGCAGTTCTGCAGGAAGACCCAGTCCCCGCTCTTCACCGCGCTGCCGATCATCTTCTCCGCTACGGGGCCTTGACCCTGACCCAGCGAGATCGCCTGGATCCTACAGAGAGCAACACAGTACAATAATCATTATCATTATCATCATTGTCATATCATTATCATTATTGTTATAATTAATATTATTATTATTGTTATCATCATGATCATTATTTCATTATTAACATCATGATATTATATCATTATCAACATCATGATAATTATGATAATTATTATTGATATCATAATTGATATCATTACTATTAATATCATTATCATTATCATCATTATTATTATCAATATTACTATTATTATTATTATTATTATTATCATTATTATTATCGCTATCGTTAATATAGTTACAACTTTTATAATTATTATTATTATTATCATTATCAATATCATTATTATTACTATTATAATTATATTATCATTATATTATTACTATTGTTATTATTTTTATTATTTTCATCATCATTATTATTTTTTTTCATTTTCATTATCATTATTATTATTATCATTATCGTTATTAGTATCAATATTATTATTATTGTTATTATAATTATTAAAATTATTATTAATATGGTTATTATTATTATTATTATTACTATCATCATGATCATCATCATCATCATCATCATTATGATTATCGTTTCTATCAAATCAAAATAACCATAAATACCTCTTTTATTTGTGTCAACATTCCACTAATACTAGTACTTACTTGTCTGTAAACGCCATTTCTTTGGCGAATCTTAAGAAGGCGCCCATGGGATCCGATCCCGTGCTCAGGACGAACACGAGAGGCGTAACCTTGGACATGTCCGCGTAGAGGGTGTGAAGGTCAACCTGTGGACTCTCGACGAACTCTTGGCCGAGATTCTCTTTCACAAACTCTGTCAGTGCCATCACAACCTGAAAATACACATAGCATCTTTAAGTATCTACAATTTTAGATAGAATGTATTTGACGAGTGTTGTTTGGACCTGTCATACCTTTAAAAATAACTTTGGAATGAAGTATGAATTTGAAAAGTTATCTGAAGGAGAGTTTTAGAATGAATAAATGTGTTAATGGAATTGGATAGCTCTTGCCGAGTTCTCTAATATAAGTACCTATGTGCCAGGGTTTCAATTATTTCAGGATTTTTGCATCATTTTGTATTGGCCATATTAGCCAGCAGCAGCATATGGGTTAAGGTACACAACACATGTACCCCGGCGGCCTGTACATTGAGCACTTCATCTTTTCCCTGCAGCCACATGCTGTACAGTAGAAAAGAATAAGAACATGACTTCTGCACCTTGAGCACCTTTGTAGAATAAGAACTTCATGCCTTTATGGGACTGTGTGATTAGACAAATTACTCTTTTCTTAAGGAATGAAACAGTATGGTAGGGTACTTGATTGAAATGATACCGATACCAGTAATGAAATTGAGAGTGAAAATGTTACCTTTTCCTCCTTGAAGGCTTTGACCATAATCATCCTCTGGAAGCTTGTGAGTCTCTTGTGCCAGTGTCCCAGTACCTGCCCCTCTTTTGGCCCCTCTTCCCCCTCCTGCTGCTCAGAGGGTTCTGGGGGCTCCTGGCCGTAACCCTCCCACTCTGCAGGGTTCACACACACCTGAAAATAAGGGGGAAAATCAAGTAAAATATTATCAGGAACTTTTGGTCCCTCTTTCTCCCCCTCTTCCCCCTCCTGCTGCTCAGAGGGTTCTGGGGGCTCCTGGCCGTAACCCTCCCACTCTGCAGGGTTCACACACACCTGAAAATAAGGGGGAAAATCAAGTAAAATATAATCAGGAACTTTTGGTCCCTCTTTCTCCCCCTCTTCCCCCTCCTGCTGCTCAGAGGGTTCTGGGGGCTCCTGGCCGTAACCCTCCCACTCTGTAGGGTTCACACACACCTGAAAATAAGGGGGAAAATCAAGTAAGTTGTTATCAGGAACTTTTGGCCCCTCTTTCTCCCCCTCTTCCCCCTCCTGCTGCTCGGGGGGTTCTGGGGGCTCCTGGCCGTAACCCTCCCACTCTGCAGGGTTCACACACACCTGAAAATAAGGGGGAAAATCAAGTAAAATATTATCAGGAACTTTTGGCCCCTCTTTCTCCCCCTCTTCCCCCTCCTGCTGCTCGGGGGGTTCTGGGGGCTCCTGACCGTAACCCTCCCACTCTGTAGGGTTCACACACACCTGAAAACAACCGCAAAAATCAACTACTGTATACAGCTTTAATTTGGAGTGCTAAAAATTTCGCTTTAAGGCCCTGCTGTAAGGTGTTAGCACTACTTTAAAGGGCAAATGCACCATCATGATGATTTAGGTTCAAAATGTGCCTATATGTGTCACCTTTCAAATAAGACCACCCGCAAGTCTGTCCTCCTCAGCACTCCTCAGATATGGCTTATGAAAGTTAGTAAAAAACTAGCCTGAGTCTGGGCATGGAGGCTGCCATTATCAGAAGTGGTGCATATGAAGTGACTGCCAGCCCTGCTTCTGATTGGTTGAGAGATATCAGTGGCAGCCACTTCCAGCCACTGATATCTCTCAACCAATCAGAAGCAGCACTGGCAGTCACTCCATACCACTGATTGTGCTTAATTGGGCTTAATTGGCCTGCAATGTCAGCCTCCATGCCCAGACTCAGGCTAGTTTTTTACTAACTTTCATAAGCCATATCTGAGGAGTGCTGAGGAGGACAGACTTGCGGGTGGTCTTATTTGAAAGGTGACACGTATAGGCACATTTTGAACCTAAATCATCATGATGGTGCATTTGCCCTTTAAAGGCGCGTATTCACACACTAAAACTATATATTTATTACTATATAGATATTTATTTGAAGGATGTTATTGTGGGGATATCATGGGTAGCGCAAAAATAGCGAAAATTAAATGACTGTAAAAAATATCAGTTATACAGTAAAATATTATCTGGAACTTCAATAGTTTAGGATAAAAATTGTGCTTCTCTATGGCATCATGTATTTTTACCTTTTTATAATATCTGAATCCGAATATAACTGGCTAGTCACACCTTAGCCAAAATATGGCAAAAATATGCAAAAAATGAAATTCAAAATTCTTGTGGTTTTTTGATTTCCTCCACCACTTTTAACTGGCTAATCACAACTTAGCCGATATATTGCAAAAAGTATGCAAAATAAGATTAGAAATTCTTGTGGTTAGGTGGTGGTTTTTCACCAGGAACTTATAAGTGGCTAGCCATGACTTATCCAAAATATGGCAGAAAAAGTGACAATAATCAAAATTTCAAAATCCAAATCCCAGGGCAATATCTAGATAACAATGCACATTATTGAGTAAAATTTGACTGCAAGTTGTTGGCCTAGAAAAAATGCGATAAATGAAATTTAAATCCTCTGAATTCACTGACCTTGAGTTCTTTGGAGATCTCGACCCAGACGGGTGTTGCCGTGACGTCAGATTTTAGATTTTTGAAGATGTCGACAGAGTCCTCCAGATCGCAGACAGTGTTCCAGCAATGCTGGGTCAGCCACGGTACGTCAGGTTTAGGGGGTCTTTGCTGAAATAAGAAAGAGCCAAGTCAAATGAGGGGAATGGGAGGCACAGAAATCTCAGGGGGAGCTTTGGTAGTTTGAGGTATCAATATTTCAGGCCTCAATGCTAACTCAAAATGCTACTTGTCCCGTAACACCAGTAACACCTAGAATCTTTACTGGTCCTATAACTTTTTCTTTAACATATTAACAAGTTAAAAACATTGCATGGAATTCACAGACAACATTTATTTTTTATTCATTTTATCTTATTTTTTTCAAAAACACTTGTAAACAAAAATGTTTTCTGGCCCTGTAGGAACAGTTATGGTCTTTTTTTTCTGGCCTGAAGAAGTTTTTGGGAATTTTTACTGGCCTTGGGCCAGTGGTTCACTGTTAGCATTGAGCGGTTAACTTCCAATAATTCTTTACTTCGCCAGTCAAACCATCTATGTTTGTTGGGTCTTTGCTGAGAATAGCAAAGTTCAAGTCAGATTTTACTTGCCAATCCTACTATAACCCTTTCATTTATACTTACATTCTGCAGTATGAAAAATTCAGGAGGAGGAAATTATTTCTTAGTTTTAGGTATAGCTAACAATGGTTCTTGAGGTTTCGAGTCAAAATCATCATAGTCTGTTTTGGTATATTTCGAAGTAACAAAGTGTTATTGAATTACCCAAATTTTCATCTATTCATTAGTATAATATTTCTTTGGAAAAGGTATAATTTTGTATCGTTATCATCTGACCTCTTCACTATGTTCTCATGTGTAATTGCCAAATACATACTGAGCGCTTCAATGCGATGACATATATTGTGAATTTCACATGTCAAACATAGTTTACTATTGATGAGAATTATACCTTTTATTTTTAAAACAGTAAACATATGTATGTGCATGCTTGAATGATTGTTTTGCACTGAAGATTGTACAATGATATCCTTTGCAGTAAACTAATTTATTTAAATTTAATTGAATTAAATTCAATTGAATTTGATTGAATCTAATTTAAATTCGATTAAATTAAATTCAAATTTAATTAAATTTAATTTGATTAAATTGAATTTGATTGAATATAAATTAATTGAATTTGATTGGATTTAATGTAATTTAATTTGATTTGATTTAATTGTCTCACCTTATCCAGTCCCGCTGCACCTCGCAGGAAGAAATTCCATTCGGTGTTGGATATGAGATCAGAGCCTCGCATGATCTCTCCACACAACAGGAAACTGAACACCAACTTGTCCTTCTCGAACAGACCACGCGCGACGTTCTTATACACGGCAAGCGTTGTGCAGTCAAGCAGAATCAGTAAACGCTTAGACAAGTCGTCACTCTTGGGGCTCGACTCTATGGTGTTGTTAAACAGCTGAAATAAACACATCAACATACAATAATCAACACATGCTGGATACATTAAGAAAACACTTTCATTTGTTGAACACATCAAGTAAATATTCAATTAACATTTGTAGAACACCTGGGGCAAATATTCAACTAACACTCATTAAACACATCAAGATGATATTCAATTAACATTTGTTTGAACACATCAAGAAATGTTCAATTTACACACATTGAACACATCAATCAAATATTCAATTAACACATGGCAACCAAAGCATATGTGTAAAATGGACACTAATACGAGTACATTTAATCTATCTTATTAAAAATTTACAATAAGAGGATACAAATAAGTTCACTAGACCTACTGGACAGGTAGACTCTAAATAAAACTAGGAAGAATATGTGGCCCTTGGGACTGTAAAAACTCTTACATTTCAACACATTAAATAAACACTAATAAGAGTAAATTATATTCACCTTATAAAAATAGAATAAGAGTAAACACTAGAGTTCACTAGACCTACTGGACAGTTAGACCTTAAAGTATATATTTCTTACATAAGTTTTTTCTTAGCAACTAAAAATAAATATTATACATCACTTTTTCATGATTGCATATTTTTTTGATAAACACAGAGACTGCTGTTCTCCTTGGATTGCAAAAACTCTTACATTTTTGAAGTATTTGAGTGAGAACTGGTACATAGGGTCGACCTCGCCCATATCCGCCACGACGAAGTACATGATTGACCCGCGGTTAGCGACGGAGCGATATTTCTCTCTCGCGGTCGAGATCTTCTCCTCCGTCTTCTCGGCTTCTACGAGTCGCTCGGTGATGATCCCCGACGTGACTTTTGATTCGTTGAGCGTGTTGACGAGCTCTTCGTTGTCGAGAATGTTGCCCTTGGATTCAAAGAGCATCTTCAGGATGCGGTCCTCGATGGATTTGAGCTGGTTCTTGTCGGCATTTATTCGGACGATCAGCTGGTTCCTCTGTTGTTCCAGGTCCGGTCGTTCCAGACTCACCACCTCGCTACAAATAGAGGGAAAAAGGTATAATAGGAACTTGATGGTGAAGGGACTAACCTTAACCCTTATTCTGCTATTTTCTAATTTTACATATTCAAAATGATGCAACATGGGTACGGATCCGAGAGTCATGTTGGTATTCATTTGATAGCTCTTGCTCAGCACTCTCAGAGGAGTACCAACGTGCCAGGATTTCAATCATTTTTCAGGTGTTTTGCATCATTTTGTATTAGCCAAATTAGCCACCACTGGCTTAACCCTAATTATGCTGCTGGTAACTAACGTGATCAACACAAAATTATGCAAAACACCTGAAATATGACTGAAACCCTGACAAATGGATACTCATATGTTAGTACTCAATGAGAATGAGAGCTTTCCAATGAGTACCAACATGACAGGATTTAGATGATTTCCAAAATGTTTTGGTTCTTGTGCCTTAGACAAAAGTAGTGTAGTCTCTTCATTGGAATGGTTAATGTTGTAAGCATTACTGTGTTGATACTGTACCCAAGTAGTTGGTCCTCCAGGCCTTAAATTAGGTGACCTATTTAGCGCTAATGGTGTAAGTATTCATATGACTGAAATACTGGCAAATCAGGGTACTCATATGTTAGTACTCAATGAGGGCTTTCCAATGAGTACCATGAACATGACAGGATTCAGATGATTTTCAAAACTTTTTGAGTTCTTGTTGATATCGTACCTAAGTAATTGGTCCTCCAGCCCTGACTTTGTGACGGCGAAGTTAATGATAGTCACTTTGATGCAGACCTCGGGCAGGTAGTGGGGATTCCCCATCTTGGTCGTCATGTAGAAACGGAAATTTTTGTCATACTCGATGTCGCTGTCTCCCAGACGAATCAGCAGTCGGCCACCCTGTGAGAAACATAACAAACAAATACATAAACATGGGACAGCTTTCCAATCATGCTTAAGTGGTAGGGGTGTGTACGGTTCTGTACAGGGCTGTTGCTAGAATGTTACAAACTTTGGTTTGAAAAAATATTGGTTATTTACCATTTTTAAGGTTTTATTGGCATTTGCAAAGTTTAAGCCTTCCAATGCTGAGGCTACTTTCGTCCAAAGCACAAGGAAGCCAAAATGTTGAAAATCAGTGTGGTCAATAAACTATACTATACTATATACTTACCGACATGAAGGTCTGTTTGAGCAGGACGGGTTCGAGCGAGGGGTCTAGGGTTTCCCCGATCTCCTCTAGTAGTACAGGCACGCCGATACGGATACTATTCTCTAGGGTTCTCAGGAAATTCCCGTCCGTCAACTTAATAATCTTCAGTCCCATCTGCATCTCCTTATTCTTCACCCAACGATTGGCCTGATCCTGTGGGTCGATCATCAGCGGCCAGCGGCGCCCTCTGGTGACCAAAATGGCGTTCTCCGTCGAGAATTGATCGCGCGGTAGCCCGTCAGTGTTCCATTGTCGTATCTCGAAGGGGTCGGCGAGTACGCTGATTAGGGAGACCCCCTCCGAGACGGGGATCTCGAGTTCCTGGCATTGTTGCGTCCATTTCTGGACGAGCTCGTGACGGTAGGAGCTGGTGAAGGCGCCGTAGTATGCTACGCAAGCTGCGGCCACAAAGACGTCACCAACCACGTTACCAATCTCCTTCTCAAAGTTCTGAAAGAAAACCAAGACAACTTCCTTGTTATGTAAAAATATAAATGCAAATTGCAAGAAGTTTTTTATGCAAATGATTGCACCAATTTGTCAAATTAAATGATTTTCTGATCTCCTTCTCAAAGTTCTAAAAGAAAAGCAAGAGAACTTCCTTAGTATGTGAAATAATGTGAAACACATTTTTATGCAAATTGCAGAAAAAGTCAGAAAAACAGCACCAATTTGTGAAATGAATAATTAACAAGATGGACGCTGTCAGCGGCAAATGGTGAGATCTTGCATTTCTAAATTTCGATCATTACCATTTTTTTTTCGATTCCGATTACTTCCATTAAATTTTGAAGAACTGCATTAATAGAATATTTTCACATGTTCCGCACTTCATTTTTGTTGCTAGGATCCTAAGATTCTCACGATGCATAGACAATGAAAGTTTTCTCAACATTTTTTGATTGAATACTTGAGTTTCTATTCAAAATTCTTATTAGTGTTGGCTAAAAAGGCCAACATAAATGAGTTTACTCTACATTTGATTAATTGGCATAAAAATAAACATAAGATTATTTTTGATCAATTTGAAAAACTATTTTGATCGATCGATTCTTGTCATATCAATGACAGCCCTATGACAAAACAATTTTTTTGTCTCATCAAGACAAAACAATAAAGCAACAAAACAATCGCCTACCTTAACACTCTCCGCCCATCTCACTTGCTCGTCTCCGAGTGCGGAGGTGAGTTTTCCGGCGCGCTTCATGCGAGCCTGTGTCATGTGGATGTTCTTCTCGAGCGACTGTTTCTCGTTGACGCTGTCGTCGTAGGACTGTTGAAGCGCCTTAATTTTGGCCTCGACGGCCGCCAGCTGTTCCTGCTTCTCCTTCAGTAGGCGCATCACCTCGCCTAGCTCAGCCTCCGCAGACTTCAGCCTGGAAACAGATAAATAGTTCAAAAAATAAAGATATCATTGCAAATAACATAACGGAAGCCTGGAATCAGAGAAGATTGAGAAAAATAGTTCAGAAAATAAAAACATCATGGCAAACAGCATAGCGAAAGCATGGGAACAGAGAAGATTGAGAAAAATACTATGGAAAAAATTTTAATAGCAAAAAGCATAATGCAAGCCTGGGAACAGAGAAAATTGAGATAAATAGTTCAGAAAATAAAAATATCAAGGCAAATAGCATGGCACTAGCCTTGAATCAGAGAAAATTGAGATGAATATTTCAGAACATAGAAAAGAAGTCAAAAAAGCATTACACCACTAGTGGGAGACACTAGTGGTAAGATACTTGGCTTGCATGTGTGAAGTCCTAGTTTCAAGTCTAGCTGGACAAAAGCCTGGAAACAGGACTTCACAATGGGTCCTATGGTAATTGGTCTGCGGCAACCAATCCATGTTCTATTCATCTCCCCTCAGTGTGACATCACTAGGAGACAGACAAATTAGGGCTTTCATATTTTTTTTATATAATATAGAGTAAGTTGCTCATGCACATACACAGAACGCACCTCTTGAGTGTTTCTCATCAACAACTGAGCTAGAAGTTGTACCGAGGCTGTTAAGCGAGATCTGCTGGTTGAGCATCTTGTGATTGACATTTGTGCTACAAGGGAAGACTTACTTTTGTTTCTTTGGTTCGACTGTCATGAAAACCTTGGAGTAGATGTCCATCGCTCGGTCCCACAGGCAAATGGACTTGCAGGCTTTGGAGACTTTCTCGACGGACTCGGGTGTGAAGCGCGGATCCTCCACATACTATATTTCCTTTTTTATATTCATTTTATTCAAATTAAATATACATCTAGGGAAGACTTACTTTTGTTTCTTAGGCTCCACCGTCTTGAAGACCTTTGAGTAGATGTCCATGGCGCGTACCCACATGCACATGGACTTGCAGGCTTTGGAGACTTTCTCGACGGACTCGGGCGTGAAGCGCGGGTCCTCGATGTATTTCTTCAGCTTCTTCAGCATAGCTTCGGGAATGTTGTCCTTGTCGTAATCGTAAAGCCGCTTCAGGAAGTTCCCGTCCCCAAGAAGAACCTTAGCAGAGGCCCAGTCAGTCCTGAAAGATTGGAAGTAAAGGTTAAAGCTCAGGTGTGGATGAATTTGGAATTTTGTTTAACCCATTAATGCTTAAGAGTTCCTCCAGAAATTGTCGTCTGGACCTATGATACTTTTGACAATAAGTTTGAAATTGAGAATGATTGTTGAAAATATTTGAAGGAGAGTTATTAGCAGTGTTCTCACAAACATTTCTCCTTCAGATATTTTCTTAACTTTGCTTTTCCCTCGAAGATTTCATCAAAGTTGTCAGGCTGTATTTGGCCGCCGTGGGCATTAATGGGTTAAGTAGGATACAGAATTACTTCTGTTTAGGAAGGTTACAGACTAAAGTAAGATTCATACTTTCATTTGTTTAAGTATGATACAGACTTACTTAAGATACAGAATTACATTTGTTTAATTAGGATACAGACTTAAGTATGATACAGACTTACTTTAATTTAAGTAGGATACAGACTCACTTTAGTTTAAGTAGGATACAGACCTAACTAGAATACAGATTTACTTTTGTTTGAGTAGGATACAGACTTACTTTAGTTTAAGTAGGATACAGACCTAACTAGAATACAGATTTACTTTAGTTTAAGTAGGATACAGACTTACTTCAGTTTAAGGAGGATACAGACCTAACTAGAATACAGACTTACTTTTGTTTGAGTAGGATACAGACTTAGTTTAAGTAGGATACAGACTCACTTTAGTTTAAGTAGGATACAGACCTAACTAGAATACAGATTTACTTTTATTTAAGTAGGATACAGACTTACTTTAGTTTAAGTAGGATACAGACCTAACTAGAATACAGACTTACTTTAGTTTAAGTAGGATACAGACCTAACTAGAATACAGATTTACTTTTATTTAAGTAGGATACAGACTTACTTTAGTTTAAGTAGGATACAGACCTAACTAGAATACAGATTTACTTTAGTTTAAGTAGGATACAGACCTAACTAGAATACAGATTTACTTTTATTTAAGTAGGATACAGACTTACTTTAGTTTAAGTAGGATACAGACCTAACTAGAATACAGATTTACTTTAGTTTAAGTAGGATACAGACCTAACTAGAATACAGATTTACTTTAGTTTAAGTAGGATACAGACCTAACTAGAATACAGATTTACTTTTGTTTAAGTAGGATACAGACTTACTTTAGTTTAAGTAGGATACAGACCTAACTAGAATACAGACTTACTTTTTAAGTTGGATATAGACTTACTTTTGATTAAGTAGGATACAGACTCACTTTTGTTTCAGTATGATACAGACTAACTTCTGTTTAAGTAGGATATAGACTTACTTTTGTTTCAGTAGGATACAGACGGCTTCGAGGACGAACTGTACGAGCTCGGGGGGTTTATTGAAGACGCGTAACTCTGAGATATCGTTCTTGTCGAGGGAGTCGAGGGCCTTGATGGCGGCCTCGAGGGCGGGCAGAGCCTCGTCCAGATCGCGCTGGGCGTCGTCCGCGATCGCCTGCGTCTCCTCGGCCTTGACCTTGGCAACAGCCTCGTCCTCCTGGACCACTTTACGCACCTGAGGAGGAAGAAATAGTCCGCGTTATGGGTAGGAAATAGTTTGCATTATGGGTAGAGAGTAACTACTTTAATTTTTAAGTAGGATACAGACTTAATTAAGTCTAAGAATGACACAGACTTACTTTTATTTAAGTAGGATACAGACTTACTTAAGTCTAAGAATAATACAGACTTACTTTTATTTCAGTAGGATACCAGGGCTGGATGCTAAGGGTGAACCTATGGCCCCAGGCCAGTAAAAAATCCCAAAATCAGCTTCGGGCCAGTAAAAAAAGACCTCAACTGATCCTACAGGGCCAGTAAACATTTGGAGACATTCTTGTTAAAAAGTTTCCCCCTGAGAATGTCCCCAATTGTTTTTTGAAATAAATGAAGATAACATTTATAAAGATAAATGTTGTGGTGAATCTTATGCAATGTTCTTTCTTGTTATGTTAAAGAAAAAATGTAGGACCAGTAAACATTTTGCAGGACCAGTAGATGCTAGGTGTTACTGGTCCTACAGGGCCAGTATCATTTTGAGTTAGCGTTGAGGCCTGGATACAAACTTACCTTTTTTTACGAACCTTAGGAGGAAATAAACTGTTGCATTATGGGTATTGTGGGAAAATTTTGGCATTTTTTCAGGTCTATCAATCATTACAGATTCTCACTTATTCATCCTTAAGCCCTTCCTTCTTTATCATTTTAATTATTTTTTCATTTAGTTTTTTTGAATATTATAAATATTTGAAGGAATTGTCCAGATCAAAACTTTATCTACAACTCTCCATCAGATATTTTGCAAATTCATGCTTCATTCCATAGATAATTTCAAAGGTATGGCAGGTCAAGTAAATCTCAACGCATAAATGTGATAAAAAAACTTACAGCGTCAGCTTTCTCCTGATCAACAGCTAGTTTCTCCATAAGTTCAGCAGTTGCGATGGATTTCTTTTTCAATTCAGGTTCCAGGGCCACCAGCTCGACCTTCATGTTGTCGACAAGGTCGTTGGTCTCCAGGAGTTTGAGTAGTCCGTTCTTGACTCGGTCTCGAGCGCTGATCAGCTGCCTATATGCAAAAAGCAATTAAAAACATAAATAATAGCTGTCAAAATTCTGTCAACATTCTGACAAACTTTTGCTATTTAATAGCAAAATTTCCGAAGCTAACAGTGTTAAATTTAACAAAATTAGGTACCTGGGAGGAAGGCATTATCTTAAGAAATATAGTTAAGGTACCGTATCGCTGAGCAAATATTGATACTTCACCCCTTCCAATGCCGAGGCTACTTTCGTCCAAAGCTCAAGGATGCAGAGATCTTTAAAAAACATCTAAACCATGCCATTTTGGTATTCATTGGATAGCTCTCACGGAGTACTCTTAGATGAGTACCCATGCGCCAGGGTTTCAGTGATTTTCCAGGTTTTCTACATAATTTTGTAACGGCCAAATTAGCCACCACCAGCATAGGGTTTAAGGAAATATTGATATTTTATCATATTGTGAAAATCTTCAAGTTGCCAATCCTTATTAGTGACTTGCTTTTTCTTCTTCTTCTCGGGGAGCATGCTCAGGTAGGGGTTGATCAGGCGGTATTTAAAAGATATATTGTTAACCCTTATGCTGCTGGTGGCTACTTTGGGCAATACAAAATGATGCAAAAAACCTGAATAATGTCTGAAACCCTGGCAAATAGGTACTCATCTGAAAGTACTCAGCAAGGACTATCTAATGAATACAAATATGACAGGGTTTAGATGGTTTTCAAAGATTTTTGCGTCTTATTGCTTTGGATGAAAGAAGCCTCAGCATTGGAAAGGTTGAGGTATCATACTGATAAGGAAATATTGATATTGTATCGTATCTCGAAAGAAAAATTGTGCCAATCGCTAGTAGTAACTTACTTTTTCTTCTCTGAGAGCATGCTGAGATAGAGGTTGATGAGCTCCAGGTAGCTGGTGGGGGTCGTGTAGTAGCGACGTTTGAGCTCGCTGTAGAACCTCTCCGCCATGTCACTCACACTCAGGTGGATCTCCACACACATCTTACTCACCTGCATCTAAAACACACACACAAAATATGTATATATATATATATATATATATATATATATATATATATATATATATATATATATATATATATATATATATATATATATATACAAACATATTTATAATATTCACCAAAATTAGGAAATAATCTGCAAAAAAATCATATTATGAATTTATTTTGAAAAAAAAATGATAAAATACTTTTTCAACTCACAAACAAAAATATTATTTAATAGCGGGGCAAAAATAAGTAATTATCTCATACTCCAAATATTTCATATATCAAACTTGTCTTCCAAAAAAATATATGAAATCATGTACCAGCTCAAAAACAAAAATATTTATCGATACCAGGAAGAAGTTTCAGATCACCAGCTCGAAAGGTAATAGTAATATTTGATTTTTAAAATATGAACAAAATCTTTTTTTTTAAGATAAAATTTTCTGTATTGATTTTTTGCTTCAGTGGTCACTATCATCAAAACAGCCTCAACTTAGAATAAGAGAAATTGAAGAAAAGATTGTTGAATCATATCTTTTTTTTTTATTGACATTTTCCTGCATTGTCATTGATATAAAAATAACCCTTACTTGGAGTAAAATAAATTGAAGAAATGATCATATATTTGGAATCCTATGATGTTTTATTTGATAATTCCTTAGAATTTATAAAAAAAATCAAATGTCTTTATTCATAATTCAATAGTTCTGATTAGAAAAGCCTAACTGTAATATTCATTCACATTTCAGTGAGATATTTTTCAAAATCCAATGATGATCTTCTCAGAATTCAATATAAATCATCTTAAATAATTCAGCAGTAATGCTTTTTCCCATATTCAGTGTGGTGCCCCTTCTCAAAGCTTTGTGGTGCTTTATCTCATGCCTCAATAGTGTCTGGGGGAAACGATTGTGTAGTGTAACAATAGTAGTGTAACCAACAGTGTAACATTGAAACAATTCAAAGATGCCACAAATAAGTTACACATTTACACATTAAGTGTACCAATTCATGTGTCAATAATATCACATTGTCAGTAACATTGAAACAATTCAATGATTTCACAGGTGAGTTACACATTTACACATTAAGTGTACCAATTTAGGTGTAAATAACATCACAGCTTACCAACATTACATTTAAACATTCCTGTGTGACAAATGACAGTGTGACGCAAAGTGTACCATTTCACAAGTTTTGACAATGTCACATTTCAACAATATAACATTTAACCATTCCTGTGACAACGGATATTGTAACACCAAATGTGCTATTTCACATATGTTGATAACATCACAGTTCAACGATATTACTTGTACAATTATCATGTCATGATTCTCAACAGTGTTATATCAAGTGTATCATTCACTTGCCTTACGCGTTTCACTTGAAAGTGTAACAATTCACAATTACCGTATTCATCCAAATAAGCGCACAGAACCCTATTGAATGCGCCACCTCCTCCCCTTGCACTTTTTTTGCACTGTACATAAATCCCTTTGAAATATTTTCATTTAGGGCGGATATAGGGCAGTCGTGGCAGCCAATTGTTGCCATGGATTGTTGTTGTTGTTCTGCGCAGGGGGTGCAGTTAAATTTATTTCACCAGGAACCCTTCTGGCATATTTTTCCCTAACCTGCACCCGCACTGTCAGGGGTGTCCAAATATTTTAGTCCCGGAGCACAGTCAATAAGTCCTGGAGCACAGCAATTTTTTGGTGACCGTGGTTCGATTATTGTTATGAATATTGTCACCTGGTGGCATTACTATACTAACTCTTATTTACTAGTTAAGACCAAGACCAATATATAACCAGTATTAAGAAATGGAGTTCAATGTTTTTTAAATACAATTTGTATCAAAAATGATTCAAGTGAAATATCTGATAGACTCAAATGGTCATGTTTTGCAAAAATTTCCCAATTAAACAGTGCTTTGTGTGTTTGCCGTTTCGCATGTTCTGAAGCCTCTGTCGCACGCCTGTGTGACAATGCGACAGTTGGACACCCCTGACTGTGTGCTTATTCAGATTGATTACGGTAAGCCATTCATGGTCACAGTTTCCAAATAGAAAGCAATGCCTCACTGCTTTGATACTAATGTGACACTTATGCAAAAGTTTTAGAAATACTGAAGGGTGAGTTTTATTAACATTTCTCTTTCAAAATATTTACACAAAGATATTTTAATCATAAAAGTATTCTTAAAAAGGAAACTCAAATATATGTTTAGGAGCCGAAGGCTTTCTGACAGCTTATTTATTGAAAAATATGTGAAGGATACATATTAAATTGACATTAAATTGATTCTACCTCAAATATTTTTCAATTAATGCCTTGTCTCAGTGTATTTTCAGAAGAGATGACACTTTTAATGGAAACTACATAGAAATAGATTACAAGTGAAATATTCACACAGAAATGGTGTCACATTTTTCACACTTGACAGGTGATTTCAATATTCAAATGTGTCTCATGCAGGTTATTGTTTCGCATGCCCAGCAAATCTTACCCTAATTTGCATAATAATACTTCATTTGCATAATCATTCTCCTGTTGACAAGTGCCTTAGAGGGAGAAAAAGATGAATGTCTGAGAGTTTAATATACATATGTTAATTTCTGCTCAGGAATAAAAAAAGGTTTGAAAATTGCAACGCCTACCAAAAGATGACCACCCTCATGTAATAACTTGTTTCGTATTAACCACAAATTCAATTTTTGGTATTATTCAAATCTGACTTAAACTTTTCTTGGCTAAATCTTTCGAGGTGAGGCAAAAATTATCCATTATAAGAAATATCCTCAGCCATTGACAGGCGTCCGGTCAACTAGTGCAGAAATTAAATGTCTTCACTGTATATTTCTATATGTCTTTCTCATTGGATATTCAGATATTCAGATAATCATACTAAATCAAATTGCCAACATTTTTTGTGAGCAATTCCCATACAAAAATGAAAATAATCCAGCCGACCTACCCTGAGTTTGAATTTCATCTTTCATGAGCCATTCCCTAACAAAAAGATAAAAAAAAGAAAAAAGGAAAATACAATTGACCTACCCTGAGTTCGTCAGCTCCGAGATCTACGTCCTTGAAGAAGGTGGTGGCGACACCTAGCAGCGCCTCCCCTGGCCACTCTGTGAACCAATCGATCGTGCAGCAGTTGACGAGCGACGGGAACATGCGACAACGCGCACGGAACGCGCTGCCAACAGGGCTCATGCACAACACAATGTGCAGATTGTTCCTGGAACAATAAACAGACAAAACAATAAATTCCCTATTTATATTGTTTTATAAGAACATGCAACATCGGGCACAAAATGCGCTGCCAACAGGAAGACAATACAATGACAAAACAATGTTGACGGGACTCAAATTTAACACAATGTGCATATTGTTCCTAAAAGACAATACATAGATATAACAATCAATTTCCTATTTCTATTGTTTTATAAAACATAGTATGGAGAAGTCGACATAGCAGTTACCCCTTCCAATGCTTAGGCTACTTTTGTCCAATGCATAAAGAGGCAAAGACTTTTAAAAACCATCTTAATCCTGTTATTTTGGTATTCATTGGATAGCCAACGCTGAGAATTCTCAGATGAGTACCCATATGTCAGGGTTTTAGTCATATTTTAGGCCTTTTGCATCATTTTGTATTGGCCTAACTAGCCAACAGCAGCATAAGGGTTAAGTCAATAGTATACCTTTGAGCAGTATCAGGTTGACAAATCTTGAACGATACAATACTTTTTCCTACTTGATATTGATATTTGGCATCGTATCGAGTACCGATACCATTCCCAAGAGCATTTACAGGTTAACCCATTAATGCTCACAGCGGCCAAAAGCAGCCTGACAATTTTGATGCAATCTTGTAGGCAGAAGCAAAATTGAGAAACTATTTGAAGGAGAAATGTTGTTCAGAACTTCACCAACAACTCTCTTTCAAATATTTTATAAAATCTTCCTTAATTCCTAAGTTATAATCAAAAGTACCATAGATGCAGACGGCAATTTTCATATGACCTTTTAAGTGGGAACGGGTTAAGTAATAATGGGTCAACTCCAGATCTCTCTTACCGGACTCTGTTGATGCAGAACTCAAAGATGAGGTCTCGATTGCCCTCAGGTATCCCATGCTCCTTTGCGGCTGCCCGGCAACCAATGATAAGTTTCTCATATTCGTCGGGTTCAAATAAATTAGGGACTTCGCCGGAGTTGAGGATGTTGTTGATATCCTCCAAGAATTCCTCAACGACGATCTGAAAATCAAAGAAAATTATATCAATTATTTTTTGTGATATGAGCTCTGTGATTATCTAAAATTTCTTCAAGCTATGAATGAAAGTGAGTGGTCATTAAATAGAAAGTCTTGTTCAACCTTAGTTTATTGAAGACATGAAGTAAAAATACAGTTTATGAATACACAATTCCAAAATATTAAAATTAAAACATTTATTGAAGTTTAGTTAGCAAAATAAAAAAAATGAAAAACACACTGGCAAGTTCAGGCAACTACATATTAAGTATTTGTCCTTTTGTCCTGGCAAGTGAATTTTTGATAAAAGAACATTTGTATAAATACATTTTAGTTTGAACTTGCCCATGGCACAAATACCTGAAAATATGCGAATAATGCAACAAAATAAAAAAGAAAATGGTTTTCAAATCATTAAATCCATGATGAATAATATATGTCCTTTTAGCATATGTCATAACTTATTTTAGGCAAGTCAAAAATCAAGTCATTTACTACTAGCCCTGCTTGGTAAGTTAATTCTGAAAAATAAGGTGGTAACTGGTAACCACAAAAAAAAGAAAGAAAAAACACACTGAAAGAAATTCCACTTACTTGTGTATCAGTAAACAAGAAGACTGTATTTTCATTATTTGCGCCAGCATATTCATACAGTTTCTTGAGATCGTCGTGGAAGGCGGCGTAATCGTATCCTCGGCTGAGCTCTATCTGGAAGCAGCGGTACCCAATGATGTGGGACGCGAGACGGGTGAGGGACTGTTTTCCTGTACCCCCCACGCCCACCAGGAGGGCGTTCCCGCGCTGTTGCCGGATCATACGCGCGATACGGGAGACGTGCTCTATCGCGTCGAGGAAGAACACAAGCTTCATCTCCTTAGAGCAAGACATGTTATAGTCATCCAGGTACTGGAAAAAAAGGAAATGGATATTTTTAAGATTCAATAATTATATTTTTAGCAAATAAAAACCGAAAAAAACATTACCAAGTTGACTTTAATATTATTTGGTAAATATAATAAGAGTTACCGTATTCCTCTGTATAAGAACAGGTAACAAGTTAGAAGGTATTTTGGCAATCCTTTGATTAGCCACACCCCACATCCGCTACAAGCTTGAACGCTTGCATATTACACTCTTTTGTCTTTTGCTACGCCCACCTGATTGGACGCAAGAAGATATAGGTAGCAACATAAAAGGTAATTTCATTTTTTCATTCTTTTTTCTGAAGGTATGGGATTGGTTTTAATTCTTTGATGAGTAATTCAAATTTTGACTGTCTCGTGATAATTTAGCAAACAAGTCTTTGCATAAACAAATTAAAAATCTGCACATGTGCCTAGAATGACTACAAGATCAAACAGGGAACAAGATAATATAAACTTCTTTATTAATACACTAGTATTGTTAAGTCACTGATGGGAAATTAACACTTACGTCCTGGAGAACGCTCTTGAGTTTGTCGAGATTGCTAAGTTCCTCGTAAATCTTGTCCGCTGGCTCCGCCCCCATCTTGATAAAGTCCCCGAAAATAATCGGGCTCTCCACAAAAGACACGGGGTCAATAGTCTGAAAAATAACAAGAAGACCATCGATGGTAAGCAAACATCATCTTTAAAAGGTACATCACAAACATCAAGCCAAGTTACTTGTAAAATATCTGAATGTACTACAAAATATTTTTTGGACAAAATATAAAGATCAATCTCAAAACATATTGCTCCATTTAGCATTGAAGTAACAAGACCATCAATTGTAACCAAACATCTTTAAAAGGTACAATACAATCATCAAACCGAGTTACGTGTAAAAACATCTGAAATCCTTTTTTTTTCATGCACTACAAAAAAGTATTTTTGACAAATAACAGAATTTCAAAATCAATCTCAATACATATTTATCCATTTATTATTAAAGTTCCAAATTTCCATAACTGAAGCAAAAGCAAGAGAATGTCAGATTAAATGTAACTGAGGAAATATGGATAGGATTGAATGGCCAAAATTTCCAGATAATGATTATACAAAATAAATTTGGTGGCCAGAACTTCTGGTTGGAGGTCCAAATATTTGTGAATTTATGGTATATCATCTAAACCTATATAAAAACCGAAACTTTATTCAAATTACCTCTGAGAAATGCTTGTTGGCCATTTCCGACATGATCTGATGGAAATAATTCTTATCCTCGTGGTTGATGAGTCGGTCGTGAAAGACGCGCTGAGCCTCGTGTATAAAGAGCCGCAGAACCTGCAGGCTCTCCCGGATATTGCCCGGATCACACTGCAGGATACCCTGGATACACTTGGACAGATCCCGCAGGTTGAAGACGTAGTGGGACTTCGCGGGCGTCGGCAAGAGGTCCGTACTCATGCGGAAATACATCTCCACGGCCGCGTTGACGATCGGCTCGGCACATTGGCGTACGGCGTGCGGAAAGTCTTGGAAGAAGCCATGAAGAATAGCCTGAAACAATGCAATAACAATAGCATGAAACAATGCAATAACAATAGCATGAAACAATGCAATAACAATAGCCTGAAACAATGAAATAACAATAGCCTGAAACAATGCAATAACAATAGCCTGAAACAAAGCAATAACAATAACCTGAAACAATGGAATAACAATAGCCTGAAACAATGAGATAACAATAGTTTGAAACAATAAAATAACATTAACATGAAACAATGAAAATAACAATAGCCTGAAGCAATGTGATGATAATAATAATAGTCTGAAACTATACAATATCAATAGCCTGAAACAATACAATACTGAAACAATGTGATAACAATAACCTGAAACAATGCAATAACAGTAGTTAACAGTATAACATAGGAAAAACTATAAAATAAATTTAAGCAATGCTACAACAATTGATATTGATGAGTGTTGTGATGTTCTGTAGAAGAAATATATTGTGTTCAAAGGTATTGATGAGTGCTGCAAATTTCTGTAGAAGTAGAATTTGTTCAAACATTTTGATGAGTGTTGCGAATAGAATGTGTTTATATAGATATTGATGAG
>OZ012701.1:6202290-6321227 GCA_963942565.1 Maea johnstoni
TGCGACAGCGCGCACAAAATGTGCTGCCTACAGGAAGACAATACAATGACAAAACAATGTTGATGGGACTCAAATTTAACACAATGTGCATATTGTTCCTAGAAGACAATACATAGATATAACAATCAATTTCCTATTTCTATTGTTTTATAAAACAAAGTATGGAGAAGTCCACATAGCAGTTAAGTCAGATTTATACCTTTGAGCAGTATCAGGTTGAAAGATCTTGAACGATACAATACGTTTTCCTATTTGATATTGATATATGGTACATCGTATCGAGTACCAGTACCATTCCCGAGAGCATTTACGGGTTAACCCATTAACCCTTCCAATGCTGAGGCTTCTTTCGTCCAAAGCACAAGAACGCAAAAATCTTTGAAAACCTTCTAAACCCTGTCATGTTGGTATTCATTGGAAAGCTCTCGCTCAGATGAGTACCCAATTGCCAGGGTTTCGGTCATTTTTCAGGTTTTTTGCATCATTTTGTATTGGCCAAATTAGCCACCAGCAGCATAAGGGTTAATGCTCACAGCGGCCAAAAACAGCCTGACAATTTTGATGCAATCTTGTAGGCAAAAGCAAAATGATAAACTATTTGAAGGAGAAATGTTGTTCAGAACTTCACCAAAAACTCTCTTTCAAATATTTTATAAAATCTTCCTTAATTCCTAAGTTATAATCAAAAGTACCATAGATGCAGACGGCAATTTTCATATGACCTTTCAAGTTTGAATTGTTTAAGTAATAATGGGTCAACTCCAGATCTCTCTTACCGGACTCTGTTGATGCAGAACTCAAAGATGAGGTCTCGATTGCCCTCGGGTATCCCATGCTCCTTTGCGGCTGCCCGGCAGCCAATGATAAGTTTCTCGTATTCGTCGGGTTCAAATAAATTCGGGACTTCGCCGGAGTTGAGGATGTTGTTGATATCCTCCAAGAATTCCTCAACGACAATCTGAAAATCAAAGAAATTATGGCAATGATATTTTGTGATATGAGCTCTGTGAGGCCTAAAAAAGTTGTTTGTTTCCTGTAACTCTACCCTAACAAGTTTTTATTCAAAATAATCCCTATCCTAAAGTTTTTTTGCCCCCCCCCCCCCCCCCCCCCCCAACTCCCAATCAACGTAAAACATGCATAAAACACCCATTTTTGACCAAAAGAATAATGAAAAAAAAAAGTTTTTACCGACCAACCTACCCTATTTCTTTTTCAGACCGTTACAGGAAACAATCAATATTTTTTTCTTGGCCTGATTACAGAAGAGTTCTTCAAGCTAAGCATGAAAGTGAGTGGTCATTAAATAGAAAGTTGTGTTCAACCTTTTGAAGACATGAAGTAAAATTACAGTTTATGGATACACAATTCCAAAAGATTAAAATTAAAACATTTATTGAAGTTTTGTTAGCAAAATTAAAAAATGAAAACACACTGGCAAGCTCAGGCAACTACATAAGTATTTGTCCGTTTGCCCTGGCAAGTGAATTTTTGACAAAGTGCATTTGGATAAATACATTTTAGTTTAAACTTGCCCATGGCACAAATACCTAAAAATATGCGATTAATGCAACAAAATTAAAAAGAAAATGGTTTTCAAATCATTAAATTCATGATGAATAATATGTGTCCTTTTAGCATATGTCATAACTTATTTTAGGCAAGCCAAAAATCAAGTCGGGCAAGTATATATCATTAACTACTAGCCCTGCTTGGTAAGTTAATTCTGAAAACTAAGGTGGTACCTGGTAACCTCAAAAAAAGAAAGAAAAAACACACAGAATGAAATTCCACTTACCTGTGTATCAGTAAACAAGAAGATTGCAATTCTAACATTGGAAAAAAAGAAAAATATATACAAAGAATGGAATTCCACTTACCTGTGTAGCAGTAACAAGAAGACAGTATTTTCGTTAATTGCATTGGCGTATTCGAACAGTTTCTTAAAATGAAATTCCACTTACTTGAGTATCTGTAAACAAGAAGACTGTATTTTCATTATTTGCGCCAGCATATTCGTACAGTTTCTTGAGATCGTCGTGGAATGCGGCGTAATCGTATCCTCGGCTGAGTTCAATCTGGAAGCAGCGGTACCCGATGATGTGCGATGCGAGACGGGTGAGGGACTGTTTGCCGGTACCCCCAACGCCCACCAGGAGGGCGTTCCCGCGCTGCTGACGGATCATACGTGCGATGCGGGACACGTGCTCTATGGCGTCGAGGAAGAAGACGAGCTTCATCTCCTTAGAGCAAGACATGTTATAGTCATCCAGGTACTGGAAAAAAAGGAAATGGATATTTTTAGATTCAATTATTATATGTTTAGCAAAAAAAAAACGAAAAAACATTACCAAGTTGACTTGGAATTCTTTTTTTCTGAAGGTATGGGATTGGTTTTAATTCTTTGATGAGTAATTCAAATTTTGACTGTCTCGAGATAATTTAGCAAACAAGTCTTTGCATATATACTAATTAAAAATCTGCACATGTGCCTAGAATGACTACAAGATCAAACAGGAAACAAGATAATATAAACTTCTTTATTAATAAATTAGTACATGTATTGTTAATTCACTGATGGAGAATTAACACTTACGTCCTGGAGAACGCTCTTGAGTTTGTCGAGATTGCTCAGCTCCTCGTAAATCTTGTCCGCTGGCTCCGCCCCCATCTTGATAAAGTCCCCGAAAATAATCGGGCTCTCCACAAAAGACACAGGGTCAATAGTCTGAAAAAATAACAAGAAGACCATCAATGGTAAGCAAACATCATCTTTAAAAGGTACATCACAAACATCAAGCCAAGTTGATAATAAAATATCTGAATGTACTACAAAATATTTTTTGGACAAATATCAAAATATAAAGATCAATCTTAAAACATATTGCTCCATTTAGCTTTGAAGTAACAAGACCATCAATTGTAACCAAACATCTTTAAAAGGTACAATACAATCATCAAACCGAGTTACGTGTAAAAACATCTGAAATCCTTTTTTTTTCATGCACTACAAAAAAGTATTTTTGACAAATAACAGAATTTCAAATACATATTTATCCATTTATTTTTAAAGTATCGAATTTCCATAACTGAAGCAAAAGCAAGAGAATGTCAGATTTAATATAACTGAAGAAATATGGAAAGGATTCAATGGCCCAAATTTCCAGATAATGATTATAAAAAATAAATTTGGTGGCCAGAACTTCTGGTTGGAGGTCCAAATGTCTGGGAATTTATGGTCATACAATCTAAACCTAAAGCAAAATTGAAGCTTTTTTAACTTACCTCTGAGAAATGCTTGTGGCCCAAATTTGGGGTGGAGGTCCAAATATCTGGGAATCTTTGGTATATAACCTAAACCTAAAGCAAAATTTAAGCTTGTTGATTACCTCTGAGAAATGCTTGTTGGCCATTTCGGACATGATCTGATGGAAGTAATTCTTGTCCTCATGGTTGATGAGGCATTCGTGAAAAGTCTAAATATCTGAGAATTTATGGTATATAACCTAAACCTATATAAAAACCGAAACTTATTCAAATTACCTCTGAGAAATGCTTGTTTGCCATTTCCGACATGATCTGATGGAAATAATTCTTGTCCTCGTGGTTGATGAGTCGGTCGTGAAAGACGCGCTGAGCCTCGTGGATGAAGAGCCGCAGCACCTGCAGGCTCTCCCGGATATTGCCCGGATCACACTGCAGGATACCCTGGATACACTTAGAGAGATCCCGCAGGTTGAAGACGTAGTGGGATTTCGCGGGCGTCGGCAAGAGGTCCGTGCTCATTCGGAAATACATCTCCACGGCCGCGTTGACGATCGGCTCGGCACATTGGCGTACGGCGTGCGGAAAGTCTTGGAAGAAGCCATGAAGAATAGCCTGAAACAATGAAATAACAATAGCCTGAAACAATGTGATAACAATAGCATGAAACAATGAAATAACAATAGCCTGTAACAATGAAATAACAATAGCCTGTAACAATGCAATAACAATAGCCTGTAACAATGCAATAACAATAGCCTGAAACATTGAAATAACAATAGCCTGAAACAATGAAATAACAATAGCCTGAAACAATGCAATAACAATAGCCTGAAACAATGCAATAACAATAGCCTGAAACAATGCAATAACAATAGCCTGAAACAATGCAATACTGAAACAATGTGATAACAATAACCTAAAACAATGCCATACTAAAATATAAGCATGGCATACTGTGAAAGATTTCAACAAAATATTAAGGCTACTTTTAGCCTCTGATTGCATTAATAGGTTCTTAACCCATTTACACTCAGAGCGGCCAAAAGAGGCCTGACGATTTTGGAAATATTTTCCTTACAAAAAGCATTTTTTTGAAAAAATTTGAAGGAGAAATATTGATCAGAAGATAAACAACAACTCTCCTTGAAATATTTCGCAAACTTTCGCTTTACTCCCAAGTTATTTCCAAAAGTATGAAAGTAGCAGACGATACTTCTAGAGGAACTCTTGAGTGTAAATGGGTTAAGAAGTAGTAGATTGTCTTCATAGATATTGATGACTGTTGCAGTGTTCTATAGAATAAGTTGAATATGTCATAGATGTTGATGAGTGTTGTGATGTTCTGTAGAAGAGGAACATGTTCATAGATATTGATGAGTGTTGTAATGTTCTGTAGAAGTAGTAGAATGTGTTTATAGATATTGATGAGTGTCGTGATGTTCTGCAGAAGTAGTAGAATGTGTTCATAGATATTGATGAGTGTTGTGATGTTCTGTAGAAGTAGTAGAATGTGTTCATAGATATTGATGAGTGTTGTGATGTTCTGTAGAAGTAGTAGAATGTGTTCATAGATATTGATGAGTGTTGTGATGTTCTGTAGGAGCAGAATGTGTTCACAGATATTGATGAGTGTCGTGATGTTCTGCAGAAGTAGTAGAATGTGTTCATAGATATTGATGAGTGTTGTGATGTTCTGTAGAAGTAGTAGAATGTGTTTATAGATATTGATGAGTGTTGTGATGTTCTGTAGAAGTAGTAGAATGTGTTCATAGATATTGATGAGTGTTGTGATGTTCTGTAGAAGTAGCAGAATGTGTTCACAGATATTGATGAGTGTCGTGATGTTCTGCAGAAGTAGTAGAATGTGTTCATAGATATTGATGAGTGTTGTGATGTTCTGTAGAAGTAGTAGAATGTGTTCACAGATATTGATGAGTATTGTGATGTTCTGTAGAAGTAGTAGAATGTGTTCATAGATATTGATGAGTGTTGTGATGTTCTGTAGAAGTAGTAGAATGTGTTCACAGATATTGATGAGTATTGTGATGTTCTGTAGAAGCAGTAGAATGTGTTCACAGATATTGATGAGTATTGTGATGTTCTGTAGAAGTAGTAGGATGTGTTCATAGATATTGATGAATGTTGTGATGTTCTGTAGAAGTAGAAGTATGTGTTCATAGATATTGATGAGTGTTGTTAAGTTCTGTAGAAGTAGTAGGATGTGTTCATAGATATTGATGAGTGTTGTGATGTTCTGTAGAAGTAGTAGGATGTGTTCATAGATATTGATGAGTGTTGTGATGTTCTGTAGAAGTAGAAGTATGTGTTCATAGATATTGATGAGTGTTGTGAAGTTCTGTAGAAGTAGTAGGATGTGTTCATAGATATTGATGAGTGTTGTGATGTTCTGTAGAAGTAGTAGTATGTGTTCACAGATATTGATGAGTGTTGTGATGTTCTGTAGAAGTAGTAGGATGTGTTCATAGATATTGATGAGTGTTGTGATGTTCTGTAGAAGTAGTAGTATGTGTTCATAGATATTGATGAGTGGTGTGATGTTCAGTAGAAGTAGTAGGATGTGTTCATAGATATTGATGAGTGGTGTGATGTTCTGTAGAAGTAGTAGGATGTGTTCATAGATATTGATGAGTGTTGTGAAGTTCTGTAGAAGTAGTAGAATGTGTTTATAGATATTGATGAGTGTTGTGATGTTCAGTAGAAGTAGTAGAATGTGTTCATAGATATTGATGAGTGTTGTGATGTTCTGTAGAAGTAGTTAAATGTGTTCATAGATATTGATGAGTGTTGTGATGTTCTGTAGAAGTAGTTAAATGTGTTCATAGATATTGATGAGTGTTGTGATGTTCTGTAGAAGTAGTAGAATGTGTTCATAGATATTGATGAGTGTTGTGATGTTCTGTAGAAGTAGTAGAATGTGTTCATAGATATTGATGAGTGTTGTGATGTTCTGTAGAAGTAGTGGAATGTGTTCATAGATATTGATGAGTGTTGTGATGTTCTGTAGAAGTAGTGGAATGTGTTCATAGATATTGATGAGTGTTGTGATGTTCTGTAGAAGTAGTAGAATGTGTTCATAGATATTGATGAGTGTTGTGATGTTCTGTAGATGTAGTTAAATGTGTTCATAGATATTGGTGAGTGTTGTGATGTTCAGTAGAAGTAGTAGAATGTGTTCATAGATATTGATGAGTGTTGTGATGTTCAGTAGAAGTAGTAGAATGTGTTCATAGATATTGATGAGTGTTGTGATGTTCTGCAGAAGTAGTAGAATGTATTCATAGATATTGATGGGTGTTGCGATGTTCTGTAGAAGTAGTAGAATGTGTCATAGATATTGATGGGTGTTGTGATGTTCTGTAGAAGTAGTAGAATGTATTCATAGATATTGATGGGTGTTGCGATGTTCTGTAGAAGTAGTAGAATGTGTTCATAGATATTGATGGGTGTTGTGATGCTCAGTAGAAGTAGTAGAATGTGTTTATAGATATTGATGAGTGTTGTGATGTTCTGCAGAAGTAGTAGAATGTGTTCATAGATATTGATGAGTGTTGTGATGTTCTGTAGAAGTAGTAGAATGTATTCATAGATATTGATGAGTGTTGTGATGTTCTGTAGAAGTAGTAGAATGTATTCATAGATATTGATGGGTGTTGCGATGTTCTGTAGAAGTAGTAGAATGTGTTCATAGATATTGATGGGTGTTGTGATGTTCTGTAGAAGTAGTAGAATGTATTCATAGATATTGATGGGTGTTGTGATGTTCTGTAGAAGTAGTAGAATGTGTCATAGATATTGATGGGTGTTGTGATGTTCTGTAGAAGTAGTAGAATGTGTTCATAGATATTAATGAGTGTTGTGATGTTCTGAAGAAGTAGTACAATGTGTTCATAGATATTGATGAGTGTTATGATGTTCTGTAGAAGTGTTAAAATGTGTTCATAGATATTGATGAGTGTCCTGATGTTCTGTAGAAGTGTTAAAATGTGTTCATAGATAATGATGAGTGTTATGATGTTCTGTAGAAGTAGTACAATGTGTTCATAGATATTGATGAGTGTTATGATGTTCTGTAAAAGTAGTAAAATGTGTTTATAGATATTGCAGTGTTTAGATGTTTTGTAGAAGTAGTAGAATGTCTTCATAGATACAAGGGTGTTCAACGGTCGCACCTTAGTGCGTTCATTCTTGAAATAAATAATGTCTCTCAAAATTGAAAGAAATAGAATATCTAAATCTTTGGAACATAATCAATGTCTTTGGAAAATGAACATGCCTCCCCCCTAGCCCCCAGGATATCAAATGGCTGATGCCAAAGGGAAAGTGTCGAAAAAATATTTCTTTCCATCTTTGCGTGAACCAAAACCTACCATGAACATGTGTTTGAGACTGTGCTCTGAGGGTGGTGGAATACACATCATACTAAAGTGACGGAAAAATCTCGGCGTGACGGGATTTCGCCCGCCACCAGGGGGCGCGCAGGCTGCCGCTATCGTCACGTCCTGGATCTCCTTCCAGAACATGAGGTCCCGGTCGTAGAACCCGCCGAAGTCCTGGTATTGGCGTAGGAGCTCAATGGGGGGCTGGGAGCCGTAGGTGTCCAGTTTGGGCATGTTCAGATCGTCAACAAATATGATCACACGCTTTCCCATTGGCGCTCCTAAAACAACACAAAAATACACATATTTTCATTCCTGGTTAAACTAAAAATCTTTATTATGATTTGATTTGGATGTTTTTGACAAGAATCTTATTTTGGTTCTAATTTTGGTGTTTTTAGTTGGTTTCCCATCCGTTCTCCTAAAACAACACAAACATACGCATATTTTATGGTTCCTGGTTGTTTTTGACCAGAACCCTATTTTGGCTCTAATTGTGCAAAATTTTGATGTTTTAGTTGAAATATGATCACACGCTTTCCCAGCGGTGCTACTAAAACAACAGAAAAATACACATATTTATACATCCTGGTTGCACCAAAAAATTATTATCATTTTGATTATTAAGAGGCTAAAATTTTGATTTTTTTATATAAATCCTTGTATTGGTTATGAAATGCTAAAATTTGGATTGTTTTGACAAATAGAATTTGTGGTAAACAATAATTCAACTCACCTATGTCTCAATTTACTAAGAAATTACGGTAACGCATAATTCAACTCACCTATGATGTCCCAATTTACCAAGAATTTATGGTAACACATAATTCCACTCACCTACAATGTCCCAATTAACCAAGAATTTACAGTAAGCTATAATTCCACTCACCTATGATGTCCCAATTAACCAAGAATATACGGTTACCCAAAATTCCACTCAGCTACGGTGTCCCAATTAACCAAGAATTTACAGTAATCCATAATTCCACTCACCTACGATGTCCCAACTTACCCAGAATATACAGTAACCAGTAATTCTACTCACCTATGATGTCCCAGTTTACCCACAATTTACGGTAACCCATATCCACAATTTACGGTAATCTATAACTCCACTCACCTATGATGTCCCAATTAACCAAGAATATACGGTAACCCTTAATTTCACTCACCTATGATGTCCCAATTCACCCACAATTTACGGTAACCAATAATTCCACTCACCTATGTCTCAATTTACTAAGAAATTACGGTAACGCATAATTCAACTCACCTATGATGTCCCAATTTACCCAGAATATACTGCAACCCTTAATTCCACTCACCTATGATGTCCCAATTTACCCAGAATATACTGCAACCCTTAATTCCACTCACCTATGATGTCCCAATTTACCCAGAATATACGGTAACCCATAATTCCACTTACCTATGATGTCCCAATTTACCCAGAATATACGGTAACCAGTAATTCTACTCACCTATGATGTCCCAATTCACCCACAATTTACGGTAACCAATAATTCCACTCACCTATGATGTCCCAATTAACCAAGAATATATGGTAACCCGTAATTTCACTCACCTTTGATGTCCCAATTTACCCAGAATATACGGTAACCCATAATTCCACTCACCTACGATGTCCCAATTTACCCACAATTTACGGTAACCAATAATTCCACTCACCTATGATGTCCCAATTAACCAAGAATATATGGTAACCCGTAATTTCACTCACCTTTGATGTCCCAATTTACCCAGAATATACGGTAACCCATAATTCCACTCACCTACGATGTCCCAATTTACCCAGAATATACGGTAACCCGTAATTTCACTCACCTACGATGTCCCTATTTACCCACAATTTACAGGAACTCATACCCACAATTTACGGTAATCCATAACTCCACTCACCTATGATGTCCCAATTAACCAAGAATATACGGTAACCCGTTATTTCACTCACCTATGATATTTTTTCTCCTCTTCTCCAGTTTTCCCTCTATCATTTCCTGGGTCCTCTGGCTGCTGGTCTGCGCCGAGAAGTTGATAAATACCGGAACATAGCCCACTCGGTCAGAGATGTCATTCAGCAACGCTCGCGCGATGACACTCTACAATCAGGAGGAAAATGTGAAATTTACAATTATCATACAGATATGTAGCCCACTCGGTCAGAATCATAAGAAAATTGTTAAGATAAATTAACAATTAATATGATTTAACGAAAACATGTGCAAAGTTCACACAATGGCACTTTACAATAAAAAGATTATATGAAACTGAAGTTAACTTACAATTAATATAGGTTGATAATTAACTTGAACTAATAGTGTGTGAAAAGCTCATGCAATGACACTTTAAAAGGGGCAAAATACAGCAAAAATATTTGAACAAGGAATGTTGATCATAACCCAAACCACAACTCTCCTTCAAATATTTTGTAAAACAATGCTTTAATTTTGAGTTATTTTCAAAAGAATCGTAGGTCCAGACGACCATTCTCACCTTTCCCACTCCGGTACCTCCTGTGAAGAGCATTCATATTTGAAAAAATTCTGATACTACAGTATTTTTCAAAAAATATTTGATCAAACAATGTTGATCAGAACACAACCCACAACTCTCCTTCAAATATTTTGTAAAACAATGCTTTAATTTTGAGATAGTTTCAAAAGAATCGTAGGTCCAGACGACAATTCTCACCTTTCCCACTCCGGTGCCTCCTGTGAAGAGGACTCATATTTGAAAAATTTTCTGATATTACAATATTTTCAAAAAAATATTTGAACAAAGAATATTGATCAGAATACGACCCACAACTCTCCTTCAAATATTTTGTAAAAATATGCTTTATTTCTGAGATATTTTAAGAAGTATCGTAGGTGCAGACGAGAATTCTCACCTTTCCCACTCCGGTAACTTCTGTGAAGAGCACTCATATTTGAAAAGGTTTCTGATTCTACTGTATTTTTCAAGAAGAATTTGAACGAGGAATGTTGAAAATAATACAACCCACAACTCTCCTTCAAATAGTTTGTAAAACAATGCTTTATTTCAGAGTTATTTTCAAAAGTATCATAGGTCCAGATGACAATTCTCACCTTTCCCACTCCGGTGCCTCCAGTGAAGAGGACGGAGTGCTTGACCTGCAGGAGTTTCTCGAGGAGGTAGCCGTATCTCGCAGTGTCCATCGTTGGCACCAGCATCTCGAAAAACGGAACTTCACTATCGTAGCGGAACGGCAGGACTATTTTCTCCCACAGATCCATACGCTTGGTCTCGTAATCCATGTAGCAGCTCCACAGGTCTCCGCCATTGGGCAGCTACAAGATCAAACAAAGCTTCATAATAAAAACTGTACACAGCTTTAATTTGGAGTGTTAAAATTTTTGCTTTACAGCCCTGCTGAAGGGTATTTGTGCTATGCCTTAGACCGTACGCCATCACGATAGGTCCACAAATAGCTACATCAGAGGTTTTGAACTTAAAGCTACAAAAGCAAATACATCTTCTTAAATGTGGATTCAAATACTGACATACAAATTTTGAGTAGAAATTCATTTATCATCAATTTTTTGACATTTCAAGGCTAATTTGTGACTAGGTAATTGTTGTCATTGGTGGAAACCGTAGTTCCCTAGAAAAACCACCGCTAACATCAAGTCAGTGGTAACTTTCTCACATAACTCAAACCACATTTGAACCACAGGCTGTTGGCTGTGGTAAGCCATAGCAAGTGATCAGTGGATAGTAACCTATACTGAGGATATAACTTACCTTCTTGTGTGTGCTGTGTTGCGCTGTGACGTGTGTGTTGTGTGTGTGTGGTGTTGTGCTGTGTGTGTGTCATGTGTTGTGTTGATGTATGAGTAGTTTGTGTGTGTGTTGTGTTGTGCATGTGTAAAAATGTGTGTGTGTTGTGTCGTGTTGTGTGTGTTATGTCATGTGTTGTGTCATGTGTGTTGTTTCGTGTATTGTGTTGTGTGTATGTGTTGTGTGTGTTGTGTTGTATGCGGTGTTGTGATGTATGAGTTTTGTGTGTGTGTGTGTTGTGATGTGCGTGGTGTTGTGATGTGTTTTTCTGTGTGTGTGTATTGTGGGTGTTGTGTTGTGTATTGTGTTTTGTTAGTGTCTTGTCTTGTCTTATGTGTGTGTTGTGTTGTGATGTGATGTGTGCGTTGTTTTGTGTGTCTTGTGTTGTGTTGTATGCGATGTTGTCATGTATGAGTTTTGTGTGTGTGTGTGTTGTGATGTGCGTGGTGTTGTGATGTGTTTTCTGTGTGTGTGTGTATTGTGGGTGTTGTGTTGTGTATTGTGTTTTGTTAGTGTCTTGTCTTGTCTTATGTGTGTGTTGTGTTGTGTTGTGATGTATGAGTTGTGTTGTGTGTGTGTTGAGTTGTGTGTGGTGTTGTGATGTGTTTTCTGTGTGTGTGTATTGTGGGTGTTGTGTTGTGTATTGTGTTTTGTTAGTGTCTTGTCTTGTCTTATGTGTGTGTTGTGTTGTGATGTGATGTGTGAGTTGTTTTGTGTGTCTTGTGTTGTGTTGTTACTTGTATGCAATGTTGTGATGTATGAGTTGTGTGTGTGTGTGTGTGTTGTGATGTGCGTGGTGTTGTGATGTGTTTTCTGTGTGTGTGTATTGTGGGTGTTGTGTTGTGTATTGTGTTTTGTTAGTGTCTTGTCTTGTCTTATGTGTGTGTTGTGTTGTGATGTGATGTGTGAGTTGTTTTGTGTGTCTTGTGTTGTGTTGTATGCGATGTTGTGATGTATGAGTTGTGTGTGTGTGTGTGTGTTGAGTTGTGCGTGGTGTTGTGATGTGTTTTCTGTGTGTGTGTATTGTGGGTGTTGTGTTGTGTATTGTGTTTTGTTAGTGTCTTGTCTTGTCTTATGTGTGTGTTGTGTTGTGATGTGATGTGTGAGTTGTTTTGTGTGTCTTGTGTTGTGTTGTATGCAATGTTGTGATGTATGAGTTGTGTGTGTGTGTGTGTTGTGTTGTGTGTAGTGTTGTGATGTGTTTTCTGTGTGTGTGTATTGTGGGTGTTGTGTTGTGTATTGTGTTTTGTTGGTGTCTTGGCTTGTCTTGTGTGCGTGTTGTGTTGTGAAGTATGAGTTGTGTGTGTGCGTGTGTTGTGTTGTGTGTAGTGTTGTGATGTGTTTTCTGTGTGTGTGTGTGTATTGTGGGTGTTGTGTTGTGTATTGTGTTTTGTTAGTGTCTTGGCTTGTCTTGTGTGTGTGTGTTGTGTTGTGAAGTATGAGTTGTGTGTGTGTGTGTTGTGATATGTGTGGTGTTGTGATGTGTATTCTGTGTGTGTGCGTATTGTGGGTGTTGTGTTGTGTGTGTGTTGTGTTGTATGCGGTGTTGTGATGTATGAGTTGTGTGTTGTGTTGTGTGTAGTGTTGTGATGTGTTTTCTGTGTGTGTATTGTGGGTGTTGTGTTGTGTATTGTGTTTTGTTAGTGTCTTGGCTTGTCTTGTGTGCGTGTTGTGTTGTGATGTATGAGTTGTGTGTGTGTGTGTGTTGTGATGTGCGTAGTGTTGTGATGTGTATTCTGTGTATGTGCATATTTTGGGTGTTGTGTGTTGTGTTGTGTTTTGTTAGTGTCTTGTGTTGTGTTGTGTGTGTGTTGTGTTGTAATGTTGCGAGTTGTTTTATGTGTCTTGTGTTTTTTTTGTGTGTCTTGGGTTGTGTTTTGTGTGTGTATGTATGCCAGCATGCATATATATGTGTGTGCCTGTGTGTTTGTGCGAGTGTGAGTGGGCATATGCTTGTGTGCATAGGTGGGGGATACAGACTTTATTATATTCCTATATATCTAGCCTTGCACTGTGTAACTATTCGTGCCATTTCCAACATCAACTTAAGCCATGCATGAAGCCCTTATCTGACACTTATAATCTTGTGCTGGCAGTGATAGTTTCCTTCTACGTGAGATAACTTATCACTTTAAGTGCAAGAAAAAATTTAATACGTTACAAAACTATGTGCTTAACCCATTTACACTCAGGGTGGCCAAAAGAGGCCTGATAATTTTGGAAATATTTTCCTTACAAAAGCATTTTTTTGAAAACATTTGAAGGAGAAATGTTGATCAGAGGATAAACAACAACTCTCCTTGAAATATTTTGCAAAGTTTTGATTTATTCCCAAGTTATTTCCAAAAGTATGAAAGTAGCAGACGATATTTCTAGAGGAACTCTTGAGTGTTAATGGGTTAAGATACAACATGGTCAAGGATAACCTGACCAGTGAGTGCATTATAAGCTGTGCTTATTGCGAATATCTCAATCTACTTACAGGATAGTACTCCTAAAGAAATAGTTAGTGAAATGACTCATTAAGCACACAGAAATTGAGATGATATGGGTAGAGAAGTCTATCACAGTGAAGTACAGAGAGGGTTATACTTAGTGCTTGGACTTGGCTAAAAAAAAATTATTGATATATCACGAGGGGATACTAGTTCGCGTATTCGCGAAATTATCGCCCTCGCTAACTTTACCTGTTTTACAGTACTATCGTGGCCCAACAATCAATAAGGCAATATTTCGATTTATCGTCCGAGCACTAGTTATACTATAGGGTTAGACAATAGCATTAATCATTCCATAATACTGGAGAGATGGGCAAAACAATCTTAACAATTGCATGATAGTGCAGAGATGAGCAATATGGTATACATTGTTGGTTTATACTGAATATCATGTTAGATTTGAGCATGTAAAGTAACACATTCAGCAGACAACTGTCTTTGATGCACAGGTTACTGCAAATTTGGAAAATATTGCGTTAGTAAAATATTTGCGTTTTTTTTGCGTTTAGCCTCGAACACAAAATTTAAATTTGCAATAATTAGTGCTGCCAATTTGAATGTATAGCTGGCACTCCATTATGGGGCCAATTCGCAAAGTTAAAAAATGCAAAAATTGATTTTCTGTAAATGCGCAAAATTTACTCTACACAATCTTTTGTGAATCTACAGTATTTTTGCGTACCAGGCCTCAACGCTAACTTAAATAGGTACTGGCCCCGTAGGAACAGATTATCTTGCAATCTTGAACTCGCCTATTGCAAAGGCAATAGGACTATGGCATCTGGAATGGCTATCGCAATGGTGATATAATTTTCTTGCAATCTTGAAAAAGCCAATTGCAATAGTAATTATGTCATCGACGTCTAATAGGCCCCCCACATACCTTGAACTATAGGCAATTAGCTGTCAGAATATTGTGCTTGAATCAAGGTTCACTATGATATGTCACATGACTATGGTGGACCAAAATTATGTAAAATTTGTACTTGATTTTGGTCAATAATCACCATTACAATTTGGCATCACACATCTGTGGGGAAAATTACAATTCAGAATCACAAGGGTCAAATTCAGAATTTTTTGGAGTCAAACAGATAATAAGGAGAGGATCCAATGACTTTTTTTTTCTTTTTCAAAACACAGGCATCTGTGGGGAAAGTATTATTTGTACTCACAAGGGTATAAGTCCATCAAAGAAAACAATAATTCCTAGTGCATTTACCTTGATATTGAGATTTATAACATTAAGCAGTATCGGTATAACAGATCTTAAACAATACGGTACTTTTTACTTTTCAATATTAATATGTAGTATTGTATCGAGTATTGGTACCAAGGTCTAGAAAAAAAAATTGTTTGTTTCCTGTAACGGTCTGAAAAAAAGGGTAGGTAGGTTGGTAAAAAAACATTTTTTTGATTATTTTTTTTGTCAAAAATGTGTGTTTTATGCGTGTTTTATGTTAATTGGTAGTTAGGAATGCGGGAGAAAAACCTTAGGGTGGGGATTTTTTTGAATAAAAACCTGTTAGGGTATGGCTACGGGAAACAAACATTTTTTTTTTAGGCCCATTCAATAATTCCTGGTGCATTTACCTTGATATCGGTATTGTCCTCAAACTGGGTTCTTATGTAGGTATCGAAGGCGTCCCAGTTGCTGTCAATGATGTTCCCGCCGATACCCCACAGGTAGCAGAAGACAAAGGTCATGCCGATTATGGGGTGCAGCTTGTCTAAGGGTTGCCGCAGGTCTGGACCACCCTTTTCACACAGCAGAGACTCCATAAGCTTGCACATGGTAACAACCTTTGAGACATCAACCTGGAAATAACAATGAGAGACAGAGTATGGGGTGCAGTTTATTTAAGGGTTACCGACTTTTGAGACATCAACCTGGAAATACAGGAGAGAAAAAGACATAAAACTGCAATTCAACTTTTTCAGAAAAAAATCATAACCCTTGCAATGCTATAAGGCTACCTTCGTCCAAAGCACAAGATTTTTGAAAAACATCCAAACCCTGTCATGTTGGTATTCATTGAATAGCTCTCGCTGAATACTCTCACATGAGTACCTATGAGTCTTTTGCCTCCCACAGTAATTGAATGAAAACTTGGGACTGTCCCTTGTGGACAAGGAGTGCCACAAAGGTGGAATCTCTTGAAGCCCTCTTAACTCTTATGCTGCTAGTGACTAATTTGACCAACACAAAATGATGTTAAAATCCTGAAAAATGAGGGAAGCCCTGGCACATGGATATTCATATGACAGTACTCAGCAAGAGCTATCTAATGAATACCAAAATGATAGGGTTGAGATGGTTTTCAAAAATCTTTGCATTCTTGTGCTTTGGATGAAAGTAGCCTCAGCATTGAAAGGGTTAAGACCTCTTAATACACAAGTCAGTTTTCAGCTGATTCCACTATATCCCATGTATTTCAAACCAATTAGAATGTATACGTATGAGTATGTAAGAACTTACTGTATGTATGGCCTGGGTGCATTTCTTCCTGATAAACGTCAGTCCGTTTTCTACGTATTTCTTGAAGAGCTCCAGTATGTACTCCAGCGTCTCAGGTTTGAATTTCGCCTCGAGGCTGGTCATCCAGGTCTGGACATACGGGAACCAGCCCAGGTCGTTAGGATCCATGTAGACCATTCCACACCTGATAGGAGAGAGAGAAACATTATCATACAGTGTTCTACTGTGTGAACTGCCCCTCAAGGCATACTGGTTATCGAAGTCTGGACATACGGGAACCAGCCCAGGTCGTTAGGATCCATGTAAACCATACCACACCTGATCGGGTAAAGAGAGATACATTGTTAATCATATCCCACTACCATATTAGTCTGAAAAGGGGTACAATGCGGGTGCAAGTAAGGGAAAAATTTGCCAAAAGGTCATCCAGGTAACAATTAAGTCAATTTTATATAATGTAGAAAAGGAAATTAAGCCGGGTTGCAAATATACCAAATTTGACCAAAAATTACCCTTCCGAATTTAATTTACCGAACAGTCATTATTACACATTAACACAGATGGGGCATATTTTAAATCTGAATTTAATTTTACCAAGATTTTCTAATTCGGTAAATTATGATTAATTACATGCTTGAAATTATTTCCTATTCTACAGTATATTTTAAAATCTTAAAAGATACAATATGATACTAAACCTTTTCGATACAATACTTTCCCCATTTAATATTGGTATTCGGTATCATATTGAATACCAGTACCTATCCCTTCTATTCTAGTATGACTCTTACCGACTGACTGTGGCAGGAGAGGCCTGTGACAGATCCTGCACCTCAAACATCATGTGGATATACGGCGTACGTCAGCTATTATAACTATTCTATGATCTTACCGACTGACTGTGGCTGTGTGCGTCAGCTATTATTACTATTCTATGATCTTACCAACTGACTGTGGCTGTGTGCGTCAGCTATTATTACTATTCTATGATCTTACCAACTGACTGTGGCTGTGTGCGTCAGCTATTATTACTATTCTATGATCTTACCGACTGACTGTGGCTGTGTGCGTCAGCTATTATTACTATTCTATGATCTTACCAACTGACTGTGGCTGTGTGCGTCAGCTATTATTACTATTCTATGATCTTACCGACTGACTGTGGCTGTGTGCGTCAGCTATTATTACTATTCTATGATCTTACCGACTGACTGTGGCTGTGTGCGTCAGCTATTATTACTATTCTATGATCTTACCAACTGACTGTGGCTGTGTGCGTCAGCTATTATTACTATTCTATGATCTTACCGACTGACTGTGGCTGTGTGCGTCAGCTATTATTACTATTCTATGATCTTACCGACTGACTGTGGCTGTGTGCGTCAGCTATTATTACTATTCTATGATCTTACCGACTGACTGTGGCTGTGTGCGTCAGCTATTATTACTATTCTATGATCTTACCGACTGACTGTGGCTGCGTACGTCAGCTATTATTACTATTCTATGATCTTACCGACTGACTGTGGCTGTGTGCGTCAGCTATTATTACTATTCTATGATCTTACCGACTGACTGTGGCTGTGTGCGTCAGCTATTATTACTATTCTATGATCTTACCGACTGACTGTGGCTGTGTGCGTCAGCTATTATTACTATTCTATGATCTTACCAACTGACTGTGGCTGTGTGCGTCAGCTATTATTACTATTCTATGATCTTACCAACTGACTGTGGCTGCGTACGTCAGCTATTATTACTATTCTATGATCTTACCGACTGACTGTGGCTGTGTGCGTCAGCTATTATTACTATTCTATGATCTTACCGACTGACTGTGGCTGTGTGCGTCAGCTATTATTACTATTCTATGATCTTACCGACTGACTGTGGCTGTGTGCGTCAGCTATTATTACTATTCTATGATCTTACCGACTGACTGTGGCTGTGTGCGTCAGCTATTATTACTATTCTATGATCTTACCAACTGACTGTGGCTGTGTGCGTCAGCTATTATTACTATTCTATGATCTTACCGACTGACTGTGGCTGTGTGCGTCAGCTATTATTACTATTCTATGATCTTACCGACTGACTGTGGCTGATATACGGCGTACGTCAGCTATTATTACTATTATACGACTCTTACCGACTGACTGTGGCTGATATACGGCGTACGTCAGCTATTATTACTATTATACGACTCTTACCGACTGACTGTGGCTGATATACGGCGTACGTCAGCTATTATTACTATTATACGACTCTTACCGACTGACTGTGGCTGGAGAGGCCTGTGACAGATCCTGCACCTCAAACATCATGTGGATATACGGCGTACGTCAGCTATTATTACTATTCTATGATCTTACCGACTGGCTGTGGCTGATATACGGCGTACGTCAGCTATTTTTACTATTCTATGATCTTACCGACTGACTGTGGCTGATATACGGCGTACGTCAGCTATTTTTACTATTCTATGATTCTTACCGACTGACTGTGGCAGGAGAGGCCTGTGACAGATCCTGCACCTCAAACATCATGTGGATATATGGCGTACGTCAGCTATTTTTACTATTCTATGATCTTACCGACTGGCTGTGGCTGATATACGGCGTACGTCAGCTATTATTACTATTATACGACTCTTACCGACTGACTGTGGCAGGAGAGGCCTGTGACAGATCCTGCACCTCAAACATCATGTGGATATACGGCGTACGTCAGCTATTATTACTATTCTATGATCTTACCGACTGGCTGTGGCTGATATACGGCGTACGTCAGCTATTTTTACTATTATACGACTCTTACCGACTGACTGTGGCAGGAGAGGCCTGTGACAGATCCTGCACCTCAAACATCATGTGGATATACGGCGTACGTCAGCTATTATTACTATTCTATGATCTTACCGACTGACTGTGGCTGATATACGGCGTACGTCAGCTATTATTACTATTCTATGATCTTACCGACTGACTGTGGCTGATATACGGCGTACGTCAGCTATTATTACTATTATACGACTCTTACCGACTGACTGTGGCAGGAGAGGCCTGTGACAGATCCTGCACCTCAAACATCATGTGGATATACGGCGTACGTCAGCTATTATAACTATTCTATGATCTTACCGACTGACTGTGGCTGATATACGGCGTACGTCAGCTATTATTACTATTATACGACTCTTACCGACTGACTGTGGCAGGAGAGGCCTGTGACAGATCCTGCACCTCAAACATCATGTGGATATATGGCGTACGTCAGCTATTATTACTATTCTATGATCTTACCGACTGACTGTGGCTGATATACGGCGTACGTCAGCTATTATTACTATTCTATGACTCTTACCGACTGACTGTGGCTGATATACGGCGTACGTCAGCTATTATTACTATTCTATAACTCTTACCGACTGACTGTGGCTGATATACGGCGTACGTCAGCTATTATTACTATTATACGACTCTTACCGACTGACTGTGGCAGGAGAGGCCTGTGACAGATCCTGCACCTCAAACATCATGTGGATATATGGCGTACGTCAGCTATTATTACTATTCTATGATCTTACCAACTGACTGTGGCTGTGTGCGTCAGCTATTATTACTATTCTATGATCTTACCGACTGACTGTGGCTGATATACGGCGTACGTCAGCTATTATTACTATTATACGACTCTTACCGACTGACTGTGGCTGGAGAGGCCTGTGACAGATCCTGCACCTCAAACATCATGTGGATATATGGCGTACGTCAGCTATTATTACTATTCTATGATCTTACCGACTGACTGTGGCTGATATACGGCGTACGTCAGCTATTATTACTATTCTATGATCTTACCGACTGACTGTGGCTGATATACGGCGTACGTCAGCTATTATTACTATTCTATGATCTTACCGACTGGCTGTGGCTGATATACGGCGTACGTCAGCTATTATTACTATTCTATGATCTTACCGACTGGCTGTGGCTGATATACGGCGTACGTCAGCTATTTTTACTATTATACGACTCTTACCGACTGACTGTGGCTGATATACGGCGTACGTCAGCTATTATTACTATTCTATGATCTTACCGACTGGCTGTGGCTGATATACGGCGTACGTCAGCTATTTTTACTATTCTATGATCTTACCGACTGACTGTGGCTGATATACGGCGTACGTCAGCTATTATTACTATTCTATGATCTTACCGACTGACTGTGGCTGATATACGGCGTACGTCAGCTATTATTACTATTATACGACTCTTACCGACTGACTGTGGCAGGAGAGGCCTGTGACAGATCCTGCACCTCAAACATCATGTGGATATATGGCGTACGTCAGCTATTTTTACTATTCTATGATCTTACCGACTGGCTGTGGCTGATATACGGCGTACGTCAGCTATTATTACTATTCTATAACTCTTACCGACTGACTGTGGCTGATATACGGCGTACGTCAGCTATTATTACTATTCTATAACTCTTACCGACTGACTGTGGCTGATATACGGCGTACGTCAGCTATTATTACTATTCTATGATCTTACCGACTGACTGTGGCTGATATACGGCGTACGTTAGCTATTATTACTATTCTATGATCTTACCGACTGACTGTGGCTGATATACGGCGTACGTCAGCTATTATTACTATTCTATGATCTTACCGACTGACTGTGGCTGATATACGGCGTACGTCAGCTATTATTACTATTATACGACTCTTACCGACTGACTGTGGCAGGAGAGGCCTGTGACAGATCCTGCACCTCAAACATCATGTGGATATACGGCGTACGTCAGCTATTATTACTATTCTATGACTCTTACCGACTGACTGTGGCTGCGTGCGTCAGCTATTATTACTATTATACGACTCTTACCGACTGACTGTGGCAGGAGAGGCCTGTGACAGATCCTGCACCTCAAACATCATGTGGATATATGGCGTACGTCAGCTATTATTACTATTCTATGATCTTACCGACTGACTGTGGCTGATATACGGCGTACGTCAGCTATTATTACTATTCTATGATCTTACCGACTGACTGTGGCTGATATACGGCGTACGTTAGCTATTATTACTATTCTATGATCTTACAGACTGACTGTGGCTGATATACGGCGTACGTCAGCTATTATTACTATTATACGACTCTTACCGACTGACTGTGGCAGGAGAGGCCTGTGACAGATCCTGCACCTCAAACATCATGTGGATATATGGCGTACGTCAGCTATTATTACTATTCTATGATCTTACCGACTGACTGTGGCTGATATACGGCGTACGTCAGCTATTATTACTATTATACGACTCTTACCGACTGACTGTGGCAGGAGAGGCCTGTGACAGATCCTGCACCTCAAACATCATGTGGATATACGGCGTACGTCAGCTATTATAACTATTCTATGATCTTACCGACTGACTGTGGCTGATATACGGCGTACGTCAGCTATTATAACTATTCTATGATCTTACCGACTGACTGTGGCTGATATACGGCGTACGTCAGCTATTATTACTATTCTATGATCTTACCGACTGACTGTGGCAGGAGAGGCCTGTGACAGATCCTGCACCTCAAACATCATGTGGATATACGGCGTACGTCAGCTATTATTACTATTATACGACTCTTACCGACTGACTGTGGCAGGAGAGGCCTGTGACAGATCCTGCACCTCAAACATCATGTGGATATATGGCGTACGTCAGCTATTATTACTATTCTATGACTCTTACCGACTGACTGTGGCTGCGTGCGTCAGCTATTATTACTATTCTATGATTCTTACCGACTGACTGTGGCAGGAGAGGCCTGTGACAGATCCTGCACCTCAAACATCATGGGGATATATGGCGTACGTCAGCTATTATTACTATTCTATGATCTTACCGACTGACTGTGGCTGCGTGCGTCAGCTATTATTACTATTCTATGACTCTTACCGACTGGCTGTGGCTGATATACGGCGTACGTCAGCTATTATTACTATTATACGACTCTTACCGACTGACTGTGGCAGGAGAGGCCTGTGACAGATCCTGCACCTCAAACATCATGTGGATATATGGCGTACGTCAGCTATTATTACTATTCTATGATCTTACCGACTGACTGTGGCTGATATACGGCGTACGTCAGCTATTATTACTATTATACGACTCTTACCGACTGACTGTGGCAGGAGAGGCCTGTGACAGATCCTGCACCTCAAACATCATGTGGATATACGGCGTACGTCAGCTATTATAACTATTCTATGATCTTACCGACTGACTGTGGCTGATATACGGCGTACGTCAGCTATTATAACTATTCTATGATCTTACCGACTGACTGTGGCTGATATACGGCGTACGTCAGCTATTATTACTATTCTATGATCTTACCGACTGACTGTGGCAGGAGAGGCCTGTGACAGATCCTGCACCTCAAACATCATGTGGATATACGGCGTACGTCAGCTATTATTACTATTCTATGACTCTTACCGACTGACTGTGGCTGATATACGGCGTACGTCAGCTATTATTACTATTATACGACTCTTACCGACTGACTGTGGCTGATATACGGCGTACGTCAGCTATTATTACTATTCTATGATCTTACCGACTGACTGTGGCTGATATACGGCGTACGTCAGCTATTATTACTATTATACGACTCTTACCGACTGACTGTGGCTGGAGAGGCCTGTGACAGATCCTGCACCTCAAACATCATGTGGATATAGGGTGTTAACTTGACCCTCTCGCCGTTGGCCAGACACAGCATCTTATTGTCGTCCAGCACCGTGTTCATGTTCTCAATCCACAGCGCATCTACAGGTCCATCACAGATCACCCACTGGTGGTCCTCTGTTGTGTCCTAGAACAATAGATAATACAGTTATTATATCATGTTCTCAATCCACAGAGCATCTACAGGCCCGTCACAGATCACCCACTGGTGGTCCTCTGTTGTGTCCTACAAATAGATAATACAGTTATTATATCATGTTCTCAATCCACAGAGCATCTACAGGTCCGTCACAGATCACCCACTGGTGGTCCTCTGTTGTGTCCTACAAATAGATTATACAGTTATCATATCATGTTCTCAATCCACAGAGCATCTACAGGCCCGTCACAGATCACCCACTGGTGGTCCTCTGTTGTGTCCTACAAATAGATTATACAGTTATCATATCATGTTCTCAATCCACAGAGCATCTACAGGCCCATCACAGATCACCCACTGGTGGTCCTCTGTTGTGTCCTACAAATAGATTATACAGTTATCATATCATGTTCTCAATCCACAGAGCATCTACAGGCCCATCACAGATCACCCACTGGTGGTCCTCTGTTGTGTCCTACAAATAGATTATACAGTTATCATATCATGTTCTCAATCCACAGAGCATCTACAGGCCCATCACAGATCACCCACTGGTGGTCCTCTGTTGTGTCCTACAAATAGATTATACAGTTATCATATCATGTTCTCAATCCACAGAGCATCTACAGGCCCGTCACAGATCACCCACTGGTGGTCCTCTGTTGTGTCCTACAAATAGATAATACAGTTTTTATATCATGTTCTCAATCCACAGAGCATCTACAGGTCCGTCACAGATCACCCACTGGTGGTCCTCTGTTGTGTCCTACAAATAGATTATACAGTTATCATATCATGTTCTCAATCCACAGAGCATCTACAGGCCCGTCACAGATCACCCACTGGTGGTCCTCTGTTGTGTCCTACAAATAGATTATACAGTTATCATATCATGTTCTCAATCCACAGAGCATCTACAGGCCCATCACAGATCACCCACTGGTGGTCCTCTGTTGTGTCCTACAAATAGATTATACAGTTATCATATCATGTTCTCAATCCACAGAGCATCTACAGGCCCGTCACAGATCACCCACTGGTGGTCCTCTGTTGTGTCCTACAAATAGATTATACAGTTATCATATCATGTTCTCAATCCACAGAGCATCTACAGGCCCGTCACAGATCACCCACTGGTGGTCCTCTGTTGTGTTCTACAAATAGATTATACAGTTATCATATCATGTTCTCAATCCACAGAGCATCTACAGGCCCGTCACAGATCACCCACTGGTGGTCCTCTGTTGTGTTCTACAAATAGATAATACAGTTATCATATCATGTTCTCAATCCACAGAGCATCTACAGGCCCGTCACAGATCACCCACTGGTGGTCCTCTGTTGTGTCCTACAAATAGATTATACAGTTATCATATCATGTTCTCAATCCACAGAGCATCTACAGGTCTTTCACAGATCACCAACTGGTGGTCCTCTGTTGTGTCCTACAAACAGATTATATAGTTATCATATCATGTTCTCAATCCACAGAGCGTCTACAGGTCCGTCACAGATCACCCACTGGTGGTCCTCTGTTGTGTCCTACAAATAGATTATACAGTTATCATATCATGTTCTCAATCCACAGAGCATCTACAGGCCCGTCACAGATCACCCACTGGTGGTCCTCTGTTGTGTCCTACAAATAGATTATACAGTTATCATATCATGTTCTCAATCCACAGAGCATCTACAGGTCCGTCACAGATCACCCACTGGTGGTCCTCTGTTGTGTCCTACAAATAGATTATACAGTTATCATATCATGTTCTCAATCCACAGAGCATCTACAGGCCCGTCACAGATCACCCACTGGTGGTCCTCTGTTGTGTCCTGGAACAATAGATAATACAGTTATCATATCATGTTCTCAATCCACAGAGCGTCTACAGGTCCGTCACAGATCACCCACTGGTGGTCCTCTGTTGTATCCTACAACAATAGATAATACAGTTATCATATCATGTTCTCAATCCACAGAGCATCTACAGGCCCGTCACAGATCACCCACTGGTGGTCCTCTGTTGTGTCCTGGAACAATAGATAATACAGTTATCATATCATGTTCTCAATCCACAGGGCATCTACAGGTCCATCACAGATCACCCACTGGTGGTCCTCTGTTGTGTCCTACAAATAGATTATACAGTTATCATATCATGTTCTCAATCCACAGAGCATCTACAGGCCCATCACAGATCACCCACTGGTGGTCCTCTGTTGTGTCCTACAAATAGATTATACAGTTATCATATCATGTTCTCAATCCACAGGGCATCTACAGGCCCATCACAGATCACCCACTGGTGGTCCTCTGTTGTGTCCAGGAACAATAGATAATACAGTTATCATATCATGTTCTCAATCCACAGAGCATCTACAGGCCCGTCACAGATCACCCACTGGTGGTCCTCTGTTGTGTCCTACAAATAGATTATACAGTTATCATATCATGTTCTCAATCCACAGAGCATCTACAGGCCCATCACAGATCACCCACTGGTGGTCCTCTGTTGTGTCCTACAAATAGATTATACAGTTATCATATCATGTTCTCAATCCACAGAGCATCTACAGGCCCGTCACAGATCACCCACTGGTGGTCCTCTGTTGTGTCCTACAAATAGATTATACAGTTATCATATCATGTTCTCAATCCACAGAGCATCTACAGGCCCGTCACAGATCACCCACTGGTGGTCCTCTGTTGTGTTCTACAAATAGATTATACAGTTATCATATCATGTTCTCAATCCACAGAGCATCTACAGGCCCGTCACAGATCACCCACTGGTGGTCCTCTGTTGTGTTCTACAAATAGATAATACAGTTATCATATCATGTTCTCAATCCACAGAGCATCTACAGGCCCGTCACAGATCACCCACTGGTGGTCCTCTGTTGTGTCCTACAAATAGATTATACAGTTATCATATCATGTTCTCAATCCACAGAGCATCTACAGGTCTTTCACAGATCACCAACTGGTGGTCCTCTGTTGTGTCCTACAAACAGATTATATAGTTATCATATCATGTTCTCAATCCACAGAGCGTCTACAGGTCCGTCACAGATCACCCACTGGTGGTCCTCTGTTGTGTCCTACAAATAGATTATACAGTTATCATATCATGTTCTCAATCCACAGAGCATCTACAGGCCCGTCACAGATCACCCACTGGTGGTCCTCTGTTGTGTCCTACAAATAGATTATACAGTTATCATATCATGTTCTCAATCCACAGAGCATCTACAGGTCCGTCACAGATCACCCACTGGTGGTCCTCTGTTGTGTCCTACAAATAGATTATACAGTTATCATATCATGTTCTCAATCCACAGAGCATCTACATGCCCGTCACAGATCACCCACTGGTGGTCCTCTGTTGTGTCCTGGAACAATAGATAATACAGTTATCATATCATGTTCTCAATCCACAGAGCGTCTACAGGTCCGTCACAGATCACCCACTGGTGGTCCTCTGTTGTATCCTACAACAATAGATAATACAGTTATCATATCATGTTCTCAATCCACAGAGCATCTACAGGCCCGTCACAGATCACCCACTGGTGGTCCTCTGTTGTGTCCTGGAACAATAGATAATACAGTTATCATATCATGTTCTCAATCCACAGGGCATCTACAGGTCCATCACAGATCACCCACTGGTGGTCCTCTGTTGTGTCCTACAAATAGATTATACAGTTATCATATCATGTTCTCAATCCACAGGGCATCTACAGGCCCATCACAGATCACCCACTGGTGGTCCTCTGTTGTGTCCAGGAACAATAGATAATACAGTTATCATATCATGTTCTCAATCCACAGAGCATCTACAGGCCCGTCACAGATCACCCACTGGTGGTCCTCTGTTGTGTCCTAGAACAAAAGATAATACAGTTATCATATCATGTTCTCAATCCACAGAGCATCTACAGGCCCATCACAGATCACCCACTGGTGGTCCTCTGTTGTGTCCTACAAATAGATTATACAGTTATCATATCATGTTCTCAATCCACAGAGCGTCTACAGGTCCGTCACAGATCACCCACTGGTGGTCCTCTGTTGTGTCCTACAACAATAGATAATACAGTTATCATATCATGTTCTCAATCCACAGAGCATCTACAGGCCCATCACAGATCACCCACTGGTGGTCCTCTGTTGTGTCCTACAAATAGATTATACAGTTATCATATCATGTTCTCAATCCACAGAGCATCTACAGGCCCGTCACAGATCACCCACTGGTGGTCCTCTGTTGTGTCCTACAAATAGATAATACAGTTATTATATCATGTTCTCAATCCACAGAGCATCTACAGGTCCGTCACAGATCACCCACTGGTGGTCCTCTGTTGTGTCCTACAAATAGATTATACAGTTATCATATCATGTTCTCAATCCACAGAGCATCTACAGGCCCGTCACAGATCACCCACTGGTGGTCCTCTGTTGTGTCCTACAAATAGATTATACAGTTATCATATCATGTTCTCAATCCACAGAGCATCTACAGGCCCATCACAGATCACCCACTGGTGGTCCTCTGTTGTGTCCTACAAATAGATTATACAGTTATCATATCATGTTCTCAATCCACAGAGCATCTACAGGCCCGTCACAGATCACCCACTGGTGGTCCTCTGTTGTGTCCTACAAATAGATTATACAGTTATCATATCATGTTCTCAATCCACAGAGCATCTACAGGTCCGTCACAGATCACCCACTGGTGGTCCTCTGTTGTGTTCTACAAATAGATAATACAGTTATCATATCATGTTCTCAATCCACAGAGCATCTACAGGCCCGTCACAGATCACCCACTGGTGGTCCTCTGTTGTGTCCTACAAATAGATTATACAGTTATCATATCATGTTCTCAATCCACAGAGCATCTACAGGTCTTTCACAGATCACCAACTGGTGGTCCTCTGTTGTGTCCTACAAACAGATTATATAGTTATCATATCATGTTCTCAATCCACAGAGCGTCTACAGGTCCGTCACAGATCACCCACTGGTGGTCCTCTGTTGTGTCCTACAAATAGATTATACAGTTATCATATCATGTTCTCAATCCACAGAGCATCTACAGGCCCGTCACAGATCACCCACTGGTGGTCCTCTGTTGTGTCCTACAAATAGATTATACAGTTATCATATCATGTTCTCAATCCACAGAGCATCTACAGGTCTTTCACAGATCACCAACTGGTGGTCCTCTGTTGTGTCCTACAAACAGATTATATAGTTATCATATCATGTTCTCAATCCACAGAGCGTCTACAGGTCCGTCACAGATCACCCACTGGTGGTCCTCTGTTGTGTCCTACAAATAGATTATACAGTTATCATATCATGTTCTCAATCCACAGAGCATCTACAGGCCCGTCACAGATCACCCACTGGTGGTCCTCTGTTGTGTCCTGGAACAATAGATAATACAGTTATCATATCATGTTCTCAATCCACAGAGCGTCTACAGGTCCGTCACAGATCACCCACTGGTGGTCCTCTGTTGTGTCCTACAACAATAGATAATACAGTTATCATATCATGTTCTCAATCCACAGAGCATCTACAGGCCCGTCACAGATCACCCACTGGTGGTCCTCTGTTGTGTCCTGGAACAATAGATAATACAGTTATCATATCATGTTCTCAATCCACAGGGCATCTACAGGTCCATCACAGATCACCCACTGGTGGTCCTCTGTTGTGTCCTACAAATAGATTATACAGTTATCATATCATGTTCTCAATCCACAGGGCATCTACAGGTCCATCACAGATCACCCACTGGTGGTCCTCTGTTGTGTCCTACAAATAGATTATACAGTTATCATATCATGTTCTCAATCCACAGAGCATCTACAGGCCCATCACAGATCACCCACTGGTGGTCCTCTGTTGTGTCCTACAAATAGATTATACAGTTATCATATCATGTTCTCAATCCACAGAGCATCTACAGGTCCGTCACAGATCACCCACTGGTGGTCCTCTGTTGTGTCCTACAAATAGATTATACAGTTATCATATCATGTTCTCAATCCACAGAGCATCTACAGGCCCGTCACAGATCACCCACTGGTGGTCCTCTGTTGTGTCCTACAAATAGATTATACAGTTATCATATCATGTTCTCAATCCACAGAGCATCTACAGGCCCGTCACAGATCACCCACTGGTGGTCCTCTGTTGTGTCCTACAAATAGATTATACAGTTATCATATCATGTTCTCAATCCACAGAGCATCTACAGGTCTTTCACAGATCACCCACTGGTGGTCCTCTGTTGTGTCCTACAACAATAGATAATACAGTTATTATATCATGTTCTCAATCCACAGAGCATCTACAGGCCCGTCACAGATCACCCACTGGTGGTCCTCTGTTGTGTCCTACAAATAGATTATACAGTTATTATATCATGTTCTCAATCCACAGAGCATCTACAGGTCCGTCACAGATCACCCACTGGTGGTCCTCTGTTGTGTCCTAGAACAATAGATTATACAGTTATTATATCATGTTCTCAATCCACAGAGCATCTACAGGCCCGTCACAGATCACCCACTGGTGGTCCTCTGTTGTGTCCTACAAATAGATTATACAGCTATTATATCATGTTCTCAATCCACAGAGCATCTACAGGTCCGTCACAGATCACCCACTGGTGGTCCTCTGTTGTGTCCTACAAATAGATTATACAGTTATTATATCATGTTCTCAATCCACAGAGCATCTACAGGTCCGTCACAGATCACCCACTGGTGGTCCTCTGTTGTGTCCTACAAATAGATTATACAGTTATCATATCATGTTCTCAATCCACAGAGCATCTACAGGCCCGTCACAGATCACCCACTGGTGGTCCTCTGTTGTGTTCTACAAATAGATTATACAGTTATCATATCATGTTCTCAATCCACAGAGCATCTACAGGTCCATCACAGATCACCCACTGGTGGTCCTCTGTTGTGTCCTACAAATAGATTATACAGTTATTATATCATGTTCTCAATCCACAGAGCATCTACAGGCCCGTCACAGATCACCCACTGGTGGTCCTCTGTTGTGTCCTACAAATAGATTATACAGTTATCATATCATGTTCTCAATCCACAGAGCATCTACAGGTCTTTCACAGATCACCAACTGGTGGTCCTCTGTTGTGTCCTACAAACAGATTATATAGTTATCATATCATGTTCTCAATCCACAGAGCGTCTACAGGTCCGTCACAGATCACCCACTGGTGGTCCTCTGTTGTGTCCTACAAATAGATTATACAGTTATCATATCATGTTCTCAATCCACAGAGCATCTACAGGCCCGTCACAGATCACCCACTGGTGGTCCTCTGTTGTGTCCTACAAATAGATTATACAGTTATCATATCATGTTCTCAATCCACAGAGCATCTACAGGTCCGTCACAGATCACCCACTGGTGGTCCTCTGTTGTGTCCTACAAATAGATTATACAGTTATCATATCATGTTCTCAATCCACAGAGCATCTACAGGCCCGTCACAGATCACCCACTGGTGGTCCTCTGTTGTGTCCTGGAACAATAGATAATACAGTTATCATATCATGTTCTCAATCCACAGAGCGTCTACAGGTCCGTCACAGATCACCCACTGGTGGTCCTCTGTTGTATCCTACAACAATAGATAATACAGTTATCATATCATGTTCTCAATCCACAGAGCATCTACAGGCCCGTCACAGATCACCCACTGGTGGTCCTCTGTTGTGTCCTGGAACAATAGATAATACAGTTATCATATCATGTTCTCAATCCACAGGGCATCTACAGGTCCATCACAGATCACCCACTGGTGGTCCTCTGTTGTGTCCTACAAATAGATTATACAGTTATCATATCATGTTCTCAATCCACAGAGCATCTACAGGCCCATCACAGATCACCCACTGGTGGTCCTCTGTTGTGTCCTACAAATAGATTATACAGTTATCATATCATGTTCTCAATCCACAGGGCATCTACAGGCCCATCACAGATCACCCACTGGTGGTCCTCTGTTGTGTCCAGGAACAATAGATAATACAGTTATCATATCATGTTCTCAATCCACAGAGCATCTACAGGCCCGTCACAGATCACCCACTGGTGGTCCTCTGTTGTGTCCTAGAACAAAAGATAATACAGTTATCATATCATGTTCTCAATCCACAGAGCATCTACAGGCCCATCACAGATCACCCACTGGTGGTCCTCTGTTGTGTCCTACAAATAGATTATACAGTTATCATATCATGTTCTCAATCCACAGAGCGTCTACAGGTCCGTCACAGATCACCCACTGGTGGTCCTCTGTTGTGTCCTACAACAATAGATAATACAGTTATCATATCATGTTCTCAATCCACAGAGCATCTACAGGCCCATCACAGATCACCCACTGGTGGTCCTCTGTTGTGTCCTACAAATAGATTATACAGTTATCATATCATGTTCTCAATCCACAGAGCATCTACAGGCCCGTCACAGATCACCCACTGGTGGTCCTCTGTTGTGTCCTACAAATAGATAATACAGTTATTATATCATGTTCTCAATCCACAGAGCATCTACAGGTCCGTCACAGATCACCCACTGGTGGTCCTCTGTTGTGTCCTACAAATAGATTATACAGTTATCATATCATGTTCTCAATCCACAGAGCATCTACAGGCCCGTCACAGATCACCCACTGGTGGTCCTCTGTTGTGTCCTACAAATAGATTATACAGTTATCATATCATGTTCTCAATCCACAGAGCATCTACAGGCCCATCACAGATCACCCACTGGTGGTCCTCTGTTGTGTCCTACAAATAGATTATACAGTTATCATATCATGTTCTCAATCCACAGAGCATCTACAGGCCCGTCACAGATCACCCACTGGTGGTCCTCTGTTGTGTCCTACAAATAGATTATACAGTTATCATATCATGTTCTCAATCCACAGAGCATCTACAGGTCCGTCACAGATCACCCACTGGTGGTCCTCTGTTGTGTTCTACAAATAGATAATACAGTTATCATATCATGTTCTCAATCCACAGAGCATCTACAGGCCCGTCACAGATCACCCACTGGTGGTCCTCTGTTGTGTCCTACAAATAGATTATACAGTTATCATATCATGTTCTCAATCCACAGAGCATCTACAGGTCTTTCACAGATCACCAACTGGTGGTCCTCTGTTGTGTCCTACAAACAGATTATATAGTTATCATATCATGTTCTCAATCCACAGAGCGTCTACAGGTCCGTCACAGATCACCCACTGGTGGTCCTCTGTTGTGTCCTACAAATAGATTATACAGTTATCATATCATGTTCTCAATCCACAGAGCATCTACAGGCCCGTCACAGATCACCCACTGGTGGTCCTCTGTTGTGTCCTACAAATAGATTATACAGTTATCATATCATGTTCTCAATCCACAGAGCATCTACAGGTCTTTCACAGATCACCAACTGGTGGTCCTCTGTTGTGTCCTACAAACAGATTATATAGTTATCATATCATGTTCTCAATCCACAGAGCGTCTACAGGTCCGTCACAGATCACCCACTGGTGGTCCTCTGTTGTGTCCTACAAATAGATTATACAGTTATCATATCATGTTCTCAATCCACAGAGCATCTACAGGCCCGTCACAGATCACCCACTGGTGGTCCTCTGTTGTGTCCTGGAACAATAGATAATACAGTTATCATATCATGTTCTCAATCCACAGAGCGTCTACAGGTCCGTCACAGATCACCCACTGGTGGTCCTCTGTTGTGTCCTACAACAATAGATAATACAGTTATCATATCATGTTCTCAATCCACAGAGCATCTACAGGCCCGTCACAGATCACCCACTGGTGGTCCTCTGTTGTGTCCTGGAACAATAGATAATACAGTTATCATATCATGTTCTCAATCCACAGGGCATCTACAGGTCCATCACAGATCACCCACTGGTGGTCCTCTGTTGTGTCCTACAAATAGATTATACAGTTATCATATCATGTTCTCAATCCACAGGGCATCTACAGGTCCATCACAGATCACCCACTGGTGGTCCTCTGTTGTGTCCTACAAATAGATTATACAGTTATCATATCATGTTCTCAATCCACAGAGCATCTACAGGCCCATCACAGATCACCCACTGGTGGTCCTCTGTTGTGTCCTACAAATAGATTATACAGTTATCATATCATGTTCTCAATCCACAGAGCATCTACAGGTCCGTCACAGATCACCCACTGGTGGTCCTCTGTTGTGTCCTACAAATAGATTATACAGTTATCATATCATGTTCTCAATCCACAGAGCATCTACAGGCCCGTCACAGATCACCCACTGGTGGTCCTCTGTTGTGTCCTACAAATAGATTATACAGTTATCATATCATGTTCTCAATCCACAGAGCATCTACAGGCCCGTCACAGATCACCCACTGGTGGTCCTCTGTTGTGTCCTACAAATAGATTATACAGTTATCATATCATGTTCTCAATCCACAGAGCATCTACAGGTCTTTCACAGATCACCCACTGGTGGTCCTCTGTTGTGTCCTACAGCAATAGATAATACAGTTATTATATCATGTTCTCAATCCACAGAGCATCTACAGGCCCGTCACAGATCACCCACTGGTGGTCCTCTGTTGTGTCCTACAAATAGATTATACAGTTATTATATCATGTTCTCAATCCACAGAGCATCTACAGGTCCGTCACAGATCACCCACTGGTGGTCCTCTGTTGTGTCCTAGAACAATAGATTATACAGTTATTATATCATGTTCTCAATCCACAGAGCATCTACAGGCCCGTCACAGATCACCCACTGGTGGTCCTCTGTTGTGTCCTACAAATAGATTATACAGTTATTATATCATGTTCTCAATCCACAGAGCATCTACAGGTCCGTCACAGATCACCCACTGGTGGTCCTCTGTTGTGTCCTACAAATAGATTATACAGTTATTATATCATGTTCTCAATCCACAGAGCATCTACAGGTCCGTCACAGATCACCCACTGGTGGTCCTCTGTTGTGTCCTACAAATAGATTATACAGTTATCATATCATGTTCTCAATCCACAGAGCATCTACAGGCCCGTCACAGATCACCCACTGGTGGTCCTCTGTTGTGTTCTACAAATAGATTATACAGTTATCATATCATGTTCTCAATCCACAGAGCATCTACAGGTCCATCACAGATCACCCACTGGTGGTCCTCTGTTGTGTCCTACAAATAGATTATACAGTTATTATATCATGTTCTCAATCCACAGAGCATCTACAGGCCCGTCACAGATCACCCACTGGTGGTCCTCTGTTGTGTCCTACAAATAGATAATACAGTTATTATATCATGTTCTCAATCCACAGAGCATCTACAGGGCCGTCACAGATCACCCACTGGTGGTCCTCTGTTGTGTCCTACAAATAGATAATACAGTTATTATATCATGTTCTCAATCCACAGAGCATCTACAGGCCCGTCACAGATCACCCACTGGTGGTCCTCTGTTGTGTCCTACAAATAGATAATACAGTTATTATATCATGTTCTCAATCCACAGAGCATCTACAGGTCCATCACAGATCACCCACTGGTGGTCCTCTGTTGTGTCCTACAAATAGATTATACAGTTATTATATCATGTTCTCAATCCACAGAGCATCTACAGGCCCGTCACAGATCACCCACTGGTGGTCCTCTGTTGTGTCCTACAAATAGATTATACAGTTATCATATCATGTTCTCAATCCACAGAGCATCTACAGGCCCGTCACAGATCACCCACTGGTGGTCCTCTGTTGTGTCCTACAAATAGATAATACAGTTATTATATCATGTTCTCAATCCACAGAGCATCTACAGGTCCGTCACAGATCACCCACTGGTGGTCCTCTGTTGTGTCCTACAAATAGATTATACAGTTATCATATCATGTTCTCAATCCACAGAGCATCTACAGGCCCGTCACAGATCACCCACTGGTGGTCCTCTGTTGTGTCCTACAAATAGATTATACAGTTATCATATCATGTTCTCAATCCACAGAGCATCTACAGGCCCATCACAGATCACCCACTGGTGGTCCTCTGTTGTGTCCTACAAATAGATAATACAGTTATTATATCATGTTCTCAATCCACAGAGCGTCTACAGGTCCATCACAGATCACCCACTGGTGGTCCTCTGTTGTGTCCTACAAATAGATTATACAGTTATCATATCATGTTCTCAATCCACAGAGCATCTACAGGCCCATCACAGATCACCCACTGGTGGTCCTCTGTTGTGTCCTACAAATAGATTATACAGTTATCATATCATGTTCTCAATCCACAGAGCATCTACAGGCCCGTCACAGATCACCCACTGGTGGTCCTCTGTTGTGTCCTACAAATAGATAATACAGTTATTATATCATGTTCTCAATCCACAGAGCATCTACAGGTCCGTCACAGATCACCCACTGGTGGTCCTCTGTTGTGTCCTACAAATAGATTATACAGTTATCATATCATGTTCTCAATCCACAGAGCATCTACAGGCCCGTCACAGATCACCCACTGGTGGTCCTCTGTTGTGTCCTACAAATAGATTATACAGTTATCATATCATGTTCTCAATCCACAGAGCATCTACAGGCCCGTCACAGATCACCCACTGGTGGTCCTCTGTTGTGTCCTACAAATAGATTATACAGTTATCATATCATGTTCTCAATCCACAGAGCATCTACAGGCCCGTCACAGATCACCCACTGGTGGTCCTCTGTTGTGTCCTACAAATAGATTATACAGTTATCATATCATGTTCTCAATCCACAGACCATCTACAGGCCCGTCACAGATCACCCACTGGTGGTCCTCTGTTGTGTTCTACAAATAAATTATACAGTTATCATATCATGTTCTCAATCCACAGAGCATCTACAGGCCCGTCACAGATCACCCACTGGTGGTCCTCTGTTGTGTTCTACAAATAGATAATACAGTTATCATATCATGTTCTCAATCCACAGAGCATCTACAGGCCCGTCACAGATCACCCACTGGTGGTCCTCTGTTGTGTCCTACAAATAGATTATACAGTTATCATATCATGTTCTCAATCCACAGAGCATCTACAGGTCTTTCACAGATCACCAACTGGTGGTCCTCTGTTGTGTCCTACAAACAGATTATATAGTTATCATATCATGTTCTCAATCCACAGAGCGTCTACAGGTCCGTCACCGATCACCCACTGGTGGTCCTATGTTGTGTCCTACAAATAGATTATACAGTTATCATATCATGTTCTCAATCCACAGAGCATCTACAGGCCCGTCACAGATCACCCACTGGTGGTCCTCTGTTGTGTCCTACAAATAGATTATACAGTTATCATATCATGTTCTCAATCCACAGAGCATCTACAGGTCTTTCACAGATCACCAACTGGTGGTCCTCTGTTGTGTCCTACAAACAGATTATATAGTTATCATATCATGTTCTCAATCCACAGAGCGTCTACAGGTCCGTCACAGATCACCCACTGGTGGTCCTCTGTTGTGTCCTACAAATAGATTATACAGTTATCATATCATGTTCTCAATCCACAGAGCATCTACAGGCCCGTCACAGATCACCCACTGGTGGTCCTCTGTTGTGTCCTGGAACAATAGATAATACAGTTATCATATCATGTTCTCAATCCACAGAGCGTCTACAGGTCCGTCACAGATCACCCACTGGTGGTCCTCTGTTGTGTCCTACAACAATAGATAATACAGTTATCATATCATGTTCTCAATCCACAGAGCATCTACAGGCCCGTCACAGATCACCCACTGGTGGTCCTCTGTTGTGTCCTGGAACAATAGATAATACAGTTATCATATCATGTTCTCAATCCACAGGGCATCTACAGGTCCATCACAGATCACCCACTGGTGGTCCTCTGTTGTGTCCTACAAATAGATTATACAGTTATCATATCATGTTCTCAATCCACAGGGCATCTACAGGTCCATCACAGATCACCCACTGGTGGTCCTCTGTTGTGTCCTACAAATAGATTATACAGTTATCATATCATGTTCTCAATCCACAGAGCATCTACAGGCCCATCACAGATCACCCACTGGTGGTCCTCTGTTGTGTCCTACAAATAGATTATACAGTTATCATATCATGTTCTCAATCCACAGAGCATCTACAGGTCCGTCACAGATCACCCACTGGTGGTCCTCTGTTGTGTCCTACAAATAGATTATACAGTTATCATATCATGTTCTCAATCCACAGAGCATCTACAGGCCCGTCACAGATCACCCACTGGTGGTCCTCTGTTGTGTCCTACAAATAGATTATACAGTTATCATATCATGTTCTCAATCCACAGAGCATCTACAGGCCCGTCACAGATCACCCACTGGTGGTCCTCTGTTGTGTCCTACAAATAGATTATACAGTTATCATATCATGTTCTCAATCCACAGAGCATCTACAGGTCTTTCACAGATCACCCACTGGTGGTCCTCTGTTGTGTCCTACAGCAATAGATAATACAGTTATTATATCATGTTCTCAATCCACAGAGCATCTACAGGCCCGTCACAGATCACCCACTGGTGGTCCTCTGTTGTGTCCTACAAATAGATTATACAGTTATTATATCATGTTCTCAATCCACAGAGCATCTACAGGTCCGTCACAGATCACCCACTGGTGGTCCTCTGTTGTGTCCTAGAACAATAGATTATACAGTTATTATATCATGTTCTCAATCCACAGAGCATCTACAGGCCCGTCACAGATCACCCACTGGTGGTCCTCTGTTGTGTCCTACAAATAGATTATACAGTTATTATATCATGTTCTCAATCCACAGAGCATCTACAGGTCCGTCACAGATCACCCACTGGTGGTCCTCTGTTGTGTCCTACAAATAGATTATACAGTTATTATATCATGTTCTCAATCCACAGAGCATCTACAGGTCCGTCACAGATCACCCACTGGTGGTCCTCTGTTGTGTCCTACAAATAGATTATACAGTTATCATATCATGTTCTCAATCCACAGAGCATCTACAGGCCCGTCACAGATCACCCACTGGTGGTCCTCTGTTGTGTTCTACAAATAGATTATACAGTTATCATATCATGTTCTCAATCCACAGAGCATCTACAGGTCCATCACAGATCACCCACTGGTGGTCCTCTGTTGTGTCCTACAAATAGATTATACAGTTATTATATCATGTTCTCAATCCACAGAGCATCTACAGGCCCGTCACAGATCACCCACTGGTGGTCCTCTGTTGTGTCCTACAAATAGATAATACAGTTATTATATCATGTTCTCAATCCACAGAGCATCTACAGGGCCGTCACAGATCACCCACTGGTGGTCCTCTGTTGTGTCCTACAAATAGATAATACAGTTATTATATCATGTTCTCAATCCACAGAGCATCTACAGGCCCGTCACAGATCACCCACTGGTGGTCCTCTGTTGTGTCCTACAAATAGATAATACAGTTATTATATCATGTTCTCAATCCACAGAGCATCTACAGGTCCATCACAGATCACCCACTGGTGGTCCTCTGTTGTGTCCTACAAATAGATTATACAGTTATTATATCATGTTCTCAATCCACAGAGCATCTACAGGCCCGTCACAGATCACCCACTGGTGGTCCTCTGTTGTGTCCTACAAATAGATTATACAGTTATCATATCATGTTCTCAATCCACAGAGCATCTACAGGCCCGTCACAGATCACCCACTGGTGGTCCTCTGTTGTGTCCTACAAATAGATAATACAGTTATTATATCATGTTCTCAATCCACAGAGCATCTACAGGTCCGTCACAGATCACCCACTGGTGGTCCTCTGTTGTGTCCTACAAATAGATTATACAGTTATCATATCATGTTCTCAATCCACAGAGCATCTACAGGCCCGTCACAGATCACCCACTGGTGGTCCTCTGTTGTGTCCTACAAATAGATTATACAGTTATCATATCATGTTCTCAATCCACAGAGCATCTACAGGCCCATCACAGATCACCCACTGGTGGTCCTCTGTTGTGTCCTACAAATAGATAATACAGTTATTATATCATGTTCTCAATCCACAGAGCGTCTACAGGTCCATCACAGATCACCCACTGGTGGTCCTCTGTTGTGTCCTACAAATAGATTATACAGTTATCATATCATGTTCTCAATCCACAGAGCATCTACAGGCCCATCACAGATCACCCACTGGTGGTCCTCTGTTGTGTCCTACAAATAGATTATACAGTTATCATATCATGTTCTCAATCCACAGAGCATCTACAGGCCCGTCACAGATCACCCACTGGTGGTCCTCTGTTGTGTCCTACAAATAGATAATACAGTTATTATATCATGTTCTCAATCCACAGAGCATCTACAGGTCCGTCACAGATCACCCACTGGTGGTCCTCTGTTGTGTCCTACAAATAGATTATACAGTTATCATATCATGTTCTCAATCCACAGAGCATCTACAGGCCCGTCACAGATCACCCACTGGTGGTCCTCTGTTGTGTCCTACAAATAGATTATACAGTTATCATATCATGTTCTCAATCCACAGAGCATCTACAGGCCCGTCACAGATCACCCACTGGTGGTCCTCTGTTGTGTCCTACAAATAGATTATACAGTTATCATATCATGTTCTCAATCCACAGAGCATCTACAGGCCCGTCACAGATCACCCACTGGTGGTCCTCTGTTGTGTCCTACAAATAGATTATACAGTTATCATATCATGTTCTCAATCCACAGACCATCTACAGGCCCGTCACAGATCACCCACTGGTGGTCCTCTGTTGTGTTCTACAAATAAATTATACAGTTATCATATCATGTTCTCAATCCACAGAGCATCTACAGGCCCGTCACAGATCACCCACTGGTGGTCCTCTGTTGTGTTCTACAAATAGATAATACAGTTATCATATCATGTTCTCAATCCACAGAGCATCTACAGGCCCGTCACAGATCACCCACTGGTGGTCCTCTGTTGTGTCCTACAAATAGATTATACAGTTATCATATCATGTTCTCAATCCACAGAGCATCTACAGGTCTTTCACAGATCACCAACTGGTGGTCCTCTGTTGTGTCCTACAAACAGATTATATAGTTATCATATCATGTTCTCAATCCACAGAGCGTCTACAGGTCCGTCACCGATCACCCACTGGTGGTCCTATGTTGTGTCCTACAAATAGATTATACAGTTATCATATCATGTTCTCAATCCACAGAGCATCTACAGGCCCGTCACAGATCACCCACTGGTGGTCCTCTGTTGTGTCCTACAAATAGATTATACAGTTATCATATCATGTTCTCAATCCACAGAGCATCTACAGGCCCGTCACAGATCACCCACTGGTGGTCCTCTGTTGTGTCCTACAAATAGATTATACAGTTATCATATCATGTTCTCAATCCACAGAGCATCTACAGGCCCGTCACAGATCACCCACTGGTGGTCCTCTGTTGTGTCCTGGAACAATAGATAATACAGTTATCATATCATGTTCTCAATCCACAGAGCGTCTACAGGTCCGTCACAGATCACCCACTGGTGGTCCTCTGTTGTGTCCTACAACAATAGATAATACAGTTATCATATCATGTTCTCAATCCACAGAGCATCTACAGGCCCGTCACAGATCACCCACTGGTGGTCCTCTGTTGTGTCCTGGAACAATAGATAATACAGTTATCATATCATGTTCTCAATCCACAGGGCATCTACAGGTCCATCACAGATCACCCACTGGTGGTCCTCTGTTGTGTCCTACAAATAGATTATACAGTTATCATATCATGTTCTCAATCCACAGGGCATCTACAGGCCCATCACAGATCACCCACTGGTGGTCCTCTGTTGTGTCCAGGAACAATAGATAATACAGTTATCATATCATGTTCTCAATCCACAGAGCATCTACAGGCCCGTCACAGATCACCCACTGGTGGTCCTCTGTTGTGTCCTAGAACAAAAGATAATACAGTTATCATATCATGTTCTCAATCCACAGAGCATCTACAGGCCCGTCACAGATCACCCACTGGTGGTCCTCTGTTGTGTCCTACAAATAGATTATACAGTTATCATATCATGTTCTCAATCCACAGAGCATCTACAGGTCCGTCACAGATCACCCACTGGTGGTCCTCTGTTGTGTCCTACAAATAGATTATACAGTTATCATATCATGTTCTCAATCCACAGAGCATCTACAGGCCCATCACAGATCACCCACTGGTGGTCCTCTGTTGTGTCCTACAAATAGATTATACAGTTATCATATCATGTTCTCAATCCACAGAGCATCTACAGGCCCATCACAGATCACCCACTGGTGGTCCTCTGTTGTGTCCTACAAATAGATTATACAGTTATCATATCATGTTCTCAATCCACAGAGCATCTACAGGTCCGTCACAGATCACCCACTGGTGGTCCTCTGTTGTGTCCTACAAATAGATTATACAGTTATCATATCATGTTCTCAATCCACAGAGCATCTACAGGCCCGTCACAGATCACCCACTGGTGGTCCTCTGTTGTGTCCTACAAATAGATTATACAGTTATCATATCATGTTCTCAATCCACAGAGCATCTACAGGCCCGTCACAGATCACCCACTGGTGGTCCTCTGTTGTGTCCTACAAATAGATTATACAGTTATCATATCATGTTCTCAATCCACAGAGCATCTACAGGTCTTTCACAGATCACCCACTGGTGGTCCTCTGTTGTGTCCTACAACAATAGATTATACAGTTATCATATCATGTTCTCAATCCACAGAGCATCTACAGGGCCGTCACAGATCACCCACTGGTGGTCCTCTGTTGTGTCCTACAACAATAGATAATACAGTTATTATATCATGTTCTCAATCCACAGAGCATCTACAGGGCCGTCACAGATCACCCACTGGTGGTCCTCTGTTGTGTCCTACAACAATAGATAATACAGTTATCATATCATGTTCTCAATCCACAGGGCATCTACAGGTCCATCACAGATCACCCACTGGTGGTCCTCTGTTGTGTCCTGGAACAAAAGATAATACAGTTATCATATCATGTTCTCAATCCACAGAGCATCTACAGGCCCATCACAGATCACCCACTGGTGGTCCTCTGTTGTGTCCTACAAATAGATTATACAGTTATCATATCATGTTCTCAATCCACAGAGCATCTACAGGCCCGTCACAGATCACCCACTGGTGGTCCTCTGTTGTGTCCTAGAACAATAGATAATACAGTTATCATATCATGTTCTCAATCCACAGGGCATCTACAGGCCCGTCACAGATCACCCACTGGTGGTCCTCTGTTGTGTCCTACAAATAGATTATACAGTTATCATATCATGTTCTCAATCCACAGAGCATCTACAGGCCCGTCACAGATCACCCACTGGTGGTCCTCTGTTGTGTTCTACAAATAGATAATACAGTTATCATATCATGTTCTCAATCCACAGAGCATCTACAGGCCCGTCACAGATCACCCACTGGTGGTCCTCTGTTGTGTCCTACAAATAGATAATACAGTTATCATATCATGTTCTCAATCCACAGAGCATCTACAGGCCCGTCACAGATCACCCAATGGTGGTCCTCTGTTGTGTCCTACAACAATAGATAATACAGTTATCATATCATGTTCTCAATCCACAGAGCGTCTACAGGTCCATCACAGATCACCCACTGGTGGTCCTCTGTTGTGTCCTACAAATGGATAATACAGTTATCATATCATGTTCTCAATCCACAGAGCATCTACAGGCCCATCACAGATCACCCACTGGTGGTCCTCTGTTGTGTCCTACAAATAGATAATACAGTTATCATATCATGTTCTCAATCCACAGGGCATCTACAGGCCCATCTCAGATCACCCACTGGTGGTCCTCTGTTGTGTCCTAGAACAATGGATAATAAAGTTTCTTTAATTTTGGAATATGGGTTCATTATCATATAAATTATTATTATCATTATTATCATTATTATTATCATTATTATTGTTATTATTGTTATTATCATTATTATTATCATTATTACTATCATTATTATTATCACTATTGTTATTATTATTATTACTATTATTATTATTATTATTATCATCATTATTACTTTTATTTTTGTTATCATTATTATTATTATTTCTATAATTATTATCATTATTATTATTGCTATTATCATTATTATTATTATTATCATTATTATTATCATCGTCATCACTATTATTATTATTATTATTATTATTATTATCATTATTATTATTATTATTATTATTATTATTATTATTATTATTATTATCATTATTATTATCATCGTCATCACTATTATTATTATTATTATTATTATTATTATTATTATTATTATTATTATTATTATCATTATTATTATCATTATCATCATTTTTATCATTATTATTATTATCATCATTATCATTATTTTACCTTGACACATCTCCTAACACTGAGGGCCATCAGCCCGTCGTGCCACTCCAGTGTCAGCTTATCTATGCCTCCGTAGAGCTCCTCCATTGATATAACCTAGCTTACCTTGACACATCTCCTAACACTGAGAGCCATCAGCCCGTCGTGCCACTCCAGTGTCAGCTTATCTATGCCTCCGTAGAGCTCCTCCATTGATATCGCCTTTGGGTTGAGGACGTATGTGTGTACTGGGCGGTAGAAATGGTTCTCCTCGCCCAGACCGTCAGCATGGAGATTATTCAGGACCTCGGCCAGCACCTACAACAACAAATAACACACAATTAAAATCAGCTTCATCATGGCTGAAAAAATAAGGATTAACCCTTCCAATGCTGAGGCTACTTTTTTCGTAAGCATAAAAACACAAAGTTTCATGTAAACCATCTAAACCTTGTCATGTTTGTATTCATTGGAAAGCTCTCACTGAGTACTCTCTGATGAGTACACATTTGCAAGGGTTTCAGTCATTTTTAGTTTTTTTTGCATCAAATTAACCACCAGCAGCATAAGAGTTAAACACAGTTGAAATAAGCTTTGTCATGGCTGATAAACCAGGAAATAATCAGGACTTAAGCACAATTGAAGTCAACTTTAGCTGAAAAAACACTCCACAAATTATCAGACTTTGCTTTTGGATTTAGTATTTTGTTTAGTCTTACTGTTTCTGACATATTTTGTTTAATTTTGACCCGTTTGAAAGTAGCCACAGCATTGGAACACAGTATTCAGTATTCCAAATTGAATAGGGTCTGCCCTAATTGCTGTGTGGTCTAAGGCGTTGCCACTGACTGATAGGCATCTCTCACCACTGTCGGGATTCAAATCCCAACCGGGACATATGAAAAAGTTGCCAGTAACTTGATATTAGGCGGTGGTTTTCGCTGGGTTCTCCGGTTTCCTCCACCAGGTACAACTGATTAGTCATGACTTATCTGCAATATGGCAGAAAAGTGACGAAAAACAAAAATTCCAAATTCCAAATTAGATCACTTTTTCGCAATACGCACCTCGTAGTTGGTAGTTTTCCCGCTGCCGGTGGGTCCGACCAGCATGACGCCGTGCCTGACGATCATCGTCTCGTAGAGCTGGATGACCTTGACCACCAAGGTCATGAGCGGCTGCAGCTTCTTGTTCTTGATGACCTCTATGATCTCCGACTGCAGACGCCCGTAGTCGTGTTCCGGGATCTCCACTCCTGGGAACAGATCCTGCAGGATCGCCTAGAGGGGTGGAAATCATATGATAAGAAAAGATTGATCGAAATGTACTGCATAAACCTTAGATGAATAAAAAACAGGTGGATATGAAACGCGCCAGTCAACCTGAACAAGTTGAATTTTGAATAGAAGCTCATGTTGTCACTCAAATAATAACTTTGATTTTCTTTGTATCTTAGGAATCTTAGGTTCATAGCAATAAAAACATAGTGGAATGCATGTGAAATTGATAAATGATATTTGGATCAAAATTATTGGAATCGAAAGAAATGTCAATAATCCAATCGAAAAAAATGGATGTCAACGACAGCCTTAATATTGCTGTAGTAAATAATTCAATAAGGAGCTTAAGACATTTGTTTCATGTATTTTTGTTTAGAGTTTTTGCATTCAGTTTTTTTTTGCATTCAAACAGATAAGTTGTGGATTTGATAACTTTATGGCTTATTTAGGATTTCAAAATTAATTTGAGTCAAAGGAGGGGATTAAATACTATTATATATTTTTTTGAAAAAATAAAAAGAAGGTGAAGGAGAAATTTTTAATTTCATGGAACTTTCTTTTTTTCTGCTCTTGAATTTCTTTCTTTTTACCAGCAAGCAGGGTTGACTTCCCCAGGGGCCCGGAGGCATATGCCCCTAGATTTTGCTGTGGGCCCCTAGATTTTTCAGTCTAGGGGCCCAAAATAGTATGAAAAATAACCAGAAATCCTGTTTTTGACCACTTATTTTATTGAAAGTCCTTTTCGGGCCCCTAGCCTGAAATCTAAGCGTCAGACCCTGGCAAGTAATAATAATTTGAGTGTACCTTGAATAGAATAGCGTCCTGTGCCAGGAACTTAGGCAGGTTGCTGTCTCGTAGCGCGCGGATCAGCACAATGTCCTCTTTCTTATCGGGGTTCTGTCTCTTGAGCGATCCCGCCATGACGAGGACCGACTTCACCGCACGCATGCCGAAGTCGTAATGGTCTTGCTGCGAGAGCTGCTCACTACATAACTTGTACATCTGAGTCATCTTCTGGGCCAGAGTCTTAGACGACTCAAAACCCTCTGAGTACAAGATCACCTCTGCAATAAGTCCTGAAACATAGGGAGATATGAGTCAATTAAACTTGTACATCTGAGTCATCTTCTGGGCCAGAGTCTTAGACGACTCAAAACCCTCCGAGTACAAGATCACCTCCGCAATAAGTCCTGAAACATAGGGAGATATGAGTCAATTAAACTTGTACATCTGAGGCATCTTCTGGGCCAGAGTCTTAGACGACTCAAAACCCTCTGAGTACAAGATCACCTCCGCAATAAGTCCTGAAACATAGAGAGATATGAGTCAAATAAACTTGTACATCTTAGTCATCTTCTGTGCCAGAGTCTTAGACGACTCAAAACCCTCTGAGTACAAGATCACCTCCGCAGTTAGTCCTGAAACAGAAAAATATGAGTCAATTAAACTGGTACATCTGAGGCATCTTCTGGGCCAGAGTCTTAGACGACTCAAAACCCTCCGAGTACAAGTTCACCTCCGCAATAAGTCCTGAAACATAGGGAGATATGAGTCAATTAAACTTGTACATCTGAGGCATCTTCTGGGCCAGGGTCTTAGACGACTCAAAACCCTCTGAGTACAAGATCACCTCTGCAATAGGTCCTGAAACATAGAGATATGAGTTAATTAAACTTGTACATCTGAGTCATCCTCTGGGCATGAGTCTTAGACGACTCAAAACCCTCTGAGTACAAGATCACCTCCGCAATAAGTCCTGAAACATAGAGATATGAGTTAATTAAACTTGTACATCTGAGTCATCCTCTGGGCATGAGTCTTAGACGACTCAAAACCCTCTGAGTACAAGATCACCTCCGCAATAAGTCCTGAAACAAAGAGATATGAGTCAGTTAAACTTGTACATCTGAGTCATCTTCTGGGCCAGAGTCTTAGACGACTCAAAACCCTCTGAGTACAAGATCACCTCCGCAATAAGTCCTGAAACATAGAGATATGAGTCAATTAAACTTGTACATCTGAGTCATCCTCTGGGCATGAGTCTTAGACGACTCAAAACCCTCTGAGTACAAGATCACCTCCGCAATTAGCCCTGAAACATAGAGAGATATGAGTCAAATAAACTTCTTCTAGACGACTCAAAACCCTCTAAGTACAAGATCACCCCAGCAATTAGCCCTGAAACATAGAGATATGAGTCAATATCTGAGTCATCTTCTGGGCCAGAGTCTTAGACGACTCAAAACCCTCTGAGTACAAGATCACCTCCGCAATAAGTCCTGAAACATAGAGAGATATGAGTCAATATCTGAGTCATCTTCATAGGGAGATGACAACTCAAAACCCTCCGAGTACAAGATCATCTTGGTAATTAGTCCTGAAACATAGAAATATGAGTCAGTTAAACTTGTACATCTGAGTCATCTTCTGGGCCAGAGTCTTAGACGACTCAAAACCCTCTGAGTTCAGATCACCTCCGCAATAAGTGCTGAAACATAGAGATATGAGTCAATTAAACTTGTACATCTGAGTCATCTTCTGGGCCAGAGTCTTAGACGACTCAAAACCCTCTGAGTACTAGATCACCTCCTCAATTAGTCCTGAAACATAGAAATATGAGTCAATTAAACTTGTACATTTGAGTCATCTTCTGGGCCAGAGTCTTAGATAACTCTAAACCTTCTGAGTACAAGATCACCTCGGCAATTAGTCCTGAAACATAGAGAGATATGAGTCAATTAAACTTGTACATCTGAGTCATCTTCTAGGGCAGAGTCTTAGATGACTCAAATCCCTCAAGATAACCTCGATAATTAGCCCTGAAACATAGAGAGATATGACTCAAATAAAATTGTACATCTGAGTCATCTTCTGGGCCAGAGTCTTAGACGACTCAAAACACTCTGAGTACAAGATCACCTCCGCAATAAGTACTGAAACATAGAGAGATATGAGTCAATATCTGAGTCATCTTCTGGGCCAGAGTCTTTGATGACTCAAAACCCTCTGAGTACAAGATCACCTCCGCAATTAGTCCCGAAATGGCATGTAATCATCAATATCTTTACAGACTTATGTGGCAGATGAGAATTGTGTACGAATAATCAAAGACTAAATATACAACGATACTCCTCCAAAAAAGACCTGGAATATCTGCCAGATAGCTCAGGTTTGTGAGAAAAAATCTTATTACTTATTACAAAAATTCTTATTAACCCTTATATTACTGGTGGCTAATTTTGCCAGGACAAAATGATGCAAAAATCCTGAAAATTGACTGAACCCCTGGCAAGTGGGTACTCAGCTGAAAGTACTCAGTGAGAGCTATCCAATGAATACCGACATGACAGGGTTTAGACAGTTTTCTGAAATCTTTGCTTGATTTTTGCGCTTTTGATGAAAGTAGCCTCAGCATTAGAAGGGCTAAGGTTACCCGATGGCTCAGAGGTTTCTTTGTGAGAAAAAAACAACATATTACATTACTTACTGTAGAATAGGAAATTAATCAATTATGCAAATATACCAAATTTGACTAAAAAAGACCTTTCCAAATTTGACTTTGCTGAACAGTCATTATTACACATTAACACAGATGGGGCAGATTTTAATCCGAATTCAATTATACCGAGATTTTCTATTTCCGTAAATTCGAATTAATTGTATGATCGGAATCATTTTCTATTTACAGTATTACAAAAATTCATATTGAATCCGTTCCATGTACTCACGATAATCTGGCACCATCATGGCCTGTGGTCTGAAGAGCGCCTTGAGATTGTCCGGCAGCTCGGTACGTCCCGCGTAACCCGGGTTCATGGTGATAAACGCCGCACACGTGTTCACCAGTTTGATTTCACGACCCTCAAACATAAACCTCGAGAGCTGGACCGTGAGAAACAGAAATATATATATATATATTGCACAAGTTTTAAAAATTGAATACTACCTACTTTCATTTTTGATAATTATGATTGCTGATCCATCAGATATAAAATCGAATAGCGCTGAATGAAGGCATTACATGCACTTGTAACAGTGCCCTATTGTACTGCTGGTAACTGCCCTCTCGCCGACTGCCCTAGACCCCCCCTGGAGTGAAGATGCCCCTTTTGTCTGGGACTTCCTGCATGTGGGATGAATCACATGTGGGAACCCTTCTGCCCATGCTCAGTGAGGGAGATACATCCTGTATCTTCCTCACTCTCCACGCTGCAGCCGACAGGGAACCATCTACCCTCCAGCTCCTACTGTAAGTACCCCTTTTCTACCAAGGGCTTTTCCCTGATTGTATTATACTACTATCCAAGGCAGTTAGCAGCAGCAATAGGGTCTCATGTGCTTCTAGTCATTATTGATTGTATTTTCCAGTGTATTTAATAAAGTATTTTTAATTAGAAGATATCTTTAAGTTATATTTAACCCTTTCCCTTCCCCAACCATCCACTATCTAGACTTCCATCCCTACCCTTCTTCTGTAACCACCCCTCAGATCCCTAACCCTTAACCAACACAAACCATAGGTTACACTGGCTGCCCATTAAGGGACTTTTGGAAGTTAAATTGTAAATCTAAATTACTTTAGGAAACTTTGTTTTTATTCATCCTTTTAGTTGAATTTTTTTTGAAGAACAAAATGGCCGAAAGCACATGGGACTCTAGGACTAGTTCCAGTGTGAGTCCACCCACTGCTACCCCTGGGACATCCAGTGGGGAGCAGGAAGAGGTGGACAACACTGTGGTGTCTAATGAATACTTATCTTTTTTGCAGCAGTCAGGGTCAGCCAGGCCTCCCTCAGTTCTCCCACTTATGGGTTTGAGGACTGATGTGGAAGCCATGGCAGACATGACTATGCCGCTGCCCCCAGCCCTCCCTACTTCAGGGAAGATGGCTGGTGGTAATGATTTGGCCCCTACTTTGTGGGGGCCCCCTATGCATAAGGATAGGCCCTTACCCATGTGGGAAGGGGCCAGACCCAAGACCCCCCAGCAGCCATTAGGGTTGTTGGAGAGGGTTGGCTTAGCAGCTACCATGCCGGGCATGACCGCCGTGCGGACAGACCCTTTGGGTGTCACTGAAGTGACATTCAAAAGTGGTCCACCCACGAGTGGTCACCCAGATAAGGTGGGCAATTCAGGCGTGGGCCTGAATCAGAATGTGGTGGATGACCACCACTCGACCCCCTTTCTGGGAAATCGCCCGCGGGCCGCTTTGCCGACCCGTACATCACGGCCCTGCCCCCCAGGGTTTGCACCCCTGCCCTCCCACCAGAGGGCTGTCCACTGTCCACGGCCCAGCTAGGTGGCTCCACGGGCCAAGCCAATCTAGCAGAGACAATGCGGGAAATTGCTGACATTCGTCAGACAGTTGACCGCAATCAGCGCCAGGTGATGGCCCTCCTCTCGAATATTTTGGCCTCGACGATGGGCCAGCCCTCGGAGCCGATGGCTGCCCCTTCGGGCGGCCCGGCCACACCTGACGCTGAACAGGATACCCCACAGGTTGCCCCTCGGGCCCATGTGGACAACCAGCCCCCTCTGTTAACCAGAGGGTCGACGAATTATGATTACGCCCAGGTTGGTCCAGCCTCCCCTCGGGGCGGGCAGGACCTGGTAACCCAGGACTACTTCCGGCAACCCATGCCAGCGCCGCCCCAACTTCCAAGTGGCGTTGAGGGCTCTCGTGGTTGCCCGGAACCGCAACCGGGCTATGGCCACATCGGCCACCAGCCCAATCAGGGTGCTACTGGGCCGTCTGGCTGGCCGCATGGCCAAGGCGCCTGGCCCGAGTACCTGAACTCGCCCCTGGTCAGGCATGAGGAGCGGCCGCCCAAATTCGACTCTAATGTAGATGATTGGCACCACTACATTAGGGCGTTCGAGGCGGTCGCCGAAATGAACGGCTGGACCGCACCGGTTATGGCGAGGAAGCTGGCCACCTGCATGACCAGGTCGGCCCAAAAGTTCGCTCTCGCACTGCCGCGAGAGGTGCGGACGAACTATTTCCAATTTCGGGCCGCCCTTGAGCAGAACTTTGACCCGCTTGAGAAACGAGAGGCGGGGGTGGAGCGTTTCTTGAACCGGGTCCGGCTGCCGGGCGAGTCCCTGACAGAGTACGGGCAGGCCCTAAGTGACTTAGCTCACAGGGCATACCCCGAAATGCCCGATCTGTCTTGCTCCAGGCAGGTGATCGGACAATTCATACGCGGCCTCCCGAAACGGGAGTGCCGCATGTATGTGAAGCTGGCGTGCCCGAAGACCCTGAGTCAGGCTATGGCGAATGCACTCATGTATGAGACATTCGACGAGACTGACTCAAATCCGAGGGCACCAGCGGTAGCAGCGGCAACATCCCCTAAAGACACCTCCGTGGTCGCAGCATCTGGAAACGACCTCCTGACAAGGATAGCGGCCCTGGAGGTGAGGAGCTCTCAGCAAGAGCAATCCACCCGGGACCGCAGGGGCAACTCCCGCATAACTTGTTGGAACTGTGGCAACCAGGGCCATAGGTCCAATGACTGCCGGCAGCCCCGTGTTGGCAACGGGATGCAGTACCGCCCGGCCCGGTATGAGCCCCACTCGGGCAACCGGCAGCAGGGGCGCCCCGTTGCCCCCCAGGGACACTGGGGCCAGACTCAAAGCGGTGCGGGCCAACAATATGGCCCGCCCGCGGGCTTCCAGCAGGGAGGACACCCCTCGGTCCCGCCGGGTTATGCTGCTGATGGGCGTGGCAATGCTGGCCATGAGCAAGCGAACAACCCGTTTTTTCAAGGTAAAAATCCATTTTTGCCGGGTAGCCGTGCGGGCTTTGATGCCCCGCAATGACGCCAGCCCGCGGAATATTCACCAGAGAACAAGGATGATTCAGCCCCCGCCGAGCCGCGGCGGGCTATCACCCTCTCAGTACCTGGTGAAAAATGCTGGTTCTACTCAGCCGTTGTTGGGTCAGGACCAGCAGAATTTTTGATTGATAGTGGAGCGGAGATAACCCTCTTGGACTTTGCGGTTTTTAAGTCTATAAGAGACGGCCCAACCTTGAAGCCGTGTGATGTCCAACTATCTGCGGCTAATGGCCGCCAGATCGAAGTGTTCGGGGAAGTCCTGCTCCCCATTACACTTGACTCTGTGACAGTTGAGCATCACACAGTTGTTTGCAACCTGTCCGGTAAGATAGGCATCATTGGGGAAGATCTATTGTCACGGGTGGGCGCCATCACCGACCATCGGAATGGTACCCTACACATGAGTGACTATAATAAGACCCTTGTTCTCCATCGCAAGGGTGCCTCCTTGTGTGCACGGGTCACTATAGCCAGGGTTTCAGTGATCCCGCCCAGGTCGGAAATGATCGTACCAGGGGTAGCTGATAACCGCAGGTGGTCTGAATCAATAGGCCTAATAGAATCTTCTAACCAACTCTCAAAACATGGCCCCGTTATGTTGGCAAAGAGTCTGGTGAGCACAGAGCATGGCGAGGTTCCCCTGCGTATCGCAAATGTTGGGGAGGAACCCATAGTCCTTCAACGAGGTACGGTGGCTGCTATCATTAGGCCAGTATCGGCCATTGATGGTAACAATGATGAGCCTGCCCCCCCCGTTGGGGGAGGCGGATGATGTGCCTGAGCACCTTTTAGCCATGGCGGAGGAAGCTTGTAAGGACCTTGACGACGCCCAGTCCAAGGCTGTCCGACAGCTTATCATTAACTTCAGTGATGTTTTCGCAGGCCCCAATGGCGAGCTTGGCCTGACTAATCTACTGGAGCACGAAATAAACACGGGTAACACCAAGCCGATCAAACAGCACCCACGCCGCCAGGCATTTACGCGGCGGCAGCTGGTGGATCAGGAAGTCCAGCGAATGTTAGACGCGGGGGCGATTGAGCCGAGTGACAGCCCATGGGCGTCACCTATTGTCATCGCAAAGAAGAAAGACCTCACCCCCCGTTTTTGTTTAGATTATCGCGCTCTGAATTCGGCCACGGTCAAGGACGCGTTTCCTCTCCCACGTATAGATGACTCGCTAGACGCCCTGTCTGGGGCGGCGTGGTTCAGCACCCTGGATTTGGCCAGCGGCTATTGGCAAGTCCCAGTGGCTGAGCAGGACCGCCCTAAAACGGCGTTTTCAACGAGGAACGGCCTATACCAGTGGAGGGTGATGCCGTTTGGTTTATCGAACGCGCCCGCCACCTTTGAGCGACTAATGGAACTAGTGCTCCGAGGGCTCACTTTCGACCGTTGTCTGGTCTACCTGGACGACGTTATCGTCTTTGGCCGTGATTTCGACGACGCCATAGCAAACCTTAGTGAAGTTCTTAAACGCTTCAGGAAAGCCAATCTCAAGTTGAAGCCGAAGAAATGTATACTATTTCGTAGGTCGGTGTCCTTCCTGGGACATGTTGTCTCCAAGGATGGGGTCAGCTGTGATCCAGCGAAAATCGAGGCCGTGCGGTCCTGGGCCCATCCTACAACAGTCACCGAGGCCAGATCCTTTCTCGGCTTTGCTTCTTATTATCGTAGATTTATACCTGAATTCTCGACGATAGCTAGCCCTATCCATGGTGTGACTGGGAAAGGCCCCTTCGTATGGAATGAGGATTGCCGAAATTCGTTTGAGCGACTCAAAGAGCTCCTCATCTACGCCCCTATTCTAGCTTATCCACGTGAGACAGGCATGTTCGTTCTCGACACTGATGCCAGTAACACCGGTATTGGGGCGGTTCTCTCCCAAGTTCACGAGGGGGAGGAACGTGTTGTGGCATATGCGAGCAAGGCTTTATCTGCCAGTCAACGCCGATATTGCACAACCATGCGGGAACTGCTCGCCATTGTCCGTTTCTGTGAACACTTCAGGCATTACTTGCTCGGGCGGCAATTCCTCCTTAGGACGGACCATAAGGCACTTTTATGGCTCCACAAGTTCAAGGACCCCGATGGTATGCTGGCCCGGTGGATCACTGCTCTGGCCGCATTCGACTACGAAGTCGAGCACCGCCCTGGCGCTAAGCACGCCAACGCCGATGGTATGTCTCGTAGGACTTGTGCTCGCCCGGATTGCCCAGATTGTGTCAGTGAATCCGACGAGGATTCTGACTCCTCTAGATGGCCAGAGTGGTCAACGACCACCAGCTGCGGTATTGCTGGTGTCCAAGTTGCCGTTGGGGGAGCCGCCGATGAGGAACGCCCCGACCCTTGGCTGGAAGGATGGTCTCGAGAAGACTTGCAATTAGAACAGAGTCGGGACCCGGTGATTGCCCTCTTTATTGAGCGTGTGCTTAAAGAAGATCCGGCGCCAAGCCGATCTGAGATGAATGGACTGGGAGAAGGGGCATGGGCCCTCTACAACCGGTACGACTCCTTGCAGGTGGAAGCAGGTTTACTCTACGTACGCCTGCCACACGCAGTGTCGACATCGCTAGTCACCCTACGGTTAGTCACACCCGCTCCCCTCCGCAAGGCAGTGTTCAACTTCCTGCATAGCTCTCGCCCAGCAGGCCATCTAGGGTACGATCGGACTCTGGCACGCATTAGGAATGAATTCTTCTGGCATGGCCAAGCAGCCGACATCAAGCGATGGTGCTCGTGGTGTGTCGAGTGCCAAGCGGCTAAACCTGGCCGCCGGCCCCGTCGAGCACCACTGCAACAGGAGCCAGTAGGGATGCCCCTGGAACGGATGGCCGTCGACATTGTTGGCCCCTTACCACGCACCAAGAACGACAATTTATACATTGTCGTGATCGTAGACTACTTCACTAAGTGGGCGGAAGCTTTCCCAATCCCGGACAAGCAAACCTACACAGTAGCTGAAGTTGTGGTGACAGAGGTAGTGTCCAGGTTAGGCACCCCCCTGCGTCTGCACTCTGACCAGGGTGGGGAGTTCGAGTCACGCCTGTTCTCAGCCGTCTGTGAATTGTTGGGCGTAGGGAAGACCCGAACGGCACCCTATCGGCCTCAATCAGATGGCCTAGTCGAACGTTTGAACCGAACGATCAAACAGATGCTACGCTCCATGGTGGGAGAGCACCGTGACGACTGGGATGACCACCTCCCTTATGTAATGATGGCCTATAGGGCCACTAGGCAGGATAGTACCGGCTGCTCGCCCAACCTCATGATGTTAGGCCGCGAGGCCCGCCTGCCGGTGGAAGTTATGGTCGGGTGCCCGCCCCCTGATGCCCCTGCTTGCCCGGTGGAATATGTGGAATGGGTACGGGGAGCAATGACCGAGGCATTCGATTTTGCCAGGAAATTCCTGAAGAAGAGTGCAGAGAGGCAAAAGAAGGCCTATGACAACGGTTGCCCTAAAAAGCGGTACCAACCCAATGACTGGGTGTGGTACCTATATAGGCCATATGAAGAGTTATCGCTGAAATCCCCCTGGGTAGGCCCATGTAAGGTCTTACGCTGCCTAGGGGAGGTTAGCGTTGAAATACAGACCGGCCCCACGGCCAAAGCAAAGATCGTCCACATGGACTATTTAAAACCGTTCCTATCTGGGGAACCTGTCCAGTGGGAGGCCGCGGATCTTGGGATACCGGTTGTCGACTCAAGCAGGCCGCAGCTTAAACTGGGGACTACAGATGGTAGCCCCCTAGCGGAGCCCGCTGCTCCCAATGACGGAGATCCGAAATTATCTGTCCGACCCCCCGTAGGGGAGGGTCCAGAGTTGCCCTCTCTGGGTGATGGAGGGTGTATGAGTCCAACAGTGGAAGATGCACCCGAGCCGGCGGGCCGACGTAATCGTCGCAGGCCTGCTCGGTTCGACGACTATATTTTATAAAAGAGTGAGATACATAATTAACATCTAGGGCAGTTACCTATCAGAAATAAGATCACCCGTTGTGACTTATAGGCAGGAGGTCGCCCGTTGCGATCTATGGAGTGACGGCATCGGGATTAGCTACCCCCGTGCCGTCGTGGACTAGTGGTCACCTGACCACACGAGTGGCGGGCTGCCTTTGGGTGTGCACAACCTATTGGCAGTACAAACTGGACCATCCGGCTTGGTGGTCCAGGCTCTCCGCCGTCCACTGCTGGCCCTAGATATTTGTACATGTATTTTTATTGTTTTGTTGGGTATGTAATGCCTGCTCTTTTTTTTTTTAAGTCTGTATCTTATCTCCTTCCAGATGGCCGAACTAGAAATCCATGTCGCGCCCGAAGAGATGCTGTTCTTGGAAGAGGACACATCTCTTTCCGAGTCCTTCGGTGGTCAGCCCTCGACTACCCCTGTCCACTGGAAGATCCCGAAAAGACCAGACCAGACCAGATCTTCATTTCATCGGTCGCCATTGTTGGCTGTGGCCCCCCCTAGGCCCTTGCCAAGCTTCAATTTCGGCCCAGCTTGCTGTGGTCCCCTGGTTGTGGCTCCATCCGAGCCCCCAGCTGCGGCTCCATCTGAGCCCCCGGCAGCGGCTCCCTCTGAGCCCCCGGTTGCGACTCATTCTGAGCCCCTAGCAGCGGCTCCCCTTGAGCCTCCGACAGTGTCTTCTGCAGTCCGCCTGGCCGTGGCTACCGAGCCCGCCTGGCAGCATCTGCCCTCCCATCCTGTCTCCTCCACTGGCCCATATCGACCAGGGCCCTCCAGGACCGTCAAGCGCCGCCTCCGACGCATGAGGGCACTTGAGAACTCCACTCAGCCCTCTCTGCCCCATCCGTATGTAAGGCCTCTCCCTACTCGGCCCCTAAAGGCCGAGGTGGAACGTCTCCAGCGGGCAAGTTCCAGCGTGCGGGAGGAGAGTGCTTGCTACAGGGAGGTAGAGACACAGACAGAGGCGACCCAACAGGAGGGAGCCTCCACGACCACTTGGCGCCGGGAGGCGGCTGAGTGGAAGGCCAGAGCGGAGCTCAGGAAAGAGGAGGTGACCCACATGAGCCATCTCCTCGAAATCGAGAGGGCCCGGCGGAAGGCCCTGGAGAAGTACGTTGCGTGTCTCAAGGCCAACACAAAGACCATCGAATAGAAGTACAACGGATATCGACGACTTACGACAGGAAATGGCCGAGGACCACACGACATCTTAGATTGAGTAGTTTAAGCATTCCGCCACATGGACTCTTTAAGCTAACTCCATGTTTTCTTTTTTTAGTCCTGATTGTTATTTCTTATATGTAAGTGAGTTGCCACCAGGTAAAGCCAAATATCCATTTTCGTTCATCCCCTTCTTGTTTTATTACTTAATTTTTTTCCCCCCTTTCTTTCAGTTCTACAGATGCTTTTATTTTCTTTCTTTTGTTTTTAGATTTTCAGCACGCATTGTTTTTTTTCACGCTCGTTCTGTTTGGTTCTATTTTGGCATCTCACTCACATGTATTGTTATTATGTCTTTTCTTTCAGTATTCCTTTTTTTTGTTTTCTTATTTTCAGGCAACCGGATATCTTCAATGTGCTGTCGCGGGGGCGGGGGCTGGTCGGCCGGACGAACTGTGTGAGTTCAAGCTCCAATGGGATCTTGTTCACGCGCAGTCCGGACTACTGGACAGCCTTGCTCAACCGACAGCCCATTGAAGACATAACGTTGTTTTTTTTTTGTCATTCTTCTTGCATTGCTTTCCAGGGAGGAAGCATATACATTCCGATCATTAAACGTTTTACTGTATTCTGTGATTTTAATTAGGATAGCCGTTAGCCTGACAAGCAGGATGAGGTTAGGTACTTGAATTTTGTATTTTTTCACTTTTACACGTTAAGCTGAGGGAACAGTTATTTGGCTCAGGACTCCGAGATTTTTGGATTTACTTTTTTACTTGTTTTACCTTATTATGGCCAAATTTGTATTGAATTTGATTCCGTCCGTTGTATAACTTGACGCATTGTATCTCTTTAGTCCAGTGGACTCCGGCTTAGTGACCGTACAATCTTTTTGGCCCGTTTTGGCTGTTAAGATTGTGTGGCCACTGAGCCCAAGTTCGACTGAACAATATTTTGTACCACTTGGTTGGGGTGGGAGGCGTACCTGGAGACACGGGGGCGTGTCTCACCCTGATCAGTGGGGGGTGTAACAGTGCCCTATTGTACTGCTGGTAACTGCCCTCTCGCCGACTGCCCTAGACCCCCCCTGGAGTGAAGATGCCCCTTTTGTCTGGGACTTCCTGCATGTGGGATGAATCACATGTGGGAACCCTTCTGCCCATGCTCAGTGAGGGAGATACATCCTGTATCTTCCTCACTCTCCACGCTGCAGCCGACAGGGAACCATCTACCCTCCAGCTCCTACTGTAAGTACCCCTTTTCTACCAAGGGCTTTTCCCTGATTGTATTATACTACTATCCAAGGCAGTTAGCAGCAGCAATAGGGTCTCATGTGCTTCTAGTCATTATTGATTGTATTTTCCAGTGTATTTAATAAAGTATTTTTAATTAGAAGATATCTTTAAGTTATATTTAACCCTTTCCCTTCCCCAACCATCCACTATCTAGACTTCCATCCCTACCCTTCTTCTGTAACCACCCCTCAGATCCCTAACCCTTAACCAACACAAACCATAGGTTACAGCACTTACCGCAAGAGTGTATATACTAGAGCTGCACTCACGGAGGGAGATCAACTCATGAGCTCACCACCCGTTTGACTCGTGAGCTCATGAGCTCGCGGATGTTCTGATTTTCCAAAAAGATATTTATTTTCCAGCCCAGCTATTAAGAAATAAATATTTATTGGCGGACATTTATTAACATTGCCATGTTTATTTATTTCAAAACGTGCTGACGAGGGTAAAAGGTCAGTTTAACACTCAACACCGCTTGCATGTATACATTGGAGATTGTAAAGAAGACATGACAGCAATAAGCATTTATGCATGTTGATAATGTGTGTTATGTGCCCTGTGTTACGTTTGTGTTCCCAACATCGACGAGCTCACGATTTGAACATTTCAGCTCGAGCTCGGCGAGTTTGCCCAAGGGCTCGAGCCACTCGAGTTTGTGAGTGTTGAGTGCAGCTCTAGTATATACTATATGTGTTTAAGCTTGAATTTATCAATCAAAATATTTACTGATTAATCTAGCACAATTTTTTTTAATAACTTTATGCTCTACTGAATGTAGAAACTATACCGTGAAGAAAAATTTTCAACTCGGTGGAAAGGTATACTGTAAGTCACTTAAATGTGGCGTAAACATTATATAGCGCAATTACGGTACTGCCCTGGATAGCGTGATCTAAGTATAGCGGTGTACGGGAACAGCCGCAGCAAGTTCAATTAAGAATTTAATAAAGACAGGAATTTTATAATAGCGCATATGGGCAGCGCGCTATTATCGCTATCTTATTGTTCCCGCTATACTTAAGTAATTTACAGTAATCCTTAAATCTTAGGGCCACAGCCAAAATCAAATCCTCTATTTGACTGTGAAATAAAGATTATTATTATTATAATAATTATTATTATCATTATCATTATTATTATCATTGTTATTATAAATATCATTACAATTCATGACTGACCTTTGCCATTTTAGCGTTTCTGATGGTGATGAGCTGCTGTGCGATGACAGACAGCACCTCAATGTCTATTCTGTTGAACTCATCAAAACAGCACCAGGCTCCCGACTGGGCAAGACCAGAGAAAAACTTGCCCATCATCTGAAATACACAGAGACAATAAGGATTTTATAGATCATGTTTTGATATTCAAATGATTGATGTATCGAAACAGCACCAAGCTCCCGACTGGGCAAGACCAGAGAAAAACTTGCCTCATCTGAGACAATAAGGACTCTATAGATCATGTTTTCTTATTCAAATGATTACTGTGTACAGTGTTGATATAACTGTAGAAAAATGTATGGTCAAGATTTTTTGGCCCACATCTCAAATGGTAAAATCTTTTCTTTCACACTGTTGAAAACAGACCGATTCTACTTAATCTAGTTGTACATTCCGGTGTTATATATTTCTCTTAATATCTATTTGCATATCAAGCCCTGCTATTTTGTTTGTAAATTTGTTTGTTTTGGATCCGTGGAGGACCTATGGAGAGCTCCCCTACCACACAGGCTACTCCTCACCTTGGGTCTCGACTCCCTTCATGTTCCCTATCCGCATTCTGCATCAGGTCCATACCCTCCCCTTTCCTCCTGTCCTGTACAGATATCCTACCAAGTATCTGGTCTGTCCCTTTCTTGTCTTCCGTCATACACATATATTTAACCCCCACAATGAATAAGCCCCTCAACTCTTCAAACCCCCATATAAACTGTGTTAATCTATTATTTCCATCTGACAAGAATGCAAAAATCAATTTCACCTTATAGTCGAGGCCGTCAGAGCAGTTGAAGACAACACACTGCTTGGCCAGGGACTTGGCTAGATCTTTGGTCGTCTCGGTCTTTCCGGTTCCGGCAGGCCCAGCCGGAGCGCCCCCTAGATCTTGCTGCAGCGCCCCCATCAGGCACAGATAACAGCGATCCTGTATGAAATAAAAAATAACTGGTCAGTACATTGTGGGCCAACATCATTGATTCTCAGGGCATATAGTCTTAGCCAGCAGGGCATGTGGGTGTCATTTGAACACCCCAACCCTCAAAAATCATCCCTCAGGACACCCAAATTAATTTCTTAAAAAGCAAATGTCAAGCATATGATTGAACTTTTTTTTGCCTGAATATAATTTCCATGACATTGTATGAGGATATTATACCTTATCATCAGCTCCACTCTGATACTAGCAGCTGATTGGTCGATTTCTATGGTGTACTGGACTGATGTGCATTGCTCTTCATTAATTGTCAATGTTAGGATGGAATAAATGTTTTATCCCCCTTTGCCATGGTTACTATGGGTTTGACCTCAAGTTTACAGGTCATAGCCTCGTTTTTGTTATATCACAAGACTCAAATAAAAATTAAAAACACAAAATTAAAAAAGTTATAATAATGATATAAAAAAAGATCAACAAATTTTAAAAAAATATTAAAAAGAAATAAAAATAATAAAAGAAAAATGAAAATAAATAAATAAAATTAAATTTAAAAAAATAATATATATTTTTTTTTATCAAATTTCCTTGTTGTCATTATTGAAATTCAAAATAAGTAAGGGGGAGCTTATGATTAATTCGTTATCCTCCTTGTAAAAAAGGGATACGGCTGGTGCGACAATAAGACAGTTAGACATCCCTGCTAGGCTTTTCGTTACTTACAGTGAGAGGTGTGATGACCAGTCTGGCAGAGGCGCCCAGGTACTCGTAGCCATAGATGTAGAGAGAATTGGACATGCGCACCACGCAGTTGTCCAGCTCGTGGTCCCAGTAGTATCTAAGCTGTTTCTGCCAGTCAAAGCTGTTCACGTTATCCACCTACAGAAAAATACAGATTATTAGTAAAATGAAGAACACAGAAATTACATTTTCATGGCTCAAATTTTTTTTCCAGGGAGCCCAATTGCATCATCAGGAGCTAGTTAAAGATGTTGTGTGTGTATATATATATATATATATATATATATATATATATATATATATATATATATATATATATATATATATATATATATATATATATATATATATATATATATATATATATTCATATATATATATATAAATATATATATATATATATATATATATATCTATATATATATCTATATATATAAATATATATATATATATTTATATATATATATATATATATATATATATATATATAATTATATATATATATATATATATATATATATATATATATATATATATATATATATATATATATATATATATATATATATATATATATATGTATGTATATACATAATTGTCAGCAGAAAATACAGTTTACATCGATATATATACATACATATATATATTCGCCTGTCCTGTTTCTTCTGCTGACAATTATGTGGGCATTACTGATCACTTGAGAGCACATGAAAAGAGTGCGGACTACTTGGTTTGCTGTAGGTCACCCAGAGTTTGGAGGCCTTTTTTAAAAATTGAAACTAGGCAACTGTATATAAAGTTATAATACTGTCCGAGACTGGTAGAAGTGTTTTGTTTTTACCTGTTTATGGACCATCTCTGTTATCATGTCACGGCCGTGTACATCTATTGTGATCAGCGCACAGAGCACAGCTCGTGCCAAATTCGGCAGGTCCCCACGCACCAGGGCAGCCAAGTTATTCAGGTTCTGAAAACAATAATGATAATAATGTGTACGTCTATTGTGATCAGCGCACAGAGCACAGCTCGCGCCAACTTCGGCAGGTCCCCACGCACCAGGGCTGTCAAGTTATTCAGGTTCTGAAAACAATAATAATGATAATAATAATAATAATAATAATAATAATGTGTATGTCTATTGTGATCAGTGCGCAGAGCACAGCTCGTGCCAGCTTAGGCAGGTCCCAGGGCAGCTAAGTTATTCAAGTTCTGAAAACAATAATAATAATATCAATAAAAATAATAGTGATGATGTTGATGTTAATAATGAAAATAATGAAAATACTATTAATGATAGTAATATAATAATAACAACAATAATACTAATAATATTAATAATGATAATGATAATAATAATAAAAATAATAAAAATAATAATAATAATAATAATAATAATAATAATAATAGTACTACCACTACTACCACTACTACCACTACTACTACTACTACTACTACTACTACTACTACTACTACTAGTACTACTACTACTACTACTACTACTACTACTACAACAACTACTACTTACGTCAAAGTTTGTCTGTTCGAACTCCTTCATTCCCTCGGCCCTGTCGTAGTCTCCCTCGAGGATCTCGTTGACGTCGCGACACCACATCATCTGCGACACGGTCAGGATGACCTGTGACACGTGACACAGGACCCACTCCTCGCGCTCCTTGCGCTCGAAGTCTGTAATGGCCGCCTTGGTCAGGCGCCGCAGGTTGGAGAACATGCTGTCCTCCACCTTGCTCAGCCACTCCTCAACATTGCCACGCGCCTTCAGGCCCTGCAACAACAATGACAACAATGGTGAGAAAGACAATAGCAACAATGGCATGTATAACAATAGCAACAATGGTATGAACAATAATAGCAACAATTGTTGGAAAAAAAAATTGAATTTAAAAAAGTTTTTTTTAAATGTATTTCTTTAAATTATACAACAATAGCAACAATGGTATGAATAACAATAGCAACAGCGGTATGAACATTACAACAAATAAACTTTTCCTCAACGTTGCCACTGTTCTATGTTCTATTAATCTAAGACAATACCAACCTTTCCTAGTCCCACTTTCTCTCCCTCTGGTGAGAGCATGGCCAAGATATCGTTGGTGTACTGGATTTCTGAAAGAAACAAAAAGATCTTGATGAATTTTTTTGAAATGAAAACATAGTCAGGAAAATATTTGATGGAGATATGTTAATTAGATCATAACCAACAACTCTTCTAAATAAGTTATTGTCAAAAGTGTTTTAAGTCCGGACAACAATTTACTGAGGAACTCTTAACCCTTGTCATGCTAGACCCCCATATGGGAGAACCTATCCCCTTGGACCAGGGATATTGTGGGTCTACCCACCATATCAGAAGGATTTTATAGATTTCTATTACTGTTTCAATAATTTGCTTCACAAACTGAAATAGAAACATGGCAAAAGGTAAAACCTTCATATCGAGTATAATTCAATACCCCTTAATCAACCTATGTAGTTTTTATTTTGCTAAGTGCAAGGGTACCCAAAGACCGGATATATCCGGTGTTGGTCACACAGGCAAGATATGTAGCACCGGATATATCCGGTATCAGCAAGAGCAGGGTTAAGCATTAATTCATGGTTAAAGGCTAGACCACTGGCATTTTTTTATTACTGTAACAATACTAGTTACTAACATATTGTAGCAATGGACATCTATTCATATTTCTACATATAGTAGACACACACCTATAATGATTAACATTCAGAGTCAAGTCCATAGGCAGTATTTTATGGCTGAAACAATAGAAGTTACTAACAGAAAATTTGAACTATCAACATATTCTCAACAGTTACTCATACAGGTTTTATACATAATAGATATGCCAACCTATATGAATGTGTTAAACCATTCATGCCTATATCCCCCAGAACAGTCTGGCAATATTGGTGATATCTCTCTAACAAAAGGAATGGTTAGAAAATATTTGAAGGAGTATTGTTCCACAGAACTCTATCTACAACCCCCCCTTCAAATATTCTGTGAATTTGATACTACATTTAGATATTATTTTGAAAAGTATAACAGGTCCAGACGACACTCGTCAAGTAGATCTCCGAGCATGAATGGGTTAAAAAGACTGCATGCTTTAGGTAGGTAGGAGTAAAACTGCATGGTGCTCAGTTTTACAAAATTAGGTCCCCGGGAGGCAGGGAGTATAGGTAAAAATAACGATAAAGAATTGCATCGATAAGGAAATATTGATATTATCATCATATTGCAAAAATCTTAAAGGTGCCCATTCAAACCAGCTGAGGATTTTGGTGATAGGTCTCTAACAAAAGCAATATTTAGGACAAACTTGAACGAGAGTTGTTCATTAAAACTCTATCTATAACTGTCCTTCAAATAGTTAGCAAATTAATACTTATTAAGTTATTTTTAAAAGTATGACGACACTCGTCAAGTAGATCTCCATCAAGGCCTGACAATCTTGGAAATATTCTACCTACAAAAGCATTTTTCGTTTAACATTTGAAGGAGAAATGTTGATCAGAAGCCAAACAACAACTCTCCTTCAAATATTTTGTGACCTTTCGCTTTATTCAGAAGTTATTATCAATAGTATGAGAGTAGCAGACAATACTTTCTAAAGGAACTCTGAGTGTGAATGGGTTACAGATGCAATATCTCAAAGATAATTCATAAATCATGAAATGCCACAAATGGTAGTAGGTGAACTTTAAAATCTGGCCGATGCACTTCGAAATCAAAAGATGCACCTTATGCATGAGCTATGCATGTGCATCGGTGTAAACCGGAGTGGATCCGCACCTGCGTCCATCCCTAAACTTGTTGACTCACCTGCATCTGGGGAGCCCCTTCCGTCACTTGGCTGTATTCCAAACTCTAACTTTGCGATGGCGTCGAAGCATTTTCTCAAGTGAGGCTGCACGGCGAGCGGGTTTCTCGTCTGAGCGAGGATCTCCAGAAGTTCGTCGTTGGACAGGAAGTAAAACCGCGCGAAAAGGACGCGCTTAGATTCCAGGTACGCCTCTAGACATTTCTGGATCTGGTCGAGCAGCGCGTTATTGTTCTGGAAGGTCTCCAGCAAGCCTGAGAGGGAAAAAATCTGAGTTATTTATTGTTTAACCTTTATGATGCTGGTTGCTTAGTTGGCCAATACAAAATGATGCAGAAAACCTCGGAAAATGACCAAAATGTGCCAAGTTTTCAGTCGTTTTTTAGGTGTTTTTTTTGCATCATTTAGTATTGACAAAATTAGCCAGCTGAGCAGCATGAGGGTTTTTTCAGTGGTTGGAAAACACATTATAAATGTACCCCATCTGGTTGTGTGGCTGCTCTCTAGAAGTAATATGCGGTGCGTTTTATAGGGGTCAGTGCACTTATTTAGACAAATACGGTATTCAAAATCTCCCACCTGGTTGTGTGGCTAATCTGAGGGCCAGAGGGACCTTGTTGACTTTCCTCATGATGTCCTAGTAGGACTTGTCTACAGTCAATACTATACATGTATAAGATGTAGGAGGGGGTGCGTTTTATAGGGGTTGGTGCAATTATTTAGACAAATACGGTATTCAAAATCTCCCACCTGGTTGTGTGGCTGCTCTGAGGGCCAGAGGGACCTTGTTGACTTTCCTCATGATATCCTTGTAGGACTTGTCTTCAGTCAATACATTACATGTATAAAGATGTAGGAGGGGGTGCATTTTATAAGGGTTGGTGCAATTATTTAGACAAATACGGTATTCAAAATATCCCACCTGGTTGTGTGGCTGCTTTCAGGGCCAGTGGGACCTTGTTGTCTACAGTCAATACTATACATGTATAAAGATGTAGGAGGGGTGCGTTTTATAGGGGTTGGTGCAATCATTTAGACAAATATGGTATTCTAAATCTCTCACCTGGTTGTGTGGCTGCTCTCAGGGCCAGTGGGACCTTGTTGTCTTCAGTCAATACATTACATGTATAAAGATGTAGGAGGGGGTGCATTTTATAAGGGTTGGTGCAATTATTTAGACAAATACGGTATTCAAAATCTCCCACCTGGTTGTGTGGCTGCTCTCAGGGCCAGTGGGACCTTGTTGACTTCAGTCAATACTATACATGTATAAAGATGTAGGGGGGGGTGCGTTTTATAGGGGTTGGTGCAATTATTCAGACAAATACGGTATTCAAAATCTCCCACCTGGTTGTGTGGCTGCTCTGAGGGCCAGAGGGACCTTGTTGACTTTCCGCATGATATCCTTGTAGGACTTGTCTACGGTCATGAACATCTTGGCCTCGGCCGGAAGCTGGCGCTGGATGTCTGGAGCACTGAAGATACTCTCCAGGTACAGCCAGTTACGCTGACACGTCAACCACTCATCCTGAAAACAAAATGCAAAATATTGTCTGGACTTTCCATATACTGTAAAACTGGTAATGATTGCGTGATTTTAATTATTGCGTTTTAATGCGAATGCATGAGGACGCAATAATTAAAACACGCATAAATCTGTCCCTTCTGTTTCCCTTCTGTTTATTGGTGGAGATTCGCATTAATTAAAACACGCATAAAAGAGAAAATGAAAAAAACGCAATATTTACTACACGCAAACATTACCAGTTTTACAGTATTTGAAAATATCTCAAGGATAAAGAATGATTCGACAAAATATTTGAAAGAGAATTGTTCATTAGAACTCCATCTACAACTCTCCAATTACAGCCAGTTACGCTGACACGTCAACCACTCATCCTGGAAAAAAAACGCAAAATATTGTCTGGACTTTCCATATATTTGAAAATATCTCTAAGATAAAGAATGATTCAACAAAATATTTGAAAGAGAATTGTTCATTAGAACTTCATCTATAACTCTCCAGGTACAGCCAGTTACGCTAACAAGTCAACCACTCATGAAAACAAAATGCAAAATATTGTCTGGACTTTCCATATATTTGAAAATATCTCTAGGATAAAGAATGATGCGACAAAATATTTGAAGGAGATTTGTGGGTTGGGTTTTGATGATCATTTCTAATTCAAATATATGTCAACCACTCATCCTGCAAAAGAAAACGCAAAATACTGTCTGGACTTCCCATACTTATGAAAATAATACAAGGATAAAGCGCGACTCCACAAAGTATTTGAGGGAGATTTGTGGGGTGGGTTTTGATGATCATTTCTCATTCAAATATTTCCTAAGATATTCTATCATCAGAAAGATATCGCCAAAATAGTCAGACACTACTCACCAATGTTTTGCCAAAGAGGTCTAGCTGTTTGACCCAGTCGTCGACCCTGGGTTTGATGGGTCCCACGTGCCTTGAACTGGCGATGGTGGCGACGTTGATGATGTAAATTAATATTTGAGCCACCTGACAATTTTGGCGATATCACTCTAATAAAAGCAAAATTTAGAAAATATTTGAAGGAGAATTGTTCATCAGAACTCCATCTGCAACTCTCCTTCAAATATTTTGCAAGTTTACGCTTAATTCCAAAGTTATTTTCAAAAGTCCAGACGACACTGGTCTACTCACCAATGTTTTGCCAAAGAGGTCTAGCTGTTTGACCCAGTCGTCGACCCTGGGCCTGATGGGTCCCACGTGCCGTGAGCTGGCAATGGTTGCAAATTAGTATTTTGACCAACTGACAATTTTGGCGATATCTGTCTAATAAAAGCAAAATCTAGAAAATATTTGAAGGAGAATTGTTCATCCCAACTCCATCTGCAACTCTCCTTCAAATATTTTGCAAGTTTACGCTTAATTCCAAAGTTATTTTCAAAAGTATGATAGGTCCAGACGACACTGGTCTACTCACCAATGTTTTGCCAAAGAGGTCTAGCTGTTTGACCCAGTCGTCGACCCTGGGTTTGATGGGACCCACGTGCCGGGAGCTGGCAATTGTTGCGACGTTGATGTTGCAAATTAATATTTGAGCCACCAGACAATTTTGGCGATATCTCTCTAATAAAAGCAAAATTTAGAAAATATTTGAAGAAGAATTGTTCATCAGAACTCCATCTGCAACTCTTCTTCAAATATTTTGCAATTTTACGCTTAATTCCAAAGTTATTTTCAAAAGTATGATAAGTCCAGACGACACTGTTCTACTAACCAATGTTTTACCAAAGAGGTCTAGCTGTTTGACCCAGTCGTCGACCCTGGGTTTGATGGGTCCCACGTGCCGGGAGCTGGAGATCGTTGCGACGTTGATATTGCTGTCGTCCAGGGTGACCTGGATATCGTCCGTACCGCCAAGGATAAACACATCCTTAGAGTCTTTGTGCGGCAGAACAATGAACTCGGTCGATTTCCACGAATCCTCAACCTAAAGTAAGAGAAAATATCATACCCTGTTATAGAAATATATGTATAGAAATACTGGTATTTTACTACAAACATGAATCCTCAATTTAAAAAAACAAGAGAAAATATAATATGTTGTTATAGAAATGTATTAGTATTTTACCATATACAAGAATACCCGACCTAGAATTAGAGAAAATATAATATGCTGTTATAGAAATAAATTGTATTTTACCATATTTCATTCAAAAATGTCCAAAACCATTCCCTTTTAAGTAAAACTTTATTATAAAGAAAAAAGATTAAAAGATTAAAGAACTATTTTTAAAAAATTAAAGATTTTTTTTCAAGTGATTTTCCTTATTTACTTTTTTGAGGCTGGCCTCTGAGCTGGCCTGACCTGATATTTCCTGTATGGTCTCACTCTAAGCATGCTATACTAAGGGTGTAAAGAGGGGAGTTCTATAAAAAGGGGTTTCTGTGAGCATTTTTATCTTTAAAAGAAAAAATTTAAAAAAAAAGAAAAAAAGAAAAAAAAAATTAAAAAAAGAATTAAAATAAAGAAAAAAATCAAAATGAAAAAAATTAAAATAAAGAAAAAAAATTAAGATTTTTTTTCAAATCAAAAATATTACAATTTCTTTTTTACCTTTTTGAGTATAGACTCGAGGCTGGCCTCTGAGCTAGCCTGGCCCGATATCTCCTGTATGGTCTCGCAGTGCTGGAAGGCGTCCAGATCAACCAGCTTGCCGAGTGTCATGGGGTCCTCCGGCGTGAAGTGGTAGCCAATCACAGCCTCGATCCCCTCGATATGACGCGACTTCAGACTCGGGTTACTCAGGTCTGTGATCATAGGCAGCTGAAAATAAAAAGAAAGCATGATGCAGGATATTAGTGTCTACCGTATTCCCCCGTTTAACACATTCACACTCAGAGGCACTCAGGAAAGAATAGTCTGCTACTCTTATACTTTTGGAAATAACTTGGGAATAAAATGAAAAAAAAACAAGATATTTGAAAGAGAGTTGTTGTTTAGCCTCTGATCAACATTTCTCCTTAAAAAAAATTTCTGAAAATGCTTTAGTAAGTGAAATATTTCCAAAATTGTCAGGCCTGTTTTGGCCGCTCTGAGTGTTAGTGAGTTAAGCGCAGACACCAAATAAACAAACCCTCTCTTTTTTTGATTTTGAAAAGAAGTTGGAGGGAGCAAGCCAGTGTAAATTATTTTCTGGCCTTCTGAACTTATACCCAACCTCCCAACGTTAGTTGAGTACTGTCAAATGAGTACCATTGTGTCAGGGTTTCAGTCATTTTTCAGGTTTTTTGCATCATTTTTTTTAATGGCCAAATCAGCCACCAGCAGCATGAGGGTTAAAATCTATCCCTGAAAGTGTATTTGGGTGATGCAAAAATAATTACCTTCTCCTTCATGTCCTCCACCTTGAGTTTGAGTTGCGGTACAACGCCATTAGGGGGCAGGCCTTTCTCCAGCTGGCTGACCGACTTGCCGTATTTCATTGTGTTACTCGACAATAACTCTGGGTCCAACGTTTCAAACGGTGCCTGAAATCCAAACACAAATACATAATGTAATACAGGACAGTGACAATAATTCAGTGGACCCAATCTTTCAAACGGCGCCATTGGTGTGGCCTGATTGTTTTGGCCTTAGTATGCTGAGTGATGAGACTTTTGGTGTTGGTGTTATAAATAGCCTGGGCCACGGCTAGTTCTTTGTGTGCTGTATAGGTGAGGTTGTTCTCTGCTTGGCTTTGGGCAAGTGTGCACATGTAACATAGAGCTCTAATAAAGCTACAAGTTTTCCTCAGGAATTACTGGAGTTAAGTTGTCAATTATTACTCTGACGCGGTGCCTGAGTCAAAACAAAACCTTTAATACTGGACAGTATTGAAGTATTTTGATCTTTGATTATTTCATTCTTAGAACAGATACTGTATACCGTGTTAATATTGCGGCAGTTTAATTAATGCGTACTTTGCGCACCCATAGAGTCCGCATTTTTTAAACTGCGCACTATAATTTGGATATTGGATCCCTATGCTTGTACCATTAAACACACTGATATGATAGCTTGTCATTCACCATAAAGACTCTTCGCGGCCTCTGCTAGTACTGAGTTCAATTACGATGTGGACAACTTGCACACTCGCGAGTGGTCAAACATGCCGGTTACCACTAATCAGAGTTACTGATTGCAATCAAGATAACACTGGTCGTGGCTGGAAATAAAGATTGCACTTGCCTATAAAACCGGTAGCATCTAGCATTCCTACGGGGCTGGCGGCTTGAATATAGCAGCGCCACCCTTCCCAAAAGTCGGGAAGGTTGCATACCCTTGGCCCCCTCACAAAGCTTGAGCTAGAGGTTATCGATGCGCAATAAATAAACTGCGCATCAAAGGCCGAAATGTGCTCAGCGCATTAGTTTATATGCGCAATATTAACACGGTATACAGTATGTAAAAACTTTACTGACATGCATATCAAACAACGTTCCATTAAGGAAATTTAAAATAAAAAACAGCTAAGTATACAAAAAGATCTAAAATCTAGAAGTATATGCTAAGAACATCAGTGAAGTATGCTAGGAACATCACTGAAGTATGCTAAGAATATCATTGAAGTATGCAAATAACATCATTGAAGTATGCTAAGAACATCATTGAAGTATGCTAAGAACATCAGTGAAGTATGCTAAGAACATCATTGAAGTATGCTAAGAACATCAGTGAAGTAGGCTAAGAATATCATTGAAGTATGCAAATAACATCATTGAAGTATGCTAAGAACATCATTGAAGTATGCTAAGAACATCATTGAATTATGCTAAGAACATCAATGAAGTATGCTAAGAACATCATTGAAGTATGCTTAGAACATCAATGAAGTATGCTAAGAACATCATTGAAGTATGCTAAGAACATCAATGAAGTATGCTAAGAACATCACTGAAGTATGCTAAGGACATCATTGAAGTATACTAAGAACATCAGTGAAGTATACTAAGAACATCAGTGAAGTATACTAAGAACATCAGTGAAGTAAGCTGATGCAAATCTTCAGATAGGTCAGGTAATAGTTTTAGGTGCCATTAGCGGTATCTTGGTCTAGGTTAGATTATGATTGATTAGGACTGAGCCCTGATGTAGGGCAGGTAGACTTTTACGAGCCCTGATTTACTCACGTTGGTCAGCTGTTCCACCATGGTGTCCCATTCTTCTATGCAGTCCCACAAGAGACGCTTCAGTTTCATCTCAGCATGGACCTCCTCCAGTTCTTCATACTTCGTCACCTCAACCTGAAACACACACAAAACACCACAACAATTACTGTAAATCCTGTTAATTTACAGACTGTTTTGATTTGTTGATATTTGCCGATCAGCCTTGATCGGTAAAATAAGAATCGGAAAATTCTGAAAGCTTCAGATCAGCAAATTAAAGACATTAATGGGTGAATTCTATACTTGCCCTGTTATCTAAGCTGAATGGAGGTAGACTATGACAAATACACATATATTTCATTCTGATAAGGGTGTTCAAGGGTGTACAAGGGTGTACAAGGGTAAATTGTAACTGATTCTGACTAGTGACCGCTTGTTAACTTCACAAGTCAAAAGCCGAGATGAGAGCCAACACAAACCAGAGTGTGCCAACACAAATCTCCCGGCTTATCACATACCTTGAGATTTTTCTGGTAGTTCTTGTACTGGAAGTTGTGATATTGATTCTGAGTTTTATTGTTGAAAATAGCCACATGTGATTTACAAAAAAAAGAAAAAAGAGACGAAAACACATACCTTGAAATTTTTCTGGTAGTTCTTGTACTGGAAGGCGCGATTCTGCAGTTCGTCCATGCGCGTCTCGAGTCGTTCCAGCAGACCGATGACCTTGGGTTTCTCGGCGTTCGGGTCGAGGATCGTAGGGTTCTGGATCTCCTGTTTAATCTCCTTTACCTCCTTAACAAGCTCCGCGATGTCCTTGTCCAAATGCGTGCAGAACTTGTCGATGTTGGCATCGCGTTCTGCCAGAGATTTGTCGATGGCATTGCGAACATTTGTTATGGAGGGATTCATGGTCTGGAAAGTTAGAGTAATAAACATTTTTTATTTTTGTATATTTTTTATTCAGTTCTAGCATGAAAAGTCAAGACATAACAAAATATGATTATAAGACAATTATAAGTATTGATATATATATAAGAACATAATTAGATAACAAAAATAAACTTGGTTGAATTATAGAGATTGGTTACAATGTATTATACAATAAATATTGTGTATGGTAATAAAAGAACAAAGTTTTTATTGATTGTATTGAAAGAAATTGAGCAATAAAGACCATTTTCTTTCGAAATGTAATAGAGTAATAAACATGATGAATGAATAAGAAATATACAAATCAAATGACATGCAATAGTTATTAAAAAGAGAAAAAGTAATGGTGTTCAGCAATGAAAATCTTTGGGTAGATTTATTGCATTTCTACTTCTGAAAGGTTTTCGTATTAAAAATCAAAATTTAAAATGAAGTTTTAAACATTACAAAAATTACCCCAAAATGGAAGTGCTGTATTTACATTCGATATTGGTTTTTGGTATCATAATGTGACCGGTACCTTTCCCTAATCATGTATTTTTTCTATTTATTATTTAGACAATTGTACAGCATGACTGTGTTGCTCTCTGAGAGAAGTAGACAGGGAGTGGGCACTGGTCATGAATCATCAAATTTCGCTGCCTCTCACTATCTGACCTAGATAGGATGACATCCCCCAGCCAGCCAGTGCATGCTTACTGCACAGATCACGTGACCAATACAACCCCAGGCTACAGCGTGTAACCCGAGGCGCAGATGCCGTAGAGGCTAGCATGCAGGGGTTGCGGATCAAGGGGATGTATTTCTCTGGTTGTATTTCTCTGGTTGCTCTGCAAGCAGGAAAATAAACAAAAAAAATTTAAAACAAAAAATGCATTTTTCTTCTTACCTGGTAAACAGCGAAATCTTCAGGTGGTGTTGGTACATTAAACTTCTCAATCAAATCGTACATATCGTTCACAATTCCCGCTTCCTCGTCCAACGGATCAATCTGAAAACAAACAGGAGGAAAAGTCACATCTATAATCAGTGGTGAAAATAGACAGGTCCGTTTCTACCAAAAATCTGTATGGGCTAGTAAAGGTCTAAGTTTACTTGCCCAGATAGTCAGCTAAATATTCTGACCACATCAATTTAGTAAGCATCACATCCATTTTCGCATTTCTTCTACATTATATTATAACTGCCACAATTCATAAATTTAGCACAATTGACAATTAATATTCAGTTATGAAATGGCTGTTGGGTCCCATTTCGGTTATCAAAGTGATATGGCCCACTAATTTTTATGGTGGACCACTAGACTATTCATTTTGATGGACTGTTTGACAACCAAGGCTTAGCAACCTGTTTTCAGCACTGTATAATGGCCTGAAAACTGTGGGTGAGTAGGTAGTTTTTTCATAAAGGGTTGTCAGAATAATCTCAGCACGAAAGTTTTTTAAAAGAAAATTTAGAAATTCTGGAATTTATTTTTCTTTGCCCAATTATCAGTCAGCGATTCCGTAAGACCAAAAATTGACTTGGACTGGCCTTACCAAATTATATGTGAACTTTTACAGCATTTGTATTGAGTCTTGCCCTCTCCTGGATTTCATTTGCATGTTTCTTGTTTTGTTTTTTTGTTTTTTTGGATCTACCATATCTTATGTGAATTTTTGCAGTATCATATATCATACCTGTCAACATCCAACTATCCAAAATCAGGAGATTTTATGCGGTTCATTATTTGGGCTTCTTTCACGGCATTTTGTTTAGTTCCAATCCTGGCCACCAGGGGCCAAGTTAGTAGTTTAGTTTAAGAGTGGCCTATTATGTTTCACAGAAGTTGCCAAAATGACAATCATACATATATGTAAATGAAATATTTTCTATTTTGTGTGGCAGGTCACACTTAAAATAAATTTACAGGGAGGTGAATTTTCCTTGTCAGTCATTGTAGATTTTTCTTGGCTGATGATGCCCACATTGCACCTTTCCCTCTTAATCCGAGAACAATACATGGCTGCATGATAATTCCAATTAGTAAGGGATTAGCTATGAATACCCTACTGGTAGGGATGAATTATAACAGTAATTGGGTCAGGTGAGATACACTGGATGGAGCAGACTGACCTACTTGTTGAGAAAAAGATGGAGGATTTCAGCAAAATCAGTAGCTAATCAGTAGATTTCTTCAAATCAGGTGCTCAATCAGTAGACAGCATTTTTGGGGTCTGAAATCAGTAGAGTACTGCTCAAATCAGTAGAGTTGACAGGTATGATATATTTTTTTTCACATCCACACTGGCTTGTTTGTGTGCAAGCATCTCTGTAATATAAATGATATGAGAGGCCTCATTGGTCTCTGTATCCTAGGGACATCACACTGAGGCCAGATTCGAGACCCTTGGATAGCCAGATCTTCACTATAGCGAATATGGTAATTGGTCTCTTACTACATCTAAGCTCTTACCCTCTCCTGGATTATATCGAGAAAATTGAGGCTCTCGACAAATTCCAGCGTGGTTGTCGCGAGGAACTCCAGCTTGAACTGTGCGTCCTGCAGCTCTGCTATGAGGCGATCCACCTCCTTCCGCGCTAGTACTGGCAGCATGTCATTGATCACCTATAAGGAAATAGTGCACAAAATACGTTATTTATCAGAAGCTGTCAAAGAATATATATATATTTATATACATATATATATATTTATATATATATATATATATATATATATATATATATATATATATATATATATATATATATATATATATATATATATATATATATATATATATATGTATATTTATGTATATACATGTATACATATGTATACATATATATATATATATATATATATATATATATGCACATAAAAATATTTTCTATGTGCTTAGCATGATCGACTCACATCAAGACAGCTGAGAGGTGACAATATGGGGGGTGCGCATAATAGGGTCTGTGCGCTTATTCGGATGAATATGGTATATATATATATATATATATATATATATATATATATATATATATATATATATATATATATATATATATATATATATATATATATATATATATATATATATATATATATATATATATACATATATATATATTCTGAATAAGTGCTTAGCATATGATCTACTCACATCCAGACATCTGAGAGGTGAGGGTATGAGCTGGCTCTTCATGTTGACCGCGTCCACCAGCAGCATTCCGATTGGTCGTTTCTCGATGATGCCCTCCGCCATCTTGTGCTGTCTGTGGTAGCGTGCCAGAGACGTGGCGAAAAACTCAACATCTAAACAGCAGAGAAAATATATGTTAAATAGATATCTTATTTAGTGTTTCACTCCAAAGATTTTACAGTCCACATTCATGAAATGTTATGGTCCCAGGTCTATAATTGTGAACAAGAGCTACGTTTGAAACCACTAAGAATGTGTTTTTTTATCAAAAATATCAAGGCTTTGCCACTGACTGCCACCTGTCTCTCACCACCATCCGGGTTCAAATCCCAGCTGAGGCATGTGAGTAAGTTGCCAGTGACTTGGGTTAGGCGCTGGTTTTCACAGGGCACACCGGTTTCCTCCACCAATTGTAACTGGCTAGTCATGACATAGCCACAATATATGCAGAAAAAGTTCCAAAAAAACGAAAATTCCAAATTTCAATAATCACTCACCATGATCGGCAGCCCTCACAGCCTCAAGATCCAACTCCTCATTCTCCTTGTAGAACTCCCTGTACGGCTCGAATATATACCCCCGCCCCCCCCCCCCCCCTTCAAACACTCACCATGATCAGCAGCCCTCACTGCCTCAAGATCCAACTCCTCATTCTCCTTGTAGAACTCCCTGTACGGCTCGAATATATACCCCCGCCCCCCCCCCCCCTTCAAACACTCACCATGATCAGCAGCCCTCACTGCCTCAAGATCCAACTCCTCATTCTCCTTGTAGAACTCCCTGTACGGCTCGAATATATACCCCCGCCCCCCCCCCCCCCCCTTCAAACACTCACCATGATCAGCAGCCCTCACTGCCTCAAGATCCAACTCCTCATTCTCCTTGTAGAACTCCCTGTAGGGCTCGAAGGTGTCTGAGTACTGATTGGTTGCGTTGAAGGCGGCACTGATACCCTCCTGTATGTTCAGGATGATGCTCTGTAGGTGCTTATCATCGTCAAACATCGTAGCTAGACTCGGACCCTCCCCGCAAGTCTTCTCCTCAAACTTATTATTGATGATCGGTCTGAAACAATACAGTACATAATGTAACCTTGTTATCGTCAAACATCGTAGCCAGACTCGGACCCTCCCCGCAAGTCTTCTCCTCAAACTTATTGTTGATGATCGGTCTGAAACAATATGATACGTAATGTAACCTTGTTATCGTCAAACATCGTAGCCAGACTCGGACCCTCCCCGCAAGTCTTCTCCTCAAACTTATTATTGATGATCGGTCTGAAACAATATGATACGTAATGTAACGTTTAGGCCTAATTTGCTACTATCAGTTGGAGTTATACTTCTAACTGTTCACAGGATGGATTCTATACAGGATCGATGTAGCCATTTCAGGATCAATGTAGCCATTTTGGGATCAATGTAGCCATTCTGGAATCAATGTAGCCATTCTAAGATCAATGTAGCCATTTTTGGAACAATGAAGCCATTTTGGAATCAATGTATCCATTTTGGGAACAATGTAGTCATGTTGGGATCATTGTAGCCATTTTGGGATCAATGTAGCTACTTTGCAATCAATGTAGCCACTTTGCAATCAATGTAGCCACTTTGCAATCAATGTAGCCATTCTAAGATCAATGTAGCAATGTTATCATAAACGTCATGATGATTTTAAAGTTGACAATGATGAAAACAATAATAAGACCAAAGACAAAGACGATGATGATGACGGTGATAATAATTAAACATTCAGGTCAAAATAAGGTATATTTAAAGAAAAAGTGAAACAAGGTTGTTCAGTAGTATTTTCCCTGCAAGGGTCACACCTTACGGTGTGCAATAGGAGTTGGCACCTCCGGTGGAACCCTAAGCTGGTGTGGCACCCTGCTCACCTTATAAAAGGAGGGGAATATTTGGATCTGTCTATGGATACCCTGCATCTAAAATATCCCTTGGTCCTCTTTGGATCTGAAGGCTCTACTTTAACTCTACCTCTTTTTCTCCTTTCACCTAGAATACTTATGCTTTGTCATTGTTCTTCAACAATGACAAAGAACAACTTTTTGATAATATTTTATGGCATCAAATTACCTCTGTGTGACGATGTGCCTTTAAACACTCATTCATTCATTCAGTAGTATTTTACCTTGTGAAGGCGTCGAAGTAGGTATCTGGTACCAGGTTCATGACACTGACTACGATGATGATGATGATGACGATAGCGATGGCGATTGCGATGATGATGATGATTAAGTAAGTATCCAATACTGATATTAATAATAAAACGTAGTAACTTACCTTGTGAAGGCATCGAAGTAGGTATCTGGTACGAGGTTCATGACGCTGAGCACGGCGTCCTGGAAGCGTTTGATGACCTCGGCCAGGCCGTCCTGTACCTCCTCCTCCTCCGGGCAGAACTTGATCTGCATCAGCTCCAGCACAAACTCCGTGATGAACAGCGGCGGAAGCTTGTGGACCACTTCCTCTTCCTCCAACAACATGGCCGCCGACGCACTTTGAGACGACGGCTACGGAAATACAAATCATAAAATATTACGTCAACATAAAAAAAATAAAAATACATCTGGCAATCAAAAAAAAAAAAAAAAAAAAATGAAAATTATATTTGGAGTATAAAGTCCAATATCAGAGAAAAATGCAAACAAAACTGACGCTGTCAGTGTCACATGTATATGACTATGAAAGGAATGCTGTAGAAAAATACACAAAGAGTAGAATAAATTACGTTATCATGAAACATGAGAGACGCTGAAGCATCCTTGAGTGGACTCTTCAGATTAATAGAGTTTGGGTTGTAAGAGTGAAATATCACGTCAATATGAAACAAGAGAGATGTCGAAGCGTCCTTGAGTGGATCTCTTCAGATTAATAGAGTTTGGGACGTAAGAGTGAAATATCACGTCAATATTAAACAAGAGAGATGTCGAAGCGTCCTTGAGTGGATCTCTTCAGATTAATAGAGTTTGGGACGTAAGAGTGAAATATCACGTCAATATTAAACAAGAGAGACATCGAAGCGTCCTTGAGTGGATCTCTTCAGATAAATAGAGTTTGGGACGTAAGAGTGAAATATCACGTCAATATTAAACAAGAGAGATGTCGAAGCATCCTTGAGCGGATCTCTTCAGATTAATAGAGTTTGGGACGTAAGAGTGAAATATCACGTCAATATGAAACAAGAGAGATGTCAAAGCATCCCTGAATGGATCTCTTCAGATTAATAGAGTTTGGGACGTAAGAGTGAAATATCCCGTCAATATGAAACAAAAGAGATATTGAAGCGTCCTTGAGTGGATCTCTTCAGATTAATAGAGTTTGGGACGTAAGAGTGAAATATCACGTCAATATGAAACAAGAGAGATGTCGAAGCATCCTTGAGTGGATCTCTTCTGATTAATAGAGTTTGTGACGTAAGATTGAAATATCACATCAATATGAAACAAGAGAGATGCTGAAGCGTCCTTGAGTGGATCTCTTCAGATTAATAGAGTTTGGGACGTAAGAGTGTCAATATGAAACAAGAGATATGCTGAACCATCCCTGAGTGGATCAATTTTAGTGTTTTTAGGCTAATATCTATCTATTTTTTTAGTTACACTAGCATCATAAATAAAATAAAATACAAAAGTCACCTTCTGGTTATTTTCCTCGGTGACCTTGACCTCCTGGTTTGCGTTGACGTCGGTGACGGGCGTCTCCCAGCCCTTGATGTCGGCAATAGAGGGCGTGCTCTGCAGCTGTTCCGTCAGATAGTTAAGTAAAGTCGACACGGAATTTACGGCAAGAACGTGCATTGTGTTCACGATCAGGTAATCCGCAAGCCGGATAAAACTAAAATAGAAGAATTCATACTTGGGTTAACCATACTAAATCAGTTACAACTTGGTATTGATATATAGAATGCATTGCAAATATATTTGACAAAGTGTTGTGTGTCTGGGGTTTTAACCCATTCATGGCTGCAGATTCTCTTTAACATATGCCATCTGGGCCTATTTTACTTTTGAAAAAAACTATGAAATTTTTCATAAATTCACAAAATATCTGAGGGGGATTTGTGAGATGGGTTCTGAAGTGCACCTCTCCTTCAAATATCTTCTTTAAAAGCATAGCGTTGCAGAAAAATCACAATTACGGTTAGGCAATTTCAGGTGCTATAGGCATGAACATGTCTAATTCAAGCACATCAATATATATATATATATATATATATATATATATATATATATATATATATATATATATATATATATATATATATATATATATATATATATATATATATATTATATATATATATATATATATATATATATATATATATATATATATATATATATTTATATATACAACTTCCTAGGGGTCTAACTACTACTTACCACGTAAGGCGTCGGCAGTGCGCGCGTTTGTTTGCCTGTTCCGTGTAGGTCATCTTATCAGGAGCCTCGCCGTAGATGTCCATGTCGTAGTTACTCTGCATCATAAAACTGGAGGCAGTGCCAGGAGGGCCCTCGGCACCTAGAGGAAAATAAGAAAATAGGAACACAAAACATAACATTGAGAGTCCAAATTGTAACTTTCCCCACAAAGGTCCGATGCCAAATTGTAATGGGGATTATTTGCATAAAAAATGTATCAGGTCAGGGCTTGAAATTAAGTATTTTTCCAGGGAGCCCAATTACATCTTCAAAAGCTACCTCAAGGTGTTTTGTATAGAAACCAGTATATCTTTGGGCTCCCTGCAGAAATATGAGGGAGCCAGAGTGGAATTCGCGGGGGCCCTGGGCTCCCGACACCCCCTAATTTCGAGCCCTGCAGGTTGATTATGTTGGACAATAAAAATATGGACCAACATAGTTATTGTAAATAAACCTTGAATTACAACATTCTGACAGCCAATTATCTAATTTCTGATCTTTTAGATTGGCAAGTCAGGCTCTTCTTTATAAGAAAGTATTGTTGAGTTTACCTCCATAAGGGCTGTCCATGCCGTCATAGAAGTAATCATCGGGCGTGAAGCCGGCCTCCAGTAGGAAAGGGTATTTTTAAGAACAAATATTGTTGAGTTTACCTCCATAAGGACTGTCCATGCCGTCATAGAAGTAATCATCGGGCGTGAAGCCGGCCTCCAGTAGGAAAGGGTATTTTTAAGAACAAATATTGTTGAGTTTACCTCCATAAGGACTGTCCATGCCGTCATAGAAGTAATCATCGGGCGTAAAGCCGGCCTCCAGTAGGAAAGGGTATTTTTAAGAGCAAATATTGTTTAGTTTACCTTCATAAGGACTGTCCATGCCATCATAGAAGTAATCATCGGGCGTAAAGCCGGCCTCCAGTAGGAAAGGGTATTTTCAAGAGCAAATATTGTTGAGTTTACCTCCATAAGGGCTGTCCATGCCGTCGTAGAAGTAATCATCGGGGGTAAAGCCAGCCTCCAGTAGAGCTGTCCGGCAGGCGCTTCGCACCACCTCCTTCACCAGGTCCCTGAACTCCATCAAACGACCCGCAACCTAAAACACACAAACAAATGATCATAAAGAAATATATGCTCACATTTAATTCTAACTTTCTTTATCTTTTATTACTGTAAGCATTATTTTATAATTAAAGACCCATGGTGGGTTTTCTCTAGGATTGGCACAGATGTAAATTTTTCACGATACAATACAATATCGATATTTCCTTAACAATGTGATACCTTAACGATATTTGTAAGGATACTGCCTGCCTCCCAGAGACTTAATTTTGTGAAATTGATCAATCAGCTTCAGAACTTAATTTCGCAAAAACATATAGAGAACTCATGCAGAGATTTCCAGATAGCAATCAAGTCAATTTTACATATATTTCAAATCTTGAACGATAAGTTACAATACTTACATTTTTTCGATGCAATATTTTTTTCCCATTCAATCTCAATATATGATATTGTATCAAGTAACATATTTGGTATTGTATTGAGTAAGAGCACCTATCCTCTATACTTACCTCATTGAGCTGAGAGAACTGTGCGTCTCTGAACTGTGTGAGGCTGTACGTGTGACCTTTCTCCACCTTACACAGCCCCATGTCGCTGATCCTATAACACATCTCACGCCTCACGAGTACCTATCCTCTACTTACCTCATTGAGCTGTGAGAACTGTGCGTCTCTGAACTGTGTGAGGCTGTACGTGTGACCTTTCTCCACCTTACAGAGCCCCATGTCGCTGATCCTATAACACATCTCACATCTCACGAGTACCTATCCTCTATACTCACCTCATTGAGCTGAGAGAACTGTGCGTCTCTGAACTGTGTGAGGCTGTACGTGTGACCTTTCTCCACCTTACAGAGCCCCATGTCACTGATCCTATAACACATCTCACGCCTCACGAGTACCTACCCTCTATACTTACCTCATTGAGCTGTGAGAACTGAGCGTCTCTGAACTGTGTGAGGCTGTACGTGTGACCTTTCTCCACCTTACACAGCCCCATGTCGCTGATCCTATAACACATCTCACTTCTCACGAGTACCTATCCTCTACTTACCTCATTGAGCTGTGAGAACTGTGCGTCTCTGAACTGTGTGAGGCTGTACGTGTGACCTTTCTCCACCTTACACAGCCCCATGTCACTGATCCTATAACACATCTCACTTCTCACGAGTACCTATCCTCTACTTACCTCATTGAGCTGTGAGAACTGTGCGTCTCTGAACTGTGTGAGGCTGTACGTGTGACCTTTCTCCACCTTACACAGCCCCATGTCGCTGATCCTATAACACATCTCACGAGTACCTATCCTCTACTTACCTCATTGAGCTGTGAGAACTGTGCGTCTCTGAACTGTGTGAGGCTGTACGTGTGACCTTTCTCCACCTTACATAGCCCCATGTCACTGATCCTATAACACATCTCACATCTCACGAGTACCTATCCTCTATACTTACCTCATTGAGCTGAGAGAATTGTGCGTCTCTGAACTGTGTGAGGCTGTACGTGTGACCTTTCTCCACCTTACACAGCCCCATGTCGCTGATCCTATAACACATCTCACTTCTCACGAGTACCTATCCTATACTTACCTCATTGAGCTGTGAGAACTGAGCGTCTCTGAACTGTGTGAGGCTGTACGTGTGACCTTTCTCCACCTTACACAGCCCCATGTCGCTGATCCTATAACACATCTCACGAGTACCTATCCTCTACTTACCTCATTGAGCTGTGAGAACTGTGCGTCTCTGAACTGTGTGAGGCTGTACGTGTGACCTTTCTCCACCTTACATAGCCCCATGTCACTGATCCTATAACACATCTCACATCTCACGAGTACCTATCCTCTACTTACCTCATTGAGCTGAGAGAATTGTGCGTCTCTGAACTGTGTGAGGCTGTACGTGTGACCTTTCTCCACCTTACACAGCCCCATGTCGCTGATCCTATAACACATCTCACTTCTCACGAGTACCTATCCTCTACTTACCTCATTGAGCTGTGAGAACTGTGCGTCTCTGAACTGTGTGAGGCTGTACGTGTGACCTTTCTCCACCTTACACAGCCCCATGTCACTGATCCTATAACACATCTCACGCCTCACGAGTACCTACCCTCTATACTTACCTCATTGAGCTGTGAGAACTGAGCGTCTCTGAACTGTGTGAGGCTGTACGTGTGACCTTTCTCCACCTTACACAGCCCCATGTCGCTGATCCTATAACACATCTCACGTCTCACGAGTACCTATCCTCTATACTCACCTCATTGAGCTGTGAGAACTGTGCGTCTCTGAACTGTGTGAGGCTGTACGTGTGACCTTTCTCCACCTTACACAGCCCCATGTCACTGATCCTATAACACATCTCACGGACATTCAGCAAGGCTGGGCGCAGAGACTGCAATAGAAAACACCAGAGAGTATAGATTGAAATATCCATCAGAGTAAATGCACAATGAAGAATATGACAGTTGACAATGCTCCAGAGATTGGTGACGACACTGTACACATTGACAGTTGACAATGCTCCAGAGATTGGTGACGACACCGTACACATTGACAGTTGACAATGCTCCAGAGATTGGTGACGACACCGTACACATTGACAGTTGACAATGCTCCAGAGATTGGTGACGACACTGTACACATTGACAGTTGACAATGCTCCAGAGATTGGTGACGACACTGTACACATTGACAGTTGACAATGCTCCAGAGATTGGTGACGACACTGTACACATTGACAGTTGACAATGCTCCAGAGATTGGTGACGACACCGTACACATTGACAGTTGACAATGCTCCAGAGATTGGTGACGACACCGTACACATTGAAAGTTGACAATGCTCCAGAGATTGGTGACGACACTGTACACATTGACAGTTGACAATGCTCCAGAGATTGGTGACGACACTGTACACATTGACAGTTGACAATGCTCCAGAGATTGGTGACGACACTGTACACATTGACAGTCGACAATGCTCCAGAGATTGATGACGACACCGTACACATTGACAGTTGACAATGCTCCAGAGATTGGTGACGACACCCTACACATTGACAGTTGACAATGCTCCAGAGATTGGTGACGACATCGTACACATTGACAGTTGACAATGCTCCAGAGATTGGTGACGACACCGTACACATTGACAGTTGACAATGCTCCAGAGATTGGTGACGACACCCTACACATTGACAGTTGACAATGCTCCAGAGATTGGTGACGACATCGTACACATTGACAGTTGACAATGCTCCAGAGATTGGTGACGACACCCTACACATTGACAGTTGACAATGCTCCAGAGATTGGTGACGACACCCTACACATTGACAGTTGACAATGCTCCAGAGATTGGTGACGACATCGTACACATTGACAGTTGACAATGCTCCAGAGATTGGTGACGACACCGTACACATTGACAGTTGACAATGCTCCAGAGATTGGTGACGACATCGTACACATTGACAGTTGACAATGCTCCAGAGATTGGTGACGACGCTGTACACATTGACAGTTGACAATGCTCCAGAGATTGGTGACGACACTGTACACATTGACAGTTGACAATGCTCCAGAGATTGGTGACGACACCGTACACATTGACAGTTGACAATGCTCCAGAGATTGGTGACGACACTGTACACATTGACAGTTGACAATGCTCCAGAGATTGGTGACGACACTGTACACATTGACAGTTGACAATGCTCCAGAGATTGGTGACGACACTGTACACATTGACAGTTGACAATGCTCCAGAGATTGGTGACGACACCGTACACATTGACAGTTGACAATGCTCCAGAGATTGGTGACGACACTGTACACATTGACAGTCGACAATGCTCCAGAGATTGGTGACGACACCCTACACATTGACAGTTGACAATGCTCCAGAGATTGGTGACGACACCGTACACATTGACAGTTGACAATGCTCCAGAGATTGGTGACGACACTGTACACATTGACAGTTGACAATGCTCCAGAGATTGGTGACGACACTGTACACATTGACAGTTGACAATGCTCCAGAGATTGGTGACGACACTGTACACATTGACAGTTGACAATGCTCCAGAGATTGGTGACGACACTGTACACATTGACAGTTGACAATGCTCCAGAGATTGGTGACGACACTGTACACATTGACAGTTGACAATGCTCCAGAGATTGGTGACGACACCCTACACATTGACAGTTGACAATGCTCCAGAGATTGGTGACGACACCCTACACATTGACAGTCGACAATGCTCCAGAGATTGGTGACGACACCGTACACATATCCTTTTGATGCATAGTCAAGTGGTATGAATTCAGAGTTGTGGAGTGGCTGCATCCAGAGGGAGGCTTAAAATACTGTAGAATAGGAAATAAATCAGAGGTGCAAATTCAACAAATTTGGGATTTTGGATTTTTTTGAGATGTTTCATTGCAAAAAGCCAATATTGAAGGTTAATATTCTAATGACAGGAGTAATACATTCTCCTTTCATTATACCGAACTGACCCCACTAAGAAAATTTTGGCAGAATAAACCACTTGGATTAATTTCATATTCTACATTACCCAATAAGATCCAAGTAATTTTCCTTTGATGATAGTTCTTTGAGCTGCTCATTATGTAAGCAGTAGCACAGCCAGCACAGGCTGAGTAAAGAAATGTACCCATTAAAATACCCCCTTACCCCCCTTAGTGATCACAACTGCTGGCGCCATTGTTGGGTCTTCAGTTGGAGCAGCAGTAGATTGTCCATGTAGACCATAAAATGCATTTTAAAAGGTTCCATGTTAACTAATGATTGACAAGGAAAATCCATTTGCCTCCTAGTTTATGATTTCTGGGTTTTAATCCTGGCCGTGGCAAGTGGGAAAGTTGCCAGTGACTTGAGGTAAGGCTGTGGGTTTTACAGGGTACTCTAGTTTCCTCCACCACTTACAACTGGCTAGTCACGACTTGGCCGCAATATGGCAGAAAGAGTGACAAAAAACAAAATTCCAAATTCTTGAGACTTGGGGTTAGGCAGTGTTTTTTGCCATGTAACCCGGTTTCCTCCACCACTTTCAACTGAGTAGTCATGACCTGGTCGCAATATTGCACATAAAAAGTGATGAAAACCAAAATTCCAAATTCTTTCCTACTTACGGGGTTGACAATAAAGAGATTCTCTGTCAGCGACTTCTTGCAAGATGCGATTTTCTTGGCTCGAACATTATTACGCCACACTGCAAAAGCCTTCCACTTGCGGAACAGTCTAAAGACAGGAATCTGGAACAAGGAAATGGAAAAATTGGAGATTATAATAACTCTTTTCAAACATTACTTCTTACAATCATTTTAATTTTCATAAATTTGTTAAAATTTTTCATTATCACTTTAACCATTGATATTTGTTTGTATTATTTCATCACTTTTTAGATTTTCATTATCACTTTTAAACTATTGATATTTGTTTGTATTATTTCATCAATTTTAAGATTTTCATCATCACTTTAACTAATGATATTTGTTTGTATTATTTAATCACTTTTAAGATTTTCATTATCACTTTAACTATTGATATTTGTTTGTATTATTGGTAGAGATAGGTACCCGTCCCCAATATATTGCCAAATATCAATATTGAATGGGAAAAGTACCATATCATAAAATTTAGTAATACATCATATCGCTTAAGATTTTAAATTTATATGAAATTGACTTAATTGGTAACTAGACATCGCCGTATGACGGCAGTTCACAAATTATTAGCAATTTTTTTATGCTGACAGTAATAAATTTGACAAAATCAGGTCCCTGGAATGTAGAAAGTATCTTTTGAAATGAATAAATGATGAGATATTCTATCATTAATAAAATATCAATATTGTATTGTACAATGAAATTTTAAAGGCGCCAATAAATATCGATAAGATATTGTATCATTAAGGAAAATATCTATGTTGTATTGTTCTTTGAACATTTTAAAGGTGCCAATCCCTAATCAATTCTACTATCAATATGTGTTTGTATCATTATTTATCTATTTTCATTCATCATTATCAATCATTCATTTAGGCCAAGAAAAAAATAGTTTGTATCCTGTAACGGTCTGAAAAAAAATAGGGTAGGTAGGACTGTAAAATATGTTTTTTTGCATTATTTTTTTTGTCAAAAATGTGTGTTTTATGCATGTTTTACGTTGATTGGGAGTTGGGAGGGCAGAAAAAACTTTGGGGTAGGGATTTTTTTGAATAAAAACTTGTTAGGGTAGGCTTACAGCAAACAAACAACTTTTTTAAGGCCTTATCATATATCATTTGTATCATTAGATTGTTATTTCACCTGGACAAGTCTTTTAAAGAAGGAATATTCCTGTTCCCATCGATCCAGTGGCACAAACTCTGTTTCATCGTCACACCTCATCCGTGTCACTCCCTTAAGGCCTATCGTACAGTAGTCGGTCTTGCTCACATGCTCATGGTCAACAACCCTGAAAAGGTACACAGAGATTAAGGTGGAACAACAGTTACACAGAGATTAAGGTGGAACAACAGTTACACAGAGATTAAGGTGGAACAACGGTTACACAAAGGTTAAGGTGGAACATCCATGTCAATCAATAAAGGCCTATCGTACAGCATTCTGTCTCCCTCGCATGCTCATGGTCAACCACCCTGAAAAGGTACACAGAGGTTAAGGTGGAACAACGGTTACACAATGGTTAAGGTGGATCATCTGCATCACTGCCTTAAGGGCTATGGTACAGTAGTCTGTACTACTCACATGCTCATGGTCAATCACCTTGCAATGCAACAGTTATACAAACGTTAAGATGGATCAAGTTAAACAAAGGTCAAGGTGGAACAACAGTTACACAAGGTTTAAGGTGGAACAACAGTTACACATATGTTAAGGTGGACCAAGTTAAACAGAGCCTAAGGCGGGACAACAGTTACACAAAGGTTAAGGTGGAACAACAATTACACAAAGGTTGAGGTGGAACAACAGTTACACAAAGGTTAAGGCTTTGTGTAGCTGCTGTTCCACCTTAACCTTTGTGTAACAGCAGCTACACAAAGGTTAAGATGACACAACAGTTACACAAAGGTTAAGGTCGAACAACGGTTACACAAAAGTTAAGGTGGAACAATGGTTACACAAAGGTTAAGGTGGAACAACGGTTACACAAAGGTTAAGTTGGAACAATGGTTACAAAAAGGTTAAGGTGGAACAACGGTTACACAAAGGTTAAGTTGGAACAACAGTTACACAAAGGTTAAGTTGGAACAACAGTTACACAAAGGTTAAGGTGGAACATGTGAGGGTAAATATTGCTATACATATTGCTTCATCCCTATGTTATGTTCAGTTAATCCCCTTTTCTCTAACATGTCATGATAAAACACTCTGAAAAGTAATAGTTTGACATACATGACCTCAGACTAGCACACACAACAATAGAGATTTATATATATAGCATATAAATATGCCTGCAGATCTGTCTTCACAGTCGGAGCATGTTCCAACCTTCATTATCCAAGACCTGCTGTCCAGTAAACAATTTTACCAATATGGCTATGATTAACCATACTGAAAATGAAAAATGTATACTGTGTTGATAATGCGGCAGTTTAATTAATGTATACTTTGAGCACCCAGGAGTCTGCATTTATCAAACTGTGCATCATTCTTTTGATATCTAATCCCCATGCTTGTATTGTACAACACTCTGACATGATAGCTCGTCATTCAATACCAGTAAGCAAAAATTAAACTGCGCATCAAAGGCAGATGGCTGCCTAGTGCATTAATTTATATGCGTAAAATTAACACAGTATACAGTCATAGCACAGACTTAAAGGTGGAACATACAACAGCAAAGATTGCCATAACACATATATGCAGGTTATACCCATAAAATTCTTGTCTAATATATATATATATATATATATATATATATATATATATATATATATATATATATATATATATATATATATATATATATATATATATATATATATATATATATATATATATATATATATATATATATATATATATATATATATATATATATATATATATATATATATATATATATACATATATATATATATATATATATATATATATATATATATATATATATATATATATATATATATATATATATATATTATGTATGTATCTTTGTATGACAATCACCCCCTTGATTGCCATTGACTATCTTAAAATCTACAGTACAATTGTCAAATTTGTGATTACTGTATAACTGTTATTTTTTACAGGCATTTAATTTTCGCTATTTTTCGGGCTTCCCATGATAGCGCCAAAAAAATGTCCTCCAAATAAATATATAGTTTGAGTGCTTGAATGTGCAAATTCAAAGTAGAACAAACACCCTCCAGCAGGGCTGTAAAGCGAAATTGTTAGCACTCCAAATTAAAGCCTTAAACAGTTTTTCTATCATCCCCTTCATTGTTATAGAAATATAGTCAGCTGACTCTCTTAAACTCTACAATAGTTGAATTTGTGGACATGTTCACCTTCAACTACAGGCAGCTTGAATATGTGTAATCTGGATTTTCGTCTAAACCGGACAGATTGGAAGGTCCCGGTCCCTTCCTATACATATAATTCCTATATGCCTACTCCGAATTTTGCCTAATCTGGACAGAAATAAAGGGTCCACACCATTCCAGATTAAGAAGAGTTGCCTGTACTTCAATATGTAATAGTTTTACGAAATTTAAACTGAACTGAACCATACAGCAATAAAAATATGCCTTATTGTGTATGAGAAATTCATGCTTTAAGCAATTATGAAATGTGTAAGATGTGTAAATCCTGTTTGATGGAAGTAGTGCTTTAGGCAATATGAAATATGTGTAAGATGTGCAAATGCAGTTTGATGAAAGTCATGCATTAAGCAAAAGGAAATGTGTAAGATGTGTAAATCCTGTTTGATAAAAGTCATACTTTAAGCAATATGAAATGTGTAAGATGTTTAATGAAATGTGTAAGATGTGTAAATCCAGTTTGATGGAAGTTGATACTGCAGCCATTCCATAGTATAGTGTATAGTGACAGAAGTGACGTAGTAATGAAGAACTTTTTTTTCAAAGTTGAAGTTAGCAAAGAACTTTTAAGAGATGTGGTCCAAGAATTATAATTTGGAAAGTACCAATTGAATATGTAACAAGAAACAGTACTTGATATCAATGGTAATTTGGCAATTGTGTGGTTAAAAACCCAATAGTTAAATGATAGATAATGAATGAGTATTTCCTTATTATGTGTCTTGCATATTGTCATAAATGTTGTTTTTTTAACAAAAACACAGCAGTAGCTGATTGCGCCAAAAAAAAGGATTAAAAGTGAAAAGGTTTCAACTTTATATTGATTAAATTCAAATAAACTTCTATTTAAATTTCATTTAATAATATCCAGGAGCATATGTCAATTAATGTTATTTTGCAAAAATGACTGATTTCACAGTTTCATTTCAGGACCATGGACTTTATTGTTAAAAGGAAGGAATAGGTTTTTACATTGATCTCAACAGTTTAGGTTATATCACAAAGAGATAGAAACCTGGAATCGGGAAGAAATTCCCTTCTATTCACAAATAGTTCCATAGGGGACTTTCAGTTGCAGAAGGACCATAGACAGCCCTCCACAGCGCCGCACATTTATATTGTAAGTGACAGAAGTTGCATGTCGCAGGAAAATGTAGCAAGTGAGAAAATTTGAAGCAGGCAAAATTCTTGTGTCGGCTGCAGAAAGCAATGTGTACTTGATGACCTTGTTTGCTATTTCGGCATACTTACTCTGTAATCCTTCAGTTTTCTTCAATGGGAAGTCATCCAAATTAATGGATTTTTCAAAGTACAATGGAATTTCATTACCTCTCTAAGATGAATATCTCTTTACATTTGGCATCTCCAGATGCTGATTTGAACACTTATTATGCTCAAAGAAAATACATGATCGGGACATTCAGTTAGTAGTAGTGCTTGGCCCGATTAATCGGTAACTCGATTAAATGTCCGTGGCAAAGCCAGACCAACTTGTTCGACAGATATTTGACAGAATTGATTATGCTCAAATGTTCGTGTCTCTGAACGTACTGTGCAAACAATGTGCGCAGTATATAAAAATGGCGATGGCTTGTTTTCGTTTGGGTCATGAATCAATATGGCCAGGAAATCAACCCAAATAAATTAATTATGCAAAAAAGATTCTGATTAATTGATACAAAAAAAAATACACATTCAAACCCTAGTTAGTAGATTCTGAACCCTTCCAATGCTGAGGCTACTTTCTTCCAAAGCACAAGGACGCAAAGTTCTTTGAAATCCATCTAAACCTTGTTATGTTGGTATTCATTGGAAAGTTCTTGCTTTAAACTCTCAGATGAGTACCCATTTGCAAGGGTTTTCATCATTTTCCATGATATTTGCATCATTTTGTATTGGCCAAATGCGCCACCAGCAGCATACAATAAGGTGAGGGTTACTTGATTTATTAGTTCCAAGATCCTTCCCAGACCAATTTCACAGGGTAATGAGGGAAATAATTAAAGATAAAATTAATTTTTTTTTAAAATTAACACACAGAAATCTAAGTAAGCAAACAGTTGGGAGGGAGGCAAAAAAATCTAGTGATTTTTGGGCAAGTACTAAAATACATACTTAAACCATATATTTGAATATTAAAAGAATGATTTTTTGATAAGATGATGCATTTCAACAACACTGTATTGCTTTGCTATTGTAATGCTGTATTGCTCTGGTATTAATATTCTTGTAATTTTGTGGTTTTATTACCATCCATGGTAAATTTATTGTAGGTTTGGTCTATTTACTTACGGCTCGGCGGCAGAGCACAAAATAAAGTGTGGTGATATCATTTATTTTTCTGTCAGGTCTATTCCGCTTTGATCGGCGGATCCAGGAACCAATAAATCAAGTAACCATCGCCTAAGGGTTGATACTGGTTGTTTAGAGGGTTTACTTACTTGAGGTTGTAGTAGTGAGAGAGTACCGAGGACCTGGCCACATTGGGACTGAGGTATAAGAAACCCAGCCTGGGGTTTTCCTTCACAACCCTTATAATCTCGTCAGGACCAGATATACCAACAAAATCCTTCGGACCTGGAAAAAAGATAAATCCTCTTTTTGATATTCAAATATATTTCAAAAATAGTATATTGAATGAACAAACACTTCTTATCTTGACCAGATATACCATCAAAATCTTTTGGACCTGGAATTTTTTTTAATATACCGTAAAACCCTTTATTACCACGCACATTTTCATTCATGCAACTGCGGTCTGAATCTGATTGCGGCCATTTAATTACATGCATCAACTGTATCACCGCTAGATGGGACATTGTTATGCTATTTTGAAAAAGGAGCACGATAATAATGGGTTTTACAGTATATGTCAAAAATAGTACAAGATCACCCTTAATAAACACACATTTCTCATCTTGACCAAAAATACCTACAAAATCCTTAGGACCTGAAAAAAAGGTAATATCTAAGTATATGTCAAAGATAGTACACCATGCAGGCCTTAATGCTAACTCAAAATGTTTCTGGAAGCCTGGAAGAAGGGTAGACGTTGGTGACTCACCTCTCCGTGGAGATGCCTGAGGAAAGGTGGCGCCACGTGTATGGTTGCGTGCCTGCGGCTTTGGTTCTTTCGGTGGGGTGGGTACTCGCCCATTCATACTTTCCTGAAATAAAACGCAAAGGCATAAAATAAAACAGAAGGGCATAAAATAAAACAGAAAGGCATAAGGTCAAATATAATTTTTTTGAAAAAAATATTTAGTCTGATTTCATGAGGTTAAACATATCCAATAAGGAAAAAGCAATACAAAGGGGGGGGTCTCTTTTCAAGTAGAACTAGGAACAAATCCAATCATTACAGGCAATAATAGCTACCTGTGGCCCCACTTGCCTTAACCCAAAACCACCTGACAGTTTTGGTGATATCTCTTTAACAAAAGCAATATCTAGTAAATATTTGAAGGAGAATCAATCATCAGAATTCTATCTACAACTCTCCTTCAAATATTTTGAGATTTCACGCTTCATTTTTAAAATATTTTCAAAAGTTTGAAAGGTCCAGACGATACTGGTCAAGTAGATCTCCAGGCATCTATGGGTTAATTTTCGGAATTTCGGAATTAGATTTTTAGTCACTTTTTCTGCCATATTGAGGCTATGTCATGACTAACCAGTTGTAAGTGGTGGAGGAAACCAGAGTACCCGGCGAAAACCACCGCCGAACCCCAAGTCACTGTTAACTTTTTTACATGTTCCGGGTGGTTAATTTTGTAAATAAAGGTAAAGCAGAAGAGACTTAATGTTATTTCTCTGAATCAATCAATATATGCCATCATTTAACTAATTTAGATACAACTTTGACTTCATTTTCTTTAGAATATAGCAACCATCTATTGATAAAATTAGAGACCAAAGACCAAAAGTTAACATTACTTACTTTATCGTCTGTGTCCTCAAAGTCAGCGCTTAGTCGTGGAGGAAACTTCAAAAACCAAACAAGTGCATTGTTAGTGGGTTAATGTTCAGGGCTCGAAATTAACTGCAGCCGAGAGCCTAGGGCTCCCTTGAATTCTCCTACAGCTCCCTTAAATTTCTGGAGGAGGCCCAAAAATGTACTGGTTTCTATACACAAGACCTTTAAATAACTTTTGAAGATGCAATTGGTCACAAAATTAATTTTATTTTTTCAATTTCGAGCCCTGATATTCTTAATAGAAATTATCAATTACAACTAGGACTAGGACTATGATGGGAAGTATTAGGAATATTAGTTAATTATTTATCCTATAACCATTATCAAAATATAGGATTAATTAATATGTTAAAACAGTTAACTTTGAACGTTATTAATAGAAAATATACTTTCCGGTTAAACTGATGGTGAGTAGAACTCTGATTGAAAATTGAAGTATTCTTTAAGGGTTTTGTAAGAGAAATTGGAAGAAACGGTGTACTTTACTCAGGCATATGGCTGAGACACAGCGTAAAGAAACGAATCAAATCAAATTGATATATCGGAAAGAGTATAGCAATTAAATTTAATTTAAAGAAAAGGATATCAATGACATCCCTACAAAATATGTCTCTTTTTTCCCCCCATACATACCTGTTTGTGTTTGAGCTCGTCAGGCAGGTCGGGCAGGGGCGAGGAGGTTGTGGGTCTCTCAAGGGGCTCCACTGATGCCGGGCGCCTGATTTTCTTGGGTGGTTCTTCTTTATAAAGACCCTCTGACTGTAGTTTCTCCTTCTGCTTCCTCTGTATAGACGTTGGGGTATTCTGATCCTGGAACCGCTGTAACACGGGCTGGAAATAAAAAGTATCATCTTATTAGATACATAAAGTACTAGTGCTGGGACTCGGCCTAGAAAATTAACTCGAGCGCTCGGCAAATCCAGTCCATATCAAGTTTTATGGCCACATTGACAAGATCTCAAGGCAAATGATTTGAAACAACATTGCGCCTCAGCATACAATGGCACATGCCAGGCACACATAAAAGTGTACCGCGGCAGTGAGAATCGGTGAACCAGAATATGGCGTAGTGCGCATTTGACACAGAGACTTAACACATTTTATTTCTGGAAATGTGGTGCAAATCGGGGGGTTTTGGCCATTGTTAGGCCACACATGCATCAGCAGCATGTGTTGCTATTAAAATGTCATCAGCTCGTAATTTCCGAGCGATCTATTTTTGGACTCGAGCGCTTGGATCAGAGGCCCCAGTGACCGTTTGCTTGAGCTTCCGAGTATTCGTCCCACCACTATAAAGTACAAATAACTTTACGGCAAATTTTAGGTTTGTCTTCAACAATTGATAAAACTTACATCAACAGTTAGTCAGTTACAGCAAAGGTAATCAAGTTAGTTGTGAACACTTCCAGGTAACAGTTTAGACTAAGTCAATCTAAGTTATAGCATTAAGCTGTACCTGTACTACAGATCATAACCAATATGATACTTATTCCCAATCAATATCGTTATTTGGTATCATACTGAGTACCAGTACAAAACCCTACTAATGAACCAAGCACAATAAAGCACTTACCAATAGGGGTGTAATTGATATGAGAAGAATTGATTGATCAATAAGATTTTTCATATTAATCAGAAAAAATATAATGTCTCATTGTTATGTCAATTAATTAATTAAATACTCACCACAGTATTTTGGGGTTTGTCATCACTTGTTTGCCATTTTAGCCAAAACAGAAAAAAAAATTGAATAGAAACTCAAGTTTTCACTCAAAAAACGATGCGAAAACTTAAGTTATTTTTGTATTCTAGGAATCTTAGGATCATAGCAACAAAAATATAGTATGATACATGACAATGTGAAAATGATGAATCTATTATATGCTTCATGTTTCATTCAAAATTATCGGAATCAAAAGAAATAATGTTAATATTCAAATCCAAAAAAAAAATTGATGTCAAGGAAAGCTTCACATACTTACCAAAGGTTCTAGTCTTCCTGCATTGGGAGCGTTCACCTTCTTCAACTGAGCCGGTGTCCTTCGTGAGAACTTCAGCGCGTTTGGGTTGACGGGCATCTGGCCGGGGGCGTAGGAATACAACCGGTTTTTGAGCTTCTCAGCATCGACACCAGGTAGCGCCAGAGGGTTGGTGGCGCCCCCTGGTGTAAGTGGGTGGCCGTTTGATTGGCTCGTCATGGTCCTGTTCGATGAGTCCATACTCTGCAATATAAGGGTCATCTATGCAGACTTGGGGTGTAATTGCTGAGAAGAATCAATTGATTACATATTTTTTCCAACTAATCAGAAAAAATATCATGTCCATTGTTATATGTCAATTACTTGATAAAAGAAACACCCCAGTCAATGCAGGCATTGGTGCTTTGTCATCATGTGCTTGCCATTTTAAGCTAACACTGATTAATTAGAATTTTGAATAGAAACTAAAGTTCTCACTCAAAAATGATGAGAATACTCAAATTGCCTTTATGTAATTATTATAGCAACAAAAATATATAGTGTGATACATGTGAAAATGGTGAATATCTCATGCTTCCTGTGGTTTTTCAGAATCCAATCAGAATCATTGGAAAGAAATAGTGTCAATATCTGAATAGAAAATAATGGATGTAATTGACAGCCCTAGAAAAAAGTGACAATTATGCAGACCTCTGACCTTCTTTAAAAGCATCGTATCCAATCATGGATCTACATCTAGTAAACTGGAGCTATATAGATTAGTAGGCTGGGCTGCAAATTCAGAGCAGAGGTAGTGATGGTGATAGAAGGAAAGAAAGCACCCTCATACCAAGTTTCTGAAAATTCCTGTCACCTTTTTACTGATACAGCCCTAAAACAAAATGTACGGACCCCCACATGCTATCTATGTGCCGTGCTGGTAGCCTTGAGAAATTCATTTGGTCCATTTCCGTGAGAACACAAACTATCATAAATGAATGTCAACTGATGTCAGTTATTGGAAAGTGTTGTTTTTTTAAGTCCCGTTTATCCATGAGACCATGATCTTTAGCTGTAGTGAGTCTAGTGACACAAAATATCACACAGGGTCTATTTCATTATCTGAAGATATTAAATTCATATATTAAAGTAATTCCAATGGTATATTTCTCAAGCAAAAGCTTACTCTACCTATTGAATCAAGGAACAATCCTGGGGCCTATTTCACGAAAGTCGGATAATGGGTTAGCCAGCTAACTGCAAGCTTACCACTGGTTAGCCAGCTAAATTCGGTTTCACAAAGAATCCTAAGCCAGTGGTTATCCTGTTGCCATGACGAAATAAGTCTGAACGGCTAGCCTGCTCCCTAGCAGGCTAGCCGTTCAGGATAATGTATAGGCTGCACTAAATACTTCGAAATTCATGATTAACATTAGCGAAACATAAAACCTAAACATGTATCATAAAACTAAAGAGTTACGCTTTAAGGAGACACCAAAAGTGAACTATTTACCTATTTCTAAAGGTGCTTACGAGAGCATTATAGACGGCCCTTTTCTAGCTGTCTTGCGTTAAACATGGACGATCGTCTGCTGCTCAAAACAACAGACCTAACAATGGTGCGCGTGCCGGTAGGCAGTGTCACGTAGAGGATATGGCGCCAGTTACCAAGCACAACAGACAGTGCACGTCACGGCACGTGCGGATTATGATTGTTGAGCAAGCACATAAGCGGCCTCACGCTGGCTAAGTTTAGCTAGCTAACTTTTTCTTCGTGAAACCGAATTTACAGGATAAGAAAGATCTAGGATAAACTTAGCTAGCTAAAAGTTTAGCTAGCTAACTGATTATCCGACTTTCGTGAAATAGGCCCCTGATGTAAACAAAAAGATTGATGATTGCATAATACAAAAACCTAGACATTTTTCACTGTAATTTGAATTGTATCTATGTCCACAACAGCTCCTTGTGAAGTCCAGACATTTGCAGATACAGAGGTGTACAAGAGGTTTGAGAGGATAATTATTTAAGTATCAAAATGTTTATTTTCTTGCTAAGAATGGTTACCAACCTCTCAAATCAATTAAAATGAACCCCTCCTACAGAACAAAACCCCTACACAGAAATCCTGGTTCTGCCCCTAGTCTAAGTCTAGAAGTCTGACCAATGTCTTGGGTCATAACCAATTATTTCACATTTTGTTGAGGGTTGTCCTTAAAAAGCTTAGGAAAAAATGTATTAATAGCTTTTCAAAAATTACAAAATCATAAAAATGGTAGGCTTATATGAAAACCTTTGCATTTGACAAGTGTTATTGGAATATTTTGTCATATATATATATTTTTTTATTCTTAGGGTGTTCTTCATTATATTAGACAGGTAGCATTAAACGGATATGCATAGAGTTATGAATGGTGTCAGGTTTCCTCAAATCACTTCTTTGCAACTCAATAAACATGCAATCAACTAATTGATTCCCGTGAGAAAAAGGCTTCGTGCCAACACCAACTGCTCACCAGTGTGTGTGTGGTTTCGTGCCAGCGTTTAGACTGAGGTGATATACATTTGCCTCGTATCAGAAGGCGCAACACGCAACTGACCACACTCAATCACGCACATCAAGGATAAATGAGGAATCACTCTGTTGAATTCACCACTGCCTTCGATGATTTACCTATATGAAATATCCGTTTATAACGTCAACGGGCACTTGTTTATGTGAGCGTCCACCATCTTGATTATACGATTGCTAAGCAACGCGGTGACGATCGTACACTGAGGTGCGTTCTGGGGAAGGGAAGCTGTCAAATCGAGAGCGGTGATGGGGCGGGACAGTGACAGCCTTGGGGCCGTTGGAAGTCAACAGCGATGGCTTTCTCGCCGATATTACACTTAGGGCTACTCCAGAAATATATGGGGCAGGAACTCCGTTTTAAAATCAGTGTTGTTGTTTTTTTATAATCCACCCTAATTTTTTTTTGTTTTTTTGTCTATTTAATGCTTAAGGGGGCTCGGGACCTTTGCTCTTAAAGTGAGACTTTCATGTAAGGATTGACGTGACCAATAGTTTGGTCAATGTACAAGAAAACCCCAGTAAACTATATAGTCTATGAAAGCTGAGACTTTGGGGAAGTCAAATATGTTAATCTTATTGTGTGACATCTTCACAATTTCCCAGGGTAGGGCCGGAAGGCAGAGATGAGGATTTCTGATAAATATGTTATTGCGCACAACGTGCTGACTTCAATAAAGATGCGACACTGTTGATGTTTACATATTTCATAAAAATCATCCTTAGGCAGATAATATACATTTTTAAAAAATGTTCTGAGAGGATTCTAGAGCAAGTTAAAGTCATGTTCAATATTCTTTTGTAGAATTTTATTTTTCTTCATTTTTGCAGTCGAATTTAGAAATAACTAAAGCAGATATCAAAAAGAAATTAAATTAATATCTGCCCAGGGATGTTTTCAATCATGTAAAATTTCAGAAAGCTGTGTAAAAGCCTATTAAAGGGCCGCTTTCAATTTCTTCATTCTAATACGACTTTCTGCTCCCTTATAAAACTTTCAGAGTTAATATCGGATATGAATGTTATTTACCTATATTGGTAGAATGATTTGAATATTTATCAATTTACTTGGTACATGAATTACTGGAAAAAAGGGATTTTACTTTTAGCAAAAATATGGACTGTTTCTAGTGGAAGAGGCTGCCCCACTGGTGGGCACTCCTCCCCATCTGATCAGATAACAGATAACAGGCTAATTACTAATTGGCTGCCTGCCTAATTCGCTACAAGTATTCTAAAGTGCAATTATGACCCATCTTTCCATAGCAATTAAGGTTTTACGTGCTACTAGTACTGCTAGGTCTTTAGAAAATTGGTTCTTGTCGAACTCCTGGCCTCTAATATATATTGATGAGAGGGATAATGATTTTTTCAGCTTTCACATATCAATAAAAACAAAAAAATAGAGGTGCGCAGGTCCCGAGCCCCCTTAAGGTCAATATCCACATGTGTGAGCTGGCAATGCGTTAGTCTGCTCAGTCACAGAGGAAGCCCCCTTCCTCCCATATGATAACTTTTTCCCTTGTATGCTGTTCTGAAGGGGGCTGGTGTTAGACGAAGTTCGCTATGATATCGTATTGTAGATGCCCTGTGTTGCACATGTACACCTACCCTCCATATGATTTTAGAAATGGGAAAATGGGTAGGCTTCATGTCTGAACTAGGGTTAGGCGGTGTTTTTCGCCGGGTACTGTGGTTTCCTCCACCAGATGCAACTGGCGAGTCATGACTTAGCCGCAGTATGGATAATTGACGAAAACCCGAAGTTCTGAAAGGGGCTTACCCAGCACAATCTTTGCCAACTGCTTATTATGTTTCATCTCTGCACGGGGTCAAAGTTTCACATAGCTTCTCAGGCAAGCGAGAAAGTTGTCAAGGTCACTGAACTATGATAAAACTGTATTTATATTATACAAGTATACATATTAATATACAAATACATCATTGTATCTGTCGCACAAACTATTGTACTGCACAAGATTGACATATTGAATATTGAATAAAAAAAATCCAAAAAAAATAAATTAAATAATACTGTATAGAAAGAATGAGTCCCTCCTGATAAACTATGATGATTAGACAATTGCCGAAGCGGGGAATACATGTCAGGTAATTACTATACAAATATGACATCCCTGTGTGGTGTACAGCAGGAATAACTCCCCCGAGAGAGGAGTGTCGCCCGAGGACGTAGCCCGATGGCGACACTCCTCCCGAGGGGGAGTTACCCCTGTTGTACACCACACAGGGATGTCATATTTGTTTTATTATACCGAACAACATACAAAACACAAAAGGGGGAAAATTGACAAACACCAGAGATTTTGGATAAATACTCTTTTGTTAAAAAAAAACAAATTACAATAACCGGTGTTGTTGCATTGACGCATCAGAGTGAAAGAGAAGCCCCAAAACGTACAACAGGAGAAAATTTTCAGTTTGACTCAGAAAAAATTCTGAAAACATGAACAAATGAGTCTACTTGATGTTTCGCTTCCTTTTTCAAATAAAATTTGTATCAGAAAACGTTCAGTTTAAACTGCATTTATTGAAACCACCTCTTAATCAATGTGTGTGTGTGTGTGTGTGTGTGTGTGTGTGTGTGTGTGGCTGCGTCTTTGTATCTCTAAAACTGAAATAAAATGTGGGTAACTTTCCAATGATATGAACGTAAAGGCCAGCGTCGTATGTATTGTTCAATGGGTAGACACCTACAAGTGACCAATTTGTATACTGATTCAAATAGCATGGATATGAAATAATAGATAAAAACATCCCCCATGGACAAATTAAGAAAAAAAGTAGTGGGACATGCTCCTCAAATACGACTCAATTACTATGAATTTGAGGAAATCGAGTGTTTACGAAGAAAAAAGCCATACGCTTATGGACCAGACAAACATCGCTTCTTGATTCTTAGATGAAGAAACGAATGGATATGTAGCGAGAAAACAATTACTATATGCACTATAGCTTAGAAGACCAAGACTATAGTGAAGAGCTGGACATGCCAGTGGTTTCTGATCTGGCATCAGCGTGAGGTCGCGAGGGAACAAGGACCAATCAGGGCGTTCATATCATTTACGTTACAGAGAAACCTGTGCGCCAATATGTGCTTTTCGCTGAGGCTGGTCTGTTGAGGTTGACCGGCTGGTTTCATAGTGACGATACATATACGCAGACGGACAGGTTATTTCTATCAATATATCGATGTTTTCTTTTAAAATGTTTGACATTGATGGTGAGAACCTTACATTGTTATTTATCACTACTTATGTTTTAAGTAGGCATTGATTCCTCAATTGAATTAATAAAGATAATGTACATGCACTGAATGCATAGTAGCTTACTATCCTGCCATGTCCACAAATTACTTTAGTTGACTTCCTGGCACCTGCAGGAAGTGTGAAGTATGGCTAGTAACAGAGAAGAGATGGGGCCACTGGAATACACACGTTTCTGCTACGTTGGACCTAATTGGACCAGGTCTTTATGATTGATGGATTAAAAAGTATATTTCCTTTCATATGAGCTGGCATGTATTTCAGGGTTTAGTCAGTGTCTATAGTTAAACTCACCGCCAATAGGTAGCATGCTGAGTGCTTTGGCACGGTAGCTACTGTTGGTCAATGGAGATATATATTTTTTTTGGTCCAGCTGACCTATTTTCTATTTGTATACAAGTTTATAGTGCGTGTTCACCTTATCGTAAACCTTTATAATTAAGTATTATGTTCTTGAAATTATTGTTTCTTTGAATGTGATGAAACTATTGTGTATATACATGTACAATTATACAGTCAATAGAGATCAATTCATTCGTAAAGTATATAATTAAATTTTTGGAGAGTTCAACATACTTTTCCAACCGCAAGTGAAGGAAAAAAAATCAAGATATGATGATGATGATGATGACGATGATAATAACGATAATAATCATAATAATAATTATAATAAAAAAAATAAAATAAAATAAAAAATAATAAAAAAATAAATAAAAATAATAGTAATAATAATAATAATAATAATAATAATAATAATAATAATAACAATAATAATATAATGATAATAATAATAATGTGTGGGACCTCGATAAAACAATATTAATTATGGAATGGGTATCTTTGCTCTAAAATAAAAATCAGCGTAATAGTGTATGTGATTTTTTGTCACATGAGATGTTACATTATTTGAAAAACTGAAAAAAAGTATAGGTTTGACTCAGTAATTAAAAAAAAGTTTCACTCATATGAAAATGCTTAAAATTGAAGAATGGATAATTCTTTTTAAAGAAACAGAAACATCATATTGGGGTTGGTGTTTTGGAGTGAAGGAGGTACGCTTCATCATATATGTAGATAATGCGATATCAATGTTTTTAGATTCATTTCCAGGCGTGAGGATTACCTTAGACCGCTCGATATTTTGATTGAAATGGTGACAGTCATTTTTCTAAAGAGAAAAATGATGATTAGATTCACTTGTCTCAACTTTTTGCAAGGGTTCCCCAAAACAAGCTAGCTCCATTTCATCCATCATTTATTGGCGGGGCCCTCAGGCCACGCCTATCTGGGAAGCTGCTTTGAAATGTCCATAGTCCGGACGGCCATGTTGGAAATGCTGAGGCCGGACTGAATATGCTGATTGGTTATAATATAAATGTTGGCCCGGTACATTACCTTTGCCACGGAAAATCGTGCCTTCCTTATTTTAATTTAGCATGAAGTTTTCAAATATATAAAATATTTTAAGCGGACATAAAGTATATTTTTCAGTATTGGAATGAAAATTACTAAAGAAAAAAATTACTATGTGTAAAGAATGAAATCAGGAGACTTCGTAACCAAACTGGTTCGTAACCAAACTGATGCGTACCCAAGTAGTTTCGCACCCAAGAGATTTTCGAAGTCTCCAGCTTGCGCCTAGAATTCCGATATTTGTTTCATTTCTACAAAAATTATACAAATCTAGTCATTATAAATTATTTTCCGCTATAACGTTAATGTTCTTTATACATCCGGTTCCCTCACAAGTTCATAAATAACTTGGCCCCGTCTTTTGACTAGGATGCTTTGCATATCTACAACCGTACTTGTATTTTTATGGAGTGGCCCACGTTGGGATCTTGGCGACGCAAACCCTTGGGGAAGGGTTTCCCTTGAATGCGTTACAGGGTACTATACACACCACACTCAAAAAAGTAAATTAACTTTAGACCCATATAGCATTATGAATAAAAATATAGAAAAGGTAAACAAATTTCTTATTCAAAGTCTAGATTCGGTCAGATGGAATGTATCAAAATACAGGTAAGTAGATTAAACTACATAAACACGAATATTTGGGAGGGAGGGTGAATACTTGACAGAACAGCGCTATCGTCAAATCCCATCCGAAATCCCGTCCGTAGTCTCGTTTGGCTGCCATTCCAGGAAGTGAGATAAGAGTCTTTTGTAGGCGGCGCCTGTTATTTCCTTAGGATCATTTCAATAGTGCAAGGAGGCAAAGGGTTTTACCTGCAGCAGGATTTGGATTTTTTACCAACACACCTTGTACTATCTTCACCTTGTAAGTATCCTTTGTAGATCACCGCTGTCACATAAAAAGTTGCCGGGGTGAAATTGACATTGGAATTCAACATGGCTGCATGGCTTCCAGAAATAGGCTTGACATGTTATGTACATGTATACTCAGTGAGTGAGCTCTCAGCCTGCTGTCAGTTTACTGTGGATTTCTCCTAGTCTAGACACTGGCTTTCTGCCATGTCTTGCAGCATCCCAAGATCATTATCATCAGCCCAGTAATTCCAGTATGCTCACCAGAATATGAAAATAGGCAATACAATAAATACTTCTGACTCTGTCTCCCCCAAACCTGTACATGTAGTTCCAGACTTAAAACAACCCACAAGCAGCTGCCCACAAGTCTGATACATATTCTGGTAGTAACCCCTGCATCAGACCTTAAGGCTTAAGACATTGGGCAGGGTCTTAGCCGATATTTGGAAACAGGGTGTCCAAATAGAGGGTTCATAGACTTTTGCGTGTCCAAAGTGTGGTACAAAATACATACTACTAATAAGATAGACCCTATACCTTTACAGATTTTGCTTTTTTAGGCCAGATACTGCTTTGTGTGTCTTACAAAAGTGACACTACAGCTTCTTCATCTTCTATCTTCTAAGAAAAGTCATCTTCAGCAAATTCTGACATGAACTTTTGGGTGTCCAAACTGTCAAAAAACAGTGTTCTGCGTGTCCAAATGACACGCTGGACGCATAGGCGGCTAAGCCCCTGACATTGGGAATAGGCATCATTTGAAAAATCTGAACCCAGGGCCCTGTAAAACACATACCAATGCACCGAAAATATTTCATATACTCAAGGATGCCCCTATGTTATGTACCTCTTCCTATGCCATGGGACAGCGCCTCTGAAGCAGGGACTTACCCAGCCAGGAGTCAGTGAGTCATTTCAACCCCCAAACTCCAGAATTTTGACAAAAAATGACACCCAAGGCCATTTGTATTTTGTTTGATTTTCTGTATTTGTTGATTCCTTGGAAATATTTAAAGTTCCCATCATGCAAGACAATTGGGACATAAAATAATGTAAAGAAGAAAACATTTGTCTTGCTATATCGATCAGTAGATAGGGGTTTATGTAGTTATTTCTGTAAATTTCCTAAATCCTCAGTTTTGACCCCCTGCAGCATGCAACATAACCACAAGTTAATTGTGTGCAAGTGAATTCGGCAAAAATGGCAATGAACAAGACCCTTACATGCCCTGCTCGGCAAGTAATGTTTTGGGCAATCTCATCTTTGTTTAACAGAGTGGTGGAGCAAGTAGAAATGACGGCGGGGCAGGCAGGGCAAGTCAACTTTTTGGGCAGCTTGCCACGCTCAGAATATTAATGTTTTGCTACCTATGTTGCACCCTGCACTGTTTCCAAATCCTGGGTACACCCTGCTCTGAAACCTGTATACTTCTAAGTTCTGACAAGAACCACCAAATATCTTTGCCTGCCCTTTATTTACTCTAGGGGCAGATTGGTAATTTATAATTCAGCATGAATATTATCTGATGTGCACAGCATACACACAAAAATGTTACCTTTCTTGGAAAGATATATTAGTATATATATGAATATATATATATATATAATATATATATATATATATATATATATATATATATATATATATATATATATATATATATATATATATATATATATATATATATATATATATATATATAACATCTATATGGCATATTTGTAGTATATAGTATCTTTGCCTCATGTCCCAGTTTGAGTGAATGTCTCACAAAACTCTCTGTTCTGTCTCAGGCATACCCTAGACACAAGTATGCCTCTATGCAGACTTCAAAGATGGTCTGTCTCGGCTATTCCTCAGGCATTATTCATGCTTAGTTATTTTAAGCTAAAGTGGCAAAGAGGTCGAGAAGATCATGAAGATGATGCCATTCCAAGACAGCCAAGTGATGAACTTGTGATTTGTGATAGATAGGGGTCCACACCGGTATACCCGTACCGTGAGGGTACCGAAACCCCGCCCGAAAATACTGGTGATAAACCGTATATAAATAGTAGCCGGTACTTCTTTACCGGTACTATGAATAAAATGCCTCACTGCTGATATAGCAGGCAAGGCAGAAAAGAGTGCAGAGACGCGGGATCGGCGGGAAAATACATCGCGATCGCGTCATCCAGTGCCGGCCGCCATTTTAACTGCACTACGATAGATACTAACACGCGCAGTAGTACTTGGAAAAGTGTGGAGAGGGCCACGCTATGTATTTTACATGGTGCTAGTCCAGCCCCACCACACTTTTCCAAGCACTAACGCGCGCGACAGAATTTCGAAAACATTGACAAAGTAAAGAAAGTAACCAGTATCGATACCGTTAGCATACCGGAACCGTATAAAAAATACCGGAAGCGTACCATACCGTATAATTTTAACGGTATGGACCCCTAGTGATAGACCAAAGTGAATGTAAAAATGGAGTCCAATTTTTTTTTAAATGAAAAGATAGTACATGACATATTATATTTTACTGGTGGGCCATAGTGTTCGCCAGCAGGGCGTCTGTCCGTCATTTGGACACCCAAACACTCAAAAATCACCCTTCAGGACAGTGAGGACACCCAAAATATTTTGTATGGAGGGCATTTCTTTTCACCTTTATATAATTCATATGGCATTGTATATAGACATTATGCTTTATTTCATAAGGTAAATATGTACATGTTTCTTGTAATCTGAGTAAATTGTACACAGACTCCCTTTAACAATAGGACACAATAAATTCACATTTTTTTTGTCAATTTTGGGCACCCAGTTCACAGACTTCATCTATAGGCAAATATTATTATTGCCCCACTTAGTTTTTAGTAGCCTTGGGCTTTAGGGCTAGTTGAAGTGGGCTGGCCAGTGAAAACTTTTATTTTGCCCTGTAAAGTTAACACTTGGTTTCAGGCCCTAACACTAAGTCGTTATGTTACTGGCCCCGTAGGACCAGAAACACCTTTATAAGCTATATATTAGTCCTACAAATCTTTCAAGAAGAAAACATTCAGGGTACGACGCTAAGGCTTGCCCTATTGCCCGGGGCAAGTTCAACAGTGAAAAACAGAGTTTCGGGCAAGTTCATGGCCTTATCTAAAAGCCCGAACAGGCAAGTCAATATTCCCACTTTAATACCCCATACAAAAGTTAGACCGAGATTATCGTTGTTATTTCTGCAAAACACTGCCCTTTACAGTGAGATTGTTATTCTAAATTGTATGCCTCTATAGTTTATTCTCATAAAAATGCTAAAGAGGCATACAAAATAGGATGTCACTGTGTTAATAATGAACAAAGTGCAAAATAACATTTTGGGGGGCAAGTTGAATTTTTTTCGGGCAAGTAAATCTTGGGGTCGCTCTGCCCGAATGGGCAAGTGCCTTCAAAAGTTAACGTCGGTCCCTGACATTGCCTAAAATTCACTGACATTTATTTATATTTAATATACACGAATATCATCATTTATTTCAAAAACATGTGGGGTCATTCTTGAGGGGAATTTGAAAATAAGAATGTCCCCAAGAGTTTTCTGGCCCTGTAGGACCAGTTGAAGTATTTTTAAACTAGCCTGAAGCCGTTTTGGGGGATTTTTAGCGGCCTGGGGCCAGCAGTTCACTGTTAGCGTCAAGCCCTGAGTCGGTTTAATTCTAGATGCTTCGCATGCTATGCCTCCACTCCATTGACCCAATCAGGTTTTCCGAACCATTGAAACATTAATGTTTATCGAATATGTATTTTGCTAATAAAAACCGACTCTGTTCTCAACGCTTCGTCCTATTGATTTTCTTTCTGCGGCCACAGATGTGATGCAGTTATAATACTATATGTAGGCTGATTGTTGGTGAAAGCTTTTTTTCTCGCATGGACAATTTTCTAGGTCGACGTGAGCGCTACTTCAATTACACAGGTAGATGGGTAGACTTCTGGCATGAAGTTCTATAGGTTTTATAGTTCAAGTTCAACTGTTACTGTTATTCTTAACCCTTTCATGCCCAAGCAGGGTCTTAGCCAGCATTTAGAAACTGGGTGCTCAAAATTGGCAATTGTAAAATTTTGGGGTGTCCACGTTTTCAAGGGAAATCATTTACTCAGATTAGGATTTATAACCATGAACATGTATTTAGTTATTCAAATAAGGTATACTATTTGTATATACAATGCCATGGGAATTATATTGAGGTGAAAATAATTAAATAATATGCTGGAAATTGACATTTCAAGAATTTTCCTCACAAAAGAATTTGGGTGTCCTGAAGGGTGGCTTTTTAGGATTTGGTTGTCCAAAGTGACATCCAGACGCCCAGCTAGCTTAGACTATGCTTTCATGCCCAAATGCTTAGACTTACCCTTGGAAAGATTTAGTCTTGATACTTAGAACTGAAAATAAGGAATCATATCTAAATTTGTGAAATAATTTAAATTCATGGGTCACCTCTTGTTTTCTGAATATTTGGGCCTAGACTAGTTGACCTTGTGATATTTCTCTGACAAAAGCTCCTTTTGGAAAACCTTTTAAAAGAGAAATGTTTGTCTTAAGGAATGCTACATACGGCTACAACCCTTCTTCAACTATTTCAAAAACTATTTAGAAAAATATCATACATCCAAACAACAATTTCCAGCGAAATCTAAGCATGAACAGGGTTAAACAGGATCCTTGGATGGTACCCAGATGTTATGATTAGTTTTTTGCATTCTAATTAAGTAATTATTGTATTTAAGTTTTTTGTAAGTGAAAGATACAAGTTCATAATTATCATTGATGTTAACAGTGCACACCTGATCATCATACTTGTAACCAAATTGTTTACCTAGAGATATGCGTAGGAGACAAAAGGGGCCACTCAGACAAATCTCACCGTGCAGCCGGTGCAGGGGAAAAAAAAGTACATATATACCCATATATATAGGCATTTATAATTAGCTGTTGTGTGTTCACCTACCTGTGGTAGGTAACTGGGTATGTGTTATTTTGACCTTAAAGCCCTCATTGTTGAGGTGGGTTAATTGGATCTTGTAAGAGATCTAGCGAGCAGGGTAGCTGAGGGTGTCTGGGCGTTTTATACTAGCACCCATATGCTTGAAAAACATACCTTAACCAATTGGCACTCAGAGCGGCCAAAACTGGCCTGACTATTTTGTTGATATTTTCCTCACAAAAGCGTTTTTATCAAAAATATTTGAAGGAGAAATGTTTATCAGAATATTACCAACAACTCTCCTTCAAATATTTTGTGAGAATTTGCTTTATTTCCAAGTTATCTCCAAAAGTATGAAAATAGCAGACGATACTTTCTTGGGGAACTCTGAGTGTGAAGGGTTAACAACTTAACACATTTCAAAACCCTTATGCTGCAAGGTGCAAGTGTAGTACATGAGCCCCCATGTCCTTAAAAATACCATAAAAAACATGGTCACCATTTCACAACTTGGCTAGCAGGGTGCCTTTGCGTTTTATACAAAAACCCACATCCTTGAAAAAAATACCTTTAGGATGATTGAGGACCTTGCCAGGAGGGGGGGGGGATGTGCCAGAAAAGGTGCTAGGTTTAAACATGAGCCCCCCATATCCTTAGAAATATCATAAAAACCACATTTTCACAACTTAGTCAGCAGGGTCCCTTGGCATTTTATACAAACACCCAAATCCTTGAAAAACATACCATTGAGATGATAAGGGTACCTCTTAGCAGGGTATCAGCATTATGAAAGCACCCACAGCAGACCCTGCCTGAGGGTAGGTTTAAATATAGGTTCACAGCTGATCTGAAGTGTCGTTGCCAATATTAGAGTCAGCACATGGCTTTAACAATATATCACAGCGGTAGGTATATATTCCAGGTAGCTTGCCAGGTGCTGGCAACTGCAGGCATGTTTTCAAATGGAAAGTAATATTCCAACTTACTATTTAGAATATTTGTGACCTTTTAGAAACCGGGTGGCCAAAATAAATTTTGTAAAAAAATTGGCATCCTATTTTTCGATGGAGACCACAATATAAAGGTATTCGGTTTATAGTCTTGTATCCACCGAAGCGCTCACATTTCAACCTTAAATGTATTTACTTATTGGAATAATCCATGATATCCTTATACAATGGTATGGAATATATATTGAGGTGAAATAAAATGCAATTATGTGTTTGAAAATGAGATTCTAAAAAGTAAATCACAATATCAAAAAAAAAATTACAACACTATTCACCTACAAAATATTTTGGGAAGGGTGATTTTTGAGGGTTTGAGTGTCCAAATGACACACAGATGCCCTGCTGGCTACTTCAGCTATAGATGTCCTAGGACATAATATCAGATGTTAGAAAAATGTTTTGTTATTTCCCCCAAAAAGTCAAAATTGAAAATTCTTGATAGAAGCTTTATGCCTGTCCAAGTAGTAGGTTTGCAGGAATCTGCCTGTCCAAAAGACACACAAGAGAGGTCCTGGCTAGAACTAGTACATGGCTAGAACCCTTGTCTAAAAAAGCAATTTTTGGTAACTGCGTAGTAGCAGTGCTCCCCAGACAGGATGTTGATAAGCCTATGGATATTACCCCACATTCTGTGTGTTAGCACTGACAGAGATAAGCTGGGACCATTACGTCTGGAATGCCACTATTTGGTATTTGATAGATACATTGTAACCCTTTCAGCTACATTATGTTATAGTTATATTGTAACCCATTATTCTCAGGTACTCTATATATGTCTATGCTAATTCAGGGCTCGCAATTAAATTTTTTCCAGGGGGGCAGGAAGCCCAATTGTATCTTCAAAAGTTACCGAAAGGTGTTTTGTATAGAAACCAGTACATCTTTGGGCTCCATGCAGAACTTTGAGGGAGTTGCTGGAGAATTCAAGGGAGCCCTATGGGTTCTGGCACCTCCTAATTTTGAGCCCTGTAATTAATGGCAAAGTTATGTCTACAAAGTCTGACTTTCAAACACAGATGAGGTTCCAGGCTCAGGTCTCTGCCAGATCCCTAATTAGCGTTGTGCCACAAAATCCCCCCCCCCCCTCCCTTGAAAATTTGACAAAGGGCAATTCTCCTAGGATTTTTGCCTCCCCCCCCCCCCCACACACAGGGAATATATTTTCCTCATATTTCCAAGGATGTTTACCCCCCACCCGGGAATATTTTCTTCGGAAATATTCACCCTACTCTGGAAAGGGGGGGAGGGGGGACATTTTCCTAAGTAATTTTCTTTCTACTTTCAAATACTATTTGTAACCATATATTGTTTAGCCCTTATCCTGCTGTGAAACCTATGAGCACTACTGTACAACACAACAATTGTTGTGGTTAGCAGGATAAGAGTTTAAAGGTTATTTCGCCCCCTGATCAACCCAAGCCACTTGGTATCCAGAGCACCATTTCACAAATATTGCCTTCAATTAATATGCGGACACTGGATACATGTAAAACTTTTTTTGACCCTTATGCATCCCTCTCTAGATAGTAGGAACCCTCTACTTTGTATCCAGAGCCTCATTTCACAAATATCTAGCCTACTACTATTTGAAGAACATTGTGTTACAGATTATTTCGACCCCTGATCATCCCAATTAAGTGGGCACCCTCTACTTTGTATTCAGAACACTATTTCACAAATATCTAGCCTCCTCACTATTTGCCAAACACTGTATTATAGTTATTTCGACCCCTGATCATCGCACCTAAATAGGCACCATCCACTTTGTATCCAGAGCCTCATTTCACAAATATGCAGGCTCCCTCTATTTGCAGGACATTGTATAATCAGGCCTTGACATTAACTTTTTGAGGCACTTGCCCTGCGGGCAAGTGCCATGAGGTTTTCACTTGCCCAGGCTAAGTTTCACTTGTCCGCTGGGCAAGTAGCCGGGAGGTTTCACTTGCCCGGAGAAAATTTCACTTGTCCGCAGAAAATTTTTGTTGGGGGTAAAAGTAATTGTATAAACCACAAGAACATACTTCTCTATTCTAATTCTAGATGTTTTTTGTATAATTTGTTTAAGTCTGTAATAATACACTTGTGTACCCTAGGCCTTCAGGAGCTAGAGGGTATAAATGGTCTGAGATGCATTCTCAGGCAAATCCTGCAAGCAAAATTAGTGATATGGGAGGGCCACTTGATATATCTTATTGTTCATATAATGACAAAATATTTGAACTTTTCACTTTTAGAATATATTATTGAAGGAAACTTCTAAGGATCAATACAGGCAACCCACTATATTCACTCTAATATGTATTAGAAGTGTTTAAAGGGTATAACATAATGCATGGCAGTGTTTATTCATGAATACAAATAGCTACAAATAACACAAATAACAGCAGAGATAGAATTGATTAAATCATTTAATATAAACATTGTCCAAGGGCCATTGAATTGTTTATTAACCACCTCAGGCCACTCCAATTTAATTACTTGTCTTACGAGATTTTTTGAAAAAAAAAATCCTGTCAGACTCCAAAAAAAAAAAAAAGTTGATTTTGGTGTCAAGGTTACGGACGAAAGTGGTTTAGAAATTTTCTGTCAGACTCAAAAAAAAGCTTTTAAAATATTCATTGTAAGGACCAAGTATTTTGGATGAAATACATGATAAACTTTCAAATAATGACCTGTGTATCATGAATACCAGCTGTAGTCATCATCATAAGTCATACAAGTTATTTCATGAGGGTGATTTAATCAACTACACTGCTACAGGACAGGAATGTATCAATGCTGTAGCAGAGCCTCAGATTTGAAGATGTATATTTCCCACCCTTCAGGCTAGGGGGATGTAAATCCATTGGCAAAGTATTTTTATTTTCATATTCTAAGGCAAAATTCTATCATCTTATGGCTATGTTACTACTATGCATTGATAAGTGAAGGAGTATGAATGCAATGAAAACTGACAAAATTAATCTTCATTAAAACAATACTAAGATCTAAGTAGGGGCTCCCTCTATTGATATATATATTTTATTGTTACCTTCACATGCACATACACATGTTGTCATGTATGAATGAAGAACTTGCTATCCGTTCGCCACAGCTGACAGCACGTGTGCAGACAAAGAGAGCGTTCATTTTCACAAAACCATTCCCCTTTGTGCCTATTCAGCGTGCGTGAAGCCCATTAATTGCCTGCCGGTTAGGCCGGCTGGTCTTTGATATGAACCCGCATAACATGTGGAGAGGCTTATATTGTCTGCAGAAGTGTGACCATGCTGTGCGTGAATAGTCGGGAGGAAACTAATAGGTCACCACCGTAGTTAGGCAGTCTGAAGACTCAGTCTGAAGTGCCGGCCACTTGACCCTAATCACTTGCCAGGGCGTTACCAGACTGATTTTGCCACTGTACAGCCGGAACAGTGGCTGGACAAAAGCACTTGTCCGTAGGTCAAGTCCACTCGTCTCGGACGAGCGGACAGTGCTTAATGTCGAGCCCTGATAATTACAGGTTATTTCGACCCCTGATCATACAAATCTATACACCTCCCCTCCACCTCCAAAGAAACATTTCACTAATACTGTAAATTCAGAAAAAGATTGTGTTAGTTTGATTTTTGCGTTTTTAACGTTTAGCCTAGGATGCAAAATTAAAATTCTCAATGATTAGTGCTGCCACTTTAAGTGAATACCTGGCAAGTTACATGTTGCGGCCAATTTGCAAAATTAAGAAATGCAAAAATTGATTTTCTGTAAATTCGCAAAATTTACTCTTCACAATCTTTTGTGAATCTACAGTATCTAGTGCCACACTATTTGACTAACACTCTGTACATGTACAAGTTATTTCGACCCCTGATCATCCCACTTAAGTGGGTACCCTCCACTTTGTATCCAGAGCCTCATTTCACAAATATCCGTGCTGCCACTATTTGCAGACAGTCTATTCTGATAGTGCTCCCCCAGGAATAGAGCCAGCTATATCCATAACCCAGCAGTCTGCCCCTACTGCCTGCACCAGAGAGGCTTGCACTACACGAGTCAGCTCTAGACCAGCAGTGCAGTTCAACTGGTAGCCTGGTTCTCAGGCTGTGTTAGATAAAATGCCCCCACCACCATGGTCTTAGCCAATACTGGAAACAGGGTGCCCAAATATAGGTTTCATAGACTTTTTTTGCATGTCCAAAGTGTGGTACAAAATACATACTACTAATAAAATAAACCCTATATATTTACAGATTTTGCTTTTTTATGCCAGTACCTGCTTTGTGTGTCTTATAAAAGTAACACTACAGCTTCTACATCTTCTATCTTCTAAGAAAAGTCCTCATCAGCAAATTCTGACAAAAATATTTGGGTGTCCAAACTGTCAAAAACAGTGTTCTGGGTGTCCAACAAATGACACGCTGGACACATAGGCGGCTAAGCACCTCCCCCCCATTATTTATTGGTTGGTTTGGCTGGTCGCTATATAACCGTGCAGCTTTGTGAAGGGCTGTACATGGTTCCCATGCAACTAAAAAAAACTGTTGGGACTATTCCTAAAGGTAAAGGAATTTATTCCCCCCGGTTCAGGGTTTCTTTCTCATTGTGATGTGACCTGAGCTGTTGAAGGTGACTTTAAACCTCAGTGCCTAGTACTGCCTACTTGATTGTTAATTTTGAAATTTTGATTTTTAATCCTCCCTCCTCCCCCTGTGTTGATTTGAACAAAGGTAAAGTTTTGATGGATGGAGCCACATAGGCTATTCAAAGTTCAGTTTTGCACCCCCATATAGTAGTGCTGCCATCTATAGTTTATCTTTTCAACCCAGTCAGTGAGCTAGAGAATCAGGCTTGGCCATAACTATATAGTATATATACATAGCGCCACACACTTGATGAATCAGCCGAGACTAGACCAGCCGTACTGAGTCACTGGTAATCCTACCCTTACATGCAGGGGTTGTTTTGAAGCGGCTAACACTGTACGAGTTCTAGTTGTTAGGCTAAACAAAGTGAAAATATTCCACTCGTATCCATATTAGCCTCAATTTTAGGCATGTATATAATTATAATATGCAGAGGTCTACTTTCCCATTTTTAAATCTGTCAGTACAGACTGTTGAATTTATCTCTCAGAAGGCCCTTCTGAGGGACTGACAGGGACTCATATAGTTCACACCCTCTTCTTGGTGTGATAGCTTATCAGGGACTACAAACCAGGGCTTGAAATTAGCTGGAGCCGGGTGCCCAGTGCTCCCTTGAATTCCACTGTGGCTTCCACTGGGAATGGGGAGCCTAAATATGTACTGGTTTCTTTATGTACACAGCACCTTTAAGTAGCTTTTGACGATGCAGTTTGGTTCCCTGGAAAAAAATTAATTTCGAGCCATGGGAAGCCTAGTTTTCATAGGTTGAATCAGTGTCTTAGCCAGGATTTAGAAACTGGGTGCCTAAAATTGGCAGTTGCAAAATTTTTGGGCCTCCAAATTTTTAAGGGGATCACAATATACTCATATTTCAACCATAAACATGTATCAATTCATCAAAATAAGGCATGATACCATTAAACAATGTCATAGGAATTATGAGGAGATGAAAAAATTCTATAATAAGCTTGAGATTGAGATTTAAAAAAAAAAAACCGATTTGGGTGTCCTGAGGGGTTCTTTTTATGGTTTGGGTATCCAAAAAGGCACCCAGACGCCCTGCTGGCTAAGACCATGGCTTGAATAAGCTAACATATGTGTCAGAGTCGTTGCCAAACTTCTCCTGGTCTTTGTCACAGAGCAGGGACTAGAGACAGATGAGACACAATCACACAGTGTGAGCTGCGTGACTGTCACTCTGTTCTGGCAGTGTTATTAATGAGAGTGGTGGTCTATTTACATACAGCCAGGGGGAGGACTGCTACTGAGCACAGGAGGTCAAGCACTGATTATAGGGCAGGAGTAAGGCATGAATCCACACAATGGTTGAAGAAAAGAAATGCATCGGTCACATGAATATCACAGTAGACATATATATATATATATATATATATATATATATATATATATATATATATATATATATATATATATGTATATATATTAATTTATATATATATATATATATATATATATATATATATATATATATATATATATATATATATATATATATATATATATATATATATATATATATGTATATATATATATATATATGTATATAAATAGTTATATATAAATAGATATGTGTGTGTGTGTATATATATATACTATGAATAGCAAAGCCTTTTTTATAATACCTTGATTATAGGACACAAAATCCTATAATTCCGTAGCACAGCACTCAGCAGGTATAAAGTGGGATCCTTGAATAAGACATCTATCTCTGTCCTACCTGTGTTCAAGGTCACCTGTCTCCCATTCATACCTCAAATGACCCTTTGCTGAATGCTGAATACCTGCCAGTCTATATGATATGGTACAGGCCCTGGGGTCTAAATTTTAAAGGGGGACCACAATATACTCAAATTTCAACCATAAACATGTATTAGTTTAGTACAATAATGCATGATATCCTTATACAATCTTATGGGAATTATATGATAATGAAACAATTCAATTATATGCTTGAGATTGACATTTAGAGAAATAACTCTAAAATTTGGGTATCCTGAGGGATGCTTTTTAAGGGTTTGGGTGTCCAAAAAGACACCCAGACGCCCTGCTGGCTTAGACCATGTGTCAGACTGCTTTTAGCTGTTCTGAGCATTAATGGGTTAAGTTCTTGTAATAATTTGAACAGCTTTACTGACACCTTGAATTTAGTTCAAGCCACACTGGTGTGAGGGTCATGTATAAGTGCTGGTAGCTATGGCAACTAAACTTTGTCAGTATATAGGGCATAAACAAACCCCGTTTTCCACAAAACGTTGGGAAAGCTTAAGCAGAAGACAGAATTCAAAAAGGTAAGGCATCTTTGATGTTCTTACAGTACACATTATATCTTATATTTTCAAAATAAATAGGCAAATATGGTAAATAGGCATTCATAGGATAATGTTGAATCTCTGGAACTAGATCACTGAGTGCACATGCTGTAACTGTGTTTTGGTACGTAAAACCAGCCATTTTTGCTAGGGTATCTTAAATTCATTTAGTCAGAAAATAAGCAACCTTTACGGAACTACCTTTAACCAGGAACTATATATCTTAAATTATATAGTTCCTGCTTTAACTGAGCATCTATGGCATTTACTCTAGAGAACCCATTAATACTTTAGAGGTCCTCTAAAAATTGTCGTCTGCTTTTATGACACTTTTGTTGATAACTTTGGTATTAAGAACGATTTTACAAAATATTTGAAGGGGTGTTGCTGGTGAAGTTCTGAATGATATTTCTCCTTCAAATGTTTTCTCATCTTTGCTTCTGCAAGCAAAATTTCATCTAAATTGCTAGGCTGCTTCTGGCCGCTGTGAGCACTGATGGGTTAATAGTACTCAGGACTCGAAATTAAGGGTTTTTTTCAGGGAGCCTGATTGCATCTTTGAAAGCCACTTTCAGATGTTGTGTATAGAAACCAGTACATTTTTTGGCTCCCTGCAGAAATTTGAGGGAGCTGCAGGAGAATTCAAGGGAGCCAACGGCTCCCGGCACCCCCTAATTTCGAGCCCTGGTACTCATTTGGAACTTTTCTTTACAACCACCAACACCAGCCACTTCCCTTTAACCCATTAATGCTTAAGATTTTCTATAGGTTTAACTCTTCCAACACTAAGGCTACTTTCGTCCTAAGCCCAAGGACGCAAACATTTTTGAAAACCATCTAAACCCTGTTATGCCTATATTCATCAGATAGCTCTCAAATTAGCCACCAGCAGCATATATTGGGTTAACCCTTATGCTGCTGGTGGCTAATTTTGTCAATACAAAATCATGCAAAAAACTGAAAAATGATTGAAAACATGACATCAGAGAGTACTCAGCGAGGGCTATTCAATAAATACCAACATGACAGGGTTTAGATGGTCTTCAAAGTTTTAAACAATTTTGTGCCTTGGAAGTAAGCAGCCATGGGAAGCCTAGTTTTCATAGGTTGAATCAGTGTCTTAGCCAGGATTTAGAAACTGGGTGCCTAAAATTGGCAGTTGCAAAATTTTTGGGCCTCCAAATTTTTAAGGGGATCACAATATACTCATATTTCAACCATAAACATGTATCAATTCATCAAAATAAGGCATGATACCATTAAACAATGTCATAGGAATTATGAGGAGATGAAAAAATTCTATAATAAGCTTGAGATTGAGATTTAAAAAAAAAAAAACCGATTTGGGTGTCCTGAGGGGTTCTTTTTATGGTTTGGGTATCCAAAAAGGCACCCAGACGCCCTGCTGGCTAAGACCATGGCTTGAATAAGCTAACATATGTGTCAGAGTCGTTGCCAAACTTCTCCTGGTCTTTGTCACAGAGCAGGGACTAGAGACAGATGAGACACAATCACACAGTGTGAGCTGCGTGACTGTCACTCTGTTCTGGCAGTGTTATTAATGAGAGTGGTGGTCTATTTACATACAGCCAGGGGGAGGACTGCTACTGAGCACAGGAGGTCAAGCACTGATTATAGGGCAGGAGTAAGGCATGAATCCACACAATGGTTGAAGAAAAGAAATGCATCGGTCACATGAATATCACAGTAGACATATATATATATATATATATATATATATATATATATATATATATATATATATATATATATATATATATATATATATATATGTATATATATTAATTTATATATATATAATATATATATATATATATATATATATATATACTATATATATATATATATATATATATATATATATATACTATATAT
>OZ012701.1:6321427-6402967 GCA_963942565.1 Maea johnstoni
ATAATGTGACCGGTACCTTTCCCTAAACATGTATTTTTCTATTTATTATTTAGACAATTGTACAGCATGACTATGTTGCTCTGCAAGCAGGAAAATAAACAAAAAAAAAATTAAAACAAAAAATAAATTTTTCTTCTTACCTGGTAAACAGCGAAATCCTCAGGTGGTGTTGGTACATTAAACTTCTCAATCAAATCGTACATGTCATTCACAATTCCCGCTTCCTCGTCCAGCGGATCAATCTGAAAACACACAGGAGGAAAAGTCACATCTATAATCAGTGGTGAAAATAGACAGGTCCGTTTCTACCAAAAATCTGAATGGGCTAGTAAAGGTCTAAGTTTACTTGCCTAGAAAGTCAGCTAAATATTCTGACCACATTAATTTAGTAAGCATCACATCCAGTTTCGCATTTCTTCTACATTATATTATAACTGCCACAATTCATAAATTTAGCACAATTGACCATTAATATTCAGTTATGAAATGGCTGTTGGCTCCCATTGTGGTTATCAAAGTGATATGGCCAACTAATTTTTATGGTGGACCACTAGACTATTCATTTTGATGGACCGTTTGACAACCAAGGCTTAGCAACCTGTTTTCAGCACTGTATAATGGCCTGAAAACTGTGGGTGAGTAGGTAGTTTTTTCATAAAGGGTTGTCAGAATTATATCAGCGCAAAAGTTTTTTAAAAGAAAATTTAGAAATTCTGGAATTTATTTTTCTTTGCCCAATTATCAGTCAGCGATTCCGTAAGACCAAAAATTGACTTGGACTGGCCTTACCAAATTATATGTGAACTTTTACAGCATTCATATTGAGTCTTGCCCTCTCCTGGATTTCATTTGCATGTTTCTTGTTGTTGTTTTTTTTGTTTTTTTGGATCTACCATATCTTATGTGAATTGTTGCAGTATCATATATATTTTTTTCACATCCACACTGGTCTGTTTGTGTGCAAGCATCTCTGTAATATAAATGATATGAGAGACCTCATTGGTCTCTGTCTCCTAGGGACATCACACTGAGGCCAGATTCGAGACCCTTGGATAGCCAGATCTTCACTATAGTGCATATGGTAATTGGTCTCTTGCTACATATCCATTCTTTTATTCATCTAAGCTCTTACCCTCTCCTGGATTATATCGAGAAAATTGAGGCTCTCAACAAATTCCAGCGTGGTTGTCGCGAGGAACTCCAGCTTGAACTGTGCGTCCTGCAGCTCTGCTATGAGGCGATCCACCTCCTTCCGCGCTAGTACTGGCAGCATGTCATTGATCACCTATAAGGAAAGAGTGCACAAAATAAGTTATTTATCAGAAGCTGTCAAAGAATATATATATATATATTTTTATATATATATATATATATATATATATATATATATATATATATATATATATATATATATATATATATATATACATATATATATATACATATATATATATATATATATATATATATATATATATATATATATATATATATATATATATATATATATATATATATATATATATATATATACATATATATATATATATATATATATATATATATATATATATGTGTGTATATACATGTATACATATGTATACATATATATATATATATGCACATATAAATATTTTCTATGTGCTTAGCATGATCGACTCACATCAAGAGAGAGAGGTGACAATATGGGGGGTGCGCATAATAGGGTCTGTGCGCTTATTCGGATGAATATGGTATATATATATATATATATATATATATATATATATATATATATATATATATATATATATATATATATATATATATACATATATATATATATATATATATATATATATATGTATATATATATATATATATATATATATATATATATATACATACATATATATTCTGAATAAGTGCTTAGCATATGATCTACTCACATCCAGACATCTGAGAGGTGAGGGTATGAGCTGGCTCTTCATGTTGACCGCGTCCACCAGCAGCATTCCGATTGGTCGCTTCTCGATGATGCCCTCCGCCATCTTGTGCTGTCTGTGGTAGCGTGCCAGAGACGTGGCGAAAAACTCAACATCTAAACAGCAGAGAAAATATATGTTAAATAAATATTTCATTTAGTTTTTCACTCCGAAGATTTAAGACTCCACATTTATGAATAGTTATGGTCCCAGGTCCATAGTTGTGAACAAGAGCTACGTTTGAAATCACTATGTATGTTTTTTTTATCAAAAATATCAAGACTTTGCCACTGACTGCTAGCTGCCTCTCACCACTGTCCAGGCTTAAATCCCAGCTGGGGCATGTGAGTAAGTTGCCAGTGACTTGGGTTAGGCTGTGGTTTTCGCAGGGCACTCCGGTTTCCTCCACCAATTATAACTGGCTAGTCATGACATAGCCACAATAACAGGGTTCGACTTTCCCAGGGGCATATGCCCCTAGATTTTGCTGTGGGCCCCTAGACTATTCAGGCTAGGGGCCCAAAATTGTATGTATAATAACCAGAAATCCTGTTTTAGACCACTTACTTTTATCAAAAGACTTATTCGGGGCCCTAGCCTGAAAACTAAGTGTCAGACCCTCCAACATGCAGAAAAAGTTACAAAAAAAAACGAATATTCCAAATTTCAATAATCACTCACCATGATCGGCAGCCCTCACTGCCTCAAGATCCAGCTCCTCATTCTCCTTGTAGAACTCCCTGTAGGGCTCGAAGGTGTCTGAGTACTGATTGGTTGCGTTAAAGGCGGCACTGATGCCCTCCTGTATGTTCAGGATGATGCTCTGTAGGTGCTTATCATCGTCAAACATCGTAGCCAGACTCGGACCCTCCCCGCAAGTCTTCTCCTCAAACTTATTGTTGATGATCGGTCTGAAAATAATATGACACGTAATGCAACCTTGTCATCGTCAAACATCGTAGCTAGACTCGGACCCTCCCCGCAAGTCTTCTCCTCAAACTTATTATTGATGATCGGTCTGAAATAATATGACACGTAATGCAACCTTGTCATCGTCAAACATCGTAGCCAGACTCGGACCCTCCCCGCAAGTCTTCTCCTCAAACTTATTGTTGATGATCGGTCTGAAACGGATGGATTTTAGGCAGGATCGATGTAGCCATTTTGGGAACAATGTAGTCATTTTGGAATCAATGTATCCATTTTGGGAACAATGTAGTCATGTTGGGATCAATGTAGCCATTTTTGGAACAATGAAGCCATTTTGGAATCAATGTACCGTATATCTGTTTTTTTTGGAGGTAATCTAATTTTGGCCTATTTTGGCTCTCCATCTTAAAGAGCCAAAATTAATAAAAGCCAAGAATGCATACCTTGAACACCCCGACTTCAACCCTGAGCTCAGGTTGTGTCGAGCTTAGTTTCTAGTGTGGACACCAGATGTCAGTCACTGCATGGCATGTAATGTGAGGTAATCACTGGCCTAAGTGGCATGCTTCATGATTACAATCAAAAATCTCAGCAGCATGTTATGTATAGTTTGTTTAGAAAACACATGTACAGTTGTCTTTTGATCATACTCCCTTGCAAAATCCCTTTGTTTGTAATTACAAGGGGTGCCACTACGCACCTCCTGAGTTCTATTCACCATGGTAAACATAATTACAAGTTAACTACTTGATCAGGTACTCCCAATGCGTACGTAATAAGTGCATTTCACACAGTGAGAACTCATCAAGCCTACCCCAATCAAATTGTAATTTAAACAAAACTATTTCTGTACAGAGTTACTTTTAACAGATTGAACTAGAATACATGCTATGCAGCGACAGACATTTTGTCATTTTAGGTAGTAAGATAATTTCAAAAGTAAGGTAATTTTGGCTCAGACCCTGGGAGAGCCAAAATTAATATGAGCCATAATTTCCTTACCCCCGTTTTGGCCCAAAAGAGCCAAAATTTCACACAGCCAAAATAACCAGATATACGGTATCCATTTTGGGATCAATGTAGCCATTCTAAGATCAATGTAGCAATGTTATTATAAACATCATGATGATATGAAAGTTGACAATGATGAAAATAATAATAAGACCAAAGACAAAGACGATGATGATGACGGTGATAATAATTAATTATTCAGGTCAAAATAAAGTATATTTAAAGAAAAAGTGAAACAAAGGTGTTAAGTAGTATTTTACCTTGTGAGGCCAACGACGTAAGTATCTGGTAACATGTTTAAAGTGTAAGTAAAGCAAGGTTGTAAAGTAGTATTTTACCTTGTGAAGGCGTCGAAGTAGGTATCTGGCACGAGGTTCATGACGCTGAGCACGGCGTCCTGGAAGCGTTTGATGACCTCGGCCAGGCCGTCCTGCACCTAGGACTACTAGGCTATATCTTACCTTGTGAAGGCGTCGAAGTAGGTATCTGGTACGAGGTTCATGACGCTGAGCACGGCGTCCTGGAAGCGTTTGATGACCTCGGCCAGGCCGTCCTGCACCTAGGACTGCTAGGCTATATCTTACCTTGTGAAGGCGTCGAAGTAGGTATCTGGTACGAGGTTCATGACGCTGAGCACGGCGTCCTGGAATCTCTTGATGACCTCTGCCAGGCCGTAGGACTACTAGGCTATATCTTACCTTGTGAAGGCGTCGAAGTAGGTATCTGGCACGAGGTTCATGACGCTGAGCACGGCGTCCTGGAATCGTTTGATGACCTCGGCCAGGCCGTCCTGCACCTAGGACTACTAGGGTATATCTTACCTTGTGAAGGCGTCGAAGTAGGTATCTGGTACGAGGTTCATGACGCTGAGCACGGCGTCCTGGAATCTCTTGATGACCTCGGCCAGGCCGTCCTGCACCTAGGACTACTAGGCTATATCTTACCTTGTGAAGGCGTCGAAGTAGGTATCTGGTACGAGGTTCATGACGCTGAGCACGGCGTCCTGGAATCTCTTGATGACCTCTGCCAGGCCGTAGGACTACTAGGCTATATCTTACCTTGTGAAGGCGTCGAAGTAGGTATCTGGTACGAGGTTCATGACGCTGAGCACGGCGTCCTGGAAGCGTTTGATGACCTCGGCCAGGCCGTCCTGCACCTAGGACTACTAGGCTATATCATACCTTGTGAAGGCGTCGAAGTAGGTATCTGGTACGAGGTTCATGACGCTGAGCACGGCGTCCTGGAATCTCTTGATGACCTCGGCCAGGCCGTCCTGCACCTAGGACTACTAGGCTATATCTTACCTTGTGAAGGCGTCGAAGTAGGTATCTGGTACGAGGTTCATGACGCTGAGCACGGCGTCCTGGAAGCGTTTGATGACCTCGGCCAAGCCGTCCTGCACCTAGGACTACTAGGCTATATCTTACCTTGTGAAGGCGTCAAAGTAGGTATCTGGTACGAGGTTCATGACGCTGAGCACGGCGTCCTGGAAGCGTTTGATGACCTCGGCCAAGCCGTCCTGCACCTAGGACTACTAGGCTATATCTTACCTTGTGAAGGCGTCGAAGTAGGTATCTGGTACGAGGTTCATGACGCTGAGCACGGCGTCCTGGAATCTCTTGATGACCTCGGCCAAGCCGTCCTGCACCTACGACTACTAGGCTATATCTTACCTTGTGAAGGCGTCGAAGTAGGTATCTGGTACGAGGTTCATGACGCTGAGCACGGCGTCCTGGAATCTCTTGATGACCTCGGCCAGGCCGTCCTGCACCTAGGACTACTAGGCTATATCTTACCTTGTGAAGGCGTCGAAGTAGGTATCTGGTACGAGGTTCATGCCGCTGAGCACGGCGTCCTGGAATCTCTTGATGACCTCGGCCAGGCCGTCCTGCACCTAGGACTACTAGGCTATATCTTACCTTGTGAAGGCGTCGAAGTAGGTATCTGGTACGAGGTTCATGACACTGAGCACGGCGTCCTGGAAGCGTTTGATGACCTCGGCCAGGCCGTCCTGTACCTCCTCCTCCTCCGGGCAGAACTTGATCTGCATCAGCTCCAGCACAAACTCCGTGATGAACAGCGGCGGAAGCTTGTGGACCACCTCCTCCTCCTCGAGTAACATGGCCGCCGACGCACTCTGTGATGATGGCTGCCGAGATACAAAAAGTAGAATATATTGTCAATATGAAACAAGAGAAACGCTGAAGCATCCTTGAGTGGATCTCTACAGATCAATAGAGTAATTAACAGTGGTGGAAGGTTGTGGACCACCTCCTCCTCCTCCAGCAACATGGCCGCCGAAGCACTCTGAGACGACGGCTACAGAAATACAAATAGTAAAATATTACGTCAATACAAAAAAAATTTGAATACATTTAGCAATCAAAAAATAAAAATAAAAAAAATTAAAAAAATAAAATTACATTTGGAGTATAAAGTCCAATATCAGAGAAAAATGCAAACAAAACTGACGCTGTCAGTGTCACATGTATATGACTAAGAAAGGAATGCTGCAGAAAATACACAAAGAGTAGAATATACTGTAGAATAGGTATTTATCGCGCTACAAAAATTTCGCGAAATATACGCACTCGCGAACTTTGCCTGTTCTACAGTATTACGTTATCATGAAACATGAGAGCCGCTGAAGCGTCCTTGAGCGGATCTCTTCAGATTGATAGAGTTTGGGACGTAAGAGTGAAATATCACGTCAATATGAAACAAGAGAGACGTCGAAGCGTCCTTGAGCGAATCTCTTCAGATTAATAGAGTTTGGGACGTAAGAGTGAAATATCACGTCTATATGAAACAAGAGAGACGTCGAAGCGTCCTTGAGCGAATCTCTTCAGATTAATAGAGTTTGGGACGTAAGAGTGAAACATCACGTCAATATGAAACAAGAGAGACGTCGAAGCGTCCTTGAGCGAATCTCTTCAGATTAATAGAGTTTGGGACGTAAGAGTGAAACATCACGTCAATATGATACAAGAGAGACGTCGAAGCGTCATTGAGCGAATCTCTTCAGATTAATAGAGTTTGGGACGTAAGAGTGAAACATCACGTCAATATGATACAAGAGAGATGCCGAACCATCCCTGAGGGGATCTATTTTAGTGTTTATAGGCTAATATTTATCTATTTTTTTTAGTTACACTAGCATCATAAATGGAATAAAACACAAAAGTCACCTTCTGGTTATTTTCCTCGGTGACCTTGACCTCCTGGTTTGCGTTGACGTCAGTGACGGGCGTCTCCCAGCCCTTGATGTCGGCAATAGAGGGCGTGCTCTGCAGCTGCTCCGTCAGATAGTTGAGTAAAGTCGACACAGAATTTACGGCAAGGACGTGCATTGTGTTCACTATCAGGTAATCGGCAAGCCGGATAAAACTGAAATAGAAGAATTCATTTTCTGGGTTAACCATACTAAATCAGTTACAACTTGGTATTGATATATAGAATACATTGCAAATATATTTGACAAAGTGTTGTGTGTCTGGGGTTTTAACCCATTCGTGGCTGCAGATTCTCTTTAACAAATGTCATCTGGGACTATTTTACTTCTGAAAAAAACTATGAAATTATTCATAAATTCACAAAATATCTGAAAAGGATTTGTGAGATGGGTTCTGAAGAAATGTATTTATATATACAACTTCCTAGGGGTCTAACTACCACTTACCATGTAAGACGGCGGCAGTGTGCGCGTTTGTTTGCCTGTTCTGTGTAGGTCATCTTATCGGGAGCCTCGCCGTAGATGTCCATGTCGTAGTTACTCTGCATCATAAAACTGGACGCAGTGCCAGGAGGGCCCTCGGCACCTAGAGGAAAAAATAGGAACATACAGAAAAAAGCAATAATAATTATAATAATAATAATAATAATAATGATAATAATAATAGTGATAATAATAATGTAATGGAGGCAGTGCCAGGAGGGCCCTCGCCACCTAGAGTAAAATAAGAAAATAGGAAAACAAAAGATAACATTGAGAGAGTTTAAATTGTAACTTTCCCCACAAAGGTCTGATGCCAAATTTATAATGGTGATTATTTGGAAAAAAAAACAGTACCAGGTCAGGCCTCGAAATTAAGTATTTTTCCAGGGAGCCCAATTACAGATCTTCAAAAGCTACCTCAAGGTACAGCCCCTAATTTCGAGCCTTGAACTACAACATTCTAACAGCCAATTATCTAATTTCTGATCTTTTAGATTGGCAAGTCAGGCTCTTCTTTACAAGAAAGTATTGGTGAGTTTTACCTCCATAAGTGAGTTTTACCTCCATGCCATCATAGAAGTAATCATCGGGCGTATTTTAAGCCCGCCTCCAGTAGGAAAGGGTATTTTTAAGAGCAAATATTGTTTAGTTTACCTCCATAAGGGGTGTCCATGCCGTCATAGAAGTAATCATCGGGGGTAAAGCCGGCCTCCAGTAGAGCTGTGCGGCAGGCGCTTCGCACCACCTCCTTCACCAGGTCCCGGAACTCCATCAAACGACCCGCAACCTAAAACACACACAAACAAAGGATCATAAAGAAATACATGCTCACATTTAACTGTAACTTTATTATTAAAGACCCATGGTGGGTTTTCTCTAGGATTGGCAGAATATAAAATTTTCATGATACAATACGATATTTATATTTCGTTAACAATGTGACACCTTAACGATATTTGTAAGGATACTGCCTGCCTCCCAGAGACCTAATTTTGTTAAATTTATCAATCCGCCTCAGAACTTAATTTCGCTAACATATAGAGAACGCCCTTCGCCCGGAGATGTCCAGATAGCAATCAAGTCAATTTTACATACATTTCAAATCCTAAACGATAAGTTGCAATACTTACCCTTTTTCGATACAATAATTTTTCCCCTTTGATACCAATATTAGTATTGTATCAAGTAAAATATTTGAGTAAGAGTACCTATTCTCTATAGTTACCTCATTGAGCTGTGAGAACTGTGCGTCTCTGAACTGTGTGAGGCTGTATGTGTGACCTTTCTCCACCTTACACAGCCCCATGTCGCTGATCCTATAACACATCTCACGGACATTCAGCAAGGCCGGGCGAAGAGACTGGAACCAAAAGCACCAGAAGATATACCCTAATTGTTCAAATAAGCGTGGGTTAGGTTAGGGAAAAATATGCCAGGAGTAGTGCTGGAAAAATTACGTTTAACTGCAACCCTTGCGCGGTGCAGATCATGGCTGATACGTGGCTACCTTGACAGCCGTATATCTGGCATAAATAAATATAATTCAAGTCCATAAAGTGAAGGGTAATTACAGCTAAGAAAGGGGTTTATGTACAGCCCATTCCTATATTTTTTAGCAAACATGGGGGGGGGGGGGGTGGTTAATAGGGGTCTGTGCACTCTTTTAGGGAAATATGGTAGATAGAAAAATACAGAATGAATGCACAAGGAAGGATGTGTTGTTGGTGATGACGCCGTACACATATTCTTTTGACGCATATAGTCAAGTTGTATGGATGCAGAGGTGTGTAATGTCTGCATCCAGAGAGATGCATAAAATACCCATTTCCTTAAATGATAGTTCTTTGAGCTGCCCATTATGTAATCAATAGCACAGCCAGCATTATATAGGCTGAGTAAAGAAATCTACCCATTAATACACCCTTCCCCCCTTAGTGACCAGAACTGCTGGCGCAATTGTTGGGTCTACTGATGGAGCAGCAAGAGATTGTCCATGTAGATTATAAAATGTGCTTCAAAAGGTTCCAGGATGACTGATGATCAACTAGGAAAATCCATTTGACTCCAAACATTATTTCCTGCCTTCCAGGTTCAAATCCTGGCCAGGGCAAGTGAGAAAGTTGCCAGAGACTTGGGGTAAGGTGGTGGTTTTTACTGGGTACTCCGGTTTCCTCCACCACTTACAATTGGCTAGTCACGACTTGGCCGCAATATGGCAGAAAAAGTGACGAAAAAATGAAATTCCAAATTCTTGAGACTCGGGGTTAGGTAAGAGTTTTTTGCCGTGTAACCCTCTTTCCTCCACCACTTTCAACTGAGACAGAAAAAAAGTGATGAAAACCGAAATTCCGAATTCTTTCCTACTTACGGGGTTGACAATAAAGAGATTCTCTGTCAGAGATTTCTTGCAGGATGCAATTTTCTTGGCTCGTACGTTATTACGCCACACTGCAAAAGCTTTCCACTTGCGGAAGAGTCTAAAGACAGGAATCTGAAAGAAGGAAATGGAAAAATTAGATATTATGATATTCCTTTTCAAAAGTTACTACTTTTAATCATTTCAATTTTCATCAATTTTAAGATTTTTCATTATCACTTTAACTAATGATATTTGTTTGTATTATTTCATCACTTTTAAGATTTTCATTATCACTTTAACTATTGATATTTGTTTGTAATATTGGTAGAGATAGGTACCTGTCCCCAATATATTGCCAAATATCAATATTGAATGGAAAAAGTACCATATCATAAAATTTAGTATTACATCATATCGCTTAAGATTTTAAATTTATATGAAATTGACTTAATTGGTAACTAGACATTACCGTATGACGGCAGTTCACAATTATTGGCAAAATATTTATGCTGATAGTCCTAAATTTAACAAAAAATCAAGTCCCTGTGAGGTATTAAGTATCTTTAAAAACATCAATAAGATATTGTATCATTAAGGAAAATATCGATATTGTATTGTACCATGAAAATTTTATAGGCACCAATAAATATTGATAAGATATTGTATCGTAGAGAAAATATTGATATTGAATTGTACAACGAAATTTCAAAGGCGCCAATAAATATCGATAAGATGTTGTATCGTAGAGAAAATATTGATATTGTATTGTACCATGAAAATTTTAAAGGTGCGAATCCCTTATCACTTCTACCATTAATATTTGTTTGTCTTATTACTTATCTATCTTTATTTATTATTATTTATCATTTATTTATCATATATTATTTGTATTGTTAGATTGATATTCCACCTGGACAAGTCTTTTAAAGAAGGAATATTCCTGCTCCCAGCGATCCAGCGGCACATACTCTGTCTCATCATCACACCGCATCCGTGTCACGCCCTTAAGGCCTATCGTACAGTAGTCTGTCTTACTCACATGCTCGTGGTCAACAACCCTGAAAAGCATCAGATACACAGAGATTAAGGTGGAACAACAGTTACACAAAGGTTAAGGTTGATCACTCCCTTAAGGCCTATCATACAGTAGTCTGTCTTACTCACATGCTCATGATCAACAACCCTGAAAAGGTACACAGAGATTAAGGTAGAACAACAGTTACACATAGGTTAAGGTTGATCAATCCCTTAAGGCCTATCGTACAGTAGTCTGTCTTACTCACATGCTCGTGGTCAACAACCCTGAAAAGGTACACAGAGATTAAGGGGGAACAACAGTTACATAAAGGTTAAGGTAGAACAACAGTTACATAAAGGTTAAGGTGGAACAACAGTTACATAAAGGTTAAGGTGGAACAACAGTTACATAAAGGTTAAGGTGGAACATCCATGTCAACCCATAAAGGCCTATCGTACAGCAGTCTGGCTTGTTCACATGCTCATGGTCAACCACCCTGAAAAGGTACACAGAGATTAAGGTAGAACAACAGTTACACATAGGTTAAGGTGGAACAACAGTTACATAAAGGTTAAGGTGGAACAACGGTTACATAAAGGTTAAGGTGGAACAATGGTTACACAGAGGTTAAGGTAGAACAACGGTTACACAAAGGTTAAGCTGGAACAACAGTTACACAAAGGTTAAGGTGGAACATGTGAGGGTAAATATTGCTATACATATTGCTTCATCCCTTTAAGGTTGTCATTTTCAGTTAATCCCCTTTTTTCTAACATGTCATGATAAAATACTCTGAAAAGTAATAGTTAGACATACATGACCTCAGACTAGCACACACAACAATAGAGATTATATCATATAAATATGCATGCAGATCTGTCATCACAGTCCAAGCATGTTGCAACCTTCATTAACCAAGAGCTGCTGTCCAGTAAATGATTTTACCGATATGGCTATGATCAACCATACTGAAAAGGAAAAATGTATACTGTGTTGATATTGCGACAGTTTAATTAATGTATACTTTGAGCACCCATGAGTCTGCATTTATCAAACTGTGCATCATTATTTTGACATCTAATCCCCATGCTTGTATCGTACAGCACTCTGACATGATAGCTTGTCATTCAATACCAGTATGCAAAAATTAAACTAAGCATCAAAGGCAGGTGGCTGCCTAGTGCATTAATTTATATGCGTAAAATTAACACAGTATACAGTAATAGCACAGACTTAAAGGTGGAACATACAACAGCAGAGATTGCCATAAAACATATATGCAGGTCACACCCATAAACTTCTTGTTGCATTATCTATGTATGTATCTTTGTATGACAATCACCCCCTTGATTATTATCCACTCTCTTAAAATCTCTTACAGTACAATAGTCAAATTTGTGAACTACTGCATAACTGTTATTTTTTACAGGCACTTAATTTTTACAATTTTTGCGCTCCCCATGATAGCGCCAAAATAATTTCCTTCAAATAAATATATAGTTTGAGTGCTTGAATGTGCAAATTTAAAGTGGAACAAATACCCTCCAGCAGGGCTGTAAAGCAAAATTGTTAGCACTCCAAATTAAAGCCGTAAACAGTATGTCTATCATCCCCTTCATTGCTATAGAAATATAGAGTCAGCTGACTCTCTTAAACTCTACAATAGTTGAATTTGTGGACATGTTCACCTTCAACTACAGGCAGCTCTGCTTAATCCGGACATGTGTAACCTGGATTTTTGTCTAAACTGGACAGATTGGAAGGTCCCGGTCCCTTCCTATACATATAATTCCTAAATGCCTACTCCAGATTTAGCCTAATCCGAACAGAAATATAGGGTCCACACCACTCCGGATTAAGCAGAATTGCCTGTACTTCAATATGTAATAGTTTTACGAAATTTAAACTGAACTGAACCATACAGCAATAAAAATATGCCTTATGGTGTATGAGAAATTCATGCTTTAAGCAATTATGAAATGTGTAAGATGTGTAAATCCTGTTTGATGGAAGTAGTGCTTTAGGCAATATGAAATATGTGTAAGATGTGCAAATGCAGTTTGATGAAAGTCATGCTTTAATCAATAGGACATGTGTAAGATGTGTAAATCCTGTTTGATAAAAGTCATACTTTAAGCAATATGAAATGTGTAAGATGTTTAATGAAATGTGTAAGATGTGTAAATACAGTTTGATGGAAGTTGATACTGCAGCCATTCCATAGTATAGTGTATAGTGACAGAAGTGACGTGGTAATAAAAAAAAAATTAAAAAGTTGAAGTTGGCAAAGAATTTTCCTTGAATGTGGTTCAAGATGGTTCAAGAATTATAATTTTGAAAGTACCAATACGTAACAAGTAACAGTACTTGATATCAATGGGAATTTGGCAATTGTCGGGTTAGAAACCCAATAGTTAAATGATAGCTAATGAGTGAGTATTTCCTTATTTTGTGTCTTGCAGATAGTCATAAATGTTTTTTTTTAACAAAAACACAGCAGATAGCTGATTGCGCCAAAAAAATAATTAAAGTGAAAAGGTTTCAACTTTATATTGATTAAATTCAAATAAACTTCTATTTAAATTTCATTTGATGATACCCAGGAGCATATGTCAATTAATGTTATTTTGCAAAAATGACTGATTTCACAGTTTCATTTCAGGACCATAGACTTTATTGTAAAAAGAAAGGAATAGGTTTTTACGTTGCGTTTTTACGTTAGGTTATATCGCAAAGAGATAGAAACCTGGAATCGGGAAGAAATTCCCTTCTATTCACAAATAGTTCCAAGGGGGACTTTCAGTTGCAGAAGGACCATAGACAGCCCTCCACAGCGCCGCACATTTATATTGTAAGTGACAGAAGTTGCATGTCGCAGGAAAATGTAGCAAGTGAGAAAATTTGAAGCAGGCAAAATTCTTGTGTCGGCTGCAGAAAGCAATGTGTACTTGATGACCTTGTTTGCTATTTCAGCATACTTACTCTGTAATCCTTCAGTTTTCTTCAATGGGAAGTCATCCAAATTAATGGATTTTTCAAAGTACAATGGAATTTCATTACCTCTCTAAGATGAATATCTCTTTACATTTGGCATCTCCAGATGCTGATTTGAACACTTATTATGCTCAAAGAAAATACATGATCGGGCCATTCAGTTAGTAGTAGTGCTTGGCATATTAATCGGTAACTCGATCAAATGTCTGTGGCAAAGCCAGACCAACTTGTTCGACATATATTTGACAGAATTGATTATGCTCAAATGTTCGTGTCTCTGAACGTACTGTGCAAACAATCTGCGCAGTATATAAAAATGGCGATGGCTTGTTTTCGTTTGGGTCATGAATCAATATGGCCGGGAAATCAACCCAAATAAATTAATTATGCAAAAAAAAAATTCTGATTAATTGATACAAAAAAAAATACACATTCAAACCTTAGTTAGTAGATTCTGAACCCTTCCAATGCTGAGGCTACTTTCTTCCAAAGCACAAGGACGCAAAGTTCTTTGAAATCCATCTAAACCTTGTTATGTTGGTATTCATTGGAAAGCTCTTGCTTTAAACTCTCAGATGAGTACCCATTTGCAAGGGTTTTCATCATTTTCCATGATATTTGCATCATTTTGTATTGGCCATATGCGCCACCAGCAGCGTATAATAAGGTGAGGGTTACTTGATTTATTGGTTCCAAGATCCTTCCCAGACCAATTTCACAGGGTAGGGAGGGAAATAATTAAAGATAAAAAAAAATTTTTTTTTAAATTAACTCACAGAAATCTAAGTAAGCAAACAGTTGGGAGGGAGGCAAAAAAATCTAGTGATTTTTGGGCAAGTACTAAAATACATACTTAAACCATATATTTGAATATTAAAAGAATGATTTTTTGATAAGATGATGCATTTCAACAACACTGTATTGCTTTGCTATTGTAATGCTGTATTGCTCTGGTATTAATATTCATGTAATTTTGTGGTTTTATAACCATCCATGGTAAATTTATTGTAGGTTTGGTGTATTTACTTACAGCTAGGCGGCAGAGCACAAAATAATGTGGGGTGATTACATTTATTTTTCTGTCAGGTATATTCCACTTTGATCGGCGGATCCGGGAACCAATAAATCAAGTAACCGTCGCCTAAGGGTTAATAGTGGTTGTTGAGAGGGTTTACTTACTTGAGGTTGTAGTAGTGAGAGAGTACCGAGGATCTGGCCACATTGGGACTGAGGTATAAGAAACCCAGCCTGGGGTTTTCCTTCACAACCCTGATAATCTCGTCAGGACCAGATATACCAACAAAATCCTTCGGACCTGGAAAAAAAGATAAATTATCTTTTTGATATTCAAATATATGTCAAAAATAGTACACCAAATAAACACTGATTTCTTATCTTGACCAGATACACCAATAAAATTCTTTAGACCTGGAAAAAAAAATGAATATTTATGTCAAAAATAGTAAAATAAGATCACCCTAAATAAACACACAGGGCTCGACGCTAAGGGTGAACCTATGGCCCCAGGCCAGTAAAAATTCCCAAAAACAGCTTCGGGCCAGTAAAAAAAGACCTCAACTGGTCCTACAGGCCCAGTAAACATTTGGAGACATTCTTGTTAAAAAGTTTCCCCCCGAGAATGTCCCCCAATGTTTTTGAAATAAACGAATATAAAATCTATAAAGATAAATGTTGTGGTGAATTTTATGCAATGTTCTTTCTTGTGTAAAAAATGTAGGACCAGTAAAAACTGTGCAGGACCAGCAGATGCTAGGTGTTACTGGTCCTACAGGGCCAGTATCATTTTGAGTTAGCGTCGAGGCCTGAACACACATTGCTCATCTTGACCAAAAATACCTACATACTCCTTTGGACCTGAAAAAAAGGTAATATCTAGGTATATGTCAAAGATAGTACACCATGCAGGCCTTAATGCTAACTCAAAATGTTTCTGGAAGCCTGGAAGAAGGGTAGACGTTGGTGACTCACCTCTCCGTGGAGATGCCTGAGGAAAGGTGGCGCCACGTGTATGGTTGCGTGCCTGCGGCTTTGGTTCTTTCGGTGGGGTGGGTACTCGCCCATTCATACTTTCCTGAAATATAACGCAAAGGTATGAAATAAAACAGAAGGGCATAAAATAAAACAGAAAGGCATAAGGTCAAATAGAATTTTTTTGAAAAAATATTGAGTCTGATTTTATGAGGTTAAACATCTCTAATAAGGAAAAAGCAATACAAAGGGGGGGGGGCTCTCTTTTCAAGTAGAACTAGGAACAAATCCGATCATTACAGGCAATAATAGCTACCTGTGGCACCACTTGCCTTAACCAAAAACCGCCTGACAATTTTGGTGATATCTCTTTAACAAAAGCAATATTTAGTAAATATTTGAAGGAGGATCGATCATCAGAATTCTATCTACAACTCTTCTTTCAAATATTCTGAGAATTCACGCTTCATTCTAAAAAAAATTAAAAAGTTTGAAAGGTCCAGACGATACTGGTCAAGTAGATCTCCAGGCATCTATGGGTTAATTTTCGGAATTTCGGAATTAGATTTTTAGTCACTTTTTCTGCCATATTGAGGCTATGTCATGACTAACCAGTTGTAACTGGTGGAGGAAACCAGAGTACCCGGCGAAAACCACCGCCGAACCCCAAGTCACTGTTAACTTTTTTACATGTTCCAGGTGGTTAATTTTGTAAATAAAGGTAAAGCAGAAGAGACTTAATGTTATTTCTCTGAATCAATCAATATATGCCATCATTTAACTAATTTTTCTACAACTTTGACTTCATTTTCTTTAGAATATAGCAACAATCTATTGATAAAATTAGAGACTAAGACCAAAAGCTAACATTACTAACTTTATCGCCTGTGTCCTCAAAGTCAGCGCTGTTTGTTAGTCGTGGAGGAAACTTCAAAAAGCAAACAAGTGCATTGTTAGTGGGTTAATATTTTAAATAGAAAATATCAATTGCAACTGTACTAGGACTATGATGAGAAATGTTAGGAATATTACTCAATTATTCACCCTATATCGATTATCAAAATATAGGATTCATTAATCAATTAAACAGTAAACTTTGAATTTTATTATAACTGCACCATTATAAGGCCTAAAAAAATAAGTTGTTTGTTTCCTGTATCCCTACCCTAACATGCATAAAACACACATTTTTGACCAATTTTTTTTTTTTTACCTACCTACCTACCCTGTTTTTTTCAGACCGTTACAGGAAACAAACAATTTTCTTTTTAGGCCTAACAAACCACGGAATAATCAATCTAGTTTCTATGCAACAGTTTGAAGAGCCCTCAATGGTGGCATTGTAGGTGAAATTCAGCTGTTCTGGTAGTGCCATCTGGTGACTGTTTTCGCACAGCAGGCCCCCTCCAAAAGTTGCTGTGCTACAGGACCCATTTTCTGTGCTCAAGGACTTACCCAGCCAGGAGTCAGGAAGTCGTTTTGATTCCCAAACACCAAATTTTTGCCACCCAATTATATTTTGTAAGATTTCCTGTATTCGTTGAGACCAAGGAGAAATTTCATAATTTTTACTCGTACAAGACAATAGATACATTAAATGATGTAAAGAAGCAAACTATGTCAATACATATAGGGTTGGTATGCATATTCTTGTAAATTATGTAACTGACTTTTGACCCCCAAAATTTCGTAAATCTTCAGTTTTGACCCCCTGTTTCCAAATCCTGAGTAAGACCCTGGTAAGTGCTCCAGGACTCCCGATATGTGGACACCCAGGAACAAGAACCAATCAGGGCTTACAGGGCGATTACACTACAGAGTAACCTGATCTCCACTATCAGCTGGGCACTCGCAGAGCACCAATTTTGGGCTATTAGTTGACATTGGTTGAGGCTACCTTGTTCAGGTTGACCGGCTGGTTTCGAATCCAATTGTGTTAGGTCATCTAAGGAACCGCTGAACAAGTAATATTTTAGAACCTACGTTGCACCCTGCAAAAAATGTCCCTATTCAGGGTTTAGACTTTACCAGGGGCCCAGGGGCACATGCCCCTAGATTTTGCTGTGGACCCCTAGATTTTTCAGACTAGGAGCCCAATATAGTATCTATGTTGACCAGAAATCCTGTTTTTGACCACTAATCTTTATCAAAATACCTTTCCGGGTCCCTAGTCTGAAATCTAAGTGTCAGACCAATGAGACCATGCTATTTTTCCCCTGTACATACCTGTTTGTGTTTGAGCTCGTCAGGCAGGTCGGGTAGGGGCGAGGAGGTTGTGGGTCTCTCAAGGGGCTCCACTGATGCCGGCCGCCTGATTTTCTTGGGTGGTTCTTCTTTATAAAGACCCTCTGACTGTAGTTTCTCCTTCTGCTTCCTCTGTATAGACGTTGGGGTATTTTGATCCTGGAACCGCTGTAACACGGGCTGGAAATAAAAAGTATCATCTTATTAGATACATAAAGTACAAATAACTTACAAGTAATCAAGTTAGTTGTGAATACTTCCAGGTAACAGTTTAGACTAAGTCAATCTAAGTTATACCATTAAGCAGTACCTGCACTACAGATCATAACCAATATGATACTTTTTCCCAATCAATATCGTTATTTAGTATCATACTGAGTACCAGTACAAAACCAGGGCTCGAAATTAGGGGGTGCCGGCCGCCAGGAGCCCATGGCTCCCCTGAATTCCCTTGCGGCTCCCTCAAATTTTTGCAGGGAGCCTAAAGATGTACTGGTTTCTATACACACCAACTTTAGGTAGTTTTCGAAGATGCCATTGGGCTCCCTGAAAAAAAAGTAAATTTCGAGCCCTGAAAACCCGACTAATGAACCCAGCACAATAAAGTGCTTACCAATAGGAGTTTATATTGATATGAGAAGAATCGATTGATGAAAAAGATTTTTCATATTAATCAGAAAAAATATTATGTCCAATTGTTATGTCAATTAATCAATTAAATACTCACCAAAGTATTTTGGGGTTTGTCATCACTTTTTTGCCATTTTAGCCAAAACAGATAAGAATTTTGAATAGAAACTCAAAAAATGATGCGAAAACTTTAGTTATTTTTGCATTCTAGGAATCTTAGGATCATAGCAACAAAAATGTAGTATGATATAGGGCTGGGCTTGACATCCAATTTTTTTCGATTCGATTCATTGACATATTTTTTCGATTTCGATTATTTCGATTCGATTCTCGATTCTTGTACTGTCTCTTGATAATCCGCGTGGTCTCCAGCCTTTTCGAATGACGACTGGAAGGCCGACGATTAGAAAAAAATGTGTGACATAGTTCATTGGAAAGTGTGGTGAGGGACACGTATTTCGCGCATTTTGTATTGTCAGTATGCATCTGTCCCTCACCACACCCTCCCAAAGGAAAGGCTCACGCCGAAGCACCGCTTTCGGCAGCTTTCCGTGCTTCGCGCGGAAAAACGAATAACAACTACTATATACAACAACGTCATGTGAGTTTTATTTGCATGTTTATTTGTATTTCTGTGTTTCGCCACAATTTCACTTGTTTTAGCTTAATGATTCAAGGGATTAGACCGCGAAGGTCGGTCCCAAGAATCGAAATAGCGCTCGGAATATGCATTTCTTGAGTATCGATCCTCAAGAAATGCCAATTCAGTATCGCCGTGGGTATCGAGTCCAGCTCTAGTATGATACATGTGAAAATGATAAATCTATCATGCTTCATATTTCATTTAAAAATAACGGAATCAAAAGAAATAATGACAATATTCAAATCGAAAAAAAAAGGATGTCAAGGAAAGCCCTACTATAGTCCAGGCAATCTAGCCCAAAAATGGGCATTTCAAAAAACTAATTGCAACAGAATTTTTTTTGCCACAATGCATTTCTCTGAGGTCCCTAGACCAACATACTAAAAGTCCAGAAAAATCCCGGCACGGGAAATATGCTAATTTGCATAAATCCAATATGGCCGCCAAAAAAATGAGAAATGGCCATATCTCTGTGACCGAATCATGGTTTTAAGTCATGTAAAAACCTATTCTAGGGTTTTCAGGTACAAGGATTCATTTGGGATACCTTTCATAATTATTTTCATATTAACTCATTTACATAAATCCAATATGGCCGCCAATAAATGAGAAATGGCTGTATCTTAACAACCAATTTTCATTTTTGAGTCAGGAAAATTTCTATCCTGAGTTCTTTAGGTGCTAAAGGTCATTTAACATGTCTTTTAACATAGTCACTCATTCAGAAATTTGCATATAATCTCAGCAAGGGGAAATACTAATTTGCATAAATCCAATACTAGTGCTGGGACTCAGCCCAAAAAATTAACTTGGTCGCTCAGCAAATTTAGCGACCAAAACTCGAGTCCATATCAAGTTTTAAGGCCACATTGACAAGATCTTAAGGCGAATGATTTAAAACAACATTGCACCTTGGCATATGCCCGCACATGCCAGGCACACATACGGTGTACCGCGACAATGAGAATCGGTCAACCAGAAAATGGCGTAATACGCATTTGACACGGACACTTAAGAAAACACATTTTATTTCACGAAATCTGGTGCAAATCGGGGAGCTTTGGCCATCGCTAGGCCACACATGCTTCGGGAGCATCTGTTCCTATTAATATGTCATCATTTGTAATCGGATCGGAGGCCCCAGCGACGGAAAGCTCGAGTTTCTGAGTACACGTCCCACCACTAATACTTACCAAAGGTTCTAGTCTTCCTGCATTGGGAGCGTTCACCTTCTTCAACTGAGCCGGTGTCCTTCGTGAGAACTTCAGCGCGTTTGGGTTGACGGGCATCTGGCCAGGGGCGTAGGAATACAAACGGTTTTTGAGCTTCTCGGCATCGACACCAGGTAGCGCCAGAGGGTTGGTGGCGCCCCCTGGTGTAAGTGGGTGGCCGTTTGATTGGCTCGTCATGGTCCTGTTCGATGAGTCCATACTCTGCAATATAAGATGATAAAAGTGTCATCTATGCAGACTTGGGGTGTAATTGATTAAATATTTTTTACAATTAATCAGAAAAAATATTATGTCCATTGCTATATGTCAATAAATTGATAAAAGAAACACCCCAGTCAATGAAGACATTGGCGCTTTGTCATCATGTGCTTGCTATTTTTAGCAAACACTGATTGATTAGAATTTTGAATAGAAACTAAAGTTTTCACTCAAAAATGATGAGAAAACTTAAATTACCTTTGTAATTATTATAGCAACCAAAATATAGTGTGATATATGTGAAAATGATAAATATCTAATGCTTCCTGCACAGTTCTTCAGAATTGAATCAAAATTATTGAAAAGAAATAATGTGATTATCAGAATAGAAAATAATGGATGTCGTTGACAGCCCTAGATAAAAGTGACAATTATGCAGACCTTCTTAAGCATCGGATCCAATCATGGATCTACAGAGTAAACTGGAGCTATATAGTAGGTTGGGCTGCAAATTCAGAGCAGAGCGCGTAGGTAGTGATAAATTCAGAGCAGAGGTAGTGATAATGATAGGAGGAAAGAAAACACCCTCACACCAAGATTCTGAAAATCCTGTAGTTACTAGTGGGACACATCAGGGATGGCGAGGACGCCCTCCACATATCCTTCTGACACTTAGTCAAGTGGTATGGAGCCTAGAGGTGTGAAGTGTCTTCGTCCATGACCAGAGAGGACGCATAAAATTCCCATTAAGAACCCATAAATTTCCTGTTCACAACAGTTCTTTGAGCTGTAAGCAGTAGCACAGTCAACTCAACTTCACAAGCTGGATAAAGAAATCTACCCATTTAACCCCTTACCCCCTTAGGTGACCACATTTGTTGGCATAGATAGTCAACACTCATTTGTGGCCCAAGATCAGGACGTAGGATTTTCTGGACCTTGATATTAGTGTGGATGCAACTTTTTTTGACCCTATCGCTAACACTGCACATGCCCACATTTTAAACTTACAAGTTGTTGATTTTATAAGATTTCACCACAAAATTTTACCATAAATGACTATACCAAAAGCATTTATTTATAAAGTAATTCCAATGGTGTATTTCTCAAGCAAAAGCTTACTCTACCTATTCAATCAAGGATAATATAGCATTCTGGCTTAGAAAATGCTGCTCATTATTGACTACAATGCTGCAGACTGATACAGGTTGCGAACCCTGTCCTAGGACTGGGTTGAGATTTTGGAATTTTGCGCTCCTCTTCAGAGTTTTAAAACAATTTTTAAAGAATTAGACAGTGATTTTAGTGATGCAATCAAGTTCATGTGATTAAAAAAAGTGTATTTCTTTCATCATGCTATATAATAGTGATTAAGTTAGCGATGGAGAGCCTTGTGGCGACTTAAGCTTCGGACCTGCTGACAACCCGTCCTTCGGCGCAAGTGCCTCAGACGGGTTGTCAGCAGGTCATCAGCTTAAGTCGCCACCCGGCTCTCCACTGCTAACTTAATCCCTATAACAATTCTAGTGTTAACAAAAAGATTGATAATTGCATAATACAAAACATTTTTCACTGTAATTTAAGTTACACATATCTATATATATCTCTATATATCTATATATATATATATATATATATATATATATATATATATATATATATATATATATATATATATATATATATATATATATATATATATGTGTCTACAACAGCTCCTTGTGAAGTCTAGGTATTTGCAGATATATGGTACAAGAGGCTTGGCAAATACATGTCAAAGTATTAAAATGTTTATTTTCTTGCTAAGAATGGTTACCAACCTCTCAAATCAATTAAAATGAACCCCTCATACAGAACAAAACCCCTACACAGAAATCCTGGTTCTGCCCCTAGTCTAGAAGTCTGACCAATGTCATTGGTCATAACCAATTTTTTCACATTTTTGAGGTTTGTAGCTGAAAACATAAGGTAAAAATGTATTGACAAGCTTTTCAAAAAATACAAAATGGTAGGGAAATATGAAAACCCAAATGCTGTTGACAAGCTATATTGGAATATTTATATATTTTTTATTCTTAGGGTGTTCTTCGTTATATTTATAGACATGTAGCATTAAACGGATATGCATAGAGTTATAAATGATGTCAGGTTTCCTCAAAACACTTCATTGCAACTCAATAAACATGCAATCAACTAATTGATTCCCGTGAGAAAAAGGCTTCGTGCCAACACCAACTGCTCATCAGTGGCACTGGCAGTGTGTGTGGTTTCGTGCCAGCGTTTAGACTGAGGTGATATACATTTGCCTCGTATCAGAAGGCGCAACACGCAACTGACCACACTCAATCACGCACATCACGAATAAATGAGGAATCACTCTGTAGAATTCACCACTGCCTTCGATGATTTACCTATATGAAATATCCGTTTATAACGTCAACGGGCACTTGTTTATGTGAGCGTCCACCATCTTGATTATACGATTGCTAAGCAACGCGGTGACGATCGTACACTGAGGTGCGTTCTGGGGAAGCTAAGCTGTCAAATTGGGAGCGGTGATGGGGCGGGACAGCGGCAGCCTTGGGAGCCGTCGGAAGTCAACAGCGATGGCTTTCTCGTCGGTATCACACTAAGGGCTATTCCAGAAAACAGGGGGCAGGAACTCCCTTTTTAAAATCAGTTTTTTTTTTATAATCCACCCTCATGTTTTTTTGTTTTGTTTTTGTCTATTTACTGCTTAAGGGGGCTCGGGACCTTCGCTCTTTAAGTGAGACTTTTATGTAAAGATTGACCAATAGTTTGGTCAATGTACAAGAAAACCCCAGTAAACTATATATTTTATGAAAGCTGAGACTATGGGGAAGTCAAATATTTTAATCTTATTGTGTGACATCTTCACAATTTACCGGGGGTAGGGCCGGAAGGCAGAGATGAGGATCTCTGATACATATGTTATTGCGAACAACGTGCTGACTTCAATAAAGGTGCGACACTGTTGATGTTTACATATTTCATAGAAATCATCCTTAGGCAGATAATGTAATTATTTTTAAATTTTGTTCTGAGAGGATTCTAGAGCAAGTTAAAGTCATGTTTGATATTCTTTTGTAGATTTTCACTTTTTCTTCATTTTTGGAGTCGAATTAAGAAATAACTAAAGTCGATATCAAAAAAATATATTATCTGCCCAAGGATGTTTTCAATCATGTAAAATTTCTGCTTTCTATGATCAATATTGAATGATGGAGGTTGTTTCAAAAATGAGAAGTAAACTGTATGGTGATTTCAGAAAGCTGTGTAAAAGCCTAGTAAAGGGCAGCTTTCAATTTCTTTATTCTAATATGACTGCTCCCTTATAAAACTTTCAGGGTTAATTTCGGATTTATGGATGTTATTTACCTGTATTGGTAGAATGATTTGAATGTTTATCAATTTACTTGGTACCTGAATTACTGGAAGAAAAAGGGATTTTACTTTTAGGGAAGATATGGACTGTTTCTATTGGAAGAGGCTGCCCCCCTGGTGGGCACTCCTCCCCATCTGATCAGACAACAGATAACAGGCTAATCGCTAGTTGGCTGCCTGCCTATCTCGCTACAGGTATTCTGAAGTGCAATTATGACCCATCTTTCCATAGCAATTAGGGTTATAAGTGCTACTGGTATGCTAGGTCTTTGGAAAAGTTGGTTCTTGTTGAACTCTTGGCCTCCAATGTATAATGATGAGAGGAATAGTGATTTGGTTTTCTCTAATGGAAAAAGATGTATGGAATATGTACCTTATGCTTCTTGAAACCTTTTGGGGAAACTGCAGGAGGCAGCTCCATAGCTGCACTGAACCTTTGAAGAGCATTGTCATTTCCACAGGTATCCTGTTAAAACGCAGTCTAAGCCGTTGCCACAGACTGCTAGCTGTCTCTCGCCACTTAATGGGCGGGCGGCAATCAAGAAGTCGAGTTTCAATTTCCTGGTGTTGAATTCAATCATTTTTAGTAGATCCTTAAAACTAAATGACCAGTGAAAGTATAACTGTGTTTGCATATAATATTTGGAATGTAATAAACAGTAAGGTAAACAATGACGTGGTGTTTGTCTATTTAGTCCTTATGCGATATATTGTATTTCTTAGCATCCGATGTTTTCTAGGCATTTCAGGTTTGAGAGTTTTATTTCAAATTGGTTAGTAAATATCCTAAATTAGTGTGTTTGAGTGTGGCTGCGTCTGTGTATCTGTAAAAACTGAAATAAAATGTGGGTAACTTTTCATTGATATGAACGTGAAGGCCAGCGTCGTATGTAGGCAGCACTGAAATTATTCGCAATGTGTCGCATACGCTCGTTATCAAAATTTAAAAATACCCCTAAAGAACTGATTTCTGGCCAAAAAGCACCCTTATTTTTAATAAAAACGCTGACTTTTTCCAGTAAGTAAACACTCATTCTTTTATCAAAACGCTGACATTGGAAGAACGGGAACACGTATTTTAACTTTATATTTTACAATCCTCTGCCTGTTTAGCGGCAGCAAGTGGCGGCAGCTCAGTGACTTCGGGAGTCACTCGGCGTCAGAGCCGCGTATATTTCGTGGATTGTAAGGGTATTTTCACCCCCCCCCCCCCCATACTTCGTACCTGGACGCAAATGTTCATGCAGCGCGTAGCGCCCCCAAAAGTGAAACGGCAGCAGATGTAACTAATTGAACCTCAGAATAGCAAGTTCATAACACTAGGAAAATTGGATTGCGAAACTGGCGATGCCATAAAGTTAACGACATGTAAAGGCGTATTGATATAATCATTATTTTTTATCTATTTGAAAAGGCATAAGATTAAAAGATCAAATACAATTTTTCAGCTATTTTGGCGCTCCTTATTGGGTTCCAACGACATTCGGGTGATGGCGAGCCGTCTGGCAGTAGTTAGACAACAGGCGCCATATTTGATTTGGTTATTTACCAAAGGTGACGAAGGTAGGTCATAATCAGTTTCGGGCCGTATGTAAATGTGTGGGGTCATTGATAAAAGTGGCTTAGTGGTACATGTACCTAACAAAGATCTACTACGGTTGTCAGTCACGTAAATGACAAGAATGACTCGGAATACTAGGAACGATCCCAAATAGAGTTACGGGATTTCATCAATATGGTTCTCTTTTCACTCCGTCTCACACATTAGAAGGAATAGCCTGATTGATAGGCCAGTCAGGGTAGCTCAGTCGACTCCCGTTCCTAGGGTCGCGGGTTCGATTCCATCTCTCGATCGTGCAATTTTTTTCCACCCGCCCTGTGCTTCGTGTGGTACTTAGAAATATTTCATACTCAAAATAACGGTGGCTTTATTTCTATAAAAAAATTTACTTAACTTTGCTAAAATGAATTGTTGGTCAAAACCGTTGATCCCAGAAAAGACGTCTGCCTGAATTGCCGTTCGCTATAAGGGCCGATGACTTTATGTTGGGCTTAGACTAAAAACAATCTTTTATCTTTGATTTATTATAATAAACATTTCCACAGTTGTGAAGTTAGGAATTTCTTCGAGAAAATATATAGTTTAATGGATGCAAGTAATGCCTAGCCTTCATATAAAAATTGAGATCTGTGAAGTTTAATGGGTGTAAGTATTAATTTATATCTGTTGATGAAGGACACTAATCAATGCATGCACACTTGCTGCACATGACTTTACCTTAGATCACCAAACACAAGTGGATTCGAAACCAGCCGGTCAACATGAACATGCAAGCCTCAACTAATGTCAACTAATAGCCGCTAATATGCCAGAAATTGGTGCTTTGGGCACCCCCAGCTGGTGGTGGAGATAAGGTGTCTCAGTAATGTAATCGATGCGAGAGCCCTGATTGGTCCTTGTTCCCACGTGAGCCCGCACTGATGGCTTATGTGGTACTCCTGACATGAGTCCAGCACTTAACTATAAGGCATTACTTTATGCAACTCCCACCCATCTACCTTCTATCTGCCCTTTCACACGTCCCCACGTGATCATCAGTGCCCTATCCATGCACCTTCCACCTGTACTTTGGGCTTGGATCCGTGCGCCCGCCACTCACTTTTTGGGCGACACGGATCCTTACTACACTGCCACTTTCTATTCCTCCTGCGGCCTTTAGCGCCTTGCCGCAACACTTGCCTTCCCCCTTCTCTGTAATTATACTGTCCTCCCAGTACCTCTTTCAACGGGGCCCTATCTGGGTACAAAAAAGTACCCTTCTTTTGCAAAATCGCGGACACGCGGAAGTCTTATAAAAGACCCCTTCTTCCGCGAAATACGTAACGCGGGTGCGGCCACTCTCTGTACCTGAGTGCCCCCCCCCCCCCCCCCCCCCGGACACCGAGCTATCAGCAGCTGCAGTCAGAAGCAACGCTGTAGATAGACATAAAGGCAAGTATTGCGAACTTTATTTCTAGATTGCCAAATCACAATTATTTTTTGAGTCGAAATAGAGCGATTGGTTTAAGAAATCTTGAAAAGACGAATGAAGTTAGAAAAGATTCGAGGAATATTTGGAGATCAAGATTTTGACCAAGACATAAACTTCGATACACTTCAACAGTAGACAAAAGAGAATATCTCCCAAGATTTCCAAAACAAATGGTCAAGAATCTTAACCCTTATGCTGCTGGTGGCTAATTTGGCCAATACAAAATAATGCAAAAAATCTGGAAAATGAATGAAACCCTGGCACATGGGTACTCATCTGAAAGTACTCAGTGAGAGCCTTCTAATGAATACCAACTTGACAGGTTTTCGATGATTTTCAAAAATCTTTGAGTCCTTGTGCGTCGGCCGAAATTAGCCCCAGCATTGAAAGGGTTAAAGAATATCTAGATACCAATGCACCAGTTTGTCCAATATTGGAAAACTTTAAAGGAGAGGGTGTGGGTTCAAAAAGAGGAAACAACGAATGTCTGAGGTGTATGAGTGAGAGTGGAAACATGCCATGAGGGGGAATACCTGAAGAAGCGTGTACTATAGAATGCCATTAATGCATTTATTCACTATTTCTCTTTAAAGAAAAGTGATTTTTCTTCAAAGAGAAATGATTTTTCTTTAGAGAGAAATGATTTTTCTTTAAAGAGAAATAGATCGATTTTTAAAGCAAAATGATTTCTCTTTAAAGAAAAATCATTTTTCTTTAAAGCTAAGAGAAAAAGTGAATAAATGCATTAATGGCATTCCATAGTGTACTTTGTATGGAATACTTATATACTGTTCACCGGCAATTAACAAATCTGTATACCGATTTGAATTATATGAATTAGAAATAATAAAAAACACATCCGCCATGGACAAATTCTTAACAAAGTGTTCAAGAATCCTATAATATATCAGAGACATATATTACGATTATTGAGATACAGATTATAGAAGTCCCTGAATATATCTAGAAAATCAATGCATCATTTCGTCAGGAATTTTTAAACCTCAATGAAGAGGATATGGGTTCAATAAAAGGAACAATGTAAGAGGTGTATGGGTGAGAGAGGAAACAGCAGGGGAAAGCCGGAAAAAGAGAATACGTTATGTGGAATAATTATGTATTGTTCAATGGGTAGATACCTACAAGTGACCGATTAATATACTGATTCAAATGGCATGGATATGAAATAATAGATAAAAACATCCCCCATGGACAAATTAAGAAAAAAAAGGAGTGGGACATGCTGCTCAAATATGACTCAATTACTATAAATTTGAGGAAATCAAGTTTTTACGAAGAAAAAGGCCATACGCTTATGAACCAGACTTCTTATATGAAGAAAAGAATGGATATGTAGCGAGAGACCAATTCCTATATGCGCTATAGTGAAGAGCTGGTCGAGCGGACATGCCAGTGGTCTCTGATCTGGCATCAGCGTGAGGTCGCGAGGGAACAAGCACCAATCAGGGCTTTCGTATCATTTACGTATACATTACAGAGAAACCTGTGCGCCAACATGCGCGGAGCACGACTTTTGGGCTATTCGCCGAGGCTAGCCTGTTGAGGTTGACCGGCTGGTTTCATACATATACACAGACAGGCTATTTTCTATCAATATATTGATTTTTTTTAAGATGTTTAAAATTGATAGTGAGAACCTTACATTGTTATTTATCACTACTTATATTTTAAGTAGGCATTATTGCTATATTGAATTAATAAAGATAATGTACATGCACTGAATGCATAGCCCGGGGGGGGGGGGGGGGCACTTGCGTATTTAGGGGGGTGCATACGTTCGTTATCAAAATGAAAAAATAACCCTAAAGCACTGATTTCTGGCCAAAAAAGCACCCTTATTTTAATAAAACGCTGATTTTTTCCACTAAATAAACACCCCTTCTTTTATCAAAACACTGACATTGGATGAACGGGAACACGTATTTTAACTTGAGATTTTATAATCCTCTGCTTGTTTAGCGGCAGCAAGTGGCGGCAGCAAACTCGGAAGCACTGAGTCACTTCGGGAGTCACTCGGCGTCAGAGCCGCGTATATTTCGTGGATTGTAAGGGGATTTTGACCCCCATACTTCGTACCTGGGTACAAAAAAGTACCCTTCTTTTACAAAATCGCGGACATGCGGAGGTCTTAAAAAAAGACCCCTTCTTCCGCGAAATACGTAACGAAGGTGCGGCCCCCCTCTGTACCTGAGTGCCCCCCCCCCCCCCCCCCCCCCGGGATGCATAGTGGCTTACTCTCCTGTCATGTCCACAAATTACTTTGACTTCCTGGCACCTGCGGGATGTGTGGAGTATGGCTACTCACAGAGAGGAGATGGGGCCACTGGAATACACACTTTTCTGTCCCTTGGGACCTAATTGGATTGGGTCTTTATGATTGATGGTGTATTTCCTTTCATATAAGCTGGCATGTATTTCAGGGTGTAGTCAGTGTCTATAGTTAAACTCACCGCCAATAGGTGGCATGCTGAGTGCTTTGGCACGCGAGCTACAGTCGGGCAATGGATATATTTTCTTTGTTTTTTTTGGTCCAGCTGACCTATTTTCTATTTGTGGACAGGTTTATAGTGCGTGTTCAACTTATCGTAAACCTTTATAATTAAGTATTATGTTCTTGAAATTATTGTTTCTTTGAATGTGATGAAACTATTGTGTATATACATGTACAATTATACAGTCAATAGAGATCAATTCATTCGTAAAGTACTAGTATATAATTAAATTTTTGGAGAGTTCAACATACTTTTCCAACCGCAAGTGAAGGAAAAAATCAAGAAATGATGATGATGATGATGATGACGATGATAATTATAATAATAAAAGTATAAAACTAATGATGATGATGATGATGATGATGATAATGAAAATAATAATAATAATAATAATAATAATAAAATCGTAGACATTTTAGAAATAAAAATCATCGGAAACATTTGAAGGGTCGGTACATTGCCTTTCAAAATTGTTCTAGACGCACTGATGAAGTCAATGTGTCAGAGGGATGGGATGGGTGCGAATGTGCATGTACATGTATTAGTTTAAAAAAATCTGAAAAAAGTTATTGATGAAATTATGAGTATTGTGGTTGATGCCTTTCTGAATATAAACCGTGGTGCCAGGTGTGGGACCTCGAAAATCAAACCATATTATGCAATGGGTATCTTTGCCCTGAAATAAAAATCAGCGTAATGGATTTTTTTTCACATGAGATGTTACATTATTTGAATACTGAAAATAAGTATAGGTACGACTCAGCAATTAAATTAAAAAGTTTTATTCGTTTGAAAATACTTAAAATGAAAAAACGGGATAGAAATTTATAAGAAACAAAAACATCATATGGGGGTTGGTGTTTTGGGGTGAAGGAGGTACACTTTATCAAAGATAATGCGATATCAATGTTTCTAGATTCATTTCCAGGCGTGAGATTTACCTTAGACCGCTCGATATTTTGATTAAAATGGTGAAAGACATTTTTCTAAAGAGAAAAATGATGATAAGATTCACTTTTTTAAACATTTTGCAAGGGTTCCCCAAAACAAGCTAGCTCTATTTCATCCGTCCATCATTTATATTTTTATGGAATGGCCCACGTTGGGATCTTGGCCACGCAAACCCTTGGGGAAGGGTTTCCCTTGAATGCGTTACAGGGTACTATACACACCACACTCAAAAAAGTAAATTAACTTTAGACCCATATAACATTATGAATAAAAATATCGAAAAGGTAAACAAATTTCTTATTCATAGTCTAGATTCGGTCAGATGGAATGTATCAAAGTGCAGGTAAGTAGATTAAACTACATAAACACGAATATTTGGGAGGGAGGGTGATTACTTGACAGAACAGCGCTATCGTCAAATCCCATCCGAAATCCCGTCCGTAGTCTCGTTTGGCTGCCATTCCAGGAAGTGAGATAAGAGTCTTTTGTAGGCGGCGCCTGTTATTTCCTTAGGATCATTTCAATAGTGCAAGGAGGCAAAGGGTTTTACCTGCAGCAGGATTTGGATTTTTTACCAACACACCTTCTACTATCTTCACCTTGTAAGTATCCTTTGTAGATCACCGCTGTCACATAAAAAGTTGCCCGGGTGAAATTGACATTGGATTCAACATGGCTGCATGGCTTCCAGAAATAGGCTTGACATGTTCATGTATACTCAGTGAGTGAGCTCTCAGCCTGCTGTCAGTTTACTGTGGGTTTCTCCTAGTCTAGACACTGGCTTTCTTGGTGCATCCCAAGATCATTCTCATCAGCACAGTAATTCCAGTATGCTCACCAGAATATGAAAATAGGCAAAACAATAAATACTTCTCTGAGTCTGACTCTGTGTCTGTCTCCCCTGACAGGGGCCCTGTACATGTAGTTCCAGACTTAAAACAACCCACAAGTCTGATACATATTCTGGCGGTAACCCCTGCATCAGACCTTAAGGCTTAAGACATTGGGAATAGGCATCATTTGAAAAATCTGAACCCAGGGCCCTGTAAAACACATACCAATGCACCGAAAATATTTCATATATATACTCTTGGATTAAGAAAAAAGTGTTGGTCTTCTAAGATATACTCAAGAATGCCCCTATGTTATTTACCTCTTCCTATGCCATGGGAGTGGGACAGCGCCTCTGAAGCAGGGACTTACCCAGCCAGGAGTCAGTGAGTCATTTCGACCCCCAAACTCCAGAATTTTGACAAAAAATGACACCCATTTGTATATTGATTTTCTGTATTTGTTGATTCCTTGGAAATATTTAAAGTTCCCATCATGCAAGACAATTGGGACATAAAATAATGTAAAGAAGAAAACATTTGTCTTGCTATATCAATCAGTAGATAGGGGTTTATGTAGTTATTTCTGTAAATTTCCTAAATCCTCAGTTTTGACCCCCTGCAGCTTGCAACATAACCACAAGTTAATTGTGTGCAAGTGAATTCGGCAAAAATGGCAATGAACAAGACCCTTACATGCCCTGTTTGGCAAGTAATGTTTTGGACAATCTCATCTTTGTTTAACAGAGTGGCGGAGCAAGTAGAAATGACGGCGGGGCAGGCAGGGCAAGTCAACTTTTTGGGCAGCTTGCCACGCTCAGAATATTAATGTTTTGCTACCTATGTTGCACCCTGCACTGTTTCCAAATCCTGGGTACACCCTGCTCTGAAGCCTGTATACTTCTTAGGTCTGACAAGAACCATCAAATATCTTTACCTGCCCTTTATTTACTCTAGGGGCAGATTGGTAATTTATAATTCAGCATGAATATCATCTGATGTGCACAGCATACACACAAAAATGTTACCTTTCTTGGAAAGATATATTAGTATATATATATATATATATATATATATATATATATATATATATATATATATATATATATATATATATATATATATATCAGGGTTGGGTTTCTTCCGGAAGAAACGTATTTCTTCCAGGACAACGGAAGAAACATGGTTTCTTCCGTATTTTTCCACTTTCTTCCGGAAGAAATGGAAGAATGGGATCTATGATAAGAATTGAAAAAGCTATGGGTTATGAATAACATTAATGGGCAGATAATAACAATCAAAAATATCTGAGGTAGAATAGTTCATATATATGCCATTATAATCTTACAATATATTACATCAATTCCTGTCACACTTACTTTAACCCTTGTAAATTTGCCCTTGTAAATTTGTTTTATCTGATAGATACCTTGCACATACATGACCCTTTACATACTAGTTTAACCTTATATATATACTGATTTAAGTTAACCATACAAAGTTATTTAGTACGAAAACAGAGAGATAACATCCTCTTAACTCATTAACATGAGTGTCATACACCTGGACTAAATAGAAATATCTTGATAGCAAAGCAATATTTTGAGAGACATATTTCCAGTAGTTATCCATACACAAACGGGTGCAAAAGTGAGAAAACATCCTCTTAACCCATTCACATGTGAATGATACACCTGGCCTGACTCTTATAGAAATATCTTAAGAACAATGCAACATTTGAGAAATATTTAGTTGAAAGTTATTCTTACTCTTGTGTTTAGCAAACACTCATACAATAAGTATTGTTCTAGTTTTCCTCACAATCTGTGTACTCCTGGTGCTAATCTGTTGATTGATGCTGATCACTGTTCAGCTGTCTCTGTCTAATGACAAACTGTTTCTTTATAACTTGAGTTAAGACATTAACATTGGATTAGTTTCATATCCAGGTTGCTGGTCCATTATATATACAGGGTTCACATTAACTATGGATGTTGAAAAGAAGCAGTTAAGCTATGTAGTCAGATCCTTTCTAATAGCAATTCAATGGGATTAAGTATACAATTAGAGGCATTTACACTTGACCTACATATAGGGTTAACTAATAATCCAGGTCCCCCTTTCCCCTTAACATCCTATAGCAGAAAACAAGTTTGGCTGCTTTTTCTACCCCAAGACGGTTGCGGATCTTGTTGTGGATGAGTCCAAATGATGAAAAGATTCTCTCAATGGATGCAGATGATGCACAAGCAGAGTGCAGCTGTATCATAAGTTCAACTAGTCCTTCTGGCAAAGCAGCATATTTCAGGCCCTTCCACCAGGTTACAGGGTTAATGCTGCCCACCTTGAAAAAGGATGCTGGGAAGGGGTCTGACTCCTCCTGTGCAGGCTTAGAGGCTAGCTAATCTCTCATGTATGAGTACAGGTGGAAACCATATGTGGTGTGACAGTAGCTAGTTTGAGTGGTTTAAGCTACTTTATTTTATTCAGACATACCTTATTTGGTTGAGTACATGGAAACCATGCTTATCATACCATAAGGCATATTACTTTAGAACATGTCAATTTGAGGGATTTAACATTCCTCATTGTTTTCTATTTAAGTGCTGCTCATTTGCTATCATACTATTCCTTATCATCTATAAGAAAAATTCAAAAATTCAAAGAAAACTGGAAGAGATAGGTTTCTTCCAAAAGCATTGGAAGAAATGGAAGAAACATATTTCTTCCAGGACGGAAGAAACCGGATTTTTCCATGGAAGAAACCGCCCCTTGGAAGAAACTGCCAACCCTGATATATATATATATATATATATATATATATATATATATATATATATATATATATATATATATATATATATATATATATATATATATATATATATATAACATCTATATGGCATATTTGTAGTATATAGTATCTTTGCCTCATGTCCCAGTTTGAGTGAATGTCTCACAAAACTCTCTGTTCTGTCTCAGGCATACCCTAGACACAAGTATGCCTCTATGCAGACTTCAAAGATGGTCTGTCTCGGCCATTCCTCAGGCATTATTCATGCTTAGTTATTTTAAGCTAAAGTGGCAAAGAGGTCGATAAGATCATGAAGATGATGCCATTCCAAGACAGCCAAGTGATGAACTTGTGATTTGTGATAGATAGGGGTCCACACCGGTATACCCGTACCGTGAGGGTACCGATACCCTGCCCGAAAATACTGGTCATAAACCGTATATATAAATAGTAGCCGGTACTTTTTTACCGGTACTATGAATAAAATGCCTCACTGCTGATATAGCAGGCAAGGCGGAAAAGAGTGCAGAGACGTGGGATCGGCGGGAAAATACATCGCGATCGTGTCATCCAGTGCCGGCCGCCATTTTAACTGCACTACGATAGATACTAACGCGCGCAGTAGTACTTGGAAAAGTGTGGAGAGGGCCACGCTATATTTTACATGGTGCTAGTCCAGCCCCACCACACTTTTCCAAGCACTAACGCGCGCGACAGAATTTCGAAAACATTGACAAAGTAAAGAAAGTAACCAGTATCAATACCTTTAGCATACCGGAACCGTATAAAAAATACCGGAACCGTACACCTTTATAAGCTATATATTAATCCTACAAATCTTTCAAGATGAAAACATTGCCTAAAATTCACTGACATTTATTTATATTTAATATATCATCATTTATTTCAAAAACATGTGGGGTCATTCTTGAGGGGAATTTGAAAATAAGAATGTCCCCAAGAGTTTTCTGGCCCTGTAGGACCAGTTTAGTTTTTTTTTAACTGGCCCAAAGCTGTTTTGGGGGATTTTTACTGGCCTGGGGCCAGCGGTTCACTGTTCGCGTCGAGCCCTGAGCCAGTTTAATTCTAGATGCTTCGCATGCTATGCCTGTACTCTAGCCTCCACTCCATTGACCCAATCAGGTTTTCCGAACCATTGAAACATTAATGTTTATCGAATATGTATTTTGCTAATAGAAACCGGCCCTGTTCTCAACGCTTCGTCCTATTGATTTTCTTTCTGCGGCCACAGATGTGATGCAGTTATAATACTATATGTAGGCTGATTGTTGGTGAAAGCTTTTTTTCTCGCATGGACAATTTTCTAGGTCGATGTGAGCGCCACTTCAATTACACAGGTAGATGGGTAGAATTCTGGCATGAAGATCTATAGGTTTTATAGTTCAAGTTCAACTGTTACTGTTATTCTTAACCCTTTCATGCCCAAATCAGGGTCTAAGCCAGCATTTAGGAACTGGGTGCCCAAAACTGCCAATTGTGGACTTAGCTTGGGACCTGTCCTGCCTGTCTTTTGGACAGGTAGTTTCCTAAAAACCTCCTATTAGGACAGGCAAAAATTTCTATGGAGATTTTTGACTTTTGGGGTGTAATAACTAAATATTTTCCTAACAAACCATCTTCTAAGACCTGGCTGAAGTGTAAATTGCCCTTTTTGACATACTAGGCTATTAATTGTAGCTGGTATAAGGATTTGAAGTAGATCAGTAGCTAGATCTGGACGGGTAGAAATTTTGAAATTGCTGTTTTGGATAGGTACTCAAGATTGTTTTCTGAATATTTGAGCCTAGTTAGCCTTTGAAAAGAGTAATGTTTGTCATAAGAAACGCTATATGCAACCCCTCTTTAATTATTTCATAAGTTGTTTTCAAAAATATCATAGATACAAACAACAATATCCAGGGAAATCTAAGCATGAACAGGTTTTTAAAAACAGGATCCTTGTATGGTATCCAGATGTTATGATTAGTTAGTTACAATATTTTTGCATTCTAATCATTGCAGGGTGCAACACAGAAGATAGTCCGATAGTCATGACTATCTAATCACCAAAAACCAGCATGTCGGGCAATCTGAAGTGCCCTCCAACTTGCCCGAGTTGACTATCTAATAATAGCTTCACTGCAGCCTGTCACCCACAGACATAAAGAGCTCTTTGGCACAGCTCAATAATTAGGTCAAAGGTCAAGTGCTTACCACTCAGAGATATGAACTAAGCACTTGTCACAGGGACTCAGCTCAGTGGCATCTCCAACTTCCTGGTCTTACATCATGAGCTCATAAAGTGAAAACATTTATGTGTGCCTCCCAAAATAAAAAATATGTTAATAATAACAAATGGCTCATAAGAAATACAATTTTGCTGCCCAAGCTCTACCTGGTAATATGCAACAGAGACACAAGATTCTTCATCATACCACTTCAGAGATATGTTATCACTTCACTATCATGAAGCAAAATATTGTAATAATTCAGAAATAAAAAAACATCTCCTGAAACTACTGTTCTTGATCTTCCAAAAAATGTTTTGTTGTCGCTATATGAAATTAATTATATAATATTTGACCTGTGTAAAACTAAGATTTGGCAGAGAACATTCAGAGTTTGATTTACTACAAATTAATAATCCCCTGTGATTTCTTGATGTGTAACTATAAGTATCTTAATCACATCCGTTATCTATTTCTATGGGTGAACTTGTCTTTGGAAGTCATGAAGGAAAAGGGAGACCAGCAAGGAACGAATTCTGAGATTATATCAAAGGAATTCCAAAATTTCATTTACCCTATAAGAGTATCACTTTAGATGAAGAAAAAAATATCTGAAAGAAAAAAACATTAATATCTTAAACACTTCAAACCTCCTCAATCGCCCTATGTGCTTTTATTCTTTAGATTTTTATGTTTTATTCCACAAATCATCGACTGAACAGAAAATTAAGGTGTTGAATTACAGTCTCCATATTCTGATTATCAAGTTGCCACATTGCTGGTGCAAAAAGTCAATACAGAAGATTCATTTCAAGGCAAAAAAATACAATTGAAATTCAAATAAAAATGTGGAGGTACAAATACAAGAAATACAAAGCAATCCAGGCAGATATTATCAAATTGGCGGGGCTATCTGAAAGCCTGGCGGGACTATCTGATCTTGGGTCCAACTTGCCCCGCCTGACTACCTGGGTTGGCCGGGTACTGTTGAACCCTGCATTGTATTTAAGTTTTTTGTTGGTGAAAGATTCTCATAATTATCATTGATGTTTACAGTGCACACACCTGATCCGGCTGATCGTTGTACAACCAAATTGTTTACCTAGGATATGCGTAGGAGACAAAAGGGGCCACTCAGACAAATCTCACCACAGATATAAAAAAAACACTTACCGTAATTTCGCGAGTATAAGACGCACCCGTATATAAGACGCACCCCTTGTTCAGGCCTTTAAAACGGTGTATAGACGTTAGCCCTGTGTATAGTGCGCACCCCCTTTTCTGTCCATGTCTCTAGTACTCTCTACCTATTTTGTAAAAATCGAACAAACTAGCAGAGGATTCGGACAAACCTTAAGTTGATTTTAATCTGAAGTCACTTATAATGCTGCTCTAAAGACAATAGGGGCTCGGACATTCATGCCGTGTATTGTAATTAGTGTGCCTAAAATAGAACCGGCTGGACAGGCCTGGTAACACAAACAATTCACTTTGTCGTCTACGGCTAGATAGGACTTTTAATGTTTTACCGATACCACTGGAGTTGAGACGTGCTAAACAAGTTAGAAACGCAATTGAATCATCAGTTGAAAACATACCAGAGGCTTATTCTGATATGGGGTGCGGTAATGGCTGGTCATCGATTTCCGATCTCCATGTGGCCTGGGGACTCGATGTAAAACACCCCGGATTTCTAGCTCTGTGTATAAGACGCACCCCAGTATTACGTGTAAAAATTTGTGTATAAAAGTGCGTCTTATACACGCGAAATTACGGTATATACCCATATATAGGCATTTGTAATTAGTTGTTGTGTGTTCACCTACCTGTGGTAGGTAACTGGGTATATGTTATTTTGACCTTAAAGCCCTCATTGTTGAAGTGGGTTAATTAGATTCTGTAAGAGATCTAGCCAGCAGGGTGTCTGGGCGTTTTATACCAGCACCCATATCCTTGAAAAACACGCCATAATGCATTTCAAAACCTTATGCTGCTGGTGGCTAATTTAAAAAACCAAATAATGCAAAAGCTTTGAAAAATCACTGAAATCGTGGCATATGGGTACTCGTACCAGTCGGCCAAGAGCCTTAGTAGAGCTCTTGTGTTTCTTGTAATTGATATACTGACTTAAAAAAAAGATTACATTTATCTGAGAGTATTATGTGAGTACTATCCAATGAGTACCAACATGACAGGGTTTAGATGTTTTCAATTTTTTTTTGCATTTTTCTGCTTTGGACGAAAGTAGTCTCAGGCTTTAAGCCCTCATTGTTGAACTGGGTTGATAGGGACCTAGCCAGGAAAGGTGCCAGTTTTAAACATGAGCCCCCCCCCCCCCCATATCCTTAGAAATATTATAAAAAACACCATTTCACAACTTAGCCAGCAGGGTCCCTGGGCATTTTATACAAACACCCAAATCCTTGAAAAACATACCATTGAGATGATAAGGGTACCTCTTAGCAGGGTATCAGCATTATGAAAGCACCCCTACCCTTAACACATTTTATTCCTTTTTAGCTTTCCTCAATACAAGTGTCCACAGATATGCATTTAACCTCTAGAGGCATTTTAGAATTTCTGGTCAAGGCCCTGGGAGGGTAGGTGAAAAATATATTTTCACAGTTGACACTAGGTTGAATTCATTTAAGTTTTAATGCTTAAAATACCTTGATTTGATTATAACTTGATTCATGTATGTGGGGATCTGGACATTAGACCCATGGTCCAAGGCTACAGAAAATTGTGTGGGGCTTAGGGTTGGGAATCGGTTGCAATTTCATGATCGATTATCAATTGCAACCAACCGATCGATTATCGATCCTAATCAGTTCTTCGTACTTTTGCAGTTATTGGGCACTAGAGGTCTAGAGCCTAAGAATAAGTAATAGTCTAGATATGACAATTACTTGCTATTAGCACCTACCTTAATTTCATTCTGAAGTGTTTCTGAAGCCTGACCCCTGACCAGGGTCTTAGCCAGGATTTAGAAACTGGGTGCCCAAAATTGGCAATTGTAAAAATTCTGGGCGTCCAAATTTTCAAGGGGGAACACAATATACTCAGATTTTAACTATAAACAGCTATACATTTATCAAAGTAAGGTATGATATCCTTATACAATGTCATGGGAATCATATGGAGATGAAAAAATTCAATTATATGCTTGAGATTGACATTTTGAGAAATTCCTCACCAAAAAACTGGGTGTCCAGAGGGGTGCTTTTTAAGGGTTTGGGTGTCCAAAAAGACACCCAGACGCCCTGCTAGCTAAGACTACACGGCAGTCCCTGACTGAGGGTAGGTTTAAATATAGGTTCACAGCTGATCTGAAGTGTCGTTGCCAATATTAGAGTCAGCACATGGCTTTAACAATATATCACAGCGGTAGGTATATATTCCAGGTAGCTTGCCAGGTGCTGGTAACTGCAGGCATGTTTTCAAATAGAAAGTAATATTCCAACATACTATTTAGAATATTTGTGACCTTTTAGAAACCGGGTGGCCAAAATAAATTTTGTAAAAAAATTGGCATCCTATTTTTCGATGGAGACCACAATATAAAGGTATTCGGTTTATAGTCTTGTATCCACCGAAGCGCTCACATTTCAACCTTAAATGTATTTACTTATTGGAATAATCCATGATATCCTTATACAATGGCATGGAATTTATATTGAGGTGAAATAAAATGCAATTACATGTGTTTGAAAATGAGTTTTTAAAAATAAATCACAAAAAAAAGAATTACAACACTATTCACCTACAAAATATTCTGGGTGTCCTGAAGAGTGATTTTTGAGGGTTTGAGTGTCCAAATGACACACAGATGCCCTGCTGGCTACTTCAGCTATAGATGTCCTAGGACATAATATCAGATGTTAGAAAAATGTTTTGTTATTTCCCCCAAAAAGTCAAAATTGAAAATTCTTGATAGAAGCTTTATGCCTGTCCAAATAGTAGGTTTGCAGGAATCTGCCTGTCCAAAAGACACACAAGACAGGTCCTGGCTAGAACTAGTACATGGCTAGAACCCTTGTCTAAAAAAGCAACTTTTGGTAACTGCGTAGTAGCAGTGATCCCCAGACAGGATGTTGATAAGCCTATGGATATTACCACACATTCTGGGTGTTAGCACTGACAGAGATAAGCTGGGACCATTACGTCTGGAATGCCACTATTTGGTAGATACATTGTAACCCTTTCAGCTATGTACAGTTATATTGTAACCCATTGTTCTCAGGTACTCTTACTACTCTATATATATCTATGCTAATTCAGGGCTCAGAATTAAGTTTTTTTTCCAGGTTGCCTAATTGCATCTTCAAAAGCCACCGAAAGGTGTTATGTATAGTAGTGTTGGGGCGATCAGCGATTATAATCGATAATCGATCGTTCGCCTCTCTTTTACTGATTAATTGATTAAAAAACTGGCAATCAATGATAATCGAAAAAAAGGTGACACCTAGTGGCAAAATATAGAACTGAATGACAGGCAAGTTGTCGACTTTCTTGCTATGAAACTAAGCTCCAAAACCATTTGAAAACGAAGTTAAGGTAGGTGTTAATAGCAAGTAATTGTCATATAGACTATCACTTATTATTAGGCTCTAGACCTCTAGTACCCAATTACTGCAAAAATGCGAAGAACTGATTATGATTGATAATCGGTTGGCTGCAACTGATTATCGATCATGAAATTGCAACAGATTCTCAACCTTAATGTATGGAAACCAGGACATGTTTAGGTTCCCTGACCTGTAGTTCTAACTTTGTGGGAGCTGCTGGAGAATTCAAGGGATCCCTGGGCTCCTAGCACCCCTAATTTCGAGCCCTGTAATGAAGGCAAAATTATGTCTACAAAACCTGACTTTCCAAATTCACAGGTGAGGTTCCAGGTTCCCTGATCCCATAGAACCCAGATCCAAAGTAATTAGCGGTGTGCCACAAAATCTTAAGTCTCCGTGTCAATTGCGCATTACGCCATGTTTTGGTGCACCAATTCTCAATTGTGGCAGCACACTGTATGTGTGCCCAGCATGTGCCGGCACATGCCGGCACATGCCGAGGCGCACTGTTGTTTCAAATCATTCGCCTTAAGATCTTTTCCGAGATGGAAAACTCGATATGGACTCTAGTTTTGGTCACTGGATTTGGCAAGCGCTCGTTCATTTTTTGGGCCGAGTCCCAGTACTAAGCCTACCCTCTACTTTGTATCTAGAGCATCATTTCACAAACATCCCTGTTCAGGACTGCTATTTGCCTTTAACATTGTGTGAAGTTATTTCGTCCCCCTCATCAGCCCACAGTAGACTTTTTCACCTACTTTTTGCCAAATATTGTTTTAAAGGTTAATTCGACCCCTGACCATCCCACTCTCCACCTCTACTTTGTATCCGAAGCACCATTTCCATAATATCCTGCCAGCCTTCTACAATTTGCCAAACATTGTGCTATAGTTATAGATAGGTAATCTTTATTTCGAGTCGGTAATAATTTTACATAGTAAACACGAGCTGCCAGGGCTCTAAAAAATGGCCAACTAGTTATCTCAACCCCTGATCATCCAGATTAAGTGGGTACACTCCACTTTGTATCCAAAGCACCATTTCACAAATATCCGTGCTGCCACTATTTGCAGACAGTCTATTCTGATAGTGCTCCCCCAGGAATAGACCCAGCTATAACCCAACAGTCTGCCCCTTGCACTTCATGAGTCAGCTCAGACCAGCAGAGCAGTTCAACTGGGTGATATCTGCTGCTAGCCCTACTACCCTACTGGTAGGGTTCTGAACTTCTGTACCAGATTACACCAGGAGATACTGCACTTCATGAGTCAGCTCTAGACCAGCAGAACAGTTCAACTGGGTGATCTCTGCTAGCCCTACTACCCTCCTGGTAGGGTTCTGTACCAGACTATATATAGCAGACTACACGCTGACTGGGTTTTCGCCAGACTAGGTACCAGTTCAACTGGGTCTCTGCTAGCCCTACTACCCTCCTGGTAGGGTTGTCTACCAGATTACTTATAATTAGATATCTGCAGGGACTATCTAGTGTCTTAGCCAGACTAGATACCAGTTCTACTGGTAGCCAGTGGTAGGGCTTTAAAACCATGGCTTAGTCAACTGGGTCTCCCCTAGCCCTACTCTCCTGGTAGGCCGGGATTGACCTTTTAAAACCCTTATGCTGCTGTTGGATAAATTTGCCAGTTCAAAATATAACCATTGTGAGATGACCTGTTGAACAGGTTTAGTTCTGTTTTGATGGATGGAGCCACACAAGCTATTCAAAGTTAAGTTTTGCATCCCCAGAGGGCAGTGCTGCCATCTATAGCTTACCTCCTAAACCCAGTCAGTGAGCCAGAGAATCAGGCTTGGCCATAACTATATAGTATATACATAGCGCCACACACTTGATGAGTCAGCCCGAGACTAGACCAGCCGTACTGAGTCATTGGTTATGCTACCCTTACATGCAGGGGTTCTCTTGAGGCGGCTAACACTATATTAGCCTCAATTTTAGGCATGTATATAATTATAATGTACATTGTATGCAGAGGTCTACTTTCCCATCAGTCTGTCAATACACACTGGTGAATTTATGCCTCGGAAAGACACATCCAAATAATAGCCATTCTGAGGAACTGCAACAGATTTATACATTTCATTTTTGGGCCTCCCAATTTTTAAGGGGGATCACAATATACTCATATTTCAACCATAAACATGTATCAATTCATCAAAATAAGGCATGATACCATTAAACAATATCATAGGAATTATAAGGAGATGAAAAAATTCTATAATAAGCTTGAGATTGAGATTTAAAAAAAATAAAAAACGATTTGGGTGTCCTGAGGGGTTCTTTTTATGGTTTGGGTGTCCAAAAAGGCACCCAGATGCCCTGCTGGCTAAGACCATGGCTTGAATAAGCTAACATATGTGTCAGAGTGGTTGCCCAACTTTTCCTGGTCTTTGTCACAGAGCAGGGACTAGAGACAGATGAGACACAATCACACAGTGTGACTGTCACTCTGTCCTGGCTCTGTTATTAATGAGAGTGGTGGTCTATTTACATACACATGATACAGCCAGGGGGAGGATTGGTACTGAGCACAGGAGGTCAAGCACTGATTATAGGGCAGGAGTAAGGCATGAATCCACACAATGGTTGAAGAAAAGAAATGCATCGGTCACATGAATATCACAGTAGACATATATATATATATATATATATATATATATATATATATATATATATATATATATTTTATATATATATATATATATATATATATATATATATATATATATATATATATATATATATATATATGTATATATATTAATTTATATATATATATATATATATATATATATATATATATATATATATATATATATATATATATATATATATATATATAGTTATATATAAATAGTTATATATAAATAGGTATGTGTGTGTGTATATATATATATATACTATGAATAGCAAAGCCTTTTTTATAATACCTTGATTATAGGACACAAAATTCTATAATTCTGTAGCACAGCACCCAGCAGGTATAAAGTGGGATCCTTGAATAAGACATCTATCTCTGTCCTACCTGTGTTCAAGGTCACCTGTCTCCCATTCATACCTCAAATGACCCTTTGCTCTGGTACTTAGGTAAATATGTTACGGATAAAGAACATCTATGTAAAACCTTTCAAGGGAATTTGTTCCGAAGATCAGATGGACCATTAGTCAAGCTAGTCTATATTTAACCTGTTCTACCCCAAGAGTACATATGACAGTCTATAATTAAATCTTTAGATGCTGAATATGGTTCAATACAGGCCCTGGGGACAGCTAGTCTATATTTAACCTGCTCCACCCCAGGGGGACTTGTGACAGTCTATAATTAACTCTTCACTTGCTGAATACTGCCATGCCAGTCTAATTGATATGGCACAGGCCCTGGGTACAGCTAGTCTATATTTAACCTGCTCCACCCCAGGGGGACTTGTGACAATCAATAATTCACACTTCACATGCTGAATACTGCCATGCCAGTCTATATGATATGGCACAGGCTCTGGGGACAGCTAGTCTATATTTAACCTGCTCCACCCCAGGGGGACTTGTGACAGTCTATGATTAATTCTTTATATATGCTGAATACTGCCCTTGGGACAGTCTATGTACCACAAAATCTGCCCCCTGAAAATTTGAAAATTTTCACCTCAATAAATATTCCAATGACGTTGTATACATATATATATGCCTTATATCAATAAGTAAATGCATGTTAAAACTGTTATCTGAATGTGTTGTTGTCTACCCTGAAAAATAGGACTCCCCAAAATTTCAATCATTAGAGTTTCTAAATGCTGGCTAAGAGCCTGGTACTGAGTAATGGTGTGTTGCAAGCTTGACACTAGAACTCATCGTGTGACACTTTCCTCTAGATCCCTCCACGCCCACACATGTTTTCCTTCTAAAAAGTCCATTGCTACTGCTACTCACAGTGACAGTGTATGTATATATATATATATATATATATATATATATGTTTTTTAACCCATACGCTGCTGGATGGTAATTTTGCCATTACAAAATGTTGCAAAACTCCTGAAACGTGATTGAACCCATGGCAAATGGGTACTCATCTGAGAGTACTCAGCGAGAGCTTTCAAGTGAATACCAACATGACAGGGTTTACAAGGGTTTTAAAAATCTTTGTTTCCTTGTGCTTTAGACAAAAGTTAAGCCTCAGCATTGGAAGGGTTAACCCTTCCAATGCTGAGGCTACTTTCCCCCAAAATACAAGGATGCAAAGATTTTTGAAAAACATCTAAACCCTGTCATGTTGGTTTTCATTGGATAGCTCTCGCTGAGTAATCTCAGATGAGTACCCATGTGCCAGGATTTCAGTTAATTTTTCAGTTTTTTGCCTCATATTATATTGGCCAAATTAGCATCCAGCAGCATGTGGATTAAAGCTAGCAACATCTACAGTGGGCAACAAAGTGTTCTCAGTCTAAAAAGGTCTATTTCTCCAACTGCTACTTATTGCGTATATATATTTATATGTTATAAACTTGCTGGCAACAATTTCTTCGGAAGGAGGGCTGCAACTCATCATTAGTCTAAAATAGATCATTTCTCCCACTGCTAGTCACTGCGTATGTATTTATACATCATAACACTCATAGCCTCCTTCAGTAGAGAGAAAGCTGTGTACCGAGACAGAGGAAAGCTCAACTAATTTCTGTTAGTATTATCCAAGCACGTCCCATTTAGAACTCAATCTGCATACTGTAGAAAGCTATACAAGGAGATACAAACACAACCTCTTTTAAAAGGTGAGTCTTTGACTAGTGGGCAGACGATTAATTGAAAACTCGAGCATTCGGTCGTGGCGAAGTAAGCTCGACTCGTTCGACAGACATTGACATAATCGATTATGGTCAAATGTAGTGTTTTAGTCAACATTTCTCCTTCAAATATTTTCCTCACTATGTTTTCAGCTGTAACATTTTATCTAAACTGTCAGACTGCTTTTGGCTGTTCTGAGCATTAATGGGTTAAGTTCTTGTAATAATTCAGCTTAACTGACACCTTGAATTTAGTTCAAGCCACACTGGTGTGAGGGTCATGTATAAGTGCTGGTAGCTATGGCAACTAAACTTTGTCAGTATATAGGGCGTAAACAAACCCCGTTTTCCACAAGACGTTGCGAAAGCTTAAGCCCAGGACAGAATTCAAAAAGGTAAGTCATTTTTGATGTGATTACAGTACACATTAGATCTTATATTTTCAGTACCGGACTAGGATAGAATTTTTTTTAAACAGGGCTGGTAAATAGGCCTGCATTCATAGGATTTGGTTGAATCTCTGGAACTAGATCACTGAGTGCACATGCTGTAACCGTGTTTTGGTACGTAAAACCAGCCATTTTTGCTAGGGTATCTTATCTACTAGGCCAGTAGGGTATCTTACAAAATTCATTTAGTCAGAAAATTAGCAACCTTTACGGAGCTACCTTTAACTGAGCATCTATGGCATTCACTCTAGATAACCCATTACTACTTAAGAGGTCCTCTAATAATTGTCGTCTGCATATATGACACTTTTGTTAATAACTTTGGAATTAAGAACGATTTTACAAAATATTTGAAGGAGTGTTGCTCTTGAAGTTCTGAATAATATTTCTCCTTCAAATGTTTTCTCATCTTTGCTTCTGCCTGCAAAATTTCATCGAAATTGCCAGGCTGCTTCTGGTCACTGTGAGCACTTATGGGTTAACCCATTAATGCCCACAGCAGCCAAAACTGCCTGTTGATTTTGCGAAAAATCTTGCAGGCAGAAGCCAAGTTAGAAAAATATTTGAAGAAGGAATGTTATTCAGAATAATACCAACAATTCTCCTTCAAATATTTTGCAAAATCATTCTGAATTCAAAAGTAATTATCAAAAGTATCATAGATCCAGACAAAAGTTTCCAGTGAATCTCATAAGCATTAATGGGTTAATAGTACTCATTTGGAATTTCTCTAGAAAAGTTACAACCACCAACACCAACCACTTCCCTTTAACCCATTAATGCTTAAGATTTTCTATAGGTTTAACACTTACATCACTGTGGTTACTTTCGTCCAAAGCCCAAGGTTGCAAACATTTTTGAAAACAATCTAAACCCTGTTATAAATGCTGGTATTCATCGGATAGCTCTGGCTGAGCACTCTCAGATGAGTACCTATTTGCCAGGGTTTCAGTCTTTTATCAGCTTTTTTGCATCATTTTGTATTGGCCAAATTAGCCACCAGCAGCATATATTGGGTTAACCCTTATGCTGCTGGTGGCTAATTTTGTCAATACTAAATAATGCAAAAAAACTGAAAAATGATTGAAACTATGGTAAATGGGTACTCATCAGAGAGTACTCAGCGAGGGCTATTCAATAAATACCAACATGACAGGGTTTAGATGGTCTTCAAAGTTTTAAATGATTTTGTGCCTTGGAAGTAAGTAGCCTCAGCATTGGAAGGGTTAAGTAGACTGATGCACATCTCATTGGTTTTGTTGACTCAGACGAGGGTGCAATGCTGTATAAATAGCTGCTGGGCATACCTGTGATATGTACAGTCAGACAGAGACTACTGTAGATAGATGTGTTATTCTAACCATTGTAATGATGGAATACCAAGTATTTAACCCTTTAGTCTGTATCAGATATAACAAGCATCAATAGATAGATTAGATACTCATTGAGTTGCTTGAATTAGCAGAATACCTTTATCTAGAGGTTGTTATTACAGGTGAACTTGGATATGACAGACCACTGTATGACAGATTTTTGCATATGACGGACAATATGCTTGGTCCCAGTCTGATGCATATCAAGTATTTGTCATATGTATATGACAGATTTTGCATATGACAAACCAATTTTCCTGGTCCCATTAAGTCTGTCATGTACCAAGGTTTGCCTGTACAATGATCTAAATTTCATGAGGGTGATTCAGTCAGGCCTAAAAAAAGTTTGGTTCCTATTACGCTACCCTACCTAATTTTTGTCCCCTACCCTTAAGTTTTTTTTGCCAATCCTACTGAAAAATGAAATTTTCCTACCCAAAAATAGCCTTGCTGTCCTAAATATCAATTCTCCAACCGTTAGATTATCAGTTTCTGGATGAACAGAAGTACAATTACTGTATATAAAGACAATTACAACAAGGCAAACTTTTATTGAAGCCATCCAAGTGATCCAACTCCAGGTTTACAATAAAAGAATGAAATTAATAAGAAAATTCCCTACCTACCCTACCTATATTTTTTTAGACGTAATAGGAACCAAACACTTTTTTTGGGGCCTCAACTACAAGGATTTCATTTTCATTGTGGCCTTCAGAATACTGAGATCCTAGCATTAGTGAGTTAAGAAATAGTGAGAATAGTATGTTAACCTATAGTGGTACCCAGGGGAAGTTAGGCCAAGAAAAAAATATTGTTTGTTTCCTGTAACGCTCTGAAAAAAATAGGGTAGGTAGGTCGGTAAAAACTTTTTTTTGGATTATTATTTTGGTTAAAAATGTGTGTTTTATGTATGTTTTACGTTGATTGGGAGTTGGGAGGGCGAAAAAACTTAAGGTTAGGGATTTTTTTGAATAAAAACTTGTTAGGGTAGGGTTACAGGAAACAAGCAACTTTTTTTTAGGCCTTAGTATTCACACTGCATGAGAAGTATGCTGTAAACAGCCAAGCTGTTGCCAGCATGTATGTGATATATTGACATGTGTGGGATTACAAATCAGCTGAATGGTCTCTGCTGGTATGATAATGTCTGAGAGGAAAGAGTGGGTTTGACTCTGTGGGTACTTACTTATTGTTGTTGTTCTGAAGAGATTCTCTGGCAGGGAGTGTGCACTGTGTATTATTTTACAAAATATATGAAGGGGAGTTTTAGCAGGGAAGTATCCATTCTCCCTGTTTTAAGAAGAAAAAAATCTGGCCCTGAAAATTGAGAAATTCTGACTCTACCAGAATAAAAATCGCACTCTGTCAGAGCAGATTTTTTCTGGCTCTGCGAGGGGACAAAAAAGTACTAAATTTATCTGGTCAAAAAAGGATACCCCCCCCAGAATATCAAATGGTGTGCCCCTTTTGGGATGTTTATGGGTTAGAACATAAGGAGCAACTTGTAAGAATTATAGGAAGGAAAAGATGCTGTGTAATCTTGAGAAGACAACAACACGGCTGTCTGTCATCCTGTGTTAGGCTAACCAGCCCTGACAGCTACTGCGACTGGGGAGGATTAAACCAAAGTTAGTAGGGAAAATGTCTTGTCTCCGGCAAAATGTATTAGAACTACAACAGCCTCTGAGGGACTGTATGACCCACTTTCTAGATATAAGGTTTTATCATTTTCTTTACTCAAGCCACTTATGCCTGCAGCGCCAGAAGAGAGAGAGAGAGAGAGAGAGAGAGAGAGAGAGAGAGAGAGAGAGAGAGAGAGAGAGAGAGAGAGAGAGAGAGAGAGAGAGAGAGAGAGAGAGAGAGAGAGAGGGGGGGGAGGGAGGGAGAGAGATAGAGAGAGAGAGAGAGAGAGAGAGAGAGAGAGAGAGAGAGAGAGACAGAGAGAGAGAGAGAGAGAGAGAGAGAAATAGAGAGTGAGACAGACAGAGACAGAGAGAGAGAAAGACAGACAGAGAGAGAGAGAGAGAGAGTAGTTCGTAAAACTTGGTTTCAACCCCTCCCCCTCCAGCATGTGTATACTGTGCTAGATATAGGTTAGGATAGGGACTAGAAGAGGATGGGAGGAACACACTGTAAATATCCTCGCCACTTAGCGTTGCTCAGCTATTCTGGTCCCAGCTCCTCTCTTCCACCAGTAGAACCTGCCAGAGCTCACAGGGCTTCACCATCCCACAGAATCATACACATGGATGATTCTGCGATGGCACTTGAAAATAACTTCGCCGAAGATTAACCCTTTTGATGCTGGGGCCAGTTGCACCAACGTGACTCTGAGGCTCAAACTCAGGCTCAAGTCTCAATTTGATTGTCTACAACAATAGCACCTATTGTTGTAGACAATCAAGTTGAGCCTTGAGCCTAAGTTTGAGCCTCAGAGTCACGTTGGTGCAACTGTCCCCTGCTGACTAATTTTGCCAATACATAAATTATGCAAAGCAAGAAGCTGTTAAATGACTGAAACCCTGGCCTTGCATATGGATACCCATTTGAGAGTATATAGATAGATAATCTTTATTTCAAGTCGGTAGTAATTTTTTACTTAGTAAACTCAAGAAAGAGAGAGTGAGAGCTATCAAATGAATACCAATTTAACCTCCAAAAGTTAAAAAGAGTACCATAGAAATGGACTATGACAGAGGAGGGCTCAAGATGGTTAACATTTACAATTTTGAAAAAACTCTAAAGGTTAAATGGTTAAAGCAACTGTCAACAAAAACAGATGCATGGACTATAATTCCAAACCACTATCAAATTCTTGATGTATTGAGATTTGGGAAAGAATTCCCTAAACATTTAATTGGTACCATCAACAACCCTTTTTGGGCATCAGTGGTTAAAGCCTTTGACTTCTTTCAAGATAAACTATCAAACAAATTGGAGAAAAATGTTTTCTCAGAGCCCCTCTGGTACAATGACGCAATCAAACTAGAATATATACAGTTGTGGGACAGAAAGGGACTTAACAGTCTGGGTGATCTATTTACAGACTTTGGCGAATTTAAGACCAGACAAGCTCTTAATGAAAATTACAAGTTGAACTTGAATTTTATTGACTTTCATAGACTTGTCAAGTCCATCCCCAAAGAATGGGTAAATGAAATCAAGGATAACTTTATAGAACCAGCTGAAGAGTCACCCTGGTGTCCGATGTTCTCGCGCTTAATCATGGCAAACTCCAAAAAGCACCCAATTGTAAAAAAAATTATGCTTAAGGAGAATGTTACAATACCCACAGCTGAAACTGCTTGGGAAAGACATATCTTACTCCCCGACAGGGAAGAATTTTGGCCATCAACTCACCTTATCCCGCACAGACTTATTAGAGATATCAATCAGAGAATTTTGCAATACAAAATTATTCACAGAATGATATCAACTAATAAGAAACTGTATCTATATGGGATTAAGGACTCAAACAAATGTGAAAAGTGTGAGGAGGAAGAAGAAACCATCACACACCTATTTTGTGATTGTTCAAAAACTTGTCCAATTTGGAAAAAAATTGTTGATTGGCTAAACTCCCTGGGGTATAGATTGGGGTACTTCACGGATGTGCAAATTCTATTTGGAGACCAGAGATTTGACCCCATCATTAACAAAATAATTATTGCTAGCAAGTACTTGATCTTCAAACAAAAAGCAAAAAAAACGGAGTTTGAATTCAAGAAACTACTTTTCTTTCTAAAATCAGAAAGTGAAATTGAGAGAAGTATTGCTACCAATAATAACCAACTAAAAAAATTCTGGGGTCTCTGGTCTCCTATATGGAAAAGTATTAAAAATCCTGCACACTATGGATAACATATTTATTTGTACAGATAAGATTATGACTTTTATGTATATATGTGATATTTATTGCAACAACTACTATTTATACATTTGCAGCACTAAGGTGCTCCTCTGTCTCTGATCTCCACAAGACAATTATGGATAAATAAAAACCAGTCGCCTTGTCAGTGGACTTGGTGCGCGAATTATAAAAAAAATGAATACCAATATCATTATGACCCTTATCAAAGATCTTTGCATCCTTGTGCTTTTGAGGAAAGTAGCCTCAGCATTGAAATGGTGTGTTTGGTAGATTTCTCTGTGAAGAACTGTGCTATCTCGGTCAGGCCACCAAGCCAGTGTGTTGACGCGGTGCAGCAGGCATTGTTATATGACACCCTGCTCTCCCTCCAATGGCCTCCATCCTCAGCCTCTCAGAGGTCCACACCCACTTCATAGGCTGAGGCTCTGCCGAAGGAAGGAATGGGTTTTTGCGCAGCTTTCAACAGCTTAGGTCATATTGTGATGAGACATAACTTCATTAGAACACATTATGAATCTGTGGCAAGTCTAGTAGGAAACCTGCAAATGCAAACCTTGAAAAAATGAGTTGTTGTTTACTGTTTTGAGAGGCGAAATCTGTGACCTAGTTGAATACCATGTTTCCAGGAGACCTGCACTGCTCTTTATCATATGTGTTTGCCCTCAGGGAAAACCATCCTCCCTGGGGATCCATTCCATCATGTTACCCCCACTGGGATGTCATATGTGTATATTATAACAGTAATCTTCTAGACCTGGCCTCCTGCCATGCTGGATACTGAATCCTTGACTGTCAAGGCCCTCAAGGGCACTCGACTGGTAGATATACCCACAACTAGCATGTTTGTATGCTAGTTGAAGTGCCAAAAGACATCCGACTATTTTAGCAGTGCCTCTAACAAAAGCATATTTTGTAAAAATATTTGAAGGAGAAATGTTTATCCAAACTCAACGTACAACTCTCCTTCAAATATTTTTTGAACTAGTGTTTAATTTGTAAGTTATTTTCAAAAGTATCATAGATGCAGACGACAATTTTCCTTGGGCAACTCTGGCATGAGAGGGTTAAGTAGGATGCTTATATGGTGGTTGATCAAGCATTTTCAATGATAACTCAGATCTAGAGGGCAATTGTTGCTAAGCATTTCAGCTGCTGTGAGCATTAATGGGTTAAGCTTAATTTTCCAGTCACTAAAGAAAGCAAAAACTCATTCAAGAAGTGTTTACTATGACCTGTACAACAACTAAATGTCAAACGTTAACCAATCTCCTTCAAGTATTTTGTGGCTATATATTTTGAAATTTGTTGATGGTACATAGGAAACTGGAGCACCCAGGGAAACCCCCGCCTTACCCAAAGTCACTGGTAACTTTTTCCATATTAAGTGGATTTGAACACATGCAGTGCTGTGTACTTAAATTTAATCCTTCCAATGCTAAGGCTACTTTCGTCCAAAGCACAATGTTACAAAGATTTTTGATAACCATCTAAACCCTGTCATGTTGATATTCATTAGATAGCTCTCATTGAGTACTCTCAGATGAGTACCCATACACCAGGGTTTCAGTCCATTTTCAGGATTTTTTGCATCATTTTGTATTTGCTAAATTAGCCACCAGCAACATAAGGGTTAATTTCTAAGTTATTTTCAAAAAATGCAAAAGTGCAGACGATTCAAAGCGATCTCCAGACATGAATGAGTTAAATTACCTACATCAATACATGTCATGTTTTTCTGGGCAGGAGCCACCAGACAGCTAGCACAAATAGAGGCCAGTGCAGAAGTCCATGAAACATGTGGTACTCATCACGGTCACATATCTCACCACTGTAAACAGTAAACAACAACTCAATCTGTCAATATAGGGGTTTTCTTAAGCATCATGTAGAAATCATCTTAACCCTTATGCTGCTGGTGGTTAATTTAGCCAATACAAAATGATGCAAAAAACCTAAAAAATGACTGAAACCCTGGCACATGGGTACTCATCTGAGAGTACTCAGTGAGAGCTATCCAATGAATACCAACATGACAGGGTTTAGATGGTTTTCAAAAATCTTTGCGTGCTTGTGCTTTGGACGAAAGTAGCGTCAGCATTGTAATGGTTAGGCATCAAGTAGAAAAATATTATTTCTTGGATTGCTACAACACAAACAAAGCCTTTCCATAGAATTTTAGGGTGTCCTGATGGTATGTGTAATTTTCAAGGGTACGGGTGCCAAATGATGACCGTACACCCTGCTGGCTAATGCCCTGGTGACCTCACTCTCACCACATCATGGGGTCAGCCTATTTTCGTGTTCATTTGGCTGAGATCCATTTACACATCAACAAGAGTCTTAGCCAGGATTTTAAAAATGCCTGTCTGCTCTGAAACAGCAATCACAGAATTTCGGCCTGGCCAGATTCAGATACTCCTCCTTCTGCAAATCCTTACAACAACCACATTCAACAGCAGGCCTTTTGCATCAAAAAAGGCTATGTTTTAGAAGAGGGTTCATTGGAAAAATATTTGGTTATTTCCTCTGAAAAGAAGTCATTATATTGAACAACCACATTTTTTGTGAGGAAATTCTTAAAATCTCAATTTCAAGTACAAAATCGATTTCCCCCCCCCCCCTCAATATGATTCCCACGGCATTGCATTTAAGGATATTATACTTTATTTCAATAAGTAAATAAATGTTTATGGTTATAAGCTTGAGAATATCGAGGTCACCCTTGAAATGGATGCCCAAAAGCTTTACAAAATTTTGCCAATTTTGAGCACCCTGGCCAAAGATATATAGGGTTAAGAGACTAGAATCATAGGGTACTCATCTGACAGTACTCAGTGATAGCTATCAAATGAATACCAACATGACCGGGTTTAGATGGTTTTCAAAAATCGTTGCATTCTTGTGCTTTGGATGAAATTAGCCCGAGCATTCGGAGGGTTAACCATTCCAATGCTGAGGCTACTTTTGTACAAAGGACAATGCTAATTTTTGAAAATCATTCAAACCCTGTCCTGTTTACAAGTATTCATTGGATAGCTCTCACTGAGTACTCTCAGATGAGTACACATGTGTCAGGGTTCTAGTCATTTTTTACTTTTTTTTGTATCATTTTGTATATGTAAAATTAGCCATGAGCAGCATAAGGGTTTTAACCCATTAACACTCAGAGCAGCCAAAACAGGCCTGGCAATTTTGGAAATGTTTTACCTACAGAAGCATTTTCTGGAAAACATTTGAAGGAGAAATGTTGATCAGAGTCAAACAACGACTCTCCCTCAAATATTTTGTTAACTTTTGCTTTATTCCCAAGTTATTATCAAAAGTATGAGAGTAGCAGACGATACTTTCTAGAGTATCACTGAGTGTGAATGGGTTAAAAGAGAGTAGAAGTGTGGATATCCTGTGCACATGAGACGTCCAATTTCATAGTGACTAATGGGTGACAGTGCATGCCTTTGTAACCACACAATGCTTGCCACCTTGGGGGAAATGGACCGCATACCTCGCGAATAAAGGCGGAAGATCAGATTTGACATTGACAAATGAACAATTTTCTGCTGCTTTCATTTTTTATATGTATGTCACATTTCAGGTCAACTATATGAAGATGTTTTAGCTTCTGGCCCAGGTATAAGGGCAAGTCTGTTTACCCTGGCAAAAATAGCATCCTAGTAGGTAGGACGCTTTGCTGGTGTGGTTCATGAAACACTGACACTTTTCCATGATTGAAAATCCAGGTTCATATTAAATTTCAGGTCAAATATTTGAAGAAACTTGAGCTACAGGCTCTGTTAGGCCTAAAAAAAGAAATAGTTTGAAATAGTTTGTTTCCTGTAACGGCCTGAAAAAAAATAGGGTAGGTAGGTCAGTAAAAAAAAAAAATTTTCATTGTTTTTTTGGTCAAAAATGTGTGTTTTCTGCATGTTTTACGTTGTTTGGAAGTATGGAGGGCGAAAAAAACATTAGGGTAGGGATTTTTTTGAATAAAAACTTGTTAGGGTAGGGTTACAGGAAACAAGCAACTTTTTTTTTTAGGCCTAAGTGCATCCTCTTTGCCCTAGCAAGATTAATCAATGAAACTCGTCTATGATTGAATGGATATCAAATACCTACAAGGACCTTTTGTTGACATTATATAGGCTTTTACATTTATTGATGGTAAAATGTGCACTTATATATTTAATATTTTAAGATAAACTTTTGCTGGGCAAAGTGAATATGGTCCGTTCAAAAAATCATCTGAATGCCAATATAACTTCTGCAAATACTATGCAGGGAATTGACCTTAACCCTTATGCTGCTGGTGGCTAATTTGGGCCAAACAAAATTATGCAAAAAACCTGAAAAATGACTGAAACCCTGGCACATGGGTACTCATCTGAAAGAACTCAGCAAGAGCTATCCAATGAATACCAACATGACAAGGTTAAGATCCAAAATAATGCATCCTTCGTGGAGACCCAAGGTTCCCAAAACTTCATAGCCCGATAGAAAATTTTATAGACCCATTAAAAAACAAAAACAATAACGAGCATCCTCGGTTATCCTAAATGACACACACACACACACATATATATATATATATATATATATATATATATATATATATATATATATATATATATATATATGGGCAAAGTCAAGTTGTTACGGAGTCACAGATTTGCTGTTCACTGCTAAATAACAGTTTTATTAAAAAGGCATTGATATAAAGTTATATATGGTTAGAAAGGGCTTGTGAAGTACTTTATTATGGTATAAAATTCATTTTCATAAAAAAAGAATTTGATGGTTAAAAAGTGAAAAAACATGCCCGTTACGGAGTCACGGAAAATTACCACCTGTTTTTCAAGGTTTTAATCAAATATCTTTTTCTTGCTGTTGCAATTAGATACTCTAAAAGTAAACTCAATATGTAGATAGATAAACTTGTTTTTAACAACATAAGACAAAAATTTAGTCATAATTGTTACCAAAACTGGTTTTATTGAAAAAAACATTACTGAAGGTTGCGTTACGGAGTCACACTCACCAAACGTTACGGAGTCACATATTCATAATAATGCACAAAACTCTATCAAATGTTGTTTAATTTGGTCCAATTACCATGAATTACTCTAAAAGAAAACTCAATCTGTAGATAGATAAACTTGTTTTAAACAACATAATACAATAGTTTAGTTATAATTGTTACCAAAACTGGTTTTACTAAGAAAAACATCATAGAAAGTCATGTTAAGTTGTTACAGAGTCACGGTCACCAAATGTTACAGAGTCACATATTCACATTAATGCACAATACTCTATCAAATGTAGTTTTATTTGGCAAATGAATATAAGAAATGAATGTAAAAGTGAATATTTCTTGCAAGAAGACCTAACAAAGTGTATTAAAATCAGACAAAATTTTATTTTGCACCTGCTTTTCACCATAGTGAGGTGCTGTTGGACTGCTTTGTAAAGGTATTTAAGTATAGACAGGAAAGGTTTGTCTCTTAACAAGCTAACAGGATAGGGATGTATGGGATGTTAGGTGTCTGGGACGCTTCCTTTTTCTGACATTACACATAGCAATCGTGGCTACATTGTTACTAATTGCATAAATGGTACGATTTCCCATGTAGCAATAAACATATGAGTTGATCTGTCCTGTGGGACTGGATTACCTACAGCTGTTACTACGACTGATCCAATTGTTTACAGTTAGCCACCCGGCCCACCCCTCTGCCCTTCCTTATTTAGTGGCTTCCTATTGTCTGGATTAGTGCATACCTTTGCATTGTGAATATTGATGAGGTTAATCTTAAAAAGGCGCTCAAGGTCACATTCATTCAGAATTTCAAGAGGAAAACATGTCATTGTCCATCACTGAGAAAAGCAGAAAAACAGGGAAAAGATCAGAGCTAATGAGCTATGAGAGAATGGCAGTGAAGGATCGGATAAGAAAACAGAAAACAGATCAAAAAGCAGAATGCACCAGAACTGACAAAGGAACAAATTGTAGGAAAGATAGAAAGAGAGGTAAAAAGAAAGCACAGAGAGAAGAAAAGAAGCTGTTGGAAAAGAAAAGTTGTGTACTACAGAATAAACTAAAACTTCCTCTTACTCCACATGCTCACTGGGAAAGGTGATATATTTAGTCTGGCCTACTATGCCTAAGAAGCAGCTTTGCTAGACAGCATGATCAAAAAACTAACTCCTTCTAAAAGGAAAGTTGCTGTACATCACATTCAGGACCTTAACTAAACACCTCAGCCTTAGCAAATCCACCTACCTCACCATTATGTTATAAATACAGGTGGATAGGATGAGGCAGAATTGGATGGAATCACATAATTCTCTTCAGAACAAACTCTTTATTTTGTGAGATTATGGGTTTGCGTAGACTCAGAATAACATGGTTATGAAAATAATTATGCCATGTATTTTCTTAAGGTCATAAAATAGTACTAAATTGTGTTCTTAAGAAATGAGTTTTACCCACCTTAAATGCCCCTTGACATACATGTGACTCCGTAACGTTACGGAGTCACACATTTCACTCCCAATAAAAACCTCTAAAAAAATAATTTTCCAAGAAACAACTTGTATCAGATTTAAAAGGGTCCCTTAAAGCTTTCTTTCACCAAGTTTGGTATTTTTATGTTAGGGTTAACACTTAGAAAATTAAAAAATACCTGTTTTTTGCGTTACGGAGTCACATGTTACGGAGTCACATATCACCTAATTTTAAATTTATGAAAAAACACCTTTTTATTTCATAAAAGTGTGTGAATGTTTAAAGGATGATTATAAGTCTCATTAATAACCCATAAACTGCATAGGTAGCCTTTAAATCAAATTAAATGACCAGCAGTACTAGATTGTGTTAAGTAGGGTTAGTGTTAGTTATAAACATTTTGTGTGATTACCAAAACGTCCTTGAATAAATCCTTAATTTCTCTTTTATTTCAAAAAAAAATTAAAATCTAAATACATATCCAGAAACTAGAGATTATAAGCTTTCCAACCATATAAGACACCAAACAGTTTGATGAAGTTCATTTTTTGCCCTAGATGATAACTCTTGCTTGACTTTGCCCATATATATATATATATATATATATATATATATATATATATATACACACACTGCTTTTAGTATTGTTATTCTTCTGAGCATGACCTAAAAATGTCAATCTTTTCTTATAGTCAGTCGGGCTACAAAGGCAAATATTCTTATAGCCCGAAACAATTTTCTGTAGCCTCAGGCTATCGGGCTAGTGTCTAACTGGACCCCTTACTAGAATATTGCACTTGTTTCTAGTAAGTCAAGGTGTTGCTGGCAGCGAAAGCTCAATCTCAGACTCCCGCTGAGAATTTGTTGTTTGTGAAATCGTTGTTTTCAAGTTACTTAAGCTATGTAATACTTCACTTGTGCCTATAATATCTTTGACCGCTTTCTGACCCTAGACGCAATGTTCATCCCCTAGGTGCGCAGCTCCGCAAAAAGTGAAACGGTAGCGAGTGTAGTTAACTGAACGTCGGAAAAGCAAGTTCCTATCATTAGCAAAATTGGACAGCGATGCCACAAAGTTAACGACATGTAAAGGCGTATTGATATAATTACTATTGTTCATTTATTTGAAAAGGCATTAGCTTAATAGATCAAAAACAATTTTTCAGCTATTTTGGCGCTCCTAATTGGGTTCTAACGGCATTTGGGTGATGTAGAGCCTAGATAGACAAGCAGTTTAACCAGGCATTAAAAACCCAGAGGGGTCAAAAGAGGCCTGATGATTTTGGAAATATATTACTAACAAAAGCAATTTTTGGAAAGATTTTCAATGGGAAATGTTAACCAGAAGTCAAACAACAAGTCTCCTTCAAATATTTTGTGAACTTTCGCTTTATTCTTAAGTTATTTTCGGAAGTATGAGAGAAGCAGATGATACTTACTAGAGGAACTATGAGTGCAAATGGTTTAGAACTTTGGAGAAGTTTCAACATCTGTCGGACATGGTATACCTAGATACTGGGCTTATCTTTTTAACCTATTTGTGCCTGAAAATCTACTTGACAAGCATCGTCTGGAGTCTGTACCTGTCATGATTATGAAAATAAGTTTGGAATAAAGCATAAATTAGCAAAGTATTTCAAGAAGAGTTGTAGATAGAGTTCTGATGTACATTTCCTCTTCAATATTTTCTAAATATTGCTTTGGTTATAGAGATATCACCAACATTGTCAGGCGGTTTTGGCTGCTAAATCGCCCCATGATGAAACCCTTGAAACCCTCCATAAGTTGACCACCCAACTTATTTTCATGAACCACTTTGGGTTCATTATAACTGAGTAGCTGTACTATTGTGAGACATGGACCAGTCTAGAGAAACAGGATGTGAATGGCTTAACCCTTCAGCTGCTGGTGGCTAATTTGTTCAACATTAAAAGATGACAAAAAACTGAGAAATGACTGAAACCATGGCAAATGGGTACTCATCTGACAGTGCTCCGCGAGAGCTTTCCAAGGAATACCAACATGACAGGGTTTAGATGGTTTTCAGAATTTTTCTGCTTTGATGTGCTTTGGACGAAAGTAGACTCAGCATCAGAAGGGTTTCATCGCCCCTGATGAAACGCTAGAGACCCTAGTCACCCTACATGGGATGCCCACCCTATGGCTGTTTACATGACCCATTGTGGTCAGTACTGACTGTGTCTAGCTGTACCATTGTGAGACACTGAATGTTTACACACTGATAACACACTGTGGACCTCCTGTATATATTTGTATTTAGCCTCTGAACCAAGCATTCTATAAATGGGATATACCAGAATTGTTTACAAACACTACACTAAAGGGCTTGAGCTCGGATTTCGATAGCCTAGCTACTAGGTGTCACTATGTTTTACTTTATTATGTATGCCTGCACAATATACTACATAAGGGCTTGTGGCCTACTGTTGGCCAATAAGTTCACACAAATGACACACAAGGGGGTTGTATAGGCATGCTTCCAAGTCCAACTACCCTTCTAGTATTTATAGAGTTTTAGTCCCGATGGAGAATTCTTCAAATATTTTCTTAATTTTCATTTTTAAAGAAAGATTTCACCAAAACTGTCAGGAGATTTTAGCTGCTACATGCAAGAAAGAGTTTAAAAATCTGTATATAAAGTGTGTATTGGTGACTGACGTAGTTTTCCTCTCATTTCAGATATAACCCAACATGGCTAAGGTGGGCAAGAAGTCGGAATACGACGATCTGGACTTTGACGAGCTCTTGGCTAAACTCACACCCGAGGAGATCGAAGAACTCGCCAACGATATAGACCCCGATGTAAGTATTGTAACCTAGGGAAAGGTTCTGGTACTCAATACAATACCAAATACTGATACTGTAGAACACACATATGATGCGTGTCCCAAATATAGCAAATTTGGGAGTTTTGGCATCATAGCCTATCTTTATGTTAGCGACGGAAGCCGCCGCTGACAGCGCCAAAGTACAGAAAAAAAAGTACAGCGTTTTTATATATAGCAAAGCGGAACCACACGCTATGTATGCTATATATAAACAGACGCGTAAATTGTGTGTTCTACAGTATTGAATGGGAAAAAAACTATTGTATTTAAGAAGTTATGTATTTTGTCATTAGCCAGGATTTTTAAAAAAAATCTCCAAAACAGCAATACCAAAAATTCTGCCTGTCCAAATAAAGCTATTTATCTACTTCGAATCCTTTTAACAATTTCATTTAATTGCACATTGTGTTGAAATGGGCAATTTAAATGTCAACTATGTCTTAGAAGATGGTTAGTTGGTAAAATATTTGGTTACCGCCCCTGAAAAGTCATAATTGAAAATTCTTCATAGAAGTTTTTGTCTGTCCAAAAAGGAGGTTTACAGGAAATTGCTTGTCCAAAAGACAGGCAGAACGGGTCACGGCTAAGTCCCCATCTGTACTAGGGATGTCATTGATAGTCGACAAATCGATAAATCAACATTTTCAATTTGTCAATTAAATCGAATCGAATGATTGGGTATCGAATTGAAATAATCGATATTCTGTACCCCAAAAATGGCTATGATTATGAATAAAAAAATACACTTTTCCCAGACATTTTCCTGTTAAATTAACACAAAGTGAAACTTGGACTAAATAGTGAAGTATTTCTCTGACTTTTGTAAGAGAAATTGAAAGGAATGGTGTATTTTACTCAGGCATATAGCCAAGACACAAGGTATCAAACTGAATCGAATTGAATCGATATATTGGAAAGAGTACAGCAATTTATCAAATCGAAAAAAAAATGGATATGGATGACATCCCTTTAAATAATTGTGCCCTACGAGCACGTTACGTATCAAATCTAATAGCTTTTGAGTCCACATCTGTAGTTGTTGTTTAGCATATCAATGACATCACTAGTCTGTACCCTAGAGATAGATTAAAGAACTCTCCACTGATGTTAGTACTGTGACCTGGGAATAGGATCCTACAATACCAAATAGTGATATTGAATGGGAAAAAGTCATTTTATCAAAAAAGTTATGTATTTTGTCAAGTCATATTTTCTGATATTTTAATTCTAGAGATGAAAAGAGTTCATTTCGTGTAGCCTTTGAAGAGCAGTCCTCTGTTGAATAAAGAAAGGGATGCAGTAAATTTAACCCATTAATACTCACAGTGGCAAAAAGCAGTCTGACTATTTTGATAAAATCATGCAACCAAAAGCATAGTTAGAAAGATATTTGATGGAGAAATGTTCATCAGGACATTAGCAACAACACTCCTTCAGGTATTTTGTAAAATCATTCTCAATTCTCAGTTATCGTTAAACGTATCTTATATTCAGAAGACAATTTCCAGAGGAACTCCTAAGCATTATTGGGTTAATAAAATGTCAATCATAGCTTGTTATATATCAAATTTTGATCGAAGATCAAATTTCTAATTCAGTGTAGCATTGATTTGAAGCAGATGTCACTAAAAATTATTCAGATAATTTGTTTGAATATACAGATGCTGCTTTTAGAAGTTGCAGATGTCAGTATTGTGACATTTGTTTAATAAACAATTTAGTTTGAGATGACCTTTGCTTTTTAGGTGATTCATCTCTGGTATTTTTTCACTTATCTCAGTTGCCTGGCGTTCCTCAAGCACGGGAAAGAAAGTTTGCTTATTATCAGCAAAATTTCCGAAGCTGACAGTATTAGATTTAACAAAATTAAATCCCTGGGAGGCAGGCAGTATCGTTAGAATTATTGTTAAAGTGCGGAATTGTTAAGAAAATATCGATATTTTAACGTATTGTGGATATTTTTTTTATGAAAGGAGGATGTCACCATGATCATTCTCTCTTTGATTTTTTAACCCTTCCAATGCTGAGGCTACTTTCGTCCAAAGCACGAAGATGGGGCATTTCACAGTAATTGGTCTGCAGACCTCAAATTTTCAAAATGGATTTATGATATTCTTTCAACTTAGTTAAAAAAGAAAACATTCTACGGTTCATGAATCTATGATTATTTTTTTTCTGACTTAAGTATATTTGGAGATATCGCAGTTTTAATCCAAAGTTCTGTATTCCACAGGGTGCGAACGGGTCATTTGAAAATTTGAGATATTTCAACTATATTTCTATATTTTTACTAATCACTTTAACAGACATGATGATTTATGGCTATGTAATCAAATGATTATGGAAAAATAGTAGAAATATTTCAAAAGCATACTTTGATGGCCTGTCCTAGATGCAGATGTCCCGTTCGCACCCTTTCAACTTCCAAAAGTTTTGATATCTTTAAAACTAGACATGTCATTTAAAAATCAATAAGGAATCTCCTCCTATCCACTATATACTACATTATGAGTTATTAGAAATGTGTATTAAAGGGCAAATGCACCATCAGAAAGATTTAGGTTCAAAATGATCTTTTACATGTCACCTTTCAAATAAGACCTCCCCCGAACCTGTCCTCTCCAGCACTACTCAGTTATAGCTTACAGAAGTTCAGCAAGCAACAGTCCTAAGGCAGCTATACAGGGCCTCCATGCATCCCAAGATGCACTCTGTTTTTGACACCTTCTAAGCACCAGCCTGTGTCACTAGTGCTTCAGAGATAGCAGTAGCAGAGAAGCCTGCATGGATTTCCCTTACTTGCTAATCTTTATTCCTGGCTCATCCCTGATCACAATTTTTGGAAGCAAATAAAACTTCAAGAAGTAAAACTTACATAGTATGGCAGAATTGAGCAATTCAGGAATTTGGAGGAATGGAAATATCTGACTCACCTAGGGAACTTCTCCCTTAGACGCACATGATCCTTTACTCAATGGTGCCAGGTTCTTTACTCAAAGATAGCATCTTGATAACAGGAAGTGAAGGAATACACATACTAATAAGTCCTACACTATTCCCATGAGTAACTGCTAACTGACACAAGTGTTGCAATTTCCTGTAAGTGATTAGCACAAACTGATTTCATAGCAATTAGGAAGTAATGGTTTCTACCCAACAATAAGCTACAAATCAAAGACAAGCCACATAGTATAACTTCCAAGGATTGTTGGAATATACAATAGGAAATTGAAGAAGTTCAATCTTTGGGAATTGTGACAACTTATTGAAAGCCAGTAATGAAAATCTAAGCAGGAAAGGGGAGCCCAGCCCCCTATTACTGCTATCTCTTAAGCACTAGTGACACAGGCAGGTGCTTAGAAGGTGTCAAAAACAGAGTGCATCTTGGGATGCATGGAGGCCCTGTATAGCTGCCCCAGGACGGTTGCTTGCTGAACTTCTGTAAGCTATAACTGAGAAGTGCTCAAGAGGACAGGTTTGGGGGAGGTCTTATTCGAAAGGTGACATGTATACGCTCATTTTGAACCTAAATCATTATGATGGTGCATTTGCCCTTTAACTCCACATATAGCAGTAAATTACAACTTGTAAAAAGGGTGCGAACGGGACAATATGGTTGCGAACGGGACACTTTGGGTGATATTTCCATACTAGAACTCCCTCTCTTCATACAGAAGATCACTGTACATTTGAATAAAGTTATCTGAGTATATAAGTTGAAAATGGAATCAATATTTCTGCAAATATCATTAGTTTTACTAGATTTAGGGTCTCATACCTTTTTGGAAGTTACTGAACTCCTGCATCTAAGGGTTTACTAGGTATTCACCATTTCACCTCTGTGTATGGATACAATGGATACTTAGAGGGATATTAGCTGCTATTGATAAAGAGTAGCTTTTTAATTATGGTTTATATGCTTGTGTTAGCTTCTTATTTGATTGAAAGGGGTGATTATATATACCTAAATGAAGTAATATTATCTGGATTTTATATATTAGAAAGTCACATCGAAATTAGATAGGTCTTCATAAAATACTAATTAATGTGCTGAAAAACAACCCCTTATGTATGATAAATTCTGGTAAAAAGATGATAGCATTTACATGGTTGTGTAGAAGAGTCAATTCATGTTGTTGTTTTTTAAATACATGGTAGCCTTCACTTTTGAGTGCATTATCAAGAATGCTTTGAGTTGAGATTCTGCTCCGTACTTTCAGCAGGTACCTTCAATAACAGAAAATTGAAATTCTCCCTTGTATCAGCATTAATTAATACTAAAAAGGGGTTTTCTGCTGCTAAGCTTGGTATAATATCCTAATCTGATGGTTTTAGGTATTTTCCGAGTGATTTCTTGGTAAAAAGACTTGTTTTTCTTCATGGGACAAAAGTGTCCCGTTCGCAACCATCCCCTTCGTAACCGACTTCGCATGATAAATATCAAAATTTCTCTTTCATAAAGCATGTTTCTGGAAAACAAAGGTAATCATGGTGTGCACAAGTATTTTGGTGATCTAGTCATGCTACTTATACAGGTGTAGAGTTGGTAACAAAGCAGAGATTTTGAAAGTAGCGAATTATTCAAAATGTCACGTCATAAAATTTGAGATTTCTTCCCTCTATCAGCATAAATATATATGCTTTAAAGGGTATTTCTGCTGCTTAGCTTGGTATAATATCCAAATCTGATGGTTTTAGGTATTTCCCTAATGGTTTCTTGATAAAAAGACTAGTTTTTCTTCATGGGACAAAAGTGTCCCGTTCGCACCCGTCCCGTTCGCAACCGACTTCACATAATAAATATCAAAATTTCTCTTTCATAAAGCATGTTTCTGGAAAACAAAGGTAATCATGGTGTGCACAAGTATTTTGGTGATCTAGTCATGCTACTTATACAGGTGTAGTGTTTGTAACAGAGCAGAGATTTTGAAAGTAGCAAATTATTCAAAATGTCACGTCATAAAAATTGAAATTTCTTCCTTCTATGAGCATGAATACATGCTTAAAAGGGTTATTCTGCTGCTTAGGTTGGTAAAATATCCAAATCTGATAGTTTTAGGTATTTTCCTAGTGATTTCTTGGTAAAAAGACATTTTTTCTTCATGCGACAAAAGTGTCCCGTTCGCACCCGTCCCGTTCGCAACCGACTTCTCATGATTAATATCAAAATTTCTCTTTCATAAAGAATGTTTCCGGAATACAAAGATAATAATGGGGTGCACAAGTATTTTGGTGATCTAGTCATGGTACTTATACAGGTGTAGTGTTTGTAAAAGGGCAGAGATTCTGAAGTTAGCAAATTATTTTAAATCTCCTGTCACAGAGGTGTCCCGTTCGCACCCTGTCTTTTTTTAAACGTATCTCTTTATTTTGAGAACGGATTTTAAAAATTGAAGTAGGTATAGAAAGCAATAGGTGGAATGGTTCATATGGAGTGAAAATGAATGATTTCAAATAAGTTTTTAAAAAACTATCCAGTGTTTTCTTCTGCAAATTGTCCCGTTCGCACCCTGCGGCTTACCGTGAAATGCCCCAGATGCAAAGATTTTTAAAACATCTAAACCCTGTCATGTTGGTATTCATGAGATAGCTCGCGCTGAGTACTCTCAGGTGAGTGCCCATGTGACAGGGTTCCAGTCATTTTCAAGCTTTTTTGCATCATTTTGTATTGACAAAATTATCCACCACCTGCATCATAATCGTTAAGGTTTTAATCTTTAGCATATTTTAGCATATTAAGTATTATCATGTTTTTTGTATGATAGGATGATGTCAACCATGAGCACATTAATTTTCATTATCATTCAGTGGTGCAAAGTGATGGTCGCAGGGTCGCTAAATGCGACAAAGTTTTATAGTGGGCGATAAAATAAAGAATTTTAATCGCCCACTACAGCGACCATACCATTTGGACCCTTCAAGGGCCTTCCCTGTCCACAGTACCTGGCCCTTCTCATGGCATGCCATTTTATCGTAAGCAGACTGCATGGGGTTCCCAGTCTGACAACGGGTGACCCAATTAGTGTCGCCAGGGGAGTAGAGATAGTGTCTGTGGAAAGTTATCAAAGTACTCCCTATGGAGTTAAAGAATGTTTGCTGGCCACACTCTAGGCATACCACGCTCTAGCGAGCGAGCAGCCCACCGTAGACAACCGGATGTCTGAGTACGGCTCTGACAACAATTCACACCTTCTCATATAGGAGAGCACGTGTTTGGAGTGTAATGACTCATTTCACGGCTGGAGTCTGTGGACGTCTTCGGCAGCTATTTGAGTGAACTAATGGCACTCAAACACCCTGCTGGCAAAAACACTGCATTACTGGTCAGATCTCTCCTTCATGAATGCCACTAAATTCTGAATAAATACAGCATTTTAAACATGAAGGAGAGACTTGAAAGGGTTCTGGTTCTATTTCCCTTTTTAAAGCTTCTTTCATATGTTTCTCAGTTGAGAAAATAAAAAACAAAACTGTCATTCTTGGAAATAATGCTGTTTTTCATTGACTTTTTGTATAATATTTCTGTATTCTGACTCTTTTTGTTTGTGCACCATGTTTTAAGTGCTCTCCCTCTCAGATCAATCTACTTAGTCTGCATTTTCATGCATCCTGTTTTCTCTGTTTGATTATCTCTTAATCTTTGAATTATTCTTTTTCATTTGAATTATCTTTCTGTTAGGACTTTTATCCTTTGCAATTGTATTGATAATAATAATAATAATTGATATTTGATATAGCGCCTTTTCCACCTATAATATTCAAAAGCGCTTTAGAGTCATTGGACAGTTGTCATGGTCCATATATAGTCAATTAAACTCCTTTCGAAATAGCAATGTTTTCAGCTGTTTCTTGAAGTTTTGCACACTATCAGCAGCCTTGATGTTGTCAGGGAGCTCATTTCAAAGATGTGGTGCATAGGCACAAAATGCTCTGTCACCAAACCTTTTCAGATTAGTGAGTGGTATCTGTAATAAGTTCTTAGTGTTTGATCTTAGAGTCCTTGTATTTGCTTGTTTGACTAACAGTTCCCTCAAGTATAGAGGGGCACATTCTTGCATGCACTTGAAAGTCAAAAGCAGAATCTTGAACTCAATCCTTTTCCTGATGGGCAACCAGTGAAGATCTTTTAAAACTGGTGTAATGTGATCATACTTTTTGGAGCCACTAACCACTCTAGCAGCATTGTATTGTTATTGTAAGAAATAAATTTCTTAGTAGTGCTAAATATCTCAGAGCTAGAAGTTTCTGGATCTGCGGATGCATTTACTATATGCTAAAATTCATAAACATTTAATTCCAGGAGTGCTTCACAACGGTGCACCCTTTTCAAATTCATGAAGGATATTGTTACTTTTTGAATCTAAAACATTTATAGTTTTTAAAGATTGTTTGCTTCAATCAATTTTTTTCTTTGTTGTGAAATATGTGGAATACAAATTTACCTACTGATTAATTTTTTTAAGAAAATGGGGAAAAGTGGCTGGAGCTGGATGAAAGTGGTATTATTGTTATCAACTTGATCAAGCCCTATTATTATTATTTCATTATTACAAAAAGTGGTGAGTGCATTATGGTAGGGGTCTTGGTGAAAAAGGGTTTATGATAATGCAGGCCTCAACGCTGACGCAAAATCATACTGGCCCTGTAGGACCAGTAACACCTAGCATCTGCTGGTCCTGCAAATTGTTTACTGGTCCTACATTTTTTCTTTAACATAACAAGAAAGAACATCGTATAAAATTCACCACCACAATTATCTTTACAGATTTTATCTTCATTTATTTCAAAAACATTTGGGGACATTCTCGGTGGGTAACTTGTTAACAAGAATGTCTCCAAAAGATTACTGGGCCTGTGGGACCAGTTGAGGTCTTTTTTTACTGGCCCGAAGCTGTTTTTGAGAATTGTTACTGGCCTGGGGCCATAGGTTTACCCTTAGCGTCGAGCCCTGTAATGGTCTATGTCTAGAGAAAGTGCTGCCCATTATTTACTCTTTCAAACCTGTTTCCATTGAAATCATGCATTTGTGGTTTTGTGCATTCATGATACTTTTGGACATTTTAACAGTAAACACTCTTACGGTACCACACTCACATTGATGTAGGGTTTCAATGTTAGATTATATGTGTTGTGCATGATTAATTAGGGTACTGAAGAATGTCCTCAAAACACCAAATATGTCACTATACATAAGAATCATCAATGTATGCCCTTCTCCTCTCATGGCCTTTTCAAGTACAAATGTTTCTTTGTTACTCCAATTTTATTCATTCATTCAATGCATATATTTTTGATAAGAATTCCAGTTCTAGGTAGTCGTAGTTCAATCAATGTTGTTAAGACTGATTTTAAAAGGTTTCATCAAAAAATGATAAAAACATAAGTAGCTGCAACAAAGAACATCCACATTCACAAATAGAATTTCAAAGAACAGAGTGAGAGATAGAAAGGTAAGGAGTATTCTAAACTATGCATAGGTAGAATGCCTCAGAGGTGAGATTTGGTGAAGAGATCCAGGCCAGGAGAAATCTTCCATCACCATAACATGAACATGCGGGTGCAGGTAAGAGGCCAGCCATCACCATAGGTAAGACAGGTGCATCTACTGGGAGAACTATTCATTTTCAGGCAGGAAATCAGACAACTATATGCATCGGCCATCTTCATTCATTTCTGAAAAAGCAAGAAAACCAAGAAATTAATAAGAAAGAAATTCATTTAAAATGACCTTTTAATGTTCATAACCTGATAACTGGAGAATAAGACATTACCAACATATATTGGGGTGAAAATACTTGAAATTTGCTGGGCCACCAAAAATTGACCTGGGCCACCAAACTTGGAAATTTGGTGGCCCAGGAATAAGACCAAAAGGTTGAAACCAGTTTGCAGCACTGATCATTATTTTTATATTTATCTTTATTCTTTTTTTTTTTTTTTAGGACACTCTTCTCCCGCCCTCGCAGCGCTGTCGCGACCAGACCAAGAAGTCACCGACGGGGCCGTTCAACAGAAAGGCTCTTCTCGACTTCCTAGAGAACAAAGCCAAACAGGAGAAGGACTGGGATGAGACCAAACCGTACTCTAAGGAAACCAGGGGTACGAACTAACACAATCTTTAACCCTTACGCTGCTAGTGGCTAATTTTGCCAATACGCAATGATGCAAAAAACCTGAAAAATGACTGAAACCCTTGCATATGGGTACTCATCTGAGAGTACTCAGTGAGAGCTTTCTAATGAGTACCAACATAACAGGGTTCAGATGTTTCTCAGAACATTTTGCATTTTTTTCTCATGGACGAAATTAGCCTCAGCGTGGAAAGGGTTAAAATATTGGGCAGAAAATCACTAAATACTGATATGGCCTATATCGATACATCGATAACCATCCTCAAAAAAATTTATTAAAATATGGGGCAGACAATAACTAAATATTAGGGGTGTCATTGATATGGTGTATATTGATATATCGATAACCCTCCTCAAACAATGAAATAAAACTGCTTTCACTTAGACATATCGATCACATTAACGGCATCTGCCTGCCAAGCGCATTACTTTATAAGTGCAAAATTAACATGGTATACACTATGCGTTATACAGTTGTAGATACAGATAGGTTTCAAGGGTTTCAACCCTTGTCCCTGACCTTGACCTATTTTCATGTCATTGCTAGAGAAAGTGTGGATATCTCCACTTTAGCAATGTAAGCATCACTCTGGTATTAAAAAATTAGTGTTCTTGACTTTAGTGTCTGACCTTGACCTAAGTTCATGTCGTTTCTAGGATTAGTGTGGTTAGCATCGCTCTTGTTTGAAAAATTAGTGTCCTTGACTTTTGTGTCTGACCTTGACCTATTTCTCTCCTGTTGCTAGGGAAAGTGTGGATGCCCAAAATTTTAACTGTGCACCATGCATCTATTTTCTTGCCATGAGAATCACTTATGTGGGCAAAAATAACACGTAATACAGTTTAAAGGGATTTCAAGGGGTTGACCTTTGTCTACGACCTTGACCTATTTCTTCTCGTTGCCAGGGAAAGTGTGGAAGCCCAAGGATCCCGTGAAGGAAGTGAAGGACGACGATGATGTGGAGACAGAATGGGACGACGTCCTGGCCCAGGCCACAGAGGAGGAACTTGTAGACCTCGCTGGTACGTTATTCCTCTATGCTCAAAAAAACCAAAACTGTCTGACAATTTTGATGAAATATCGCCAGCGAAAGCATAGTCAGGAAAATATTTGATCGAGAAATGTTTATTGTAATACTATCAACAACTTTCCTTCAAATCTTATGTAAAATCATTCTCACATCAACAAAAACATTCATGCTGACAGTCGTCTGACAGTTTTTATGAAAATCTTGTCAACGAAAGCATAGTCAGGAAAATGTTTGATCGAGAAATGTTTATTATAATACTATCAACAACTTCCCTTCAAGTGGCTTCAACTATTATGTAAAATCATTCTTACTTGAGATGATAATTTCCAGGTAAACTTATTAGCATTAACAGGTTAATTGCATATTTTCTTTAAGATTATTTAACATTAATGGTTTTAAACCACCTAAAAATCTTTGAATTCCTGGGTAATAAAAGTAATTTCTGGGTCGATAACTTATTATAGCAAGCACAGGACATGACAATCACATTAATTACCTGTATCAATAAAACAGGAATAACTTTATTTCTTATGTCATTTTAAAAAGAATGACTAGGTGATACTGTAGAATGGATAAATATTTCCAAAATTTTATAGTATTGAAACAGAGTCAATCTATGTTAAGTTACGCTGAGTGAAATACTGTCACCTATTTCTTCTGAATACAGAACGTACTTTAAACACAATATGTATTGTATATTTGAATAATTTTTTGCCATGATTATTTTACATTTCAGGATAGCTGTTTTTTTTCATAATCTGCTATTTTTCCTTGCTTTTCAGAAATATTTACCTAACTGAATCTTATGTTACAGGAGAGCTGAACTTCCAAGCTATTCAAGTGCCAATATCTGAGCTGGCAGTTTACATAGTTAACTCATATTCCATTTTCAACTAACGCAGCATTTTTGACATTTCTACTTTTTTGTTTTTTGTCGATGAGGTCCGAATCTGGCTCCCCTGTATTTTAAAAAATTACTTTCAAAACTGGCACAGCACTCATTGGATTATTAGTGCTGCTACTTCTAAGTGGCAATATTTTGTAAACGGCAAGCTGCCGAGAATGTAAGTGATCATTTTTAGGCTAATTTCACCAAAAAATATCGAAAGCATCTGGTAATATATAACAATGCTTTTGAGTGTATTTTAGAGGCACCCCCTATATGGTGATTTTTGTGTGTATTTCAGTGGCGCCCCCTATATAATGATGATTTTTTGCGTAATTTAGTTGCGCCCCCTATATAATATTACATTTGCGTGTATTTCAGTAGCGCCCCCTAGATAATGATGCTTTTGTGCATACTACAGTGGTGCCCCCTATAAAATGAGGATTTTAGTGGTGCCCCCTATATAATGATGATTTTTGTGTGTATTTCAGTGGCGCCCCCTATATAATGATGATTTTTGTGTGTATTTCAGCGGTGCTTGGTTTCTACTCGTGTATGAACCAGGACCAGTTTTACTCCTCCTTGCGTAATGAAAAGCTGGCGGGCGGAGGCTGGGGTGGTAAGTCGCACAGTGGCGCCCCCTATATATTGATGCATCTGGTTTGACAGTGGCGCCCCCTATATTACGATGCTTTAGTTTTGACAGCAGCGCCCCCTACATAATGATGCTTCTGGTTTGACTCCCGTGGATTTTCTCGTTGTGGGTTCAAATTATCTTCTCCCTGATTGGACGTGTGCCCCATACCCTGTATACAGTATTCTTCCTTCAGTCATCATCAAAAACATGTATTAACTCCAACAATCTTTTCATCTCAGTGTCCCCATCAACCACACTTGGCCATCTATGCGCCGTATATCGTCATCCCCCTGTGAGTCCTATGCTACAAGGTTGATGCATACCATTATCTGCTTATTTATCTGTAAACCTTTTCATTATTAAACCTCCTCTCTTTCTTCTTCAAGGTTTCTCATCGTTATGGCGTTCCTGACCTCTACTTGTCGTCATGGAGATTGATATCTTCATGGTGATATAGTTCTACAGATATGCCCCACCGCCCCAAAGTCTTTATCCTGCAGCTTACAATCTTCACTGTTGCTATGGAAACTAGTCGGTTGCCATGACTACATGCCCCTCTCATCTATTTTCTTCTCTTCCAGATCTGATTCTCTGTTCGTTTTATTTCTTATTCTACTCCCTCTCTCTGAACCAAGATCAGGTCTATGAAGCCCTCTATATTTCCCCCCAGTAACTAACCCGGCAGTCCCCCCACTTCCCTTGCAGCTTTCCTGGGATTTCACAGCATAATGAACCAAGATCAGGTCTATAAAGCCTATGAGTGCCCTCTATATTTACCCCCAGTAACTAACCTGGCAGTCCCCCACTTCCCTTGCAGCTGTCCTCTGATTTCACAGCATAATGAACCAAGATCAGGTCTATAAAGCCTATGAGTGCCCTCTATATTTACCCCCAGTAACTAACCCGGCAGTCCCCCCACTTCCCTTGCAGCTGTCCTCGGATTTCACAGCATGATGAACCAAGATCAGTTCTACTCCGCTTTTCGCGAGGAGGATAAGGACCCCAATAAAGTGGGTTGGAGCGGTAAGCCATACCCCCTTTTCTGATTGGTCAGCCAAATCAGGTGCATCTATTTCAGCTGACTGCGATAGTGTTAGCCCTTCCCTGCCCAAATCAATGTCTTGCAGTCATTGGCAATGCCTTGAATGACACAGTCATCAGGGCAGACCCTAACCGTCAACAATTTAAAAAAAAAAACTCAAAATATTCCTATTGCCAAAGTATTTGCATATTTGTTGGGGCTTTGGGTATAAGGGTTAACACCGGTAAGGTGTAGGTTACATCCTGCATCGTCCCTTAGATAGCGGCTTCTTAGTGGCAAAGCATCTTCATGCTCCTGTAAAACTCTAGATGCTGATTGGCTAAAACCAGTCAGTTCTCGGATCTGATTGGTTAGAACCATAGCCAATTTTATATGCTGATTGGTCAGAACCAAAGGTCACTCTAGATGCTGATTGGTTAGAACCATAGTGCATTCTAGATGCTGATTGGTTAGAACCATAGTGCATTCTAGATGCTGATTGGTTAGAACCATGTAGTCCATCCTAGATGCTGATTGGTTAGGACCCAACTTATTCTACATGCTGATTGGTCAGTACCAAAGTCTTAACCCCTGCTGCTTTTCATTTTCAGGTGCTGATTGCAATCTGTTATAACCATAAAAGAGAACCCTTTTGCTTGGTGGTTCCCTCTATCACTTCTCTCATGTGTTGTTACTGACCGGTTCTTTGTATTATGTCTTTAGCGCCCTATAAACAAGCTTATTTCCTAACTACTGCTCAATCTCATACATAACAGGAGACCTGGAACCAAGGCTTTACATTCTTGCTTATTCTCTTATTTCCTAACTATTGCTCATACTACCTAGGAGATCTGCGATCAAGGATTTAGATTCTTGCTTTTTCTCTCGCCGTCGCCTCAAACTTGCTTGGTTCCTCATCTACGCCTCTTGGTGCCCTGTCTCATTTTCCAGCTGTTCTCGGCTTTGCTAGTATGATGAACCAGGACCAGTATTACGCCTCTCTGCGTAATGAAAAACTTGAGGGAGAATTCACCGGTAAGGCATGCTTGCTGGTTGCTAGGGAGAAGCCCGTCCCGGCAACGCTATCCTTCCAAGGTTCCTTGACCCGTTTCTCCTCAGATGAATGATACCCGCAGCCATGCAGTGTATAGCTTTCTTCTTTCTAGCGACTCACTTCATCTAATCAACATTTTTCCCACAAACCAGAATTCTTCTGTTATTTGTACCTCTTTTTTCATGTTGTTTCATCCGGAGTGTCCATGTCCCTGTACTTCTAAACTAATATTTGTTCCCACAAATTTTCATGTTTCTGTACCCCAAAATTGTGTACATATTGTATTTCCCACAGTGCCCGAGTCTGTTTGTGACCTATTTTGTGAATTGTGTTATGACCTACTTTGTGAACTCTCTTCATGACCTACTTTGTGAACTATCTTTATGACCTACTTAGTAAGTCTCCTTATGCCCATTTCTCTACTTTGTGACAAATTATGTACTAAAACAGGTGTATGACCTGTTCATGCCTGCAATAGTGATGGAAAAAAATCTTGACTTTTACAAGGATATCGTTAAGATCAGATTAATATTTGGAAAATATTTGTAAGAGAAATGTTTATTGTAACACAACTAACAACTCTTCTTTATTATTTTTGAGAATTTATACTTGATTCCAAAGTTATCTGCTTAAGTGTCATAGATCCTGACAACTTTCTCAAGCTCTCTTGGCATGAATGGGTTAACCCATTCATGCCGGGAGATATTCTTACGAGTGTTGTCTGGACCTATGATATTTAGGAAAAGAACTTCTGAAATAAGCATAAATTCACAAAATATTTGAAGGAGAGTTGTGGGTTTAGTTCTGATCAACACTTCTCCCTCAATTCTCTTTCAAAAAATGCTCTGGTTATTAAGAAATTATCAAAACAGTCAGGCCATTTTGGGCGCAACAGGCATGAATAGGTTAACACATTCATGCCTGTAGCAACTAAAACAGCACAGCAATTTAGTTGATATTTCTCTTACAATGGCAATATATATGAAATATTTGAGGGAGAAGTGTTGATCAGAACTAAATCTACAACTCTCCAAATATTTTGTGAAGTTTTGCTTCTATCGAAAGTTATTTTCAAAAATATGACAGGTCCAGACGACACTGGTCACGTGGATCTTCAGGCATGAATGGGTTAACCCTGATCTTTCAGAGCTCCACTAATGCTGCTTCATTTGTTTCTCTGGCTTATTCTCTTCCAGTTCTGCTCCAGACGTCTATCTATACTATATCCTATACCCTATACCCTTTGCCCTATACCCTAAATGCTCTTATTCGCTGTATTTCTGTAATTGTACGTAACGTCCCGCTGTTGGGCCTTAGCCAGCAGGGCGTCCAATCCTCATTTGCAGTCCAGAAATTTTCATTTTGAATTTTTTTATGTCACTTTTTCTGAAATATTGCGGCTAAGTCGTGACTAGCCACGCGTAAGTCTAGATCTTTGAAAAAAAAACTTATGGGGCCACTCATGTGATGGTGAGATATTTCTTTTTGTTGCAATTCCAAGATTGAAGAAAATTGATTAAGCATATCACTTTTCTCTATAATAAATGGATAAATAGTAATGATTTTTATCATTTTTTTTGCAGTACTTACATCTTGAAAAGAAATAAGCCACACAAAATTTTATGTACCTATTTATGGCAAATAGTTTAGAAATCCTGGCTAAGGTCCTGCCTGCTATAACAATCTACATACTTGTTATACCCCTAGACTCAAAGGAATGGTGGAATATCTACTTATACACACAGTATTTGCTTTTGGATTCGCAAGGAAAATTGTAGTTTCTTAATAGAATATAGGATTAAGCTTCTACAAATATCCTACCACGCCTTTGAGTTTTGGTACCTTTGTTATTTAATCCAATTGTAATGTCTTACTCTAACATGTCAGCTATCTTCCCTCTTTCAGTGCCGTGCCTCTATATCCTTATTTGGTATTCTTTCCTTATATGGTGTTTTACGTGATCCAACCAATTGGGGCAATAAAGTCCGCTGATCGGATCACACCGTAGATCACCTAATGCTAGGTGGCTCACATAGTTGCATAGCAACCAGTGTTGCTATGGTGGTGTTTCCTTGGAGACGCTATGTGTGCTGCCTAGCAACCCCTTTCCCCACCTTGCAGCCATTGTTGGGTTCCACAGCATGATGAACCAAGAGCAATATTATGCCGCCTTTCGCGACGAAAAGCCAGAAGTTGGCGAAAGCGGTTGGACCGGTAAGGACCAATCTGATTGGATGATGAAATAGAGGTTTGCGACTAACTGCATGGCGTGTGAACAAATGAAGTGTTGCATCAGTAATGTACTAATTGCATGTGTTATTGCACACAGCTGAATTTTTGGATTTTAGGAAAACCTGATGCGTTGCCATTAGCAACCAACTGCTGGTGACCATGACAGAATTGCAGAAGTCGCACCTGCTTGAACCTGTGGTTTCAATGGAGCATAGTTATTATATGTGATTGGTTGCTATGGAAATGATATGGTTGCCATGGAAATGATGATTGCTATGGAAAAGGCATGGCACTGACATGGTAGCCAAGGAAATAGCATGGTTGCCATGGATACCACACGATTGCCAAGGAAATGGTATTGTTACCAAGGAAGCAGCTTGATTCCCATGGATGTCACTTGGTTGCCAAGGAAATGTTATTGTTACCAAGGAAACGGCTTGATTCCCATGGGAAATAAGGCTTGATTTTGATTGAACTTGAGGATTCGTGTTGAGTCCTGTGTTTTGAGTGGAGAGCTGTGTGCATGCGGCATGTTTTAGTAAGCGTAGCGTTGGTTGTGTTTTTGCAGCGGTGCTCGGCCTGCATGGTGTTATGAACCAAGTACAGTATCACGCCTCTCTAGACGACAAGGCCGTCTCCGGCGGTCTGCACGGTGAGTTCTAACATTCCCCTTACCCCCCTTTTCCCCTAAAAAAAGCAAATAGATACTAACTATGCATCATGATGTTTATACTTTCCACTAGATGATATTTACTGTGATGTTATACTTCTTTGTATTTCAGTAAATGATAATAAAATGATGATGATGATAATAATGATAATGATAATAATGATAATAATAATAATAATGATAATAATAATAATAATAATAATAAAAATTATAATAATAATAATAATAATAATGATTATAATCTTTATTTCATGGGAGTAATACAGTCAAATACAGGATTTGCTTTTTGCTGTGGCCCTCAGATTTAAGAATTATATCTTTCATGCTTCAGGCATTTTCTTCATGGCATTGTTTCTTAAATGATGAGAGAGATATTGCCATTTTCATATTGAAAGAATTCTATATCACTATGGCTTGTTAAGCTAATACACAGGTAAAAATTGACGGGCCCGTACGGGCCCGTTACGGTTTCAGAACCCTTTACTGCCCCGTTATAACGGGGCAGTAACGGGCCCGTCAAAACAGGCCCGTACGGGCCTGAACGGGCCGGTTACTGGTTTTTAAGCCGTAACGGGCCCGTTATAACGGGTTTACAGAGACATCTGGTGGCCATATTTTACAACATATTTTACAATATTTTTATCATAAAAAGCAAAATATTTTCAAAAAAAAATTAAAAAATTCTAAAATAAATCTTTGAAAATGTTATAAAAAATATGTTTTATGTATTCAATATCTCCAAAATGATCAATTGAGCAGAATCTTCATATTGTAAGCATTATTCATTTTGCACTGACACTTACAAAGCATGGGATTGTGATGCGTGCAAATGGTATCTATATAAGAGGTCAGAGATCAGTACTTAGTATATGAAAAGCAATGAACTCTTGTTAAAGTATGATTCAATAACCTAGTAAGGCATTGTGAGGTATGATTTAATGGGTATGTATTGACAGGGCACATGGTATAAATCCTGCGGAAGACAATTGGATTATTTTATTTTTTTGGAAATGTAGATATATTGAGGGATCAAAAACCGGCCTGTTACGGGGCCGTACGGGCCCGTTAACTTTTACCTGTGTAGGTGTCAAATAGCTGTACATGTATTTTGACTGGCTGAGAAAGCAAACTAAGTGATGAGATTCATTTTTGTATTACATAAGGATATAAAAGTGGGCGTCCGTATCTACATTCTTAATTTTTTAAGCAATTATAATGAAATTGTTATAAGATACCTGTTGTTTTAAAAAAATCATCATCTCAGGCTAATGTTCCAAATGCATATTCATGCATACATGAATATCATTTTGAAGTGTATTTGTATTTCAAAAATGAAATGTATTTTCTTTTGTGATTCAAGAATGAGATTTCAGTAGGAATGTATTTTAAGTTCTAAAAAACATAATTGGTTCTGAAGCGAGCTGGAATTTCAGAACTCTCGGCCTTTACGGGATGATCAGGCTAGGGCACCGGGCATCAATAAATATAGACATTTTCAGACAATTTTGATACAGCAAAATAGATTTTATCGTTTCGTCATGAAAAGGGTTAAGAGAATCACTCATTCAGTCCGTTAAGTTTCATTTGAAATATGCCAAAAGAACTTATTGAATTTAACCCCTATAAAACTCTTTAAAATCACACAGTTTCATCATGTGTTTGTGTATGTTAGGTGGTTGATTTGAAATTCTTTTAAAGTTTATTATATCTGGAGGAAAAGTTTTTAAATTACTTTTCTCACTTGGAAAATTTCTAGACAAGAATATATTTCTAACAATTTTCTTCAATATATTTTGCAGAATAATTCACTGCCTAAGACTTCAATTGTCCATATAAATATATATGCGTAGTAAAATTGAAATAATTTTTCATTTTTAAAAAGTATGTATGTAAAATTCAAATAAAAACTCATTCCTAAAAAGTATGAAAGTAGCAAAATTCAAATAAAATAGCATTCCTAAAAACTTCATAAGAAATAAAATTCAAATAAAAACTCATTCCTATAAAGTATATATGTAGTAAAATTCATATAAAATCTCATTCTGATAATCCGAGAATGCAAGAGGACCAAAGAAACTATCCGATTGGCTTCTAAAGACTTTGATGTGGGTTTGTTGTAGGCGTTGCCAAGGCAACAGAACTTAAGCTCCTCCCTGACGAGCCGCCAAATGATACAGATGTGGAAGACGTCCTCAACAAACTCAAAGACAACGATCCTAAACTCAAAGAAGTCAACCTCAACAATATTAAGGTAAGTATGTGAGAAAATTAGTATGTGTGAAAATAAGTATGTGAGAAAAAAGGTATGTGAGAAAATAAGTAAATGAGAAAATAAGTAAATGAGAAAATAAGTATGTGAGAAAATAAGTAAGTGAGAAAATAAGTATGTGAGAAAATAAGTAAGTGAGAAAATAAGTATGTGAGAAAATAAGTAAGTGAGAAAATAAGTATGTGAGAAAATAAGTAAGTGAGAAAATAAGTAAGTGAGACAATAAGTAAATGAGAAAATTTGTGTGTGAGAAAATAAGTATGTGAGAAAGTAAGTGAGAAATTAAGTATGTGAGAAAATAAGTATGTAAGAAAATAAGTATGTGAGAAAAAAGGTATGTGAGAAAATAAGTAAGTGAGAAAATAAGTACATGTAAGTGAGAAAATAAGTATGTGAGAAAAAAGGTATGTGAGAAAATAAGTAAGTGAGAAAATAAGTAAGTGAGAAAATAAGTATATGAGAAAATAAGTGAGAAAATAAGTAAGTGAGACAATAAGTATGTGAGAAAATAAGTAAGTGAGAAAATAAGTATGTGAGAAAATATGTATGTGAGAAAATAAGTATGTGAGAAAATAAGTATGTGAGAACATTTTGAGAATCTAGCCCCTAGGTTTGGGATTCAGTTGCAATTTCATGATCGATAATCAGTTACAGCCAACCGATCGATTATCGATCATAATCAGTTCATCGCACTTTTGCAGTAATTGGGTACTAGAGGTCTAGAGCCTAATAACAAGTGATAGTCTATGACAATTTCTTGCTATTAGCACCTACCTTAACTTCGTTTTGAAGTTTTTTGGGGGCTTAGTATCATAGCAAGAAAGCTGACAACATGTCTGTCATTTAGTTCTTTATTTTGCCACTAGGTGCCGCCTTTTCCGATTATTATCGATTGCCAGTTTTGTAATCGATTAATCAGAATCAGAGAGGTAAACGATTGATTATCGATTATAATCGATGATCGTCCCAACACTACTAGCCCATGTCTTAGTTATTAAGTTATTGAAGTAAGTTCTCAACATGCTCAAAGACGACAATCAATGAATCCTTAACAGCATTAAGGTAAGTTGATCAGTATGTGGCTTAGTGGATATGATGCTTGGCTTAAGCGTGAGTCTGCAGTTTTGAGTCTCAGCGTGATTTCCATTAGCGGGTTGGTCACATGGGCATTCATCTGAGAGTACTCAGTGAGGGCTATGCAATCAATACCAACATGATAAGTCAGACAGGGTTGAGATGCTTTTCAAAAATATTTGAATCCTTGCGTGTTGGATGAATACCAACATGAAATGGTTAAGATGGTTTTCAAAAAAGTGTTGCATCCTTGTGCTTTGGATGAAAGTACCCCTAGCATTGGAAGGGTTAAATCTGATTGTATGTTATTTATTGTATATTATTGTATGATACTGATGTTATTTATGATATTTTCAGAACATCTCTCTGGAACGCCTTGAGGAGATCTGTGAAGCCCTGAAGAAAAATACAGTACTAACGCACATGTCAATGTCCAACGTCAGAGCTAC
>OZ012701.1:6403167-6425667 GCA_963942565.1 Maea johnstoni
GATAGGGGGGAGGGAGGGAGGTAGGGGGTGAAGGAAGAGAGAGAGAGAGAGAGAGAGAGATAGAGAGGGGGAGGGAGGTAGGGGAGGGAGGAAGAGAGAGAGTAGAGAGAGAAAATCACCCTCAGGACACCCAAATTATGTGTGTTTTTGTTGTTTCCAGGCTATGGCCGCCGCCCTTGAAGAGAACTCAACACTAGTCTCGCTCAACATGGAGAGTAACTTTCATCGGCCCCGAGAGCGTCCTCCAGATCTTCAAATCCATCAACACAAACAAGAAACTCACAGACTTGAGGATCGCAAACCAGGTACGATCACTCAAGGGTACCACCCCACAGGGATGTCATATTTGTTTTATTATACTGAACAACCTCTCTCCCCCTCACCCCTAGGCATCAAAAATCCATGAGAAGTTGAAACTTACAATAATCTCAGATGAGCAATATCTAATCAGCAAATTTATTGTCTGCACCCTGACCTACCTAAAGCAGGTTTAAGCTCCCTGAAACGAGGGAGCTTAAATTTTAAGCTCCCTCGTTTGAGGAACTGAGTTCTACCAATTTGGGCCATCTCTTTAAAACTATCAGAATACATTATCTTCAAGTGAGGTATAATAACAAAATTTATTATACCTCACTTGAAGATACTGTATTCTGATTGGTTTAGGGATTGGGCATTCTAGGGAGCTGTTTGGTATAATAAAAACAAATATAAACATCCATGTGGGGTGGTTTACATGATGGTCTACCCCTCATGAGCATTGTCACCCTCAGGCTATGACAATGCACACTCGGGGTAGGCAATCATGTAAGCCACCCCCACAGGGATGTCATATTTGTATAATATCAAATATACATATTTCACAATTATATTGTTTACTGGACTTTATGACAAGCCTTTGAATACAAAAAGTACTATATTATGAAATATGAATCATGAAATATGAATAAGTTTAAAATATTTCATTCTAGAAACCAAACACTATAATTATGGGTATATTTAGTATATTATATCTCAAATGTATATATATATATATATATATATATATATATATATATATATATATATATATATATATATATTATATAAATATATATAATATATATATATATATATATATATTACCTTCCCCAGAAACCAAACATTATGGGTAATTAAAATGAGATTAGAATGGGCATCATATATATATTTCACATTCATATTGTGTACTGGACTTTCTTTATGACAAGCGAATGGATAAAAAAGACTAATCAATTATGAAAATGAAATTTTAATTATTTGTGTTTCAGAAACCAAGCATTATGGGTAATAAGATCGAGATGCAGATTATGCAGGAAGTTGAGAAGAACACGGTTCTCATCAACCTCGGAATCTTCCTGGACGTGCCCACCGCCAGAATCAGGACGACCGAAACACATACAGAAAAACATCGACAGACGTGAGTCAATGCTTTTATTACCTTTTGGGTATAAGGGGGTGGGGTTCCTGCACCCAAGAAAAACATCAATAGCAGGGCTCAACATTAACATCTCCGAGCAGGGCAGGTTAACTTTATTTAAAAAAAAATAATAATAAAATATAAAAAAAAAAAATAAATAAACAAAAAAAAAATAAAAAAAAATAATAAATTTTTTTAATTTTTTTTTTTTAAAAACAACAACTTTATTTTCTACCTGCCCAACACAATTTTGACCTGCCCTGCAAAAGGTGTGATATGTACTTTACTTGTACCACTGAACTGTTTTCCTGCAAGATAGCTTTATCTGTACCCTTGAAAGAGTATGGGATTTCCCTTGTGTTATAGTGTCTCCGAAGTTATGTGATGAAATCTTGCAGGCACACTCTGATTTTTACCGTATTCTTTTACAGTTGATTCCCAAATAATTTTTATCAAATTCATTCATGTTGTGTTTCTTACCGTTTTCATGTATCTTTTCTCCTATCACAATCTGTCGTCTCTCACATCTTTTTCTTCTGTGAAGTGCTTTGACAAGATATTATTTCCCATATATACTGATATTTATTTCCTTTGTGCATCTTTCTGATGTCATTATTTTCTGATTATAATAATAATAATAATATTTAATAATAATAATAATGTTTGTGTAAGTTCTCTTACACAGTCTAAACTCAGTCTATCACTGCATTTAACTGCTTGTATGTCAAAATTTATCATAGAAAATAGTGAAAAAAGAGATGCTGTCCCCTTTCATTCAAGTTTCATACTGCAAGAAAAATGCAAAGTGAGAAATTAATCATTGTATGTTGTACTTTTCAGACCTTGTTTTCTTAGTTTGAAGTTGGACTTAAAGAAAAAAAACTTAGCTGGAACTTCACAATACTTTACTGCTTCACCTTATTTTAAATGTGATTCTATTGCTATTGCTTCGGTATTTGTATCAGTGTTGCCATGACAACTTACATAATGAGTTGGTACTTCAGTTCTCTTGAAAAAAATACATATTAAGTTTTTAAGTTTTTTTCTTAGCAAAAGGTACTTTTTGTATAGTTTATCGATAAATGCTTTGAATTGCTTAATTATATTGATAATATGATTCAGTTCTAACCTTATATTTCAATTGTCATGGCAACTTGAACCTCTGCTCACTCTCTCTTACTTTCTGTGACCTTGACCTGTTTTCTGTGACCTTGACCTGATTGCAGTGAGGAAGAGGCGCTGCGGTATTCCCGAAGATGAACCGCCAAAAGGCTTGCCCACTTGGCTAGGCAAGGAATTATGGGGATTTTTGTGTGTTGGGTGGTTTTCTGAGAATGTACTTCGAGAGCAGAACGTGAAATATAAAACGCATTGATCCGGCTGGTTTTCTACGTCTTGTTTTTGCTAAGACGGAAAACTTGAGCTGGTTACGGCATCGATATGAATGACTACCCCTTTCTCCCATCATGCATCAGTGTGAAATTGACACATACTTGGTAATACCAGGGTTGAGGTTTGACCTTGAAGAGGTGTAACCTACACTTCAAGGTTGTTTAATGAAATCAGTTGTTTAAATATCTTTTTGATTATTTGATTTCATATTTTTGTTGATTTTTGATTTGATTTTGATTTTGGTTTGGGTCTATATATTGTTTTTATTTTATTTAAGCTGTCAAAAATAACGCAAAATTCAAACAATTTTAGAAAACTTTATGGTGCATGATGGAAAGGGTAGATATTTGTTACCATGGCAACAGTCGATTCCACCACACTCCTTGCAGGATACAAAGTATCCTCCTGATACCTGGACACCCATCAACATCCCGAGTGAGCACCTGGTCTAAATATATCTCAACTCATTAATGCTCATAGCGGCCAAAAAAAGGCCTGACTATTCTGGAAATATCTCTCTAACAAAAGCATATATCAAAAAATATTTGAAGGAGAAATTTCATTAATGACACAGACTATTTCTTTTCTCTAAATATTTTGTGAATTCATTCTTTCTTACTGAGTTATTTGTAAAAATATCCAAGCTCCAGACAACATATTTTTGGAAATACCTCTAATGGATGAGTCTTATTACTTTAACCCCTTTCATGCCTGGAGATCTCCTCGACACAAGTCGTCTGGACCTTAGATCCTTTTGAAAATAACACTGTAATTAATCATTAATTCACAAAATATTTGAAGAAGAGTTGTGAGTTGGACTTTGATCAATATTTCTCCTTCAAAAAAATTCTGAAAATTGATTTTGTTATAGAGATTTCACCAAAATAGTCAGGTATTTTGGGGGTGCTTCATGCATGAATGGGTTAAAATTGTCAGACCATGTGCTCACTGGGGATAGGAATGGGTTAAAACTGTAGTTGTGCACTGTTAGATGCCTGTATCACGTGGACACTGGGGTGAAACATTATTATTTCTATTATTATTATTATTATTATTATTATTATTATTATTATTATTATTATTATTATTATTATTATTATTATTATCATTATCATTATTATTATTGTTATTATTATTATTATTATTATTATTATTATTATTATTATTATTATTATCATTATAATTATTATTATCATTATTATTATTATCGTTATTATTATCATTATCATTGTTATTATTATTATTATTAATGGTAATAATAATAATAATGAAATTAATGATATTATTATTATTTTCATTATTATTGTTATTATTATTATATTATCATTATTATTATTATCATTATAATTATTGTTATTATTATCATTATTTTTTTCATTATTTTTATTATTATTATTATTATTATTATTATTATTATTATTATTATTATTATTATTATTAATGATATTTTTCTCTGTGTCAATCTTGATTTAAGTGCTCAGTTCTTAAATTTCGGATTATGTGATGAAACTGAATTTATTCAACTGTCCCTACTTGTTTCTTCGCTTCTCAATGTTTTTTTCTTCTTTACTTTATCTGAAATTTCCTGACACCCTGCTTCTGAATTTTTGTGTTCAATGTTTCCATAATTTCTATATTTACTGCAATTTCTATTTCTTTCGTTTCTTCCTCCCCCTTTTCTGAAACGTGTTTTTCCTTTTTCTGAAGTTTTTCTCCTAATGTCAAAATTTCAAATTTCCATTCACCTACTTCTGAAAACTTTATTTCTGAGCTTTATCTTTTCTGCGATTCTACCTGTCGCTTTTGATCTATATAGACACATGTTTTCCCCCTTTCTTTCTGAAGAGTTCCAACCATGTGATGTTCGTGTCTTGTGTTAAGAAAGTGGCGCTCTCTGCGCGTGTGTGAAATGCATGTTGAACTCTTCTCAGGAATGCAGAACACGCCCTCTTGTGGCAAAAATAAACACTAACCTGAATATAATTGAATGAAAGAGCATACAGACAGGCAGAAAAAAGATTTTTTTCGCACATTTTTCATAAAATATTGGAAAAATATTTTCGTACATTTTTTGAGAGAAGTGTTTAAAAATAATGGAATTTTTTTTCCTCCTATCACGAATGCTCTTTCGTAAGAATATGTCCTCTTGTGGCAGAAATAAACACTAACCTATTACAGAAAAATCAAAGATGCAACATGCTTGAATTCCATACTCAGAAATGAGGGTCTGACTTCTCAATCATGTTTTGTCTTTGATGAATGACGTTATAATACGTGATAATTTCAGTCCTTCTATTACAGGGTAATGTGGTTAACACATTAATACTCACAGCGGCCAAAAAGCGTCTGACAATTTTAATGAAAACTTGCAGGCAAAAGCAAATTTAGTGATATTTTTGAAGGAAAAATAGCATTCAGAACATTACTGACAATACTCCTTCAAATATTTTTCAAAATCATTCTTAATTCCAAAGTTATTGTCAAAAATATCATAAATCCAGATGACACTTTCTATATGAACTCTTAAGCATCAATGGGTTAAAATAATGACCTGTGTTAAATCAGTATCAGTATTTAATACATTAATGCTTAAGAGTTCCTCCGAAATTGTAGTCTGGATCTATGATACTTTTGCTTATAACTTCAGAACTGAGAATGTATTTGAAGGGGAGTTGTTGATAATATTCCTATAAACATTTCTGCATCAAATATTTTCCTCAATATGGCTTTTGTCTGCAAGATTTTATTAAAATTGTCAGGCTGTTTTTCGCCGCTATGAGCATTAATAGGTTAAGCGTAATAGAAAATGATACCTTTTATGGCCCCTAGCCTGAAGCCAATATCATTTCGCTGATCCCAATACCAGTGTGGCCTGCATGCTGGAAAATGGATATTAACGTAAAGTTGTAAGATCTAATTTGATAAGTTGTAAAGTCTAACTTTCTGTCACACTATTGCGTATGAGACAGGCAGGCCAGTGCGTGAATACACTGTGAAGTTAGCATGGGTTGTGTATGTTTGAAGCACTGACTGCTTGCTGTCTCTCACCACTGCCCGGGTTTGATTCCTAGCCGGGGCATGTGAGAAAGCTGCCAGTGACTGAGACGGTGGTTTTCGCTCGGTACACCAGATCTTCTCTAATGGCAGAAAAGTGACGATAATAGAGATTCTGTTCCTGCCTCAGTGTTACAGAGATTTTAACCCATTCATGCCTGGAGATCTACTTGAACAGTGTCGTCTGGACCTGTCAAACTTTTGAAAATAACTTAAGAATGAAGCATACATTCTCAAAATATTTGATGGAGAGTTGTAGATAAAGGTATTATGAACAATTCTCCTTCAAATACTTTCTAGAAATTGCTTTTGTTAGAGAGATATCACCAAAAGTGTTTTATGGGTTTTCTTTCTCTGCTGTGTTTTCGTATTTTACTTTCTGTGCATCCCTGTTTCACTTTTTCTGCGGCATGTTGTTTGTTTGTTTGTGTGTTTGTTTTTGCTTTGAGTTCTTTCTCTGCCTCACATTCAGAACTCATTCTTTTCAAGAATACAAAATAATGATCTTCAGTTTTAAAAAAAGTTTTGTGAATATAGTCTGCACCAAATTCATTGATTTTTTTCTGAAAATTATGTGCATCTGAATCTTTCTCATTAATTTTCCCTTTATATATTTCTTCTTTTGAACTAGTTCTCATATTTTAGGTATTTCGGGGGAACATGTCATTAAATTGTTAGAAGGAATATTTATAATAAATTTTTTTTTCACTTCTTTTTATTTCGTTTGAGTCCATCGTTTAAGTGATTTTTCTTTAAGAACAGATATATTTGGCATTTTGAATTTTTCAAAAAGGATATAATACTTGGTGCATTTACTTTTCTCCCGTTGGCATGGCAACCCTGTAACATTGTTTTTTCGCTCTTGAAAAAAATCTTTACTGTTCCCCCCACATTGTCTTCATGGAAACCAGGGATCTCAAGAATGTGTAAACCTCTGTTTATCCAGGGGTTAGATCAACCATTAAAATCACACATACTCATTCTCTTAGTGACTGAATAGTTACGTTGTATTGAGAATTTCTAATGTAATATCCATAGTATTTTTGGCACTTTTATGGAAAAAAATGTTGGAACACTACTAAACCATCCAGCAAAAATACATGTATGATTTTACTTTACGAGTAATCAACTTTTAGCATATATTATTGAAACTTTTTAAACATTAATTAGATGGGGGAAAAATATTTGAAGAAGAAAGAAAAAATTATGAATTTCTTTGGGATCCCTGTTTTCCAGCTTAACTTAATACTACTTCCTTAACTATAAGCCAGAGAGCCAGATTTCTATATATATAGATTTCTTAAGAGATTATATTTTCCTATTATCAAACTTTCATTTAATTGTCATTTAATTGTTATTTGCATTGTCTTTGTTTGTTTTCCATTGTGAAATCCGAATCCAATAAGTTGAGATATGATTTTTTAAACGCGTGATAATTGACAAATTTCTGTGATGATGAAGATATTAGTGGGTACAAAGGTCATGTCAAGGTTGTGACATGTTTGTAAGGTCATGGCAAGGTCATGACATGCTTGTAAGGTCATGACAAGGTCATATCTGGCTCTGCTGGTCCTCAATGTTACAAATGTATTTCAGCTTTAAATGTTCAATGCTAAAAACACCCTCCCTCTATAGGGCTTCTACCTAAAATAAATGTAACCCTCCCTTTTCAACTCTTCCTAGAAATAATTTGCAGTCTCTGCTGCTTTCTGTTGCTAGGCAACAATTAAATGACTAAATAATCAAACATTAAGGTAGCGTTTTTAGTGCTGAGGGACATTTTTGATTTTTGTGATTGTGACAATTTTTTTCGGTTGTTATTTTCAGTGAGGAAGCAGAGAATGGGGATTCCCGAAGAGGAGGCAAAAACCAACGGCACCAAAAAAGAAGACGAAAAGAAAAAGGAGGAGAGCGAGGAAGAGGAGAGTGACGAGGAGGAGGAAGAGGAGGAGGAATAAAGACAAAGAATTCCAGAATCTAGCACTAGTTGATCAATCCATGCCCTGAGTAGCCGTGTGGTCTGACCCGAAAGCAAATATCTTAAAGACAAGTTGGATTTAATGAAATATTCTAAACAAATGTAGATGCTATGAAACAAGATACTTCCTCGTGAAGTCCTTCTTGATTATTAGCTTCGTTTTTAAGATATTTGCAAAAATTGTCATATCACCATGGCGAACGGATTACCATGGTGATCAGATCACCATGGCGATCTGGGCATGGATAGGTTAAAAACAACAGTTACATGACATCAAGGCACGGAGGCTCCTCAAAAATGCATGCAGCAGAACGATTGTGTGGATTTATGCATTTATGTGCATACTGCTTTTTTGTGTGCACCATTATGCGTGCAAAGGTTATGAGTCAATCTGTTGCTACTATGTCCTTGGCAAATGGAAAAATCTTACTTCTCATCACCTTCAATTTGAAATAGAAAATTAAAATAAAAATTGAAAATAAAAATTTTGAAATGTTAAAACGAAAGTTTATAATACAAAGACTGTTTTCGTCGTAATATGACCTTGTACGCTGCTAAAGATAGCTGGTGACCCCATTTAATCGGGATTATTTTTACCTGGAAAGTGATGTGAAATTAACATTTTTTGTTCGCTGAATGCAAAATGTGCTTTAAATATGTCACCAATGGACAATCGGCCCGTTTGTAAATAGCCTCTTTTTGAAATCTGCCAGCAGTACTCGCGCATCAACTGCTTCTGATATCCTTACAAGTTTTGCGGTGGTTTCGATATTATGCCCAAATCTTGATTTGAAGAAAAATCATTGCCTGCTTCCCGTATCCTTACAAGTTTTGCAGTTTCGATAAAATGCCCGAATCTTGATTTGAAGAAAAATCTTGACTGCGAAAATTTCATTGGTCATTCTGTAAATACAACTGGTCTGATACTGACCAATAGTGTATTTGATCCAATGAAAAAGTGTGTCCCAATGATTAATGGACCTCAAGGTCACCCCAAGGTCATTGTTCTAAATCGCCCCAAAAGGTTCCACTATTTTGATGATATTATTCTAATAAAAAGTACTGTTTGAAAATATTTGGAGGAGAAATCTAAATCATGTCAAAACCTCTTCTTCAATTGTTTTCAACTTCAAGCTTTAGTCCGGAATCTGTTGTTTGATATGGTATTTTTCAACTACGATAAACATGAAAATAGTTGCATGGTAATTGCGCATGATTTTAGAAATATGTGATGGCAGGTTGTTCAGGTTTACATTTCAGCCTGAAATATTTTTACCTTAGAATATTATTGCCAGTTAGGGTTAACCCTTATGCTGCAGGTGGCTAATTTTGCCAATGAAAAATGATGAGAAAAAACCTGAAAAATGATTGAAACCCTGGCAAATGCGTACCCATCTGAGAGTACTCAGTGAGGGCTATTCAGTAGATATCAATACGACAGGGTTTAATGGTTTTTAAAAATCTTTGTGGTCTTTGGAATGGTTAATAAATGAAATATGTAAATCATGTGTAGAATGACGCATCAGTTTCACATTTTACTGTGGACAGGAGAGGGGGACAGAGATGTCATTTATTGGGGTCAAATCGACCAATTTACTCGTTCATTCTCTCAGAGCGCAAGCGATCTGACGATTTTGATGACATTTCAATCGCCAAATCAAGAAAAAAAAATTAAAATGAACATTGGCCTCAAATTCTGATGAAATTTCAATCACTAAATGAATAATTGAAATTTGAAAAAAACTAAAGGAATCTTGTTGGTATGAATGCAACTTGGCCTCAGGATTTTAGAGTTTTTCTGGAAATGAACGTTTTGTGGAATTCGTCAGATTTCTTGTGCTCGGGAGTTTGAAGGAGATGATGTGATGTAGTTTTATTGCGACGCGCTATTACTTTTCTCCTGCGGTTGGACCACATTATTTCAAGGTCATACCTAGGTCAAATATCCTTGAAAATTTGTCATTTCAAGGTCATAAAAAGGTCAAACATCCTTGAAAATTTGTCAAGTTGAGATGCACCTTAAAAGTCAACTTATAATGCCAAATCCTTTATTGTTCAATAATTAGGGAAATATTATCATATTTTTCACCAAAAAGATAAAATATTGAAATGAATCTCTTCAATTGAATATTTTGTACAACTTTTCTTCAGTCTATCTTCTGAGATAGTTCTCATTTGCATAATATATGCATATGTACCAGACCACATGAGCACTGCAGGTCAAAGAGGGTCAAAGGTCAAGGTCATTTCCAGAGGGAGAAAAGTGATGAGGTGTCATTGTGTGTTGTTTCCATGGAGACCAGCTATCACTGCCAGAGGATGAGTCGGGGTCTGTGTGTAATGTGTACGGGTGGCTATAGAGGGAGCCACTAGGTGTGAGGGGGTTGGTTAAGGGAAATGGGGGAATGTAGACGTAGCATCTGGGGAAACATGGAACTTTCTGCACTGTATCTCTGCTCAACCCATTCACGCCTCTTCAAAAATTATCGTCTGGATCTACGAAACTTTTGAAAATAATTTCCGAATAAAGCCTGAATTCACAAAATATTTGAAGGAGAGTTGTTGGTGGTATTCTGAGGAATATTTCTTCTTGAAATATTTTTCAAAATATGCTGTTATTTGGAAGTTATAACCCAAAAAAGTTGGGGCTATTTTTTGTCGCTAGAGGCGTGAGTCGGTTATGAACAGTGCAGAAGGTTACCAGCCAAGTATCAATGTGTGGTTCTGAATAGCTCTGTCTCCTTCTCCTTGGGCGTCTAAATATGATTTTACAAAGAATGAAATATCTTGTCATTGAAGCGATATTGTGAGAAATATTTGAATGAAAGTTGTGCCAGATGGGTTTAAGAACGATCCTTCTCCAAACTCTTTTCAATTTTTTTCCTATTTTACGAATTATGTTGCAAGTTGTCAGATCATGCCTACACTCCAGATGTAGGTGGGTTGAAGATACTTACTTTTCCACTCTTCGTCCTGCACTATGTGTGGATAACCTGTAAAGAACATTGATCTTTTTAAACTTGGTTCGCTTACATCAGAAAGATATAATCAAAATGGTCGAGCCTTTTGGGCGTTAGTTGGGATAGGTGCGTTAATGTCATCTAGGAATGAGGCTTGGAGTTCTTTCTTCATGAAATAATTGTGCCAACTTGAAACTGTTGATCCAGTTTTTTACCCCATTAATCATGAGTCAACATTCTTTTTCTTGAAATGACCTTTATATGTTGTTTGTGGAAATGGAATCCTAACTGGTAGAAGACTTCTCCAGTGTTTGCCGAATGGAGAATATACAAAATACAAAATGTTTCCTAACTGAAATGGAATGTTTTTTCTTAACTGTAGCCTCTTCGCTGCAAGCTTGTCATAAGATCTTGCTTTACCGAACAAAGTCTGCCTTTTAAGTAATAAGATGGCTTCCACACAGTTTCGACCATATTTGGTATGTGAAGTCTATGTTATACTGACCAAATATGGTGATGTAAAGTTCATGATGTAATGACCAAATATCTTAAAGTGAAGTCCATGTTGTAACGGCCAAATATGGAAGCAAAGAAATGATTACAACCAAATATGGTAAGGTGAAGTCCATGTTGTAACGACCAAAAAAGGAAGTAAAAAAGTGGTAAGGTGAACGAAGTGATTACGACCAAATATGGTAAGGTGAAGGTGGCAGTTGAAGGTGAAGGTCAGCTGGCCATGTATATAGATTTGAACAGCTCTAGAGAAGTGCCATTAAGTTCGCTCTTAGGTAGTCTAGCAGGTAGAACCTAGTAGTAGTGGAGACGACCTTGGATCAACTCAAGGTCAAAAGGTCATTTTGTGTTTTATATACCTGCTCTCTCTCTCTCTCTTTTTTTGTGCCGATATTCCGCAGTCCGATGTGCCTTTGATTTAAAAACGTACCCATGTAGCAGAAAAATATCCATTCCTCGTCCTGTAGTGATATCTTATAAGAAATGAGGATATGGAAAAATATCCACTCCTCATCCCGTAGTTATATCTTATAAGAAATGAGGATATGGAAAAATATCCACTCGTCCTATATTTAGATCTTATAAGAAATGAGGATATCGAAAAATATCAACTCGTCGCCCCGTAGATAGGTCTTGTAAGAAATAAGGAAATGGATTGCTTATTGTGTGCGAACAAGGAAATTTCACTATATCTCTTTTTACTCACATGCAGCTTTTTCAAGAAAAAAAATCAACAAAAAATATTGATAGGATTTTTCCATATTTATGAAATTTTATCATAGGATTTTAGCTGTGTATGCACAGTTCTGTAGATACACATTTTTAGCGTAATCTCATTTTTTTTTTAGCTGGAAGGGCATCTTTTGTGATGGTACACATGGCAACATGTCTCCATGGAGGCACCATGGCAACCGCCGATGGCCTGGCTAAAACAGCTGTAGCAAGTCTGCATTTTGTACAGTTGAAGTGTTTTTTATATTTGCTGATTAATTCTGTTGCAATATTTTGCCTCCTCTCTGAATGAATGCTTTTGCACACTGGAATTCAACAATCTTGAGAAAAGTTCTCCCTTTTGCCCAATTTGGTATGAGTACGCTTGGTAAGAGCTTGGTAAGAACATGGATACTGAATTGCTCAAGCGTTAATCCTTATGCTGCTGATGGTTAATTTGGCCAATACAAAATGATGCCAAAACCTAAAAAATGACTGAAACCCTGGCAAATGGGTACTCATTTAAGAGTACTCAGCGAGGGCTATCCAATGAATACCAACATGACAGGATTTAGATGTTTTTCAAGAAACTTCAAGTCCTTGTGATTTGGACAAAATTAGCCTCAGCATTGGAAGGGTTAATGCGAAACATTTTGCCTAGGTTTTTGTCTGTGTAATAAAATCTCAGGTTAATGTTTTGAAATACCTGTAGGTGGCAGCATTGAGCTGTATATGCACTTTAATGATCTAAACAGTATTTCAATAAATCCAATGCTTATGGATGTACCGTAAATTCTGGGAAATTTAGACCACCTAGTAGTTTGCGCCGCTATGATTATAGGGGTGCCACCTACATGGATGTACCGTAAATTCTCAGAAGTTTAGACCACCCTAGGGATTTGGGTCACTACAATTATGGGGGTGCACCCTACATAAATGTACCGTAAATTCTCGGAAATTTAGACCACCCTAGGAATTTGGGCCACTATAATTATTTTGAAAAATAATTATTGAGAAATATGGACCACCCTTGATTAATAGCTGGTATCTACTCCACAAAGTATGGATAACTATTACTCTACTTTGTCAGTTTTTCCATAAAACATGGGCCATCCTGAACCCATCAAAATTGTACTTATTAAAAAGTGTCCCAAATTACTGAGAATTTACAGTAGTTTTTGGGGTGGTCAATAGGTGGCTTTGTGCAACAAGATTCTGACTAAGACATTATGTGCTTCCATTGTCTATTCAACTGGCATTTGTAATAGTTCTAGAGAAACATATTCTTCTGTTGTACTTGCTCCATTTTGGCAGATAAATACGATTGATTGAACACTTTGTTGTGCTTTTTGAATGTCATAGGAACAGCATCGAATGGAAAACAAAATATCCAAAATCCCCAACCTTCTTAACCCTTATGCTACTGGTGGCTAATTTGGCTAACACAAAATTATGCAAAAAACCTAAAGAATGACTGAAACCCTGTCAAATAGGTACTCCATGAGGGCTTTTCAATGAAAGCTAACATGACAGGGTTAAGATGGTTTTCAATAATGATTGCGATCTTGTGCATTGGACGAGATTAGCCTTGGCATTGGAAGGGTTAAATTCCTTTCTTCACAAAATTTTTAATTCCTGTCGTAGTTATGTGTAGTGCGTTATTTTTTAAGCCAATATCTCTGAAATTTTGGTTATAGGATCATTTATGAACGGTTGTACTGTAAGTAGCAACTCTCCACCAATCACAGGCCTCATCAGAGACCATGAAATTCTAATAATTTAACCCATTAATACTTAAAAGTTCCTCCAAAAATTGTTGTCTGGATCGACGGTACTTTTGATGATAACTTTTGAATTGAGAATAATTTTACAGAATATTTGAAGGAGAGTTGTTGATAATGTTCCAATGAACATATCTTCTTCAAAAACTTTGCCAAATCTGCTTTAGCCTGAAAGGTTTCATCAAAATTGTTAGACTGGTTTTGGCCGCTGTGAGCATTAATGGGTTAAAATGGCTAATGGAAAAATTAGTAGGCTTCTGGATACGACATCACATAAAGAAACGACAAGTAGGGCAAACTTAGATGAACCTCACAAAAAGTGGTATAGAACATAACACATACTTTTGATTCTCATGCTGCCCCAACTACAAACATCTAAATTAAGACTCTAATATATGTGTTAAACCATATCTTTCTCTGCCTTTGACTGGTGGAAAGATTATGCCCCCTTTTATAACTTACTGGTAGTTATATTACATAGTACACAAATGCTTCCATGGGGCCTCTCTCTCTCTCTCTCTCCCTCATACACCTTATATTAAACAAAGAAGAGTTTGAAGTAGTTCATTGGTAGAGAAAATACATTTTATGCATGTAGCGCTCAAAACTGCCGTACTATTTTGATGATATGATTTTAACAAAAGCAATTTTCAGAAAATATTCGAAGGAGAAATGTTGACCGAAATCCAACCTGCAACTCTTCTTCAAATATTTTCTGAATTTACGATTAATTCCAAAGTTATTATGAATAGTATCAAAGGTCCAGACGACACTTGTCAAGAAGTCCCAAAAATGTTCAAGTTCAAAGGTCATGTCAAAGGTCAGAGTTCAACTCTTCAGAAACATGTGTAACCCTGGACTGTTCTTATGCAGAATTATTCTTGCAACATTGCCAATAAAATGTGTAAAAAAAGATAATTCTCTCTTCTCTGTCCTTTCTGCTAGGCGTGGAAAAAATTGTGTTTTCTGTAACGTCCGAAAAAAAAATAGGGGAGGTACATCTGTAATTTTCTTTTCAAAAATGTGTGTTTCATGTATGTTTTATGTTGATTGGTAGTTAGAAGGGCGAGAAAAACTATACAGCTGCATTAGGGTAGGGATTTTTCTTGGTAAAAACTTAATAGGGTAGGGTTATAGGAAACTTTTTTAGGCTCTCAAGCTCATTCATGAAAACTTTTACCTCATATGAGTTTAGCACTCCTGTTCCCTTTCTAACAATAGTTATCTAATCCTTGAGGTCTTGGTGTTTCAAGTATAAGTTTTCTTTAACTTCGCTGCTTGAGCTGACCTGGATATGAACAGTTTCTATTTACCAGTGAATTACCTCAAATGAGGTTTTCTTGATCCATAAAGGTACATTTCTTTAATGAAATAAAGCGTAATATCCCTATGCAATTTTGGGGGAATTAAATGGAGGTGAAAAAAGTTCAATTATATTCTTGAAATTTGTAATTTTTATAATTTCCTCACTGAAAGTTTTAGTTGTCCTGAGAGGGCATTTTCGAGGGTTAGGGTGTCCAAATGATGCCCAGACACCCCACTAGCTAAGACTATGCATCGATAATCCAGTGGAGATTGGGACCTGCAAACTCAAGCTTGAGACCCAGGCATTGCACTAGGCTATCCCTTGTGTGTGACACTAGAAGGGTTAGCCCATATGCCGCTGGAAATTCATTTGACCAATACTAAAAGATGCAAAAACCTGAAATATGACAGAAACCCCGGCAAATGGGTACTCATCTGAAAGTACTCAGCGAGATCGAGAGCTATCCAATGAGTTCTAACATGAATTGGTTCCGATGATATTCATAACCTTTTGCATTCTTGTGCATTGGACGAAAGTTGCATTGAAAGGGTTAATGTACATTACTGTTTTTACATAGTTAGAAGAGCAGATCAATTAGTAGGGAAAAACAACAGACAATTTCTTTGATTTTCTTATGTTAATTTACTTGTGACATATGCAATTCATTTCTTGAGCATACAGTATTGGTACAATGTTATTTCTCTCACGGAAACAGATTATGTTTCTCTGAAACATAAATCATTGTTATATCAACTATTATGCTGCAGGTGGCTAAGTTGGCCAGTACAAAATGAGGCAAAAAAACTGAAAATGGCTAAAACCCTGGCACATGGGTACTCATCTGAGAGGACTAAGCAAGAGCTATCCAACGAATACCAACATGACAGGGTTTAGATGGCTTTCAAAAATATTCAAAATAATGAATACAATTCTTTAACTGCAATGTTGTTGCTTAAATTTTTCCAGTATTTCTTGAAATTGCATCATAACATTATAAATTACTAGGCATGATTCTTTGTTGTATGATGTTGACTTTACTATTGTTCGACCTGCATTTTTAGTCTTCTATTGTTTTACAAATCTATTGTTTAATCATTATAATCTATTGTGTTTTATTGCTCTATTGTTTTAATCATTCTATCAATTGTGGTCTACTCTTTTTATTGTTGTCTATTGTTATCATCATTCTGTCTTTTGTTGACTATTGTGTTGATTGCTCTATTGTTTTTGTAATTCTATCTAGTTTTTATAGTTCTATAAAAACATTTCTGCTGATTAAATGCAGAATAATCTTCCATATTTCTCTCTTTTAATGTTCTTCCATATTTCTCTTTCCTTTTATGAAACTCTGTTTTAGCACTTGGTGGTTACAGGTTACTCTAACACACATCGCTCTATCTATCATTTCTACCATTCTCTTAAATGATTTATAAGATATTATGTTATCCTCTGATTAATAATCAAGTACAGGTAAATAATTACTTTGTTATCACTCATTCTGTTGTTTTATGAAACAGGGCTCGAAATTCAGTATTTTTCTCCTGGGAGCCAAATTGCATCTTCAAAAGCTACCCAAAGGTGTTGTGTATAGGAACCAGTACATCTTTGGGCTCCCTGCAGAAATTTGAGGGAGCCCCAGGAGAATTCAAGGGAGCCCTGGGCTCCTGGCACACCTTAATTTGGAGCCCTGTGAAACAATGTTCCATCATTGGATGATCAAATGATTACAGAAACAAACAAATATCTATAATTCTCTCTTTCATTCTAAGAAACAATGTGAAGACGTTACATTATTACAATAACTTCATTATTTCCTTCATTGTTTTTTGAAACAATGACCCCTCATCTGTTGACCGAATACTTACAGAAACAAAACATCATCTATAATTCTCTTTCATTTTAAGAAAAAATATAACAGTATGATGAAATTACATTATTACAATGACATTATCGTTTTCTTCATTGTTTTATGAAACAATGACCTCTAATCTGTTGATTGAATAATTCTATATTTCTCTCTTTCACTTGGAGAAACAATATCATAATATTTCACAATGAAGTTACAGGAATACAATTAATTCATTGTTCTCACTATTGTTTATGAAACAATGTTCTATCATCTGATGATCAAGTTATTAACTGGAATACGCTTACCATACTATTATTCTTTCTACTTTTTCTATTCATGTTTTTAGTTCCATGAAACGATGTTCTACCCACATATAGTCGAGTAATTTTAGTACACTATCTTCATATTTTTGGTATCTATTGTTTTATTTAATGTTTTGTGAAGCAATTCTCTTACTCATATGATGTCAATTACTCATTCGCATTATTAGCTCTATTGTATGTTGAAACTTTCTATTGAATCTTGACACTTTCTATTGTTTTATAGTAAATCCTATTGTTTCTTGACACTTTCTATTGTTTTATAGAAAATCCTATTGTTTCTTGACACTTTCTATTGTTTTATAGTAAATCCTATTGTTTCTTGACACTTTCTATTGTTTCATAGAAAATCTTATTGTTTCGTGACACTTTCTATTGTTTCTTGACACTTTTTATTGTTTCTTGACACTTTCTATTGTTCTATAGAAAATCCTATTGTTTCTTGCAAGTTTCTATTGTTTTATCATCTGTCGGATCATGTAGTTGAGGATTCCTCCGTTGCGGAAATACGCCAGCTCCACTTCTGTGTCAAAGCGCATGACAGCCTGGATAACTCTCCCGTCGCTCAACTGAAAAATAAAATATCAGAACTTCAGCATTATGAGAATAACATAACATTGGCCTTATTTAAACCATTAATGCTCACAGCGGCCAAAACAGGCCTGACGATTTTGGAGATATTTTTCTAACAAAAGCATTTTTTTGGAATATATTTGAAGGAGAAATATTAACCAGAGATCACACAACAACTCTCCTTCAAATATTTTGAGAACTTTTGCTTTATTCCCAAATTATTTTCAAAAGTATGAAAGTAGCAGACGATACTTTCTAGAGAAACTCTGAGTGTGAATGGGTTAATATCAATATTTGTTGAGTTGCTGCAACCACTGAATGTGTTTCTCATTTCTGTGTCAATTTCAGGTATAACCTCTCATCATTTCTGGCGATTATCAAATAAAGCTAGCTTCATTGATGGAATTAACTCATTAATGCTGTCAGCGGCCAAAAGCAGTCTGACAATTTTGATGAAATATTGCAGGCAAAAGCATAGTTAGGAAAATATTTGAAATAGAAATCTTAATCGGGATGACAACACAACTCCCCTTCATACATTGTGTTACATGATTGTCAATTCTGAAGTTATTCATAGCATAGATTCAGACGACAATTGCTGGAGGAACTCTTAATCATTAATGGGTAAATAGAACAGTACTATTTTGACTTGTTAAAGCTAACATTCTTTTCAAATTTAGGCAATCAAATGATAAGGAAGAAAAATATTTTTATGTGACTTTTGAAAAAAAACGACAATTTTATGAATAAAAAATAAATGAATAATAAATAATATATAGTTTAGATTTTTCTCACCTTGACATCTATAAGCTGTCCTGTTTTGATGTCATCAGGTAGCTCTATGGTGTAATTCTCCTTGCCGGTCAGCCCCAGGGTGTCGGCCGTCTGACCAGCCTGGTACTGCAGGGGTATGATACCCATACCCACCAGGTTACTACGGTGAATACGCTCATAGCTCTCAGCCAGCACGGCACGGATACCCTGAAACATGAGGGGAGAAATTAGGGTACGGGTACGATCAGCCCAAGGGTGTCGGCTGTCTGACCCGCCTGGTACTGCAGGGGTATGATACCCATACCCACCAGGTTACTACGATGAATACGCTCATAGCTCTCAGCCAGCACGGCACGGATACCCTGAAACATGAGGGGAGAAATTAGGGTACGGGTACGATCAGCCCAAGGGTGTCGGCTGTCTGACCCGCCTGGTACTGCAGGGGTATGATACCCATACCCACCAGGTTACTACGGTGAATACGCTCATAGCTCTCAGCCAGCACCGCACGGATACCCTGAAAACATCAGGGGGAAAATTAGGTCACAGATACCGTGCAAACATGGGGGAAAAATTTGGGTATGGATAACCTGAGGGGAAAAGTTATGGTACGGATACCCTGATGGAAAAGTAAGGGTATGGATAACCTAATGGGAAGAGTTAGGGTACGGAAACCCTGAAAACACGAGGGGAAAAATTCCCTGAAAACATGAGGGGAAAAATTCCCTGAAAACATGAGGGGAAAAATTCCCTGAAAACATGAGGGGAAAAATTCCCTGAAATCCCAAGGGGAAAAGTTAAAAGGAAAACATGAGGGAAAAGATAGGGTAAAAATTCCCTGAAATCCCTACGGTAAAATTTACAAGGAAAACATGAGGGAAAAGATAGGGTAAAAATTCCCTGAAATCCCTAGGGTAAAAGTTACAAGGAAAACATGAGGGAAAAGATAGGGTAAAAATTCCCTGAAATCCCTAGGGTAAAAGTTACAAGGAAAGCATGAGGGGAAAGATAGGGTAAAAATTCCCTGAAATCCCTAGGGTAAAGGTTACAAGGAAAACAAGAGGGGAAAGATAGGGTAAAAATTCCCTGAAATCCCTAGGGTAAAAGTTACAAGGAAAGCATGAGGGGAAAGATAGGGTAAAAATTCCCTGAAATCCCTAGGGTAAAAGTTACAAGGAAAGCATAAGGGGAAAGATAGGGTAAAAATTCCCTGAAATCCCTAGGGTAAAAGTTACAAGGAAAGCATGAGGGGAAAGATAGGGTAAAAATTCCCTGAAATCCCTAGGGTAAAAGTTACAAGGAAATTATGAGGGGAAAGATAGGGTAAAAAATCCCTGAAATCCCTAGGGTAAAAGTTACAAGGAAAGCATGAGGGGGAAGATAGGTGCACATTCCCTGAAATCCCTAGCGTAAAAGTTACAAGGAAATTATGAGGGGGAAGATAGGGTAAAAATTCCCTGAAATCCCTAGCGTAAAAGTTACAAGGAAATTATGAGGGGGAAGATAGGTGCACATTCCCTGAAATCCCTAGGGTAAAAGTTACAAGGAAATTATGAGGGGGAAGATAGGGTAAAAATTCCCTGAAATCCCTAGCGTAAAAGTTACAAGGAAATTATGAGGGGGAAGATAGGTGCACATTCCCTGAAATCCCTAGGGTAAAAGTTACAAGGAAATTATGAGGGGGAAGATAGGGTAAAAATTCCCTGAAATCCCTAGCGTAAAAGTTACAAGGAAATTATGAGGGGGAAGATAGGTGCACATTCCCTGAAATCCCTAGGGTAAAAGTTACAAGGAAATTATGAGGGGGAAGATAGGGTAAAAATTCCCTGAAATCCCTAGCGTAAAAGTTACAAGGAAATTATGAGGGGGAAGATAGGTGCACATTCCCTGAAATCCCTAGGGTAAAAGTTACAAGGAAATTATGAGAGAAAAGATAGGGTAAAAATTCCCTGAAATCCCTAGGGTAAAGGTTACAAGAAAATTATAAGGGGGAAGATAGGTGCACATACCCTGAAAGTGTGTATTAATTACATCTAAAAAAGGGGGAAATTAGGTCAGGATACCATGAGGTGGTAAGTTATGGTGCTAATACCCTGGAAATTTAAGGAAGAAAAGTTAACTTCAGTTTTCAGATATCCAATTTCCCCCCCACAAAATCCTGTATGGCGTATATGTATGTGGGTGTAAGATATCACATGGAGTTGACGTACCTGGATCCATGGGCCTTTAGCTGCCCAATCCCTGGAGGAGCCTGATCCGTACTCCTTTCCTGCCAGCACCATCACAGTCTTCCCCTCCTCCCTATAGCGCTGAGCCGCATCGTAGATATCCATCTAAAATATCCACAATGAATATAAATATTCTAACATTGATTCAAACAAACAAATTTCAGATGAAGAGTGAAGCAGAGACTAGTACTTTCCTGCTGTTATGTAAGGGGGGACAAACAGGGTTTGTACATGTCAATATTTAATGGCAAACTGTTTACAATGCTGTAGATTCGATATATATATATATATATATATATATATATATATAAATATATATATATATATATATATATATATATATATAAATATAAATACACACATACATATATGTATATACATACATACATACATGTGTATATAACCTATATATGTATGCACGTATGCGGCTATGCGCACACAACACACAAACATACACATATCCCAGTTCCCATTATCTTCGAGACTCACCTGCTCTCCATCAGGTAAGTGAATGGTTTTTGGTCCTGATTTGCCGATGAACTTGTTGACAAGTCGGATGTTTGCAAACGTTCCTCGAGCCATCACGTCATCGTTGCCACGACGGGATCCGTAAGAGTTGAACTCCCTCGGAACCAGTCTGAAAGAAAGTAATTTCTTCAGTTATTTACATCATTATTTTATTATGCAAATCAATATTCTTTTCAATATGAAATCAATCTTAAAATATTTTTTTTAGCCGTGAACCTTTGGGCTTATCGCTCACAGCACAAACCATTAACTTCAAATCATTGGCCAATTTCTCACGTCTTGATCCAAATAAACATGAACTTTGACATTGGGAGGGAAAAATTTGGAATTTTGTTATTTCTAGTATTGTCACTCTTTCAGCCAAATAAGAGCAAGTTTGGACCATGATGGTCTCTCTTAGAAAATAGGATGCTGCAAAATTTCACAATTCCAGTACTTTTTTCTTGGTAGGTAAATTTGGCATAAAACAAGGATTCTGGGCAAGGGTGATTGAGAAATCTACTTACCCTCTAAAAGCAAGGTAGCGTGCTGCGGGCTGACAATCAATATATTCAGTGTGTGTTTAAAAGTTATTCAGTTCTAGTTAGGAGTTTTCTCAAACTGCTTCTATGATGCTTTTGAAGGTAAATTTGGAATAAAACAAGGAATAAACATGAACTTTGACATTGCGAGGGAAAAATTGGGAATTTTGCAATTTCGATAATTGTCACTCTTTCAGCCAAATAAGAGAAAGTTTGGACCACGATGGTCTCTCTTGAAAAATAGGATGCTGTTAAATTTCACAATTCCAGTACTTTTTTCTTCGGTAGGTAAATTTGGCATTAAACAAGGAATCTGGGCAAGGGTGATTGAAAAATCAGCTTACCCTCTAGAGGCAAGTTATTCAGTTCTAGTTAGGAGTTTCTCAAACTGCTTCTACGATGCTTTAGAGGGTTAACCCATTAACACTCAGAGCTGCCAGGACAGGTAGGGCGATTTGGGAAATATTTTACTTATGAAAGCATTTTCTTGAAATTATTTGAAGGAGAAATGTTGATCAGAAGCTAAACAAAAACTCTCCTTCAAATATTTTGTTAACTTGTGCTTTATTCTGAAGTT
>OZ012701.1:6428167-6508167 GCA_963942565.1 Maea johnstoni
TCAAACGGGAATAAACAACACAAGAAAAACAATATATTACATGTGCAGACTTAATAAATGCGGGAAAATCCTTGTGCTTACCTATTACAATTTACTCTTTGGTATACTAAAATTTAAAATCTACATAAAACGGGAAAGTTAGAAAGGGGATAAAAACATATCTCCTTTCTTCAGAAATATTAGAAACGGAAACACCCAAAAATGAAAAATTAGGGAAAATTGTTACACGGAAAAATTAGCCATTCTACAGTATTCCCAATTAAACTGACCCACATTTACCCATTGAAGGAAGGAAGGACTGGGTTTTTTCGTTGCTTTCGAATGTGAAGGTCATACCATGAGGAGATAGAAACCCTGAACCAGAAAGAAACTCCCTTCCCTTCACGAATAGTTCCAAATAGTGTTGGGAATCGTTAAAAATTTTGGGCTCGATTAATCGTCACATTCGCCGAGCGATTGATCATTTGTAATTGATTATTTGGTAGTTTACCTGACACGCAATAACGGCAAAAATCAATGTGCGAGGTCGCGAAATGTAAATGAATAATAGAACTGAAACTGAAAGTGCAATACCACAGATCGCTCTACGCATCAATTTCATCCTGAAATGAAGTATCAATGTAGTGCATACGATAACACTGAATCATATAAACAATGTTACTTACCAATTCCGCTGGTTCTGTGATATTATACACTGTAATCCACTCCAGAAGTGAGTTACAGTGTATCCTGCCGATCGGACGTATCTTTCAAGATGGCGGCCGTCTCGTCGTGTTCATTTTCATTATCGCTCGGCAAAGATCGAGCGATGGAAGGCAAGTTCGATTGATCGGAACTCGGCCTAAAGCGAGCCGAGCAATCGAGTTTGCGCTTAATCGACCCACCACTACTTCCAAAGGGGTCTTTCAGTTGCAGAAGGACCAAACAGCCATCCACAATGCTGCACATTTATATAGCAACCAAGCCAAGCCCCTTATTTGGGATCCAGTGGAGAATCGAACCTACAAACCAGCAACAGAAAGCTTGAGCTTCCAAGTGCTCCTCCCATCACTAATATCAACCCCCCCCCCCCCCCCCCCCTCCCCATACTTCTTTAAGTGTTTTTTGTCCCTCTCACTGAACTGACCTGCACTTTGCTGTAGGTGTCCTTGAACAAAGCGGGAACGACAAACTGTTTCTCCACTTCCTGGATCTCTGCCCTTGTCGGCCAGATATCCTCCAGGAAAACATCCTTACCCTCAGCATTCTGACCTACAAGGAAATTATGTACATATATATATATATATATATATATATATATATATATATATATATATATATATATATATATATATATATATATGTATATATATATATATATATATATATATGTGAATCCTTAAAAGTAAAGAATTATAGGAAGGACAATTTACCTATGGAAAATACATGGTACACACAAACACCCACATATATATCATATATATCAATTATTTGGATCAAGATATTTTAACCCTTATGCTGATGGTGGCTAATTTGACCAATACAAAATGTTGCAAAAAATCTGAAAAAATGGCTGAAACCCTGGCAAATGGGTACTCATCTGAGAGTACTCAGCGAGAGCTATCCAATGAAAAACCAACCTGACAGGGTTCAGATGGTTTTTAAAAATATTTTCGTCCTTGTTCCTTTGATGAAAGTAGCCTCAGCATTGAAAGGATTAAGTTATCAAATATCAGTTTTCAAGCCTATTTCACACATATAAAAGGGTTTATTGGAAGTTTGCAAACCACCCTTATTCATGCAACTATTGAGATTAAACAGCATATAGCGCACGCAGAAGGGGGCGAGGGTAAAAAATGATGCTAGATATTCTTGGCGTGTTATTACCTAGTGGCTGTGTCTTGAAGTCGATCTTGACGGTGCCCGCGATGGCGTATGCGATCACGAGCGGAGGGGACGCCAGATAGTTGGCGCGCGTCAGGGGATGGATGCGACCCTCAAAGTTACGGTTTCCAGACAGAACGCCGCACGTCACCAAATCACCCTGGAAATAAACAAGATCAGTGCTGACACCTAGTGGCAAATATATGACTTAGGAATAGAATAGTACAGGTGCTCTGTAAGCTTTAGATATCCCCATAGTCTGGACATCATTACCATACTAAAACCCTCAAAAATCACCCCTGAGGAAACTCACTTTTTCTGAGTAACTATATGATGTCATTTTCAAACATTTAATTGATTTTTTTTCTCCCCAATATAAATCCCATGACATTGTATAAGGATATTATTATGCCTTATTTCAATAATCAAATATATGTTCTAAGTTGTAATCTGAGTATCTTGTGGTCCTCCTTGAAAAAAAAGGACATTCAAATTCTAGAAATTTGGCTATGTTAGTCACCCAGATTCTAAATCCAGGTTATGACCCTAGATATCCCATATTTAGATAGGGGGAATTGGTTTTAATGGAGGATCACAGATCTAGAATTCTCACTATTTCTATTGTGATACTGCCTCCACTAGTGGACCACTGTTTCCAATACATGTCATACAGCCATAGCTTAAGGTGGATCTACCTATCTTACTGTTACACCAGTCCTATAATACAATTCTCAACATTTCTATTGTGATCCTGCCTAATCTAGTGGACCACTGTTTCCAATACATATCATACAGCCGTAACCTTAACCCTTATGCTCCTGTTGGCTACTTTGGCCAACACAATATGATACAAAAAACCTGATAAATGACTGAAAACATGGCAAATGGGTACTCATCTGAGAGTACTCAGTAAGAGCTAACCAATGAATACCAATATGACAGGGTTTAGATGATTTTCAAAATTCTTTGCGTCCTAGTGCTTTGGACAAAATTAGCCTCAGCATTGGAAGGGTTAAGGTGGATCTACCTATCTTACACCAGTCCTATAACACAATTCTCACCTTTTCTATTGCCTCTGATACTGACTCCTCGAGTGGCCCACTGTTTCCAATACATGTCATACAGCCGTAGCCTACGATGTCAAACCTGAAACATACGAAACAAATGAAAATGTACTTGTATGTGTATGCATACCTCTGTTGAAGGAGAACTATACAACAACAGCAACAACAACTGAAATGACAACAACAACAACAACAACAACAACAACAGCAGCAATGACAGCAACAACAATAGCAGCAATTACATTTACTAATTGACACCTTTAAAATGTTTGCAATACAATATTAAAGCTATATTTTCTTTTTTTTTTAATTTTGAAATTACACAATTGTGTAACACGGTTTTTATTCAATTTTTTTTTCTTGAAATGACATACATACACATAACAAATATACGGATATTCACATAAATTCATACAGAAAAACATATAGATTGATCGCGTAAGCACCATATTACGCATTTAACTCACAAAAAAAAAATTCTTTGTTCATCATTTTCATGTTCAAATGAAAATATGACACACAAGGCATACATAAAGAATAAGATTATTGTCATAACTTCTGGTTAGCATTATATATCTGCTTACAAGGAAGAGCAATCTCGCTTTTATAATTCTAAGCATCTATTATATTTAGATATACTCCACCCCATATTTTCTCAAACTGAGCCTCATGATTATTTACACCTGCTAGATATTCTTCTAACATCATTTGATTTGCCAGAGTTCGTTTAACATCTCTTAGATGGTATTCTTTCCCACCTTGTCGTTTTTGGTAGATAGTTTGTATAGTTGCGATGATGGTTCTACTAGTGATATCTTCAGGATTATCCCAACCAAGAATTTTATCAACATCACCTATTTTAATATGTGTGTCCACGGTGGTCTGCAACCAATTCTCAATTTCTTTCCAAAATTTTACAACTGTGGGACAAACTATGAAAGCATGAAGAAGGGTTTCTAGCGGTGCTTTACAATAAACGCAACTAGCATCGTCCGCTATATTCATTTCCACTAATTTTTTGTTCGTTACTATACGGGAGTGAAGTAATTTAAAGAGTATATATCTTGTGTATGAGTTCACTGACCAGTATTATTCGCAAACATTGAAATGCCTTTTCTATCCTATACAGGAGAATCTCTTCATTTAAGACACCCGACCATTTCACTCTTATGTTTTCCAGGAGAAAATTATCTCCTGTGGACAAAGCTTTGTAAGTGTTAGAGCATCCAGTAGATGAAATGCCTATCGTATCAAGTATCCTAGGAATGGCAGGACCTATAGTTTTATCTATTTCCTGCATGGTCGATTTCATTTTCTGAAAGTTAAACTTTAGTGTTTCATAGTCGAGATAATTTATTTTTAAATTCCTGTTGTGCAATTCATCCAACGTGAGTAGGAAACCTCTGGCATTCAAAATATCTTTAATCAACATATAACCCTTTTGTGCCCATTCACTTCTAAGCTGTAATGGAAGAGTGCTGTTGTACCACAGGGGACTTCTGTGTAAGTCCATCATGTTATTTATATCAAAAGTTACCAACAACATTTGTGCACCTTTTGCTACATCAGCCCAGAACTTGTTTTTAACTCTTTTTGCCACAATTTCTGCATATCTGTCCCCATATAGCACTAGTTTGTGAATATTGTATATGATTGGGAATTCCGCCCAACCATTTGTTTGCTGGTATATACGCTTCAACCATGATAGTTTCAAAGCTTTGTCAAAAAATTCTAAATCAATGAGCCCAAGGCCTCCCTTTTGAATCAGATTTTCTGTGATTTCCTTTCGAAATTTTGGTGTTTTCCCATTCCATATAAAGTTTTTGAAAATGATATTTAGCTTATTTAAGATATAGGTGGAGGGTGTTGGGAGGGACAACAGGACATGGGTTATTTTTGAAATTAGTAAACTTTTGATAATTGTAACCTTGCCAAGAGGTGTCAAATATCTTGCATTCCATAGATTGATTATTTTTTTTATGTCAATTATTTTTTTTTCAACGTTTTGATCCGAAATATTATCAAAATTGTCAATATCATATGAAACACCCAGACAGTCAAATTTGTGTGTCCATTCTAAATTGAGTTCGGTACATAGTTTTGTCCTGTTGTCCCCCCAATCACCAATTTTGACCACTTTTGTTTTTTCAGTATTGACTTTCAGTCCAGAAATGGATTGAAATTCCGAGAGCACCAGCATGCTCTCCCTTAAAGCAGATTCTAATGGTTTTAAAAAAAGACTGGTATCATCCGCGTACTGTGATATTTTATGTTCTTGTTCAAAGATTTTGATTCCCACAATTTTTGTGTTAGTCCTGATGGCTTCAGAGAGGAATTCCGCTGCCAAAACAAATAGGTAGGGTGAAATTGGATCACCTTGCCTACATCCCCTCCCCAAGAGAATTTCGTTCGAAAAGTGTCCATTTTGTAGAATTTTTGATTTTGAATTTTCTTGTAAAGACTTAACCCATTTAATTGTGCTATCACTAAATTTAAAAATTTCCAATGATTTTCTAATGAAATTCCAAGATAACGAATCAAAAGCTTTCTCAAAATCGATCAATACTATTAACCCTTTTAAATTTTGACTTGAGCATTCGTGTATGATATCGTAAATAAGTCGAGAATTTTCCCCAATAAATCTACCATTAATAAATCCTTTTTGATCCGTGTGTATCAATTTTGGCAAAATAGTTTTAATTCTTTCAGCTAATATGGCGGAGTAAAATTTATAAATAGAATTTAGAAGGGTAATTGGCCGCCAGTTCTTAAGGTTACTACGAATCTTCCCCCCTTTTGGAATACAAGTGATAATACCCATATTTTGGTTTTCATCAATGCATCCCTTATCTCTATAAGAATTCATTAGTTTTAAAAGTATAATATTGACATCGGGCCAGAAAACTTTAAAAAACTCATTGGAAAAGCCATCAGGACCGGGGCATTTGTTATTTTTGCTCTTAAAAATTATCGTTTGAAGTTCTGGTAAGGTAATATCTTTATCTAAATTAATTCTGTCCATGTCACTAAGATAAGGTAATGTTTTTGGTACGTGTTTAAATTTATTTGAGGCAGTTAAGTTTGAAGTTTCCTTACATTTATAAAGATTTTGATAAAAAAGAGACATTTCGTTTAAGATGTCCTTTGGATTCTGAATACTATTGCCATCAATTTTCAATTCCCTGATATGTTTAGAGATGAAATTATTGTTCTCTAAGTTTAAGAAGAACTTTGTGGGTTTCTCATTGGAACTAACATACTGTGCCCTTGATCTTATTAAACTGCCTTTCAGCTTGTCTTCCCTTATCTCCTCTAACTCTGATCGGTAATTATTTAGTATTTCTTGCCAGTGGAGGTCACCTACATGCAGGTGTTCGTTTTTTTCCGCTTCTTCTATTTTTTTAAGAAGATTTTTTTCCTTTTGATTGTTTTTTTTCTTTTTCTTTGAAGCATACTCGATTATTATGCCTCTTAATTGAGCTAATAATACATTCCAAAAGAGTTCCATATCAATCATGAAATCAATTGATTCTAGTCTAAAATTTTTGATAAAATTAGGGTGACATGGGGTGCAGGCGTAAGTTGATATGACAAGTTCAATTTCATCAACAATTTTCTGTTTAAGGTCGTTTTCCAAAAGTAAGGAATTATTCAATTTCCAGATTCCTCTTCCACGAGGCGTTTTTGAGATAAATAAACATAAAGAAATTGGAGAATGGTCTGACTTGTAACTGGTTTCGATTGAAGAAGAAGCAAAGATATCTAGCAACGATTCCGATATTAAAAAGAAGTCCAAACGGGCCATTTTTTTAAATTTTCCCTGTCTCCAAGAAAATTTTTTCTGATCTGGATGAGTGTGTCGCCAAATATCAATTAGTTCAAACTTTTCAATGATTGTTTTAACTTCTTTAGTTGATTTCGGGTTATTGATATGAATATAATTGAAAGTGTCTAAAGCAGGATCAAGGACTAAATTCCAGTCACCCGTAAAAATTACATTTCTGATATTAGAGCTTTCAACTATAGTAGCAAGATTTTTATAAAAGTCTGGAGTGTCATTATTTGGTGCGTACAAGTTAATTAAAAGGAATCGTGCTACATCTGGCAATTCTATATCCAAGACTATGAAACGACCATCTTTATCCAATATTTTATTATGTATTATGTATTCAAAATTGTTATTTAGGACAATAAGAACACCCCCCGCATTGGTTGAGTTCCCAGCAATTAAAAAGTTAACATTACAAGTCTTCTTCAATTTATTTAAATCTTCACTGAGTAAATGTGTCTCCTGTAGGCACAGTATGTTAATTCCATCCTCTTTTGCCTTTAATAGAATATCACATCGTTTTAAATACCCTCTTATTCCCCTGACATTGATAGAGTTTATTCTGATGAAGTCATCTCCCATTAAAGTTTGTTTTAGGAGAATATATTATATACACAGCACGTGGACCAATAAAGCTATATTTTCTTAACCAATTAATTCTCATAGCAGCCAAAAGGGGCCTGAAATCTTTTAGGAAATTTTCAAAGTGAAAGCATAGTTTGGAAAATATTTGAATGGAAATTAATTAATACTTAGCAACAAATTTCTTTCAAATATTTTGTAAAATTATTCCCCATTCTTAAGTAATTGTTAAAAGTATTATAGATCTAGATGACAATTTCCAATTTTCATCGGGTACTATAATTTCCTCAAATACTCAAAACAGGCTTGTCATGAACGAGCCTAAATATGGCAGAAAATGTGACGATAATCATAAATTCCATATACTACTAGTCAAAAGTACTTACCCTAGTTTCTGTAGGAATGGGGTGACACCGCTCTCTTTGAGGTAATAGGTGACCACACCACTGCCCGGAGAGAGGCTGGTCTTGATGTAGGGGCTGACCGACAGCCCTGCCTCCACTGCTTTCTTGGCCAGCAAACCTGAAGGCAAAAAAATAATACTGTCAATTCGGAAAAGAATATGCGAGTTTAATTTTTACGTTTATTAGGATTTAGCCACAGACGCAAAAAATAAAATTCACAATGATTAGCGCATTTGTGTGTCCAGCTCGGCACTACAGTTTGCTAGAGATATTTTGCATTGGATCATTTCAAAATTTAAAATATATGAAAACGCACACACAACACATGATTTGTACTAGATTTTGAATTGGGCATGTTGGTGAACTCCCGAAGCCCAGTCTCAATTGTTTCTCATATACGTTGTCAATGGCCAATTTACAAAATTAATAAACGCAAAAATCAATTTTCTGTAAATTCACAAAATTTAACCTACAGTAAAACATCATGCCTGGAGATCTCTTTGACAAGAGTCGTCGGGACCTTAGATACTTTTGAAAATAACTTTGGAATCATTCATAAATTAGGAAAAGGGTTGTGGCTTGGATTTTGATCAACATTTCTCCTTGTTTTTTTGCTGATTACTTCTGATTAATTGGAAAAAATATTTCAAATGGTCGATACTTCTCATATTAATTACACCCCTGAGGGTCTTTAGATTTAGAAAATGTGTGCCCAAAATTGGCAGTAATAACATTTTTGGGCGTCCTTATTTTCATGGGAGACATCAATATACTCAGATTGCAACCATAAATATATATTCACTTCATTAAATAAAGCATGATGTCCATATACAATGCCATGGAAAAAACACTGAGGTGAAAATAATTCAATTCGATGCTTGAAATTGACATTTTAAGAAATTCCTCACAAAATTTTTAGGTGTTCTGCAGGGTGATTTTTAAGTGTTTGAGTGTTCAAAAGTCACCAAGCCCTGCTGGCTAAGACACTGGCTAAGATACCTTGTTTGCCTTGAACCTGGCCAAAATCTGGGTGAAAAACATGAACATCTTCTCTTTTTTCTTCAGTTTCCGTGTCGGTTGCAAGTCACGCCGTGTTTGGTGCACCGGTTCTGAATTTCCCCGGCACACCGCATGTGTGCCTGGCATGTGTCGGCACATGCCATCGCATAATAATGTTTTGAATCGTTCGCCTTAAAATTATAGCAATGTGGCCGGAAAACTCAAACTGAATCGATTAATCATCCAAAATTGTTTTCGATCAATCGATACAAAAAATCTCTTTCTATCCAAACCCTACTAACTAGACTACTTACCAGCTCCCAGCATAACTGAGGGGTTACTGGTGTTAGTACAGCTCGTGATGGCAGCAATAACAACAGAGCCGTGCTCCAGAGTGTACTCCTGATTATCAAACACAAAAGGCACCTTCGTCACCTGCTTGTCCTCCGGAATAGCGAAACCCTGAAACACACAATATTTATAACATATTGTTTCACGTCAAAACCCTGACAAGATTGTCATGATATTTAATTTCATGTAAAAACCCTAAAACACAAGAATTTAATCACATTTTAATCATGTGAAAACCCTAAGATATGCTTTCATATTATCAAATTATTTCATAAGTAAAGGTATTCGGTTTACAGTCTTGTATCCACCAAACTGCTCACCAACGAATACTAGGTACCCATTGTTTACCTGGGTAAACTGAGGTAATATGGAATAAACTGTCTTGCCCAAGGATGGAGCAAAGTGCCCAAGTCGGGAATAGAACCAGCGACCTAAGGATTACCAGTCAAACAGCTAACCAACTGAGCTACTTTGTCCCTTAGGTATCTTAATTCAAGACATTATCAAAGGGACTTAGAGAAGGTATGTTTTGACTTAGGCCTAAAAAAAAGTTGTTCGTTTCCTGTAATCCTACCCTAACAAGTTTTTATTCAAAAAAATCCCTACCCTAAAGTTTTTTCTGCCCTCCCAACTCCCAATCATCGTAAAACATGCATAAAACACACATTTTTGACCACAGAAATAATCTGAAAAAAAATTATTTTACCGACCTACCTACCCTATTTTTTTTCAGACCGTTACAGCAAACAAACAATTTCTTTTTTTAGGCCTTACATATAAACACTTACCTTGAATCCTATTTTGTTGTTCAGACAGGCTGAGAAATCTGTTTTCATGTCTGACACGGGCACCTTGTCGTGGGGACGCTTCGGTCCAGAGCAGCACGGAACAACAGAGGCAAGGTCCAACTCTACAATCTAAAACACAAACACAATTACAATATAGAATGTACTATGAAATTATATTGATTCCTTACAAGCTATGAACAAAATATGATCAGAGTTGATAGATCACCCATGTGCAGGGTCCACTTTCCCTTAAAAGAAAACAGAATTTCCTCCAATTTATGTAGTTATTATCTACCGTAAATTCACAGTAAAATTGGGACACTTTTTAATAATTAAAATTTTTATGGGTTGAGGCCAACTTGCAAGTGGCCCATGTTTTATGAAGATACTGACAAAGCTTGGTAATAGTTATCAATACTTTGTGAAACAGCTACCAGTGATAGATCAACCTTGGTCCATATTTCCCGATAACTATATTACAAAATAATTATAGTGGCCCAAATTCCTAGGGTGGCCTATATTTCCGAGAATTTACGGTAATGCTAATATAACTTATGCTGCTAGTAGCTATGAAAAGCACCAAACAAACAAACAAACAAATGATGAAAGTTCATTGTTAATGATATCTCTGGCATCTGTAAATTCTGTATGTGTCGACACAAACTCCTAATATTTGTCTCAGCCATTTCTTTAAAAGATATACATATGCCCCTAGAGGTTGCTGTGGGCCCTAAATATTTTAGACATAGGGCCGAAAATGTATGCAAAATAACTAGAAATCCTGTTTTTGACCGCTAATTTTATTCAAAAGACCTTTTTGGGCCCTTAAGGTCTTACGACACTTTTAGAAATCTCAGTTTAATTTTCCTGAAACTTTGCATGAGAAAAGAACATGGCAGAGTGATCTTCAAAACAACTTAAAATCATGGGGTCATCGACTTAGTTTTTTTCGCAGATTTTTGAAAAATTGTTGCAATTTATGTCACAAACATCTCATTCTCCAGAACTAGTTTCTTTCTTTGCTATATGTATCCCTTCAGAGCTACATGCACTGCCTGAAATACTGTTCTGCCATGTTGGAAATGTTTTTTTTGCTGTTATATAGGAATTATTGGGCAAAATCAAGGAATTCGAGAAACAAGTTTTTAACCCAAAATTGGTATAAGTCAGAATTCCCTAGTTTAATTTTCTTTAAATTTTGTCTACACTTTCTACACAATGCTCTTAATAAGAAGACATAAAGAAAATGACAGGTCATCGTGTTAGTTTTCGAAACACAGATGGTCAAAGTTTGTGAAATAGGCATTTTTTGGGGCAAGTTTTTATGAAAATGTTAGAAAAGAGTTACTCAATTGTTACCATATATGCCCATCCTTATATAATATATTGTTAAGCAAGGGAACCCCATTTTATACACATGTATTATCACATATTTTGTCTGAAAAAGTGTCAAAACATCAAATTCAATGAATATGAAAATCACAGTAGCCAAAAACAAAAAACTCTTAGGATACTATTTATAGTAGGCTGATATAATCATAATTGGTACATATTCAATAAAAATCAATTTCTTTTCAATTTTTCCAGTCGCGTCAGGTAAATTGTAATAAATTAGTTTAGTTTATCCTATACCCAATAGGTGTCACCGGTATAGAGTATCGTAAGACCTTAACCTGAAATCTAGGTGTAAGACACAGACAGCTTAGATGCTCTATGTATGAGTAGTTTAAAGACTAAAGGCCATATTATCATTATCATATTGTCTTTGATAAGGTATCTGCGATGTCCGAGTCTAACCCTAACTCTAAAGTAAGAGGAGTGTGACACTACCTCAGAGAAGAGAGGATCTTGCTCCACCTAGTTGTAATTCCTAAACATCTTGTTGGCCTTCAGGTACGCCTCAATGTACTTAATCTAAACCCAAGTCACTGTCAACTTTTTCACGTCTTTAGCCAGACTTGAACCCATTCATACCTGTAGCGCCCAAACCACTTGACTATTTTCAAGATATCTCTCTAACAATATCAATTTTCAGAAAATATTTGAATGAGAAATGTTCATCCCCAAATTATAAAGAACTCTCGTTGAAATATTTTTCCAATGTTTGATTAATTTCAGAGTTATTTTCGATTTTCAGAAAATATTTGAAGGAGAAATGTTCATCCCCAAATTATGAAGAACTCTCGTTGAAATATTTTTCCAATGTTTGATTAATCTCAGAGTTATTTTCGAAAGTATCACAGGTCCAGACGGTACTTACCTCAGAGAAGAGAGGATCTTGCTCTGCCTGGTTGTAATCCCTGAACATCTTGTTAGCCTTCAGGTACGCCTCAATGTATTTGATCTTAACCCAAATCACTGTCAACATTCTCTCATGCTTTTAGCCAGAATGTAGCACCGAAAACCACCTGACTATTTTCAAGATATCTCTCTACCAATATCTATTTTCAGAAAATATTTGAAGGAGAAATGTTCATCCCCAAATTATGAAGAACTCTCGTAGAAATATTTTTCCAATGTTTGCTTAATTTCAGAGTTATTTTCGAAAGTATCATAAGTCCAGACGTACTTACCTCAGAGAAGAGAGGATCTTGCTCGGCCTGGTTGTAATCCCTGAACATCTTGTTGGCCTTCAGGTACGCCTCAATGTACTTAATCTTCTCCTCCGAGCGACCTGAAAAAAACATTTACTTTTAGAAATAATACAGGAAACCCAGGTTAAACAACTCTTCATTTTTTTTCAAATATATGGCTCATTTCTGAATTTCTTTTTAAGTGTCAAACAAGCTAATACAAGGACTCTAAGATCAAACACTACGAACTTATTACAGATACCACTCACTAATCTAAAAAGGTTTGGTGACAGAGCATTCTGTGCCTATGCACCACGCCTTTGGAATGAGCTCCCTGACAACATCAAGGCTGCTGATAGTGTGCAAAACTTCAAGAAACAGCTGAAAACATTGCTATTTCGAAAGGAGTTTAATTGACTATATTGACCATGACAACTGTCCAATGACTCTAAAGCGCTTTTGAACATTATAGGTGGAAAGGGCGCTATATCAAATATCAATTATTATTATTATTATTATTATAAAGCCCTGGAGAACACTTAGGCCTAAAAAAAGTTGTTTGTTTCCTGTAACCCTAGCCTAGCAAGTTTTTATTCAAATAAATACCTACCCTAAAGCTTTATCTGCCATTCGAACTCCCAATCAACGTAAAACATGCATAAAACAAATTTTTGACAAAAAAAAAAATCCAAAATTTTTTTTTACTGACCTACCTACTGTATATTGTTGCATCCTTGTACTTTGGCTGAAAGTAGCCTCGGCATTGTAAGGGTTGACTCACCTGTTCGCCATAGTTACACTAGTGTTTCATCGTCTGCGGCAGCGAAGTACCCAACTGTGGCCCGGTTCTTTTGAGAACCATCGAAACCCTGTCATGTTGGTATTCATAGGACAGCCCTCGCTGAGCTCTCTTAAATGAGTACCCATTTGACATGGTTTCAGTAATTCTTTCAAAATTTTTGCAAAATTTTTGCATCATTTTGTGATGGCCAAATTAGCCACCAGCAGCATAAATGCATTAACTTACCCGTGCGGCGCAGGTAGACTAGTGTTTCATCATCAGCAGCGAAGTATCCCACTGTGGCCCCGTACTCTGGACACATGTTTGAGATCGTGGCACGATCGGCGATGGACAACTGAGCGACACCAGGGCCGAAGAATTCCACAAACTTTCCAACAACACCAATCTGGCGCAGATGCTGGAAAAGTATAGTTAAAAATGTTACTTATGGTATAATTCACTGTATAGGTACAGTATGACACAATATAGGAATGTTATGGGTACTGTGTTCACTGACTATTGGAACAATATTGATTGTGTACAGTTTTGAGACAATATCATATCATCACAGTATTGATATGACATAGTTGCAATGTTGGTATCATTATTACTATTATCATTATAACTACTTTATTATTATTATTATTACTATTATCATTATTATTATTTTTTTTATCATTATCATTATTATTATTATTATTATTATTATTATTATTATTATTATTATTATCATAATTATTAATATTATTATATTTATCATCATTATCACTATTATCATTACTATTATTATTATTATTATTATTATTATTACAAAACCGCTGTTATTGGATGAAATGTGAAATAATTCATGTGCACTCACCATCGAAGCTTTCCGTATTATAATTATCATTACTACCATTACCAATGTATAGAGGGCGCTGTTGCTGCAGACGTACCTTAGTGATGGTCAGCACAACGTCTGTGGAGTTGGTCAGCTGGCTCAACTGACCGCTGATCTTATCATTATCATTAATACCATTATCAATGTAAAGAGAGGGTGGAGTTACTGCAGACGTACCTTAGTGATGGTCAGCACGACGTCTGTGGAGGTGGTCAGCTGGCTCAACTGACCGCTGATCTTGTAACCCACCACTTTAGGCAGCACCATACTGATGGCTTGACCCAGCATGACCGCTTCCGCCTCAATACCTCCCACACCTGAAATAGCATAGAGAATAACATCATTATCACTATCATTATTATTGATATCATTATTGATATCATTATTATTATTATTATTATTGTAATCATTATTATTATTATCATTTTTATTATTATTATTATTTTTATCATTATTATCATTATTATTATTATTATTATCATTATTATTATTAGTATAATTATTATTATTATTATTATTATCATCATCATCATCATCATCATTATTATTATTATCATTATTATCATTATTATTATTAGTATAATTAGTATTATTATTATTATTATTATCATCATCATCATCATCATCATCATCATTATTATCATCATCATTATTATTACGGGAAATTGTAAGATAACGCGCAAGCTCTAGAAGAAACAGCGACTTACCCCAGCCGACAATACCGAGCCCGTTGATCATGGTAGTGTGGCTGTCGGTGCCGACCAGGCTGTCGGGGTAGAGGAGGTTGTAAGAGAGGTAGGGGAGATTTAAGAGGGGTAGTATAGAGAAGGTTGTAACTTACCCCAGCCGACAATACCGAGCCCGTTGATCATGGTAGTGTGGCTGTCGGTGCCGACCAGGCTGTCGGGGTAGAGGAGGTTGTAAGAGAGGTAGGGGAGATTTAAGAGGGGTAGTATAGAGAAGGTTGTAACTTACCCCAGCCGACAATACCGAGCCCGTTGATCATGGTAGTGTGGCTGTCGGTGCCGACCAGGCTGTCGGGGTAGAGGAGGTTGTAAGAGAGGTAGGGGAGATTTAAGAGGGGTAGTATAGAGAAGGTTGTAACTTACCCCAACCGACAATACCGAGCCTGTTGATCATGGTAGTGTGGCTGTCGGTGCCGACCAGGCTGTCGGGGTAGAGGAGGTTGTAAGAGAGGTAGGGGAGATTTAAGAGGGGTAGTATAGAGAAGTTTGTAACTTACCCCAGCCGACAATACCGAGCCCGTTGATCATGGTAGTGTGGCTGTCGGTGCCGACCAGGCTGTCGGGGTAGAGGAGGTTGTAAGAGAGGTAGGGGAGATTTAAGAGGGGTAGTATAGAGAAGGTTGTAACTTACCCCAACCGACAATACCGAGCCTGTTGATCATGGTTGTGTGGCTGTCGGTGCCGACCAGGCTGTCGGGGTAGAGGAGGTTGTAAGATAGGTAGGGGAGATTTAAGAGGGGTAGTATAGAGAAGGTTGTAACTTACCCCAGCCGACAATACCGAGCCCGTTGATCATGGTAGTGTGGCTGTCGGTGCCGACCAGGCTGTCGGGGTAGAGGAGGTTGTAAGAGAGGTAGGGGAGATTTAAGAGGGGTAGTATAGAGAAGTTTGTAACTTACCCCAGCCGACAATACCGAGCCCGTTGATCATGGTAGTGTGGCTGTCGGTGCCGACCAGGCTGTCGGGGTAGAGGAGGTTGTAAGAGAGGTAGGGGAGATTTAAGAGGGGTAGTATAGAGAAGGTTGTAACTTACCCCAGCCGACAATACCGAGCCCGTTGATCATGGTTGTGTGGCTGTCGGTGCCGACCAGGCTGTCGGGGTAGAGGAGGTTGTAAGAGAGGTAGGGGAGATTTAAGAGGGGTAGTATAGAGAAGTTTGTAACTTACCCCAGCCGACAATACCGAGCCCGTTGATCATGGTAGTGTGGCTGTCGGTGCCGACCAGGCTGTCGGGGTAGAGGAGGTTGTAAGAGAGGTAGGGGAGATTTAAGAGGGGTAGTATAGAGAAGGTTGTAACTTACCCCAGCCGACAATACCGAGCCCGTTGATCATGGTTGTGTGGCTGTCGGTGCCGACCAGGCTGTCGGGGTAGAGGAGGTTGTAAGAGGGGCAGGGGAGATTTAAGAGGGGTAGTATAGAGAAGGTTGTAACTTACCCCAGCCGACAATACCGAGCCCGTTGATCATGGTTGTGTGGCTGTCGGTGCCGACCAGGCTGTCGGGGTAGAGGAGGTTGTAAGAGAGGTAGGGGAGATTTAAGAGGGGTAGTATAGAGAAGGTTGTAACTTACCCCAGCCGACAATACCGAGCCCGTTGATCATGGTTGTGTGGCTGTCGGTGCCGACCAGGCTGTCGGGGTAGAGGAGGTTGTAAGAGAGGTAGGGGAGATTTAAGAGGGGTAGTATAGAGAAGTTTGTAACTTACCCCAGCCGACAATACCGAGCCCGTTGATCATGGTAGTGTGGCTGTCGGTGCCGACCAGGCTGTCGGGGTAGAGGAGGTTGTAAGAGAGGTAGGGGAGATTTAAGAGGGGTAGTATAGAGAAGTTTGTAACTTACCCCAGCCGACAATACCGAGCCCGTTGATCATGGTTGTGTGGCTGTCGGTGCCGACCAGGCTGTCGGGGTAGAGGAGGTTGTAAGAGAGGTAGGGGAGATTTAAGAGGGGTAGTATAGAGAAGTTTGTAACTTACCCCAACCGACAATACCGAGCCTGTTGATCATGGTTGTGGGGCTGTCGGTGCCGACCAGGCTGTCGGGGTAGAGGAGGTTGTAAGAGAGGTAGGGGAGATTTAAGAGGGGTAGTATAGAGAAGTTTGTAACTTACCCCAACCGACAATACCGAGCCCGTTGATCATGGTTGTGTGGCTGTCGGTGCCGACCAGGCTGTCGGGGTAGAGGAGGTTGTAAGAGGGGCAGGGGAGATTTAGGAGGGGTAGTATAGAGAAGGTTGTAACTTACCCCAACCGACAATCCCGAGCCCGTTGATCATGGTTGTGTGGCTGTCGGTGCCGACCAGGCTGTCGGGGTAGAGGAGGTTGTAAGAGAGGTAGGGGAGATTTAAGAGGGGTAGTATAGAGAAGGTTGTAACTTACCCCAGCCGACAATACCGAGCCCGTTGATCATGGTTGTGTGGCTGTCGGTGCCGACCAGGCTGTCGGGGTAGAGGAGGTTGTAAGAGAGGTAGGGGAGATTTAAGAGGGGTAGTATAGAGAAGGTTGTAACTTACCCCAGCCGACAATACCGAGCCCGTTGATCATGGTTGTGTGGCTGTCGGTGCCGACCAGGCTGTCGGGGTAGAGGAGGTTGTAAGATAGGTAGGGGAGATTTAAGGGGGGTAGTATAGAGAAGGTTGTAACTTACCCCAGCCGACAATGCCGAGCCCGTTGATCATGGTTGTGTGGCTGTCGGTGCCGACCAGGCTGTCGGGGTAGAGGAGATTGTCCTCGCAGAAGACGCTGCGGGCCAGGTACTCCAGGTTCACCTGGTGCACGATCCCCGAGCCCGGCGGAATGATCTGCATGTTACGGAAAGCTTTAGAGCCCCACTGAAACGGAAACGAAAAAATTCTTAACACTCGTGCAATAAATATCACTCAGCTACAAATATCCGATTCCAAATTGTAATGGAGATTTTTCGCCATTGTACCACAATTGCCTGCCGTCCACCAATCACAAGGCTTGAAAAGTGTAGGTTATATGGCATAACCCACACTTTTTCAGCCTTTGTTCTCTAAGAGGACAAAAAACAGAGGTGTTACCCATCTCTAGAAAAGAGAGGAAAGCGCTGGCTCAAGTCAGGTGTGGAGTAGCTCCTTTAAGATTAGAAACGGGTCGCTGGGAGAAACGTAACAATATACAGATTCCTAGTGAAGAAAGAGTGTGTTTAAATTGTTTTAAAAATGGTCTTATTGAAACGGAAAATGAAGAACACTTTCTTTTGCGCTGTCTGCACCCTGACCTCAAAGTACTTAGAGAAAACCTTTTGCTTAAGGCTTGCGCAGTCTTGCCATCCTTTATATATTTAAATGACACTGATAAATTGGTGTTCCTACTGTCCAACTGTGATATTATCTTTTTTAGTGCCAAAACCTGTTCTAAAATGCTAAACATCAGAACAGATGTGTCCCGGACTGATTTTATATGATTATTTAATTTTAACATTGTATATTTCTCTTTGTCTATATTGTATGGTCTCTCGTAGGTCAAAGTTGACCGTCCTTTGTTCTATCATGTCTTGTATGTATTATATATCTATGGGTGAGACCTTAATAAAATGTTCTTATCTTATCTTATCATGGTATTGAGCAAGAGTGAACAGCCAAGCTTTTCTCGGCCTGTGATTGGTGGAAGGCATTCAACTATGGAACAGGCTACATAGACCCCTCGGAAGCTGTGGTGTGAGTGATACTCTTGGGGCGACTCAGCTCTGCCTTATAACACCTCGGATATATCACATACACCACAGCTTCCTTGGGATCTATCTATCACTAATCCAGCATCAGGCTCGTGTTTGATGATTTCACAAAAATTTTGCCCATCGTTGTCATGTGACACATCAAAATGAACCTTGATTCGTGCACATCATTCTGACTGCCAATTTCCTTATTTTTGGTCAATGAAGAGGAACTTTTAGCCAAGGCCCTTCTTCAAATGAATATCTTGCGCGTATATATGCATATATGGTTCTCTATGTAATGTAACAGCAAGCGCAAATTTTGCGGGATAATATTTGGGGAAGATACTTAGAAGAGAATAGCCTAATCAAATTTAAGATGAAGAGAACATGGATGGTCGCCACAGACCAATTACCATTAGTACCATTTTGCGCACCTCTTGAGAGGTTCTCATCAACACCTGGGCTTAAAAATCATGCCTAGGCTGTGGAGCGAGATCTGCTGGTTGCGTATCCGGTGACCTTGAACTTACCTTGAGGAAGACAAATCGTTCTCTGTTTCTTTCAAACTCCAGTTCTTCATTTTTCTGAATAGCGTCGGCACTGTGAGAGAAAGAAAGGAACAGTTAAACAGTACAGAAAATGAATGTCGTAAGTTCCATATTTAGCTATTTTGTAATTACTTGAGGTCTGGGTAGTAGAGGTTGGAGTATAGGTAGTAGATGTTGAGTTACTTGAGTATAGCTAATAGATTTGAACCTTCCAATGTTGAGGCTACTTTCATCCAAAGCACAATGATGCAAATATTTCTGATGACCATCTAAACCCTCATGTTGGTACTCATTAGAAAGCTCTCGCAGAGTACTCTCAGACGAGAACCCATGTGGCAGGGTTTCAGTCATTTTTCAGGCTTTTTGCATCATTTTGATTTGGCAGAATTAGCCACCAGTAGCATAAGGGTTGTGTTACTAGCCCCACTGGGCAAGTTAAACTACATGTATTCTCTTTCTGTCAGACCCTGTATAAGTATATTAACATATCTATTTATTTATCATAAATGAATATTTGGTAGTAGAATTACTAAAGAGACAAATGGACTGATTGAACAACCCCCACCCCTACAAAATAATAATAATAATAATAATAATGTGGAAACACATGGTTCTAAAAAGAGACTAGACTAAGGGCATGCAGTCAAACTACATAAACGTTAGTAAGCAAACAGAACTCGAAATATTAGAACTAAAGTATCAAACGTCATATTCCTTCAAAAAAAGCGACTCATTTTATTGTGCGCTTTTACTGATGAATATGGTATGTATAAATAACGGGGTTTGGCATTAACATAAGTCTACCTGCCCTGGTGGTCAAGTGAGCTTCATTTCTACTTGCCCTTCTGAGTTTTTTACCTGCCCCGAATGGTCTTGGAATGAGAGTAGCTGACAGGTGTCAAAACTGTTCGACAATTTTGATGAATCTTTGACAAAAGCTTGGTTTGGAAAATATTTGTTAGAAAATTTTTGACTTTTTTTACTTTTTTCATTGGTTATTGATATAAGGTATCGTACCACATACCAGTAGCTATCCGTATTATTGACCAACCATGCACTAAGGTCAATATACTGAAAACCCTCGGAGGACATTATGCAACCCGGCAGCACATATACAGGGCCTGATAATAATGTGATGATATTAAAAATAATAATAATAATAATAATAATGATAATAATAATAATGATAATAATAATAATGACAATAATAATATTGACAATAATAATAATAGTAATAATAATGATAATAATGATTTCGTCATTTGATATTGAACCCCTTTCCATAAAAACTTGCTCAAAGGCGCAATGTGGATAGTACTTTTAATATAACCTCTTATTTATTCATTTCATTCCACTACCAAAATTGCCAGTTCGTTTAGGCATGCTTCTAAGCATGGATCAATAAAAAGACTCATAGAAAAAAAACAAATTCATACAATATTTCTTGTTTATGAAAGCACAAAGCTGTAAGCTAAAGCAGAATAGGTTAGTAAGAGAAACAAGAGAGACGCCAATGGCGTCAAAAGTTTGTCTTGTATTTTATGTTTTTTAATTGATTGTTTTCGCAATTGTTAGTAGCTTTGTTCTTATGTTTTTTTTAAATTGTTTTGCACTTGGTAAATTTTCTGCTTTTTAAACTTTTGCACTTGGTAAATTTTTATTCATTTACTCGATTTTTTGTCTATGTGCTGTTTTGAATATTTCACCACCTATTGCTTTTCTATGGTGTCAGAATTGAATGAAAATTTGGTCATGGTCAGAATAGTATGTTTTTATTACCCCTGACATTTTTGAATTAGTAATGTTTGTGTAAATGTGATCAATTATTGTGTTTTGTTTGGTTGTTGCTGTGGCTTGAATTTCCGTTAGGTCTGTAATAAATTGAGGAACTGATGATGTCGGATATCAATAAACACAAACTATGTGTACCTTTCTTGTCTTGTCATAGGCAGTTGTAGCATCGAGTGTTAAAGTCTTAGACAGCAGCTACAGTGCCAGAAGGCAGAGCTCTCCCAACTGACAGGGATCACTGATGGAGAGTTGTGTGGGATCAAGCAATAGCTACTATGGACATCTCTGGCAGTTTTCAGTCCCCCAACCCACGTCCTAACCTGCCCCTGTCTGTGCTGCTTAGTTCTGTCACGTAGTTGTTATAGTACACCCATCACTTGTACTATATCCAGCTCTCGGACTCGGAGGCTCTGTCCTACCTAATCCAGGGGGCGCCACAGATTTCATTGCACAGTAAAATATCAACCCAAAAAAGCTAACAGATCATCATGAATTAAGTCACATCGCTGAAGATCAAGGTTATTGTTTCAGTAAGCGTCAAAGTAGTTTCTCGAACAAGGAGGGTGTGTTATATGTATCACGATCACTAGCCCTAAGACCCACCCCAAACTCCCCCAACCGAGTCAGGCGACAATCATGGAATCAAGACGGGTACCTGCGAGGTCGGTTAGCTTTTCTGGTAACCAATCCACATCCAGGGATGGGAACATTTCGGCGAAAATTAAGACCAAAAAAAAAAAAGAAAAAAAAAGGTTAATGGAAATCATCTCTGAAAGGCACCATAACTAGCGTTGTTCTGTTTCCCAGGTTCATAGTTCCTGCGCATCTCTGTATGGAAGCGGCAACCACTGCCACAACTCAAATGATCGTGTACATAGATTTTTGATATCATCACATCCAGCATAATTGTTGAACTAGTTCAGATGACTAGCAGTTCTGAATGGTCTGATTAGTATGTAGTAGTATAGTCTTGGAGCCCTAGTATGATATGGAGTAAGATGGGTAGTCCATGTTCAAGGCAATAGGCCCACGGGCTATTCACTAGAACATGCTCACCAACTCCCTAAGTATTTGTCATGCTGGAATATTTTTTGAGAATTTTTTGATCCTTAGTAATATTCTGCTTCTGTGTAAACTTGTTTCAACAGAGCGTTTCTCCTGGTTTCATCCCATCGCTCTTGGAGGGGTATCTCCTGCTAGAATCTGCCAAATGTTCGCGTAATAAGAAATTTGAAGGTCAGGAATTTCTTTCAGATATTGCATCCGATTGTGAACCTAATTTAACATACATATGGATGTTAACAGGCCGGGGGACCATCACACATGAGATCAATTTGTACCTATTATATATGTAAATGGCCAGCTGATGGATGCTGCTAGCAGGGATGCAATAGAGTGAAAGACATACTGTGTAAGGTATCTTGAAGGTTTAAGCTGTGTATTCTATATAGATAGATTCTTGTGAAAAATGCAGCTTAAGCCACAGTTAGCATGAGGCTAGAGCTTGATTTCAGACTATCATATAATTAAAATAGAAAATGTTTGTATAACAACTTTTATCAACAAGTAGCTTTTCTGTGGTAGCTCTAGATCTTGACTCTGAGCTCCATCCATCTCTTCAACCCCCATCAAAAAGTGCATGTTCAGTTGACCGCTGGGGAAAATCATGCTAACTACAAGATATCACTAGCTTGTGGGTTATTTCGGTATCTGTTCCTTCTGGTGATGTTTCTATTCATGTTTACTGGTTAGAAGTGTTGAGGGTTCCACTATGTGCAAGCTTTCTATCCCACCAAGAATGTGTGTATATATATATATATATATATATATATATATATATATATATATATATATATATATATATATACATATACATGTATATGAAATAAGGCTTGAGGTGCTGCAGGGACTTGGACCACACTGTTCCCTTCTATAGCAGTGGTCAGAGTGAGGAGTGGAGAACATCAGCTGCTGCAGACTCACCTGACCAGTGGAGCTAAATCAACTAATTCATCCAAATTCATACTTATCCCTTAAGTGGTTTGCATTTAGGATTGAGTGGAATTTTAGGTCAGAACTTGCCAAGGTTGATAAATTTACATGCCATATAGAGCTGGTTGCTGAACATTTTCTTAGTCACAATACAAATATCATCCTGGATCTTGTAAGAGGCCCTTGTTTATGTCCTGTATCGTCTCTGGTAGCCTAACTTTTGGTTTCCAAGGTCGTGAACTTTGAAATTCCTTGTACAGGTGAACTTGGATATGACGGACCACTGTACGACGGATTTTCGCATAGGACGGACGATATGCTTGGTCCCAGTCCGATGCATATCAAGTATTCGTCATATGTATACGACGGATTTTGCATATGACGGACCAATTTTCCTGGTCCCATTGAGTCTGTCATATCCAAGTTCACCTGTATAGATTAAGAAAACTGCCTATAGAATGCCTCAGTGTGTCCTATCCTCCTGCTCTTGGCATGAATATATCTCTCTGTACTGATACCTGCCAGGAGAGAACTTGACTAGTGGCGCTTTTTTGGATGTGAGTTTTATGTGTAGATGCTCTGTGCAAGCTAATCATGTACTGTCAGCATTGCTGTTGGTTCTGTTGTCTATAACCCTGCACAAGCATGTCTTCTCGCTGCCACGCCCCTCAGCAGCACCCAGCCCTTGCCTCTGGAGTCTTCACCGCTCTCCCTACCTTCAGCATCTAATTCACTGTGAAAATGTATCTGTAAATAGAACACAGCAATTGTGATACATGTACTTTTTCATATGGTTATTTTGTACTGGGATTCAAATATTCTTTAGTTGATTATATGCTAGTTAATTTGCAGTTGTTTGATACAAATACTATACAATGAACTTGAAACATAGATGGAAGGTCAAATCCAGTTGATGTCTTCTGCTGCACCTCTACAGTAGGAGCTACTGCGCGTCTCTTTGAGGGAAAATAAGCATTAATTTATTCATGAAATCTCATGTATCATCCAAATTGGACACACCTTACAGGCACAATAATAAAGACCATCTCTGTTGAATTCTTGTTCTTTTTCCCCATGTACAGTTGCCAACCCATTCATGGTCAGAACACTGATGACCTGAAATTACTCAAACCTAAGACCCATTTGCCTAAGAAAAACTAGTCGAAAAAGTGCTGATAAAAGATGTTTAGGACATGTTTGTAAGGTTCACCTCGAAGTTCAGATTTAATCCATCCTGAAACTGTTACCTGCAGTTATGACCCATGAAAATAAGTACTAAAGGTTCTCAGTTTTGAACATAAAAAAGTTCCAATAATTACTAGCAACTGTCATGATACTAGAGCTGCACTCACGGAGGGAGATCAACTCATGAGCTCACCACCCGTTTGACTCGTGAGCTCACAGACGTTCTGATTTTCCAAAAAAATATTTATTTTCCAGCCCAGCAATTAAGAAATAAATATTTATTGGCAGACATTTATTAACATTGCCATGTTTATTTAATTTCAAAACGTGCTGACGAGGTAAAAAGGTCAGTTTAACACTTATCACCGCTTGAATGTATACATTGGAGAATGTATTGAAGACATGACAGTGATAAGCAGTTACGTATGTTGATAATGTGTGTTATGTCCCCTGTGTTACGTTTGTGTTCCCAACATCGACGAGCTCACGATTTGAACATTTCAGCTCGAGCTCGGCGAGTTTGCTCCAGGGCTCGAGCCACTCGAGTTAGTGAGTGGTGAGTGCAGCTCTACATGATACATTTTAATTTTTTTGGTTGACCCTGAGATGAGTAGACCGGGATCGGGCACTGTCCATGCATCATCAAATGTCGCTGCCTCCCACCTCCTTGGCAACTATCTGACCTAGAAAGGATGCTGCATGCTAATTGCACAGATCAGATCACGTGACCAAGGCTACACCGCGTAACCCGAGGCGCACATACCCTAGGTGCTAGCATGCTGTGCCTATGGCGTTGCGGTTCAAGGGGATGTATTTCTCTGGTACAACACAAGTTGCTACAATGTACCTGTGGGTGTCACGTAATTTTCGGAGCAAGTATAGATATATTAATCCTGGAGCACAGTATTTTAGTCGCGACCATGGTGCAGGTGTAAACGGCAGAAAAAAAAATCCGCTATTTCCTGGAAAACAGCAGAAAAAGATTCCACCCTTTTCGAAAAAACAGTGGGATTTTTTGTCTGCTGTCTTAGATGAATAAACACATTCTTCATCTAAGCTGCTGTTCACACCTGCTCCATCGTAAGTCGCCGACTTCAAACATTGATTTCAGCCCTGGAGCACAGCATTTTAGTAGCCGACTTCAGTCAAATGGTTCAAAAGATTGCCACCAGGTATTACAGTTATATGCGAATATACTACATTGTACCTTAAGATTGTACATGTAGTCTACTAGCCAAAAAGGTGAACCTTGCAATGTTGATTCCTGCATGGTTTTTTGTAAGAAATGCAATATAGAGATCCTCAGGTGGTAGAAACTGCCGGATGCTAATCTCCAAGTGTTGGTCAATTTTTTTTATCACCCCTATAACCATATGGTATACTGAATCCCTCAGGTGGCCAAATTTGTTTAAAATATGGGGATGTATTTCTCTGGTTGACCTCAAACTAATCTCTCACAATATTTGGAGTAAGTCACACTGGCAAGAAAGGACTGCCACAAGTCCCAATGCTTTTTGATTTCATTTTATGTTTGACTACTATATTCAGTGATACTTCATTATTCAATCTAGATGTTATGAGTATATACATTAAAATGTGTGGGGTCCTTCCTTAATGCTCCCCCTTGGGTGCAACATAAATATGGATAATAGTTTTGGTGTGATACTTCATTGTTCAATCTAGATGTTATGAGTATACATTAAAATGTGTGTGGTATAAATATGGATAATAGTTTTGGTGCGTACATAAAAAAATCAGCCATGCAATATTTTAAGGGTATCACTTATTTTTCATGGACACACATCACTCGATACAAAGAATGTTCATACATCATTTAAATTACTTCATTGTACCTAATATAAAACAAAATTAGATGCTTAAAACATAACTTCACTTAAACAAATATCAATTCATACAACTTACAATGACAACTTACAAGGCTCTAAGTAGACTCTGGAAATCCATATGGTCCAATGTTCAAAAACTAATACACTGCAGTTCCAGCGCAGAAGCATATGGGGTGGCAGGATTAAACAAGCTGATTCTCAGCTTTCAGAAAATGTTTATTTTATAGATATCCCGCCTTTGGGATATCTGTTGTCAGTGAAGCAATTGAAACTATCGGCATTCGGCGCGGCCTATTGCAGCTTCCGCCATTTTGAAATCGTATATTTGACACCGTCTGCAGATTCAAAATCGTCAGCTTTAATCTATTAATACGCTGTCAAATCTTCAAATTATCGTAATTAACTTGTGATATTATTGTTCCTTGAGAACTATTTCACTTAGATATCTACTAAATTAACTCACAATGATTAATGGACAAAGACATGGGATCGATAACTACTACGGCCGCACTCGATAAAAAACGTGTTGCGATAGATTTTGCCGTGGTCGCGCACTTCTCAAATAAAATATAATATCGTTTTATTTTATGTCTGTTTGTTTTGTGCTATTTAACCGATTACGTTCTTACTAACTTTAATAATAATCATAACACTGAACGACACAAACACCAACAATGTTCGATGGAAACCCCTTTTTCTATGGGGAATCCCCAAACGGAGCACCTGACCCACGTGATTCGAGGGAAATCCCAAACTGCAAACTGCGTCATAGGATCGCTACGCGACCAACACATAAATTATGCACAACACAACCGCCAATGCGCACGCACACAACATTATAATATATGCAGAACTAACTGCCCATGCGCAGAAAAATTGACCCACGCATGCGCGATGATATAAACAACGACAACAACATCCGGGTCAAATCCGCGAAGCCGCTTACCGAGTACACCACCAAAAAATGAACCGGACAAACAAACATAGAATAAAACACTTTAAAAACAAAATAACACAAATATTATGAAAAATCTAATAAATTCACCACACAAACTATAAATAATACGAAAAAAATAGAAAAATCGCCGAACAAATAACGAGATCATTCGCACACAAAATTCAGAACAGAAAGCTTAGACAAAACTAAAAACGCCATGGTGTAATAATAAAGTTTTTAAGAACTACGTTCTTACAAACTTTAAAAAAGACTCTCTTCATCCAACGATGCGGGGTCCGATATTCACTGTTCAAAGAGTTCTGCAAATCGCCACCAGCTGCTTTACTTGTAATACCCGATATCAGAGATTTTGATTAGTAATACAGCTCTCTGGCGATATTTACTATGGAACTTGATCAATTTTTTTCAAACCAACATCAAATTAATTATGAAATGAGTTTTGCCATTCATGTCTGGAAATTGAAGGGGAGTTGCAAGCTAGTTTCTGATTTACATTTCTCCCTCAAATATTTCCTGAAAATTTCTTTTGTTAGAGAGATATCACCAAAATAGGTAGGTGGTTTTGGGTGCTACATGCATGAATTTTAGGTCCTATGGTACTAATAAATATAACTTTGAAAATAGGTATAAATTCTTAGAATATTTGAATATTTGTGGCACGAGTTCTGATCAACATTTTCCCTTTCAAATCCTTTCTCTAAAATTATCTGGTCCAAAGAATGTGACCATAATAGTCCGGGCAAATTTTGGTGCTGCACGCATGCATGGGTTAACCCTTGCAATAATGAGGCTACGTTCTTTCAAATCACAAGAACACAAAGATTTTTGAGGACCACCTAAACCCTATCATGTTGGTATCTATTTGATAGCTTTCGATGAGTACTCTCAGATGAGTACCCATGTGATAGAGTTTCGGTCATTTTTTAAGCGTTTTTGAATCATTCTGTATTGGCAAAATTGGCCACCAGCAGCATAAAAGTTCAGCATCTCTAGGATTAGTAAAATCCAGCATACGAAAAGATTCAACATTCAATACTCTCAGTGCTAAGTAAAATGCAAGAAGCAGTAAATATTTGCATTGTAACTGACCTCTTTTTTCCTAATGCCCTGTGTTAAATATACAGTGGTGTCTATTTATAACTTGTTCCTCAGGAGAGAACCTCATTAACCCACTCATCCTCAGAGTTCCCTCCAAAAATTATCTTCTGCATCAAAGACGCTTTTGAAAATAACTTACAAATAAAGAACAAAATAGCAAAATATTTGAAGGAGAGTTGTAGGTGGAGTTCTAAAGAACAATTTTTCTGCAATTATTTTCCCAAAATCTTATTTTTTAAGAAAGATATCATCGAAATAACCAGGCTTATTTGGCTGCCATAGACATAAATTGGTAACCCATTCATGCATGTATAGCAACCAAAAAAGATTTTTGGAAATATCTGTGTGACTAGAGCATTTTTTCCTTAACTTTTTGAAGGAGTAATGTTCATAAGAACCCGGCCTACAATTCTCCTTCAAATAGTTTGTGAATCCATGCCTGATTCCAAAGTTACATTCCTAAGTATAAGAAGTCCAAACGAAACTTGTCAAAAACATCTTCACACAAGAATGGGTTAAAACGTAAGTGTTAGCTTCGGTATTAAGATGCAGGTGTTAGGATGCGATTATTTAGCGATGTAAGTTTGGCATGAATTCTTAGGTCAGCCGAAATTCGATCAACCATAGAACACACCTGAGAATGTTTTGATGTCGTCATTTAGCATTGGATGAATTCTTAGGCAGGCAGAAGTATGATCGAGACCAGTAGATTTTAGGCGCTACAATACAGTGGAACCTGCGTACAAGAAGTGCTCAATATACACAGGAGATTAATCCATTACTGTAGATTCACAAAAGATTCTGTAGAGTAAATTTTGCGAATTTACAGAAAAATCGATTTTTATGTTTTTGAACTTCCCTGCGAATTGGTCGCAACATGGAGCGACAGCTTTACACTTAAAGTGGCAGCACTAATAATTGCGAATTTTAATTTTGCGTCCGAGGCTAAACACTACATGTCAAAAGTCAGTTCTTGTCGGACCAAACATGGTTTGACTTCGATGGACACCCAATTCCCCTGTCTAGCTATCTTCTGATCGGACCCGCAAGCAGGAGAAAGAGAGACCAAGAGGCCAAAAGGTGACAACACGGAAAAACAAAACCCCAAAAAGGCTTTTGCAACAGTGCAATAGAAGTGAACCCTAAACATCTCAAAGACCCTGGAGTGGTTGGACAAAATCATGGTTATTTTCATTTTTTTTAAATTTTATTTTATTTATTTATTCCAATTTGTGGTTATTTACAAATTCAGGGTTATGTCTAAACATTGCACAAATACTCGGCCAACTTTAGACATGACACACCAAAAGAGAGTTATATTAGAAAATATTTGAAGGTTTGTCCTTATTGAAAATAATGACTTTATTTCAAATATTTCTAAATATGGATTGCTTTATAAACCCATTCAAGTCTGTAGCGCCCCAAACCGCCCAACTTTTTTGGTGATCTCTCTAACAAAAGCAATTTTTAGAAAATATTTGAAGGAGAAATGTTGATTAGACACTGACCAACAACTCTCCTTCAAATATTTTGTGAATTCATGTTTAACTCCCAAGTTATTTTGAAAAGTATCAAAGCTACAGACGAATATAATCAAGTAGATCTCCAGGCATGAAAGGGTTAAGAAGATATTTGCATATGTTTCAGTCAGACTGTGTGTATGCTCCAGAAGTGAATGGGTTAAAAACAACTTTCTTTTGATATATATATATATATATATATATATATATATATATATATATATATATATATATATATATATATATATATATATATATATATATATATATATATATATATATATATATATATATATATATATATATATATATATATATATATATATATATATATATATATATATATATATGGTTTTATTTTTATTTCTTTGTCAGACCACCCAGGAGATGTGAGCATGATAGGGTTGACCTATTCATGCCAGTAGCGCCCAAAACGAAAATGTCCTGACTTTTTAGGCATTTTCCTTTTGACCCGAAATTTTTTCGAAAAAATATTTGAAGAGGAAATGTTCGTCAGAACTCAACCCACATTTCCCCTTCAAATATTTCTTTAATTTTTCAATTAATTCTTAAGTTTTTGCAAAAAGAACCAAAGAAGCAGACAAACTTCGTTCATAAGAGACTTCCTGGTATGAATAGGTTGAGACGTAAGCAAAGGCACAAAACATGCAGCGAGCTGGCGATTTATGTACCAACCCTATCGTATCAAGTTGATGAAAGGGGCAGGTTTGATCACATGACATAACATCCACTTTTGGACACATGCTACATTTATCTTTGCCGCTGCTCGTGCATTCGGTTTTGGTGGCGCCACCTAGTTTCGCTCGGGATGAACCACGGCCGCCACCTGGGTTGGGAGTCTGACGTAATACACTGGAAAAGAACACTGCACCGTTTTAACCCATTCACACCTGGAGCGACCAAATATGGTCCTGACAATTTTGGCGATATGTTTTTATTCGTTGCATTTTTAAGGAAATTTTGGGAAAAAATTCATAGCGAAAGAGAAATAAAAACCTGACAATTTTGGCGATCTCTTTTTATTCGTAACATTTTTGAGGAAACATTTGGAGAAGATTTATACCAGGAGCGACCAAAAACGACTTGATAATTTTGGTGATATCTTATAGATTCTTTGCATTTTTGAGGAAAAATTTGTAGACGATTCGTACCTGGAGTGACCAAAAAAATGCACTGGCGAATTTGGTGATTTCTTTTTATTCATAGCATTTTAGAGGAAACATCTGGCAGTAGATACATACCCGGAGCGACCAAAAACGGCCTGACAATTTTGTGTGATATCTTTTTATTCGTAGCATTTTTGAGGAAGCATTAGGAGAAGATTCATACCCGGCGAGACCAGAAAAACGTCATGATAATTTTGGCGATTTCTTTTTATTCAAAACATTTGGAGGATGATTCATACCTGGAGCGACCAAAAAACGCCCAACAATTTTGGCAATATCTTTTTATTCGTAACATTTTTGAGGAAACATTTGGAGCAGATTCATACCAGGAGTAACCAAAAACGGCCTGATGATTTTGGCGATATCTTTTTATTCAAAGCATTTTTTGTGGAAACATTTGGAGAAAATCCATAGCTGAAGAGACCAGAAAAAGGGGGATCACAACATACTCAGATTTCAACCATAAACATGTATGACTTTATCGAAATAAGGCACAATATCCTATACAATGTCACTGCAATTATATGGAGATGAAAAAAAATCAATTATATGCTTTTGATTGACATTTTAAGAAATTCCTCACAAAAAGTGTTGGGTGTCCTGAGGGGTGCTTTTTAAGGGTTTGGGTGTCCAAAAAGACATCCAGATGCCCTGCTGGCTAAGACCATGCTTTAGAGGTTGTTGCACTCTTTCTAGTAAAATGTTTAGACTTGCATTGCTTTAACCCATTCATGCCTAGGTAGTATCTCCGTGAGAAGTGTCGTCTGGACCTATGATACTTTTGACCGTAACTTCAGAATTAATCAGGAATTTATAAAAGATTTGAAAGACAATTGTGGTTTGTATTCTGGTTAACATTTCTTCTTCAGATATCTTCTGACAATTGCTTTTAAAAAGAGATATCACCAAAATATTAAGGCGGTTTCGGGCGCTACAGGCATGAATGGGTTACAGAGTTTGAATTTGTGCTTGCCTCTGAAAAGTTGATTGACATGTTGGCTCTCCATTTTCCCTTGATCAAATATTCTAATGGCCTAGCGATTCATTTTTCTAGCAAACACAAGATTCTATCATCACATGATCCATGCTTTAAGTGGTTACATGATTCATGGATCTGGTCACATGATTCATGGATCTGGTCACATGATTCATGGATCTGGTCACATGATTCATGGATCTGGTCACATGATTCCACTGATCACATGATCGATGATTTTGTGATCACATGATCTCAGGTAAAGCTCACTTTATAAATGTTCATTACATCAATAGAAATTAATTCTATAATTGCTAATGGTTGATAAACATTCTGGATTCAATCAAAATAATATACATCTTTTAACAAAACTGCTCAGAAATATCAAGAGATAAGAGATTTGAGAAAAGAAATGAAATGTTTCGTAGTTGTTCAAAAAAATGTAATGTGACCCCATTCAAGTGGGTGCATATCAAACAAATGCAAAGGTTCATTGGTGATTTCTGAAACAATGCATTAAATCATGGGTGATTTCTGAGACGGCGCATTAAATCACAGCTAAATTTCTAAAATGAAATGATTGTTCACATAAGTATGTTTGATATCAGAAAACTCTACAGTAAAAGAAATATCATCCACATTCCCCTGTTTTTAAAGGACTATGATGGTAATTTCCATTTCATTTGCTTAAATTATAATATTCTAAGGATCAAGATTAACAAATATTCTAAGGATCGAGATTAACAAATATTCTAAGGATCAAGATTAACAAATATTCTACGGATCAAGATTAACAAATATTCTACGGATCAAGATTAACTAATATTCTACGGATCAAGATTAACTAATATTCTACGGATCAAGATAGACAAATATTCTAAGGATCAAGATTAACAAATTTTCTAAGGATCAAGATTAAGAAATATTCTAAGGATCAAGATTAACAGATATTCTAAGGATCAAGACTTAGCACTTACTTGCGAACCACATCCACTTGTACTGAATGGTCTATAACAAGGTCAGCTGGGCAGATTGGGTTAATTTTTTCTGGATCTCCGCCTAGACGCTTTACGGCATCTCGCATAGCAGCGAAATCTACCACGGCTGGGACACCCCTGAAATATAAAAGTAAAAGGATATTATTGAAGATAATGTACACAGAATTTCTTCTTATAAGTTAATTGGAATTGGAAGAAAGCAGCCTCAACATTGAAAGGGTTAAACCATGCTTCATCTTAAGTTAAACACTATATCAAATTCATATGTTTTTGAAATAGATGTTTACCTCCGTTTTCTTGCAAAATAACATATCAGAATCAAAATTGAACTTAATCCTAATGCTGCTGGTGGCTTAGTTGGCCAACACAAAATAATGCACAAATCCCCATAAATGACTGAAACACTGGCACATGGGTACTCATCTGAGAGTACTCTGTGAGGGCTATCCAATGAGTACCAACATGACAGGGTTTATATGTTTTTCAAAAATCTTTGCGTTCTTGTGAATTGGAAGAAAGCAGCCTCAACATTGAAAGGGTTAAACCATGCTTCATCTTATCTACTAGTAATTAGAAAGACAACCAACAAATTACATCCAAATCCTATTTAAAGCATGATCTTATTTTTATTAGGAAAATAAACACAAATTTCATTAAAATATTTTTGAAGTCATGGTTTCAGAGGTAATTATGCATGTGTGTGACACCAGCTGGGTCCTCTGGCCATAACTAGGTCAAAGGTCAAGGGTTATACATGTTGTGACACTTGAGAGAGTCATTAATTCCCTCCTAATCTGTGCGCCGTGACAGGGGCTAGCACTATACACCTAGGGCAGGACACTAGGACACATTTCTCTGCCCTTAACCCATCCAATGCTGAGGCTACTTTTGTTCAAAGCACAAGGATGCAAAGGTCTTTGAAAACCATCTGAACCCTGCCATGTTAGTATTCATTGGATAGCTCTCACTGAGCGCTGTCAAAATGGTACCCATGTGCCAGTGTTTCAGTCATTTTTCAGGTTTTTGCATCATTTCTTTATTGGCCAAATTAGCCACCAGCAGCATAATGGTTAAAGGTAATGTCAACTAAAAGAGACACTAAAAGGTCACGGCAACCTTTGAGTGGGCAACGTTTGAGTGAGCGGCAAGCACATGACCTGACACTGAGACACAAACCCCTACCCTTTACAGGTTGTGTTCCTGTCAAGGTCAAAGAAAAGACCTACGACAGCAAGGCCATTACATCAACCCTTCCATTGCTTAGGCTACTTTTGTCCAAAGCACAAGGATGCAAATATCTTTGAACATCATCTAAACCCTGTCATGTTGGTATTCATTGGATAGCTCTTGCATCAGTATTCTCAGATGAGTACCCATATGCCAGGGTTTCAGTCATTTTATCAGGATTTTAGAATCATTTCTTTATTGGCCAAATTAGCCATCAGCAGCATAATGGTTAAAGGTAATGTCAACTAAGAGTGACACTAGGACATATATCCCGGTTCTAAAAGGTCACGGCAACATTTGAGTGAGTGGAAAGCACATGACCTGACACTGAGACACAAACCCCTACCCTCACCAGGTTGTGTTCCAGTCAAAGTCAAAGAAAATCATACGACAGCAAGGCCATTACATCAACCCTTCCATTGCTTAGGCTGCTTTTGTCCAAAGCACAAGGACGCAAAGACCTTTGAAAACCATCTAAACCCTGTCATGCTGGTATTCAATGGATAGCTCTCACTGGGTACCCATGTGCCAGTGTTTCAGTCATTTTCAGGGTTTTTTTGCATCATTTCCAGGGTTCGACTTTCCCAGGGGCCCGGCCCCTAGATTTTGCTGTTGGCCCCTAGATTTTTCAGACTAGGGGCCAAAAATAGTATGAAAAATAACCAGAAGTCCTATTTCTGACCACTAATTTTTTATCGAAAGACATTTTCGGGCCCCTAGCCTGAAATCTTAAGCGTCAGACCCTGATTTCGTATTGGTCATGTTTGTATTGGTGTTTTTTACACTTACGTGAAGTCCTGAAGGATGACGCGGGATGGCTTGAAGGGGATCTCCACATTGTTGTTCTGATTGGTCTCCCATTCGAGGATGTTCTGGATGTCCTTCTGCGTCACGTGGAAGTTGTCACAGTTCCTCACCGCGGACTCCAGCAGGACGCGCACGGAGTATGGCAGACGCTCTGATTGGATGAGAGAAAACAATAGATCAGTGTGGGAATTATATAGGACATGCACAGTGTAAGGGAGACTCTCTGAGAGGGCAAAAAACCCCAATAAAATCAGCTTGGGAATCATAATGAAAATCGATCAGTTGGGCAATAAAAAGATAGATCAGCAAAATCCTGGCTAAGACATTGGTCTGGACCTAACCCTTTTCATGCCAGATTGCTCAATGCTGCCTAGCCTGAACTACCTTGGTGTGAAGACGTCAAATTAGCAGTTAAATTAATTTTATAATGTTTAAGGCTGTGGTGCTGACGACACATCATAAATACCTCATTTGAGCTAAAACATTTTAAAATAGAAACTCTGTTCATATCCAGGTCAGTTCTAGCAGCTTAAGTTAAAGAAAACATACATTTGAAACATCAAGACCTCAGGGATTAGATAATTACTGTTAGAAAGGGGACAGGAGTGCTTAACTAGGAGATGACTTATTTTGAGTGTGTCACCAGCACCACTGTGAAGGTGAAATCTAGGTGTGGAAGCATTATTATTTGATACTTACCATATCTTGTGTCGTTGAGTGCTGTGAGGTTGAAGTATTTGAACTCCTGACCCTCCACAGCCAGGGTCTGCTGGCAGCTGCCATAAGGATTGGTTCCTGAAACACACAAGAGAAAATATCTATATCCATGGTCTTAGCCAGCAGGGCGTCTGGGTGCCTTTTTGGACACCCAAACCCTTAAAAAGAACCCCTCAGGACACCCAATTTTTTTGTGTGGAATTGATAAAAATCTCAATCTCAAGCTTATAATTGATTTTTTTTTTATCTCATTCCTAAGAGATTGTTTAATGATATCAAGCCTCATTTTGATGAATTTATACATGTTTATGGTTGAAATATAAGTATATTGTGCTCCCCCTTAAAAATTAGGACGCCCCAAAATTTTACAACTGCCAATTTTAGGCACCCAGTTTCTAAATCCTGGCTAAGACACTGTGACTATATCGATATTCAAGTGTAGCATCAGGCTATTGTTACTTAAGGTGCTTCAGTACACGGGGGGCCACGATCTCTTTTCAATTGGCCGCAGACGAAGTCCAGCCGTCTCGACCGCAGACATTCCACTTGTAAGCCAGGGCGCGTTTTTTCAACACATTCATGCCAGTGAGCCTGAACACTGGCCTGCTTATAACCTTGTGATCAGAGCAATTGTAAAAATATTCAAAAGAGAACTGTTGGTCGAAATTAATTACAACTGTATAAGAACCGTAGATAAATGAAATAATATTTCTTTTCCAAGCCCTATTATTGTACGGCCGAACCTAAGTTTATTTTGGGTCACATATAACATCATTCTAATTTTTTAAACATTGAAATCTACTGCATCAAATAATTTGGAGTGGTTAAAAATCAAATACGAGAAGAGAGATTCAGGAGAAATGATCCGTTGTGTGCGCATCCTAAGCAAATACTAGTAGGTCACTCGCAATGTCAAACAACCTGGAGTCTAATAGTCAAACAACATTTGGTTTACTGTTGCATAAAACGAACGCAAGTGACTGACAGTGGAAACACTAGATGGCAGCACCAACCTGATACACACGTGTGCTGTTTTGGAAATTTAAGATAAACAACAACTCGAAATTCCAGTTTTATTGACGTATGATGTATGTTACATCACTGTGCACAGGCATACCACAATAGTGAATAGTGAGGCATTCGTTTACTCGAGTATGGAGTGATGTAGCGTGTCGTACGACAGTGCAGGTAATGCAAATGGCGACCGAATCAGTGATTATACTACACTTGGTCACTTCAGGCATGAACTGTATAGAGTTGGCAGCATGATATGAGTTTATTTTGCGGTATGCCTGTGGGTATGATTACAAACAAACCCACATTGGATTTCAAAAACCTTACTGTTGCATAATTTGGTCGTCAAATCTAAACGTTTGGATGTTGTAATTTTCCCTTTATTTTGATCAATATTTTCGTTTGTTTTGCACTATCCAGCAGTTTAATGTTATGGTTTTCATGCAGGTTGGGTGTCTTCGTGCTCTGCACCTATGAATTATATAGACCCTCTGATATGATGGGCATACAGCCTGATACAGGCTGTATTCTAGGGAAGTCGGTTAACACTCTTTAAGCCCCTACTGAAGCACCTTAACTCTTCTCTGCCCTCACCCTTCCAATGCTGAGGCTACTTTAGTACAAAGCACAAGGACGTAGAGATTTTGGAAAAACACCCTGTCATATTGGTATTCATTGGAAAGCTCTCGCTGAGTTCTCTGAGATGAGTACCCAGGGTTTCAGTCATTTTTTAGGTTTTTTGCATGATTTTGTATTGGCCAAATGGGCCACCAGCAGCATAAAGGTTACCTAGGACATTTCAAGTAAAATTCCCCTGAAATTAGGGTAGCTGGTCAGCTATGTAATTTCTTCTTCTTAATTTCATTTTAGTATCCAATCATCCAACATGGCTTACTGTAAAAAGGATAGAATCAGACTAGACTTATCAGAAGCAATCATTGTTGTGGACACAGTGCTTCATAACTTTCAAACCAACTCACTAGTACTAGAATCTAGGCTTCTAGTCCCTAAAGAGTTGACATTCCCTTCTGTTTTGACCAAGCAGTGTAGATAGATGGCACCATGGTCTTAGCCAGCAGGGCGTCTTGGTGCCTTTTTGGACACCCTAATCCTTAAAAAGGACCCCTCAGGACACCCAAAAAATTTTGTGTGGAATTTCTAAAAACCTCAATCTCAAGCTTATAATAGAATTATTTCATCTCCTTGTAATACCCATGACACTGATTAATGATATCATGCCTTATGTTGATGAATTTATACATGTTTATGGTTGAAATATGAGTATATTGTGATCCCCCTTAGAAATTTGGACGCCCAAAAATTTTACAACTGCCAATTTTAGGCACCCAGTTTCTAAATCCTGGCTAAGACACTGGATGGCACCAACTGATCCTGCTCTCTCTAAATTTCTTTTTGTCATGTACTCAAACTGAGTCCCCTATTCCACTTGTGAGATAAGTGTCAACTAAATTTACCACTAAGGCGACCTAGACTATTTGGTGCTTGGTTACAGAAAAAACATGACAGAAAAAATACATGCCAACTCTTTCTGTGCTCTGACTAGGGCTCCCGCGATACACTCGTATAGTCGCTGCACCGCGGATTGCCGCGATGCGAATAGTATTCGAATATACGCATTTGTATATTCGAATGCAGACGAATATACACAAAAATGAAAAGCCCTACCTGTTTGCGGCCATAGAAGTTGAGGAAATCACTTCAAATCAGCAGCGCTGAGTGCGCTGAGTTTTGAAGTGCCTCCATTTTACGTTCTGGGCGCACGATTACTTATGCCGGTGGGCGCACGATTACTTATACCGGTTGATACCGGTTGAATTTGGGGACCGTTCCTGTCCTTATAAGGTAAAATGGCGCTCTGGTTTTCAGATCGTTCGCTACCATTCTACGAATATTAGCATTCGTATTCGTGACCCTATAGTCGTGAATACATTCGTATTCACCACCTACTGTATTCGTGAGAGCCCTAGCTCTGACCTATACTTAATAGGCTGACACAGACTTGTAGCACATGTAGCCTGGTTCTCAAGCCGCCACCACTACTGGGTAGAAGTGATGTCTCTCTCAACCTATACATGGCAGCACAGTTATCAGAAATTGCAGTTTGAAACTCAGACTGCAGATCAAGTGTGTGCCCCTTGAGGATTTATTCAGAACTAAACCTGGAGTGAAATCAACTCAGGTTAGATCAGTGAGACTAAATAAAAAGACAGATAACACAGACTTGTAGCTAGCCTGGTTCTCCCGCTGTATTAGGTATAATGCCCCCATCACTATACATACTAAGTAGGTTGATGTCTCCCTCAACATATAGATGGCAGCGCAGTTATCAGAAGTTGCAGTTTGAAACTCAGACTGCAGCTCAAGTGTGTCCCCCTTGAGGATTTATTCAGAACTGAACCTGGAGTAAAATCAACTCAGGTTAGATCAGTGAGACTAAGGAAAGAGCCAGATAACACAGACGTGTAGCAGTTCTAACTCTTTCCTAGCATAGCTACAAGGGCACAAGGCTCTATTCGGATTTTACTTTATTATATATTAATGCCTGCACCTATACTACATAGGGACTTGTGACTACTGTAGGCCATTTAGTTCACACAGTTGCCACACGGGGGAGATTAATGTGAATAGACCTACAAGTATACTGCAGTGCCATCTATCCACAATGGAAGACATTTAAATATGACCTGGGAGGCAGGCTAACTCTTTCCCTGCTCTAACCTATACTTAATAGGTTGGCACAGACTTGTAGCACATGCTGCATGTACTTGGCCTGTGAATTGTTGGGTCAGGTCATATGAGGTCATCTATCTGTGAGGAGAGGAAAGCAGGGGAAATGCTGCTGGTTACTGCAGATAACACTGAAGCAGAACAAAGGCTAGTGGCGATAAATCAAGCCAAACTGTGGCACAGATGAAATTCAAAATCTATTTTCAGCATGTTAACATAATTTTCCCACATGTGGAGAGGGAAATTATTCTCTTTAATATAATGTTAATCTCTTCATTTTGTTGAGTAGGCAATCCCACTGTACAGATTTGCTGTTTGAAGGATGATGCCACCCAGGGTCTTAGCCAGGATTTAGAAACTGGGTGCCCAACCAGTGTGCGAACTTAACTTTTCCCTCAGCGAAAATTTCTAGGAGCCCGGCCAAGGATCTAGGAGCCCGAAAAAAATTCCTAATGCTGTTCTAGGAGTCCAAAACAAATATGCTAAAAAATTAAATAACTAACTAATGTATATCATAATTTGTCTAGCAGCAGCTATAAGCTAAAGGTCCCCAGAAACTGTAGTGGTCTTCATTTTCATTCACATGTATATCAGTGTTCAACATAAACGATAGGCCTACTAGTCTGGACTAGTGAAAGTGTGAAAAGGGGCCTGTGTGGATAGTAAATTTCCAACCCCTGTAGCCCTAACAGACTGAAATCCGAATTTACCACTTATGATATAATGGATTATTTGACTTATTGAAATTTTGGTTGGTGCTTATAGAAAAATACAAATTGATAGCATATTTTCTTGCATATTTAGAAAATAAAAGGGGTTAAGTTTTGATAGTTTTTTAGTTTTTTGTGTAGGGCCAGGACAGGTTGGTGAAGGGTTAGTAGATTCCAGGTGCTACTAGCCCTACCAGGCCTGTAGAATTTTCTGATTATTGTCAGAGCCAGTGTACGTTTGCACTGTAAACATAATTGAAACAAAAGTGCAATCCAAAACTCCCTCAAAAAAAAACTTTTTATCAACATATTTGTGATAAACTATTCAAGTGTCATAAACTATTTAAGATCAATAGAAGATGTCTATGGGCCTGGAGACAAGCTTTGAAGAGGGGAGATGCTCCAGATGTGCCATTTCCTCCTCTTCTCCTATCTGACTTGGGGTGTCCTTTCCTGCTGTGACTGCACATTCAATGCAGGCTGTCCTACAGATATTAATGTGGCCAGGCTTCAAGGGGGGCCTTATCAGACAAAAGAGGCACTCGCCCATGAGGGCGAATGGCTTTCACAATCCACTCGCCCCTACTATTAAATGCGAGGTGGGCTCCGGGGCGACTGGTAACTTCGCACACTGCTAACATTGGCAATTGAAAAACATTTGGGCGTCCAAATCTTTGAGAGGTACCACAATACACTGAGATTTCAACCATAAACATGTATGAATTTATCAAAATAAGGCTTGATATCCTTATACAATGTCATAGGAATAATATGGAGATGAAAAATATTGATTGTATTCTTGATATTGACATTTTAAGAAATTCCTCATCAAAAATTTTGGGTGTCCTGATGGGTGCTTTTTAAGGGCTTGGGTGTCCAAAAAGACACCCAGACTCCCTGCTGGCTAAGACAATGATGCCACCACTGTAGCAGGGATGCCATAGGAACATGTTGTTGACATGATTTTCTCACTAAGCAGGATAGTCTTAGCCAGGATATAGAAAAACAAATTGCAATTGAAATGTCAAGGTTATCATATTCAACTTCAATTTGAGAAATTACTCCCAAAAACAATTGGGTGTCCTGAAGGGTATATTTGAAGGGTTGAGGTGTCTGAATGATGCCCAGATGGCAGACGCCCTGCTGGCTAAGACTATGAGTGTAAAATTTCACCCTCATTCGTTAATTGTTACCCTAATTATTGCCCTGTGAGGTCTGATGCATCCAACAGCCTCTAATCTGGGCTGTGAGATGCACCAGACCTCATTCAGACCTGATATTTCAGGGGTCACCGTGAGGCTTTGGTTCCATGAGACCACAGGACACATAGCCTCAACAAAGATTTCATAGCCATAGCTTTGACAAATAATGCAGTCCCACTGTAGTCTGTACCTAAAACTATTCGGTAATTGTAATTTTGTAAACTTTCTTTTCACTGTCATATTTTACTCGTATACTAAATTATACTACAATGTAACAAATGGTATTCACTGGATCATATTCTTGATAATTCTTTGAGAATGATCTTAAAATGTCACTTTTCTTATAGCCAGCAGAGCTTCATAGAAAAATATCATAGTAGCTCCACATGATTGTCTATAGCCTCAGGCTATGGGGCTAGTGGTTATCTAACCTCCCCCCCCCCCCCCCCCCCCCCTTTTGTCTCTACTCTGGAAAATGTTGATTTTGCTCATAAGGTCCGATTTTAAAATTTGCCAAATGTCAACAATACAGTCTTGTGCGTGTTTGTATTGTTTGAGATTCCGAACCTGCAGTGACCATCACCTGTGCCCTAAGGAGTGAGATTATGTCATTTGAGTGAAAAGTTGTAAATATTGAAAGGATATAGAATTTGGGTTGACTATGATATTCTCTACCTAATAACACTCAGGAATCTAGAGATACACCAAGTGTTGTATGAGTATGTGTGTTTTGGGATGGGGCTTTTAACTAGCTTGCAATGGTACTCATCACCTTAAGGCATTATGGCACTTAGGGTGCAACAACCAGTTTCCCACAAGTGTCTCACTGATTGCACTTATGTAACCAGCAATTCAACCAACTAACAACTAATTCTCCGTCTGACAGCTAACTGTCAACAGTGTCATGTTGTTCTCTCTGTAATTGTGATGTTAGTATTTATTTGATTCCGACCACCAGCTTCACACACGGGTTAGCCGGAGCCGACCCTAATACTCATTTTATATATTGACGTTATTGGTATTAGAGTCGGGGATAACCCCTATATGCTGCAATGTTATTTTTAAACTTTCCCAAATTTCTCCGTCGGTGTCAAATTTATCTCATACCTGACTGCACTAGGATGACTAAGATGAGCTAGCTAGAAGGTTTATTTATCAAATGGTCACCACCATCTTGCCGAGTTTGCGAGAGGTCAGAGCGAGATGTAATCAAAGAGCGACTTCTATTTGTAATTCGGCACATGCCGCAGGCCCAAGACCATTTTCATAAACAATAGGCGGCATGTGCCGAATTACAAATAGAAGTCGCTCTTTGATTAAATCTCGCTCTGACCTCTCGCAAACTCGGCAAGATGGTGGTGACCATTTGATAAACAAACCCTCTCAAGAAATCTTTGGACTACCGTTCCGTTAAAAGTGATTTTACCGACACACGAAGTTAGCGGCACACATTGCTAGCTCATATTAGTCATCCTAGTGCAGTCAGGTATGAGATAAATTTGACACCGACGGAGAAATGTGGGAAAGTTTGAAAATAACATTGCAGCATATAGGGCCGTGTGTCGATGTTCATACCATATAGCCAATAGCAAAAAATTTTAAATATCAGGGTATGGACATCGCTGTCGGTTACACCCGGATAAGACTGATTGCACTTATCTAACCAACAATTCAATCAACTAACAACTTTGTCTATGTAATTCTACGTCTTAATTCTGACATCCTCTGGTTCTGACAGCTTGGGCCTGCTGTCAAAGTGTCGTTGTTTTCTCTGTATTTACTCTGTTATTATATACTCAGGCCTCAGGAGATTGTATATCTTTTACTTCGTGAAGAAAATGAATATCGTGACTTTCTCTTTCTCCAGAAGACCTTCACCCACGCAGGTTGAAGTACGGGCGAGGTGACACATTAAACTAGCATGACAAATACCAGCTGATATTGGGAGGCTGTCGCATGAGTAGATTCGCCTTCAAGGAGACGACGGATTATTGACACAAAAAATATCAGTGCGGGTGACGACAGGGAACTCCCTGTATATTTTAAGGTCATATTACCAACATTGAACATGTTCTGTATATGTGCGACGTTTGTCTTTGCTTGGTAGTCGGTGAAAAGTGCTTAAATTGGAAATTAAATCTCGACTTATGAGTTCACTCACCTATCTCCGTCGCCATCCTCCGATGCTTGTCACGCACGTGCCACTTCCTTGGAGTTTTGTAACAGGTGATCCGATTGGTTTAAAAGGCTGTTCTTGAACTTTGGCCCATCTCACAACGTCAAAATAATTTATTTCGCAGGGTAAAATGAACTCAAAGATAAAAAACGTTTCACTTCATAAAAGTGATTATATACTAGGATTACTGTTTTGGTCATATCACCTTCAATTTTTGTAGGTAGCCAAAATAAACCAATTAGGATATTAACCAATGAGATTCGCCGTTACAAAACGGATTAAAGATGGTGGTCAAGGGTGCGAACTTCGACCGTGGTGTGGACGGAATGACCTATTTATCCAGCCAGGTGGTGTAAGAGCCTACAACTATCTCCATCTAAACATCACAGCTGGTACGTAGACGTTACGAGAAAAAAATTCATAGCTGTATATATGTGTCAAGGATATGTCTAGCTTCCTAAACTGGGTTGCCTCATAGTCGATGAGAACCGACCCCATCATCGTATTCTGTATTCAATTCACTCAAATCGATTCTGAGTAAAAAGTTGCTGCTTGAACACCTGATCGGCTGATGTCGGTAACCTTGGTGTGACTGATGACATAATATCAGGTTCTGTCACTGTCCAGCCTGTAGTTGCCGTGGTATCAGTCAATAGTCATGTCACTGATGTTTGTTTTAGATATTTCATTTCAGTTAAATAAAAAATAAAAAACAACAGTTTTTTCTTCTATTTTTTCGATGGCAGCTCATAGGTGCAGTTTTGGGGGGTATAATTTCATCTAAGAAGCAGTTCAGTTGATTATTAGATGATGAAAAGAATGAATTTGTAGTGATATCGAGAAACCAATTACTATATAGTGAAGGGGTGGACATGCCTGGGGTCTCTGTTCTGGCATCAGTGTGAGGTCACGAGTGAACAAGGACCAATCAGGGCTCTCGTATCATTTACATTACAGAGAAAGCTGTGTGCCAGCATGCGCAGGGCACAAGCTTTGGCCTATTTGTTGAGGCCAGCCTATTCACGTTGACCAGCAGGTTACATATCCATTTGTTTTTATTTATCTACTTAAGGTTAATTGCATCACATATGGAGTTTTTTTGGGACAATCACTTCAAAGAAGTGGGTTGCTTACTTTGGAAATGATAACACCAGAGGTTGTTGATTTTGATTTTTGTCACGAAGGGGGGACAGTTACATCGCTTTAATTGTTGAGTAACTGACTGACAGCTATACGCTGATAAAAAACCCGGCTGATTTGGCCTGATATTTATACTTTTTGCTATTGACTTTATAGTATGAACATCAACATACCTCCCTATACCTGGCAAAAAGTGGCAATATCATGAAAATTCTTTCCCTCCTAGCGGCTTCATTCTGAACATACTAGCATAGGCGTTTATAAACTTGGATATATATGGATGTAAGGATGCGTACCGCTACTTAAGATTTTGCAATTCTAAATATCCAATCACATGAATATGGAGACATTTAATTGCCGGTTTAAGTTTTTTTTAAGACGTCGGGACGGTCGGGTGCCATCTTAGATTCGAATATTGTTGACTTGTCATGAGATCTTTAAAAGATCTTTTAATCTCTATTTAGAGACACAATTTTTATCGTAAAAGAACTACAATTTTTGAAATCCTGGCTGTATTAAGTACCTTCCAGTTAGGCAGCCGTAAGTACGTACTTACCATAGTTCAAGATACCAAATATCGTATTATTTCGATGGTACCGGTTATGGTATAGCCCCTGTATACAGATGGATCTACATTTCTTGATGAAATCATGAATTTTTTCCATTTTGTTTTACAGATGGGAGCCAACAGTAAAAGAGAGGCAGGAACAATAATGGAGGATGATTAAATGGAGAATTATTTCATCCAATGGTAGAAGGTGAACATTGAGAAGTTGGTGATATGTACCTACTTTAGTATTTACAATAGTAGGAGTTACTAAATTGTACAGAGAAGATCTGTACTGTTATTCGGATAGAGATAAGATTTGATTGAATTGATCTCCTTACACGGATCGTTCTCTAGTCAAGATGGCCGACCTTAGCAACCAGCAGATTCAGGTGATCGAGTTGAAGATGATGGATAAGAGGAAGTATTATCCATTAACGGTTCTCAGCGGTTTTTCAATACGCTGCCTTCTCTACCCGTTCACGCTCATCAAAACTCGCCTGCAGGTCCAGAAAGGAAGGTCCATCTACAACGGCACGTTTGACGCCTTCCGAAAAATTCTACAAGCAGAGGGCGCTCCGGGGCTGTATCGGGGTTTCATGGTGAACAGTATACAAGTCATTCCACAGTTGTTCTATATCTCGACGTACGAGGGGACCCGGCAGTACCTCAAACATAACACACCGATAACCAACAACAAAATCAGGTCTTTCATCGCTGGTGGCTCCGCGTCCATAGTGGGACAGACTCTCCTGGTTCCCGTCGATATCGTCTCTCAGCATATTATGATGATCGGTGAAAATCAGGCGCCTGCGAAGAAGGGGAAGATCCATGTGCGCAGTTTGGCGCCGTTGAATATCCCCACGGGGCCGGGGATGTCGCGATACGGAATGACGAAGGCGGTGACGCAAGCGGTATACAGGCGAGATGGGCTACTAGGGTTTTACAAGGGATACCTGGCATCGTTGGCAGTCTATGCACCTAATAGCGCAATGTGGTGGTTCTTCTATGATACATACTGTGGTAGGTATTTATATAGGTAACGATAATTTAATTATGATAATAATAGTAATAATAATGATAATAATAGTAATAATAATGATAATAATAGTAATGATAATAATAGTAATGATGATAATGATAATAATGGTTATGATAATAATAATAATAATAATAATAATAATAATAATAGTAATGATAATAATGATAATAATAATAATAATAGTAATTATAATGATAATAATAGTAATGATAATAATAGTAATGATAATAATAATGATAATAATAATAATAATAAATGATGATAATAATAATGATAATGCTGCGTGCAACATAACTGCTTGCACCGTTGCAAGTGAATTTAGCAAAAATGGCAACCGGGTAAGCACTTGAGCTGTGGTCTGTATCAACTGCAACACATGAACACAGTGCTGCCATCTATAGTTTGAGAGAGACATCAAACCTACTAAGTATATATAGTGGTGGGGTGGTGGGGGCATTATACTTAATACAGCCTGAGAACCAGGCTACCATCCCGCTTGCTTTCTCACTCTAGGTGTTTTTTTCTAGGTATGCTTCAGGACGTGGCTCCAGTCTGGGTCCCGAGACTTGTATTGCAGTGTGTGGCTGCACCACTAGGTGGCTGTACGACATCATTTATATCTAATCCTCTGGACGTCATTCGAGCAAGAATACAGGTAGGTTATGATAATTTCACGATTTTGATTGGTGACCACAAATTTCATTTTATGAATGATTTTACGAAATAATTGAAGGAGAGTTGTTGGTAGTCTTCTTATCAACATTTCTCTCTCAAATATTTTTCCAACACTGCTTTTGCCAGAAAGATCTTGCCAAAATTATCAGGTCATTTTTTGGCCACTCGGAGCATTGATGGGATCTTTTTTTTTGTTTATTGCATATCTCAAACAAACGCAAATGTCTAATTTCATTTAACACACAAACAGAATGAGAGAGAAAATATAATACAAATAAAAAGACCTTCGTCACTATTGACAATAAATGAAAGTAGTTCAAAGAGTAGAAAACTATATGTATAACATACCTACATTTATAACATTTTTCATAAGTGGAAAAAACCCTGTTATTTGAGTCTCTCCAGTTCGGCAATTACTCTTTGCCATCTACCTAGAAATTGCTCATAGCATTCATTTATTTGTGCCCAATATTTTTCTGTCACCATTAGTGTTGGGCCGATCATCGATTATAATCGATATTCGATTGGTTGCCTATAGTATCAAATTACTAAGTGTGAAGAACCGATTGTGCTTGATAATCGATCGGTTGGCTGCAACTGATTATCGATCATGAAATTGCAACCAATTCCCATCCCCAGTCACCTTGTACCTTTTCATGGAATCTTGTTGCTTTCTATTTCAGTTGGAGAACACCAAATTCGTGGAGACCACGCGTCAATTGTGGATGGAGGAACGTCTATGGATGTTCACGAAAGGACTGACGGCGCGATTAGTTCAATCTATCACTTTCTCTTTCTGTATTATACTCGGCTACGAGACCATAAAACGATTTAGCCTTTTAGAAGAATACAAAAGCGGAGTGAGGTGGTGACCTTCAACCGACCTTGACCTAATGACCTTGAACTCATTTGTGATGATTAATCGAGCAGACGTTCTAGCTGTCTCGAACTCTGCTTCAGTCCTTGAAGCATAGGGAAATATCTTCTAATGTGAACAGTTTGGGCCGACCGCCGAAGTAGAATTCTTTCCAGAGTAGGGGGCTGCCCTGATGGTTGAGTGGTCTAAGGTGTTGCCTCTGACTGCTCACTGTGTCTCACATGCTACACATGTTTGTTTTTTTAAAACTATGTACCAATTTGTTTTATCATACCTCACATCAAGATACTCTTATCCACTGAATACCAACACGACGATGGTTTTCTAATATCTTTTCTTCCTTGTGCTATGGATGAAAGTAGCCTCAGCTTTGAAAGGGTCAAAAACAAATTAGATTTGTTTTATGGTGAATTTTGATTTTTCTGCTGAGTGCAGTACTTTTGCATCTGAGAAGATTGCTGCCACTATACTCTAAACATCTCAAAATAGGAACATGCTATAATTGTCTCATTAGTTTCTGAGTCACAACAGAATTCCAGGCTGGCATTTAATTTCTGGCGAAATGGCTGCAGATCGACAGAGATTGAATGAGTCAATAGGATGGATCAAAACTGTTGGCTTCTTGTGGTTTTGGCACCCATATGTAGGTTCCTTGACAGGGGTCACCATTTAATGTAATAGCTCCCCTTGTCATGTAGCGGTGAATTGTTTACTCACCGCTTTATGATACTGTTGGTGACGTCATGCTTGCAAGATCCTTACGCATGGTGAAAGTAGGTCACAGTCTGAGCAGAATGCTGCTGTCAACAATGGAGTTTTCCTATTGTTGGAACAACAATTAGGAAATTAACATTTTTGAGCGTCTAATTTTATTGAAAAAAAAGCAAAATCTGCACCTAGTTCAGGGAGTAGGCTGTTCGGTATAATAAAACAAATATGACATTGCAGTTGGGGTAACATGATAGTTTTATGCCCATATTTGTTATATGACATGAAGCTAATAGAGATTTGATGAAGGTTAGAATGTTCAGGCTTCTAGCTGTACCTTTTGCTGCTGGTGGCTAATTTAGTCAATGCAAAATGATGCAAAAAACCTGAAAAATGACTAAAATCCTGGCATATGGGTACTCATCTGAGACTGCTCAGAGTGAGCGAGAGCTATCCAATGAATACCAACATGACAGGGTTTAGATGTTTTTCAAAAATCTTTTCATCCTTGTGCCTTGGATGAAAGTAGCCTCAGCATTGGAAAGGTTAAGTAATTGCCAGACACTATAAAATGTGGCGTAGATTTCTGGAGTGGGCAGGGACTTAGCCAGGACCCGTCCTACCTGTCTTTTGGACAGGTAGTTTCATAAAAAACCTCCTGTTTGGACAGGCAAAATTTCTATGGGGATTTTTCAATTTTGACTTTTGGGGTGTATTAACCAAATATTTTCCTAACAAACCGTCTTCTAGGACATGGCTGAAGTGTAAATTGTCCTTTTTGACACACTAGGCTATTAAAGTAGCTGGTATAAGGATTTGAAGTAGGTAAGTAGCTAAATCTGGACAGGCAAAAATGTTGAAATTGCTGTTTTGAACAGACATTTTTGAAATCCTGGCTAAGACCCTGGGTGTGTGTGTTTATGTTCTAGGGTGAGACAAGTGCTGATCACACTTCACTTTATTTGAAGAATCTGCTGTAATTCAACCCATTCATGACTGCTGATCGCCTCAACAAATGTCGTCTGGACCTTTATTACTTTTCAAAACATCTTTGAAACCAATCATAAATTCACGAAATATTTGAAGGGGAGTTGTGTTTTAGGTTCAGAAGTACATTTCCCCTTCAATTTTTTTCTGAAAATTGCTAATGTTACAGAAATATTACTCTAATAATAAGGTGATTTAGGGCGCTACAGGCACGTAAAGCGAAATTTTCAACACTCCAAATTTAAACTGTATACAGTATTTCAAGGTTCTGCTCTTATTTTTACAGTCATGTGAAGTTCTCTGTTTACCAACTGGTACCAGATTTGGGGCGCTACATGCATGAATAGGTTAATAACAAACATAGGAGAGAGAAGTTGTCTCTGAAGTTTTCAAGGGTGTTTTACGTTTTTGGATTTAGGAGGCAAGGGCCAGGGTTTGTACCCTCCTTGAAAAACCTTGAAAGTCCTTGAATTTTGTTTACCTCTCATTTTGACCTGGAAAGTGCTTGAATTTTACGATAGGTCCTTGAAAAACCGGGAAATCAACAAGATGGACAGAACTGTGCGATTGCGATCAGCATAGACGAAGCCGGGCTGACATGAGACAAAATAATTAATTGAGCTCAACAAACACGGAACCTCAAATCATATACATGTTCAGGTTTTCTGCAAACCTGAAGTGGCCCATACACATGGATATTTAATAGATCGTTGATGTAGTCTGCTCCTGCTGCCGGCATGACAGGCCAGAGTTGCCATGGGTGCTGAGTCAAAAGTTAAGAATATTTATTGGCCTATTTACACACCCCTAGTGTTATTTGTTCCTTGGACATCGTAAAAGGTAAGTGTTCACGCCATCATGCAAAACAACGAATTGATACTAAGACAACAATCAACAGGCACTTGACTGTCAAGTCTACCCCAGTCATCTGCATCAGAGTCAGAAGGTAAGTTTATTCAATACATCACTAACCTGGGATGCCACCAGGGGGGTCTTTTAGAATTGTCATACATAACATGGGCTCTTAAATAGTTAAAATTAGTGCATGTTTTTTACCCCTGTCCTACCAAGGTGGCCGGGAATGGGGGATGATTATTTAAAACAAGTGATGGGATCTCATTCTTACGAACGAGATTACTGTCACACACACACACCCAATTTTTTTTTCATGTAAAAAAACTTAGTTGTTTTTGACGCATATGTTTACCCCTCTTAAAAGGATCACCTATACGCAACTGTAAATATATTACTGTCTTTCTTCATTATTCTCTCCTCTGACATTCATTTTTTTCTCAATTATCAGTATCTATTGATCCTGTGTATTCCTTGAAAAGTAGAATTTGGTCCTTGAAAATGTCCTTGAAAGTGCTTGAATTTTATTGTGGTCAACCAGTATGAACCCTGAAGGGCTCTTCACACTTCATGAGTGAACTTACTGTATAACTGGGTTTTTTTAACAAACATTTAATTTTTGCACTCCCCATGATAGGGCCAAAATAACATCCTTCAAATGAATATCCTGCTTATATATGGTTTAGTTTGAGTGCTTGAATGCACAAATTTAACGTAGTACAAATACCCTCCAGCAGGGCTGTAAAGCAAAATTTTTAGCACTCCAAATTAAAACCGTATACAGTATTTCAAGGTTCTGCTGTTATTTTTACAAACATATGAGAGAAGTTCTCTGTGAACCAATTATTACCCAGGTTTATGAGGCGATTTGATGATTATGTTCATTCTGGTGTGCTGTACTCGGCAGGAAAGGTTTTAACCCATGAATGCTTAAAAATTCTTTTGGAAATTGTAGTCTGGACATATGATAGTTTTGACTACAACTTTGGACTCGAGAATGACTTTACAAAATATATGAAGGAGAGTTGTTGGTAATATTCTACATATCATCCCTCCTTCAAATATTTGCTGAGCTATGCTTTTGCCTGCGAAATGCAATCAAAATTGTCTGGCTGCTTTTGGCCGCTGTGAGCATTAATGGATTAAAGATAGTTTGGATAAATGTCTAAGGCCAAGAAAAAAATATTGTTTGTTTCCTGTAATAGTCAGATAAAAAATAGGGTAGGTAGGTTGCTAAAAAATCTTTTTTTTTGCATTTATTGGCCAAAAATGTGTTTTATGCATGTTTTGCGTTGATTGGGAGTTGGAAGGGTGCAAAAAAACAACTGGGGTAGGGATTTTTTTGAATAAAACTTGTTAGGGTAGGGTTACAGGAAACTAACAACTTTTTTGAGGGGCCTAAGTATCTACAGGGAAGGCCATTGGTCAGAATGATGTAGTAACCTTGAGCTATCACAGCTATGAATTAACCCTTCCAAGGCTGAGGCTACTTTTGTCCAAAGCACATGGACACAAAGATTCTCAAAAACCTAAACCCTGTGGTGTTGGTATTCATTGGAAAGCTCTCGCTGAGTACTGTCTGATGAGTACCCATATGCCCAGGGTTTCAGTAATATCTGGCTTTTTTGCATGATTTTGTATGGGCAAAATTAGCTACCAGCAGCATAAGGATTAATATTAATTGATATATTGTCTGTTGAAGTTCTACTTGGTGTTCTTTCCTCTATTTTGTTACAGAAAAGTTTGTATGGTGTTAAAGTACCAGATCTTGATGAACCAGTCGGTAATCTAGGTGCTGTTTTTGTTTCCAACATTAATATGTCTTCATATGTATCAAGAATTATCATGTCTGCAAATTGCCACTTTATAAACATCAGAAAAAAAATGAATTTCTCAAAACCGATTCAACCGAGATAGCAATAGTGTGCTGCAGTTAAGCTATTCCAATCTTTGGCCCCTGAGTATGAAATGCTTTTTGGGCAATTGATTGATTACATTTTGGAAGAGCTAACAATGAAGAGGTTGCATTTCAAGTACCATAGCTGTGATTTGCTTGTGTAGATGAAAAACTAATTTGTGTGACCCCTTTTATAATTTCCTGTCATCAAAACTTGACTAGACCTGAACAATGGTTGTTGATACAGATTAACAGTAACAAAATATCAGAGATAGCGGGGACTGTGACAGCCTAACCCTATTGCCTGAATTCAGTTGAAATTTAACCCTTGTGATGCTGAGGCTATTTTTGCTAGAGGCACCATAACACAATGTTTTAAAAACCATGTAAAACACTGCCATATTGGTAATCATATGAAAGCTCTCACTGAGTACTCTCACATGAGTATCCATATATCAGAGATTCAGTCATGTTTCAACTTTTTGAAGCATTTTTTATTGGCAAAATTAGCCACCAGCAGCCAAAGGGTTAGCCAAAGGACTTTTTACCTCAGAAACGTCATGTCTACGTTACATGGCATAAGAATAGCAATATACAGTAGATACATTAACCCTTATGCTGCTGGTGGCCAATTTGACCAATACAAAAGTATTTAAAAATGCTGAAAAATGACTGAAAGCTTGGCATATTGGTTCTCATCTGAGAGTACTCAGCGTACCTTTGAATACCAACATGACAGGGTTTAGGTAGTTTTCAGAATTTGTTGTGTCCTTGTGCTTTGGACGAAAGTATCCTCAGCATTGGAAGTGTAAACTAAAGAATTTTTTTTCCTCTGGAAATGTCAAAAGAATAGGAATATACAGTAGAAACGTTAATTATAGCATAATGCATACTGTATAGATGTTGGAGAGTCAGATTTTAGCAGTGTTGTGTGAACACGAACTTCCTAGACTTAAACCCATTAATGCTTTTGAGCTTCAACTGAAATTGTCGTCTGGATCTATGATATGTTTGATGATAACTTAGAAATTAAGAATTATTTCACAAATAGTTTGAAGGGGAGTTGGTGGGAAATTTCTGATTGACATTTCTCTTTCAAGTACTTTCCTAGCTATTCTTGTGCGTGCAAGTTTCATCAAAGTTATCATGCTACTTTTGGCGGCCCTGAGCATTAATGGGTTAGTATGAGGTTTTATCAGCGTGTTTTATAGAAACATTTTATAAGGTGAAAATGTGTGGTATTTGCTAATTTTGTTCTTTTCAAGCACACCGTATATTTCCTAATTAACTTTGTATTATGCTGTAAGCACCCTTTCCGTTTGTGGTACGTCCACTTATTCCGATAGTGACAATTAAACCATTCACGCCCGTATTAGCCAAAACCGCCTAACAATTTTGGTAATCTCTCTCTAATAAAAGCTATATATAGAAAATCCCTTATGCTGCTAATGGCTAATTTGGCCAAAATACCTGGAAAATGACTGAAACCCTAGCATATGGGTGCTCATCTGAGATAACTCAGCGAGACCTTTCTAATGAATACCAAGATGACAGGGTTAAGATAGTTTTCAAATATTTTGCGTAAAACCCTTAATTACCACGCACACTCTTATTCACGCAACTGCCGTTTGAATCTGATCGCGACCATTTAATTACACGCATCAACTGTATCACCGCTAGATGGGTCATTGGTATGCTATTTTGAACGTATATCAGTGCCACTAATATACACATTTTCATCATCTAACGCGAAATGCGTGAAATTAAAATGAGCGCGACAATAATGGGTTTTACATGCCTTTATTTGAAAGATATCACCAAATACAGCTTATATTTTTGGGCCAATGCGATACAGGAGTGTAAGTTTAAATTAAGTGAAAATCAATGATTCTACCTGCTTACGTAGGTATCCAGTTTACAATTAGGTTTTACTAATTGACCATATAGAATGCACCAGGTTTGGGAATGGAGGTGTCACATAGCTTGCCTAATAAGCCTAGGGAAATATGATCACAGAAATAAAGAGAATTGTAGTAAATTCTTTATGCTTTATTCTTTCTTCTTCAATCCACATTTGTCTCGTTTGGTCCATCCAGACTTTTTCATGATTTTGGCCAGTTGTAAAGTTGGAAGTTGTAAAAGGAGACCTAAAACCAGCTTATATTGGCAAGGAGTGTCACCTATTGGGAAATTAGGAAACTAAATAAAAGTTACGATGGCCCACGTGTGAAAGAGCAAATAAAAAACTTAAATTTCACGACCGTATTTTTGGAGAAGAAAAAACAACTTTATTTTCACCAATTCTAAAGGGGGAGAAAATGAAAAACCTTTTTTCTCACTCTCGTTTTTTCAGTGAGGGAAAATAAAAAAAACTTTATTTTCACTCTAGTTTTTTGGGAGAGAAAATAATAAAAACTTTTCGTTTTCATCACCGTTTTTTTTTTTCTTTTTGGGAGAGAAAATAAAAAAACACTTTATTTTCGCTGACTGGTTGCCTGGCTCATTTTCCTATTGGTATGGGGAGTTATCGTTATATCAAATAGAAAAATGACGCTGGCAACTGAGAGAGAAACTAGTAGTAACATTTCGACAATTTATCCTATACAAAATGTTCATTGTGTAAATTGTCTTTCGATGATGTATGCATTGTGGCCTTACAACAGGATACAGGATTTTTTGAGTAAAAAAACTTAAAAACATGCACCACAGGTGTTTTGAAATGGATCTCCTACATATACACACACTTATGGGTGTCAGGGACCTTCAAATGAAGTCTCAATTGGAGAAACTGCGGTACTCGGACTCCTGGGGTACGGTAAAAGTGTGAATGTGAGAATAGCTAACTTCTGTTTTTGATTTACTGATCACATGTGATCACTATCGGTAAATTAAGATTCGGCTAATTCTAAAAAAAAAAGGCAAGATCATCAATTTTTGGACATGGCAAATTAACCAGATCTACAGTTACTTTAAATTGCGCACAAGGAAGCATGGAGGTGAATATTTCCCCCAAGAATGTGTAGCATTTTATAATACCTGATTTCAAAATCCTCTGTTGGGAATTAATCCCCGTACTCGACAGGATCCAGGAATAAACAACAAACAATGTGCATATACTGAATCTCATACAGCTTTTGCCAAGACCTTTTATTTGTACCTCTTATTTGGGAGACAATCACAATCACATGACCACATGCCACACAATAAGAATCCTAAACAATACATAAACAATCCTACATACTAAACAATAGGAATACCGCATTGAGCTTGCCTCGATACCAGGCTGAATACATTTGTATTTCTGTATATTGCTTGCTGTCTTAATAACTTCACTGTGCTTGCTGAGTCCAGTTTAGTTCTTAATTTTCCCACCAGATGTCTGTTATTGGTATTAACAGCCACGAGAGAATTCAGCAGTGCTACCATCTTGCAAATCTGAAAAGTACTATAATGATTTGACTAGTAAAAAAATGACTAGTTGGTGAAGAATAAGCCAGCTCTAGTAAGCTAGGCTAGCATTGAGCATGAGTCAGGTAAACATTAGTTTGCATACCAATCCCTATGTGGCAGCACTAGTCACATTGAATAACATTACTAAGTAATCAAAGTCATTAAATAATCTCCAACAAACTCTTCAAAAATAAAATATCAATAAATTATTCATTCTGCAGTATAACAATTGGACACTAATATAACTAAGTACATGTTTTCGTACATGTGCCATCAGCGAGATGGAACCCAAAAAACAAAGCAGAGGAGCTATTTTGATCTATAACTGGCACGCCTATAAGGGGCTCCTAAAATATGCACCTTCCTGGAAACATCTAGGGAATATAGAATATTTTGTAATGAAAAGGAAATCTCACAATATGCAGATGATACAACACTGTTCCTCTCTGCAAAAGGAAATAATTTACGAGGATTTATGACGGTACTGCAGACACTTTATCAAATATCTGGTCTTATGATGAACCTAGGCAAAAATGGTCATCAAATTGGTTCTTGCAGACAGATCTCAACCTGTACTGATCTCAACCTTAAATGAAATTTGCAACTCTAAATGAATTCGCCTCCCTTGGAATTAAGTATAATGTTCGACAAATGGAACACCTAACAAAAAAAAGATTTTGGAAATGAAAACGAATGATATCATGAGTTTATGCACAATCTGGCTTCCAAGACAACTTACCCTATTTGGGAAGATCACTGTTGTTAAAAGTAAGGAATTAAGTGCTTTATTTCCAAAATGATTTTAGGCCAGAAGAAAACATTTCACTGGCTGAACTATGTGATATATGGCTGTCTAGCTGGTTATCCCTCTCTGGGTTCAATTTCCCTGGTGCCATAAACAACAAAATATAAATTGGCCATTTTGATATATACACATATAATATACACACATATATATATATATATATATATATATATATATATATATATATATATATATATATATATATATATATGTATATATATATATATATGTATATATATATATATATATATATATATATATATATATATATATATATATATATATATATATATATATATATATATATATACAGGTGAACTTGGATATGACGGACTCAATGGGACCAGGAAAATTGGTCCGTCATATGCAAAATCCGTCGTATACATATGACGAATACTTGATATGCATCGGACTGGGACCAAGCATATCGTCCGTCATATGCAAAAATCCGTCGTACAGTGGTCCGTCATATCCAAGTTCACCTGTATATATATATATATATATATATATATATATTGTTTTGAATTTTAGAGTTTTAATTGTTCACTGTTGGCTCAGTAGACAAATATATTGAATGTGGGCACCCTACATTTTAACTATTTCCATAAGATAACTAAGATTATATTGGCAGATCAGAGTAACTGTGACCACACACGGCAACCAGTATCATCAAAGCTGTTTGTTTACTTAAGTAGTGTCCACAAACCATTTTGAGGCAAATGGCTTATTGTACTTGCTAGTCCAATCCCTCCTGTTACACATGTACATGAAACACACCAATTAAATACAGAATGGAACGTACATAGTACATACACAACTGTACGTCCTCAAAACTTTTGTTTCGACCCATTTTGGTACCACTCAGGTATGTATGTATGTAGATACAATGAACGTACATTGAACCAATGTGTGCCCGCTGGTATAAAGAACTCAGATCATGAACGGGTTAAAGGGTGTTTGCTTTACACATGCTTTGACACTTCTTCTAATACCATACCACAAAAGAAATCAACAAATGTTTTATCATCCATCATGACTTTGCCCAGTTTTGCAGGGTGCAAATGAGATTTGTATTTCCATATTGGGTAATGCCTCCAGACCTCGTTCCTGTCCGTACTCCAGACACCATCACCCCCCGTCAGGGGCTCCACAGTTTCACTAATGCACTGTATCAAAGTTGGGACAGCAATTTCTAGGAAGATAGTTTCATCATAAAAAGGCACCAAGAGCTCAGAGAAAGTGGCAGCCATTTTAAATGGCAAGTAATAAAAATCACCTGACTGCCGTCCGATTGCACGTGATCTGCTTCCAGTAAAGCTTTTGAGAGCAGTCCCGCACTCTCTATATACTACCAATGTGTCATTGGCTGATAGACGATGTAATACTTTCTTCATCCTGTACTTATTAGCATCATACCATACCCACTTGTCATTAGTATTACAAACAGGAGATTCCCTGCCACTTTTACAAACGAGTCCCGTCTCAACATCCCAAATCTTTCCTGTGGTGCTGTACCAAGGCTTATTGCGATCCAATAACATCATGTTCCAAAAGTTGAATAAAATATCATCTGCCATGAAAAGAATGCCTTTTACATTGTTATTCTCTTTCTCCTTGAGTATAGAATATGCCAGTTGCATGCATACATAATTGTTTGATCCAGGTAAATGCAATGGGGATGCTTGTTTGTATTGTACAAAACTGAAGCGGTAGCCTTTCAACATAGGGAATTTGGACAAACTAGGGTATTCCGGACCACAGTACAGTAGAGCCTTAAATAAAGGTCTATAGAGAATTTCAATGATAGGTATTGCCTCATAATGTGGCTCATTAAAAACTATAAGAAGAGCGAAGTCCATAGACACCTTGGTGGTTGCAATTTTGGTAAACAAAGCTTCTTTCATGGGGCATATCTCAGCAAATAATCTGGCACTTTGATCAATGTTCAGAATAGTATCGTTGTTTCCAGATATATAGCGCTTGCTTTCCAACACGCGCTGCTGTGAAGAGAATTCGTCCACAAAGTCAAATGGCTGGTTATATAGAAAGAGGTACACCTGAAATAGAGATTGAAAAGAAGGACAATTATGGAGCTCACCCAGGTTTTGTAAAACCATACAAACTTGTAAAATCCATGCAAACTTGTTTAACCCAGAAATAGGAATTTCAATGGGAATAGCTTTAAGGAAATATTTGAGGTATTCATCCAGACAGCATTCTACGTTATTTTCATGAGATTAGTCTGTTTTTTCAATTGTGACACATAAATGATCTAGTCTCTTTTGAAACCATGCATGAGCTACTTATAATCTAAAATTGTTTATTGTTTGGTGGACATCTTTATTTACTTTTTGCTTTATTGTTTCAAAGAAAGGATCAATATGTTTTACAGATTTCATGGCACTAAATGACTTTTGTGAGCAGATGTGCCTGTAAGCACCCATTCATTCATGCATACTTGTGCAATAGTTGTGATGAGAATTTTGGAAAATGTCAAAATTAGCCTTAATTGTGAATAGTAAGTTGCACATGGTGGGGGGAAACTGGGGACCTACGCCTTGAACTAAGTTACTGACAGTACATGCATTCAAACCTGGGGTTTGTTGAATGAGTATGAATGAATGAATGAGCGTTTAAAGGCACATCGACACACAATTAAGTGCCATAAGATTATAGAAAAAAAGTAGTCCTTTGTCAGTGATGAACAATGACAAAGCATAATTATTCAAGGTGAAAGAACAAAAAGAGGGACAGTAAGAGCAGAGCCTTCAGAACCAAAGAGGACCAAGGGATATTTTAGATGCAGGGTATCCATAGACAGATCGACACATCCCCTTTCTTTTATAAGGCGAGCAGGGTGCCACGCCAGTTTACGGTTCCCCGTGCTAACTCCTATTGCACACCATAAGGTGTGAGATAGCATGCAGTCAATGGCAACTGCTCAGACCACTCAGTAATTGAGACGGCAAATAGTATTCATATCAAACTTCAAAAATTCAGATCGTTAGCGACAGTGAGTGATAAGAACCAGGTCACATTAAAATGACAGAATGGAGGAAGATTATCAACACAAATAGGCATTAAGTCCAACAAAATTAGAATCGAAAAAAAAATGATAATTGTTATTGTTATTAACAAGCCAAGGTTATGTTGCAAATTTGGAAAACCTAAAAATATTAGGAGATTATTCTTGATTTCACCACGCAAACAAAAGCAAGGTATTAATACAGAATAACAAATGATGGCTTGCCATTTGTAGATACAACCGAACCAACAAAATTAGAATCGAAAAGAAAATGATAATTGTTATTGTTATTACCAAGCCAAGGTTATGTTGCAAATTTGGAAAACCTAAAAATATTAGGAGATTATTCTTGATTTCACCACGCAAACAAAAGCAAGGTATTAATACAGAATAACAAATGATGGCTTGCCATTTGTAGATACAACCGAACCAACTTTTAATTTGGAATTTCGATTTTTGTCAAATTTTTCTGCTATACTGCAGCTAAGTCGTAACTGGCCAGTTGTAAGTGGTGGAGGAGACGGGAGTGCCCAGCAATAATCCAGGCCTAATCCCACGTCAATGGCAACTTAATCACTTGCCCTGGCTGGTATTTGAACCTGATAGTGGTGAGAGACAGCTAGCAGTCAGTGGTAACACGTTAGACTAAATGGCCATCAGAAAAGTCCTAATGAAACCAAGTGATATGCAAGTGACGATTACATTTAAAAAAATCAATAATGCCCTTAGATTACATGGATTTAGAATAATCGATAAAGTAACTTATACGTATTGAATATTGACAATAATAAAATCAGTCCTCATAAAATTATGAAATTATGTGGAATTCTTTTTTCCTGAAGTTTAAGTAGTGCAGATTACCCATCTCATAGCAGAGTAGTATCCACTTGTCAAAAACCTAATAGTATTTTCAGAAAATGTTTGAACAGAAATTGTAAGTACCAGTATTAAAACCTAAAAGTATGGATGCAAGCCTACAACATTTTTGACTTCGGAAATGGATATACCAAACAGCAAAATACATTTTCATTTATTGATCAAAACCCTAGCCCCAGCCTTCTTAACTTACCATGGAGATAATGACTAAGATAGACAATCCTCTAACTGAACATCTTGCTGATGGATGGGATGATCTGCTGCAGAAATACATGCCCGAGTCTCTACTGCTTCTGAAAAAAACACAGCTATATATCTATAAATGGGATTCAAAACCAGTTAGTAGTGAGAGACAGCAAACAGTCAATGGCAAAGCCTTAGACTGCTTAGCTATCAGGGCAGGCCCTAAGTGGCGAGGGACAGGGAGCAGTCAATGGCAAAGCCTTAGACGACTCAGCTATCAGGGCAGGCCCTAAGTGGAGAGGGACAGGGAGCAGTCAATGGCTAAGCCTTAGACGACTCAGCTATCAGGCAGGCCCACATTGGTGAGAGACAGCAAGCAGACAATGGCAAAGCCTTAAGCAGGGCTCCCACATACACGTTTTTTGAACACGACTGCAACACGACTGCCTTGTCGTAATGAAACAAGTAGCAGTCGTGTTACAGTCGTGTTTAGTCATTTCAGGTTTTTTTAGTCGTGTGTCCAACACGACAGCTTTGAAAAGTTCAAAACTGTCGTAATATTTGAAGTCTGGTCGTAATCGTCATGTTGCAATCTTGTTACTGTATTTGTTGTCGTATTCCGATCTTGTTACTCTATTTGTTGTCGTGTTACAGTTATATTTTAGTTGTGATGCAGTCTAAAGTTTGTTTTTTTTAACTTATATATATACCCGTGGAAATATTTGCTACGACTGTAACACGATAACAACATGATGTCAATACGAATGCATATTGACAAAAAAGATTACAATAAGACTTTGATGCGTCTAAAAAAATACTACTTGTTTTAAGTTTCCCACTCTTTTTTGATCACGTGATCCAAGCTCCTCAAGTATCGCTCACAACATAAGTGCAAGGTTAACATGAAGGGGATAAGGAAAACTAACCACAAAAATGATGAGAAAGCCCGGCAAACACAAAATATTTTCAAAATAACTTAAAAAAAGACTGAAAAAAGGATTGTGAAAATTATTCACAATAACCATGTGTAAGACATTAGGAAAATGTTCAATTACCCGAGTAAAAACATTGGTGAAATGATAAATATAGATAATGTTATACGATACAAATATGATATACGTAAACATTGATGAGAATATATGAATATTTTCTCATATTATAGAATATTTTTTCACGAGAATGTTCGATAACACTAAACCATATTATATCAACATTTATAGCTGATGTTTTACATCCGCTTATTACAAATGATGTTTTAAACATTTATTGAACTATTATTGAGGTACTTTAAAATGAGGTTGCCATGGGAGATGGGTAATAACATGTTTTTTTCTCTAAAAAAAGATTTAAGGCACACCTATCTGGAAAAGATAGATATTTCAAAAATATTGAAATAATGTTGTGTTAATTGTTACAAAAATGTTGGCATAATATTTTTCAGGCCAACCATTTAAATGTGGATAAATATCTTGCAACAACAATATAAAAATGTTTCATAAAAATAGTTGATAAATAATCTAAGCAACATTGTATAAATATATATCTTATATATTGTGAAGATAAACAATTTAGATGTTATAAGAATTGTTATGGTAATAATTATCGGGCCAAAATGTTTAATCTTAATGAATATATTTTAATCATAATGTAAAAATATTTCTCAGAAATATATGATGAATAACTTTTGCAATATTATATTTCAAAATGTTGTGAAAATAAAAGCTCAAATACTATAAGAAATGTTATGGACATGATTTTCAGAACAAACGTTTTGTATCATTTAACATTTTCAGTAGCATTTCACAGATATAGAGTAAAGCATTTTCTAGACATAGCACATGTGCTTTGTGGTTGCTGGGAAAAATAATGCATCATCTGGATGTGAATAAAGTGATTTATGTGAAAAAAATACTCCACAAACGCTTGAATCCATAATTACAGCTCCATCAAAAATCTCACATTTTTCATTTGGAAAGGCGCACGTACGTAATACAACATTTCAATCGTAATGCACACGCCCTACAGTCTCAAAGCAATCGTTTGACTACAAGTAGCAGTCTTTTAACACGTGTAAGAAACAACTTTATATATATGGCACTCGTGTTGTATTATTTGTATTCTCATTAGTGTCATTTTACAGTTATTTCTGGTTAAAATGAATCATAATGCAGTCTTGTTAAGAGCATTTCTATTTATTTTTGCATTCTTGTTGCAGTCTAAATAATCAAGTTGGTATCATGTTGCATTCTCAGTGCAATCGCGTATAGGGTTCAGTGATTTCTGACCGCAAGACAGCTACTTGTTCTTCACACTTCACTGCATGTGTTTTAGTCTTGTTGAAGTCTTGTTGGAAGTCGTGTATGTGGGAGCCCTGCTTTAGACGACTCAGCTATCAGGCAGGCCCTAAGTGGCGAGGGACAGGGAGCAGTCAATGGCAAAGCCTTAGCTGACTAAGCTATCAGGCAGGCCCTCATTGGTGAGAGACAGTAAGCAGACAATGGCAAAGCCTTGACGACTCAGCTATCAGGCAGGCCCTCATTGGTGAGAGACAGCAAGCAGTCAATGGCAAAGCCTTAGAACACTCAGCAGTCAGGGCAGGCCCTCAGTGGTGAGAGACAGCAATCAGTCAATGGCAAAGGCTTAGACCACTGAGCTATCCGGCAGGCCCTTAGTGGTGAGAGACAGCAATCAGTCAATGGCAAAGCCTTGGACCACTCAGCCATCAGGCAGGCCCTCAGTGGTGAGAGAGCGGTCAATAGCAAAGCCATGACGTGAGACAGCAAGCAGACAATGGCAAAGCCTTAGACCACTTGGCTATCAGGGCAGGCCCACGATGGCGTGACAGCGAACAAAATATAAATATATATATATATATATATATATATATATATGTATATATATATATATATATATATATATATATATATATATATATATATATATATATATATATATATACATATTTATATATATATATATAAATATATATATATATATATATATATATATATATATATATATATATTTATATACATATATATATATATACATATACATATATACATATAAATGTTTACCTGAGAAAGTAGGTCACAATGGACAGACATGTAGACCTACTTTCGTAAGTAAAATTTCCACCAAAATCGCGTGCTGTAAGGTATTCTCTTGCAGGAACTCCAAAATTGCCTTTCAGTTGCCCTAGCCCAGTATATTTAGCAGACATGTATGGTATTTATAAATCAAATGAACCTTTATTGATCAAGAAAACCTCATTTGAGGTAAAACACTGCAATATTGAAACTGTGCTTATTTCGAGGTCAGCTCAAGCAGGTAAGGAATACTTATATTTGAAACACCAAGACCTTAGGGATTAGATAACTATTGTTAGAAAGGGGACAGGAGTGCTAAACTAGGAGTTGTCTTATTTTGAGAGTGTCACCAGCATCACAGCCTTAAACCAACGCTGTGTAGTTCACCCAGAGAACATCCGAGGCTAGACGCAAATGTTCATGCAGCGCGAAGCGCCCCCAAAAGTGAAACGGCAGCAGATGTAACTAATTGAACCTCAGAATAGCAAGTTCATAGCACTAGGAAAATTGGATTGCGAAACTGGCGATGCCACAAAGTTAACGACATGTAAAGGCGTATTGATATAGTTATTATTGTTTATTTATTTGAAAAGGCATTAGATTAAAAGATCAAAAACAATTTTTCAGCTATTTTGGCGCTCCTTATTGGGTTCTAACGACATTCGGGTGATGGCGAGCCGTCTGGCAGTAGTTAGACAACAGGCGCCATATTTGATTTGGTTATTTACCAAAGGTGACGAAGGTAGGTCATAATCAGTTTCGGGCCGTATGTAAAGGTGTGGGGTCATTGATAAAAGTGGCTTAGTGGTACATGTACCTAACAAAGATCTACTACGGTTGTCAGTCACGTAAATGACAAGAATGACTCGGAATACTAGGAACGATCCCAAATAGAGTTACGGGATTTCATCAATATGGTTCTCTTTTCACTCCGTTTCACACAATAGAAGGAATAGCCTGATTGATAGCCCAGTCGACTCCCGATCCATCATTCCTAGGATCGCGGGTTCGATTCCATCTCTCGTTCGTGCAATTTTTTTTCCACCCGCCCAGTGCTTCGTGTGGTACTTAGAAATATTTCATACTCAAAATAACGGTGGCTTTATTTCTATTATTTTTTTTACTTAACTTTGCTAAAATGAATTGTTGGTCAAAACCGTTGATCCCAGAAAAGACGTCTGCCTGAATTGCCGTTCGCTATAAGGGCCGATGACTTTATGTTGGGCTTAGACTAAAAACAATCTTTTATCTTTGATTTATTATAATAAACATTTCCACAGTTGTGAAGTAAGGAATTTCTTCGAGAAAATATATAGTTTAATGGATGCAAGTAATGCCTAGCCTTCATGTAAAAATTGAGATCTGTGAAGTTTAATGGGTGTAAGTATTAATTTATATCTGTTGATGAAGGACACTTGCATGCACACTTGCTGCACATGACTTTACCTTAGATCACCAAACACAAGTGGATTCGAAACCAGCCGGTCAACATGAACATGCAAGCCTCAACTAATGTCAACTTATAGCCGCTAATAGGCCAGAAATTGGTGCTTTGGGCACCCCCAGCTGGTGGTGGAGATAAGGTGTCTCAGTAATGTAATCGATGCGAGAGCCCTGATTGGTCCTTGTTCCCACGTGAGCCCGCGCTGATGGCTTATGTGGTACTCCTGACATGAGTCCAGCACTTAACTATAAGGCATTACTTTATGCAACTCCCATCCATCTACCTTCTATCTGCCCTTTCACACGTCCCCACGTGATCATCAGTGCCCTATCCATGCACCTTCCACCTGTACTTTGGGCTTGGATCCGTGCGCCCGCCACTCACTTTTTGGGCGCACGGATCCTTACTACACTGCCACTTTCTATTCCTCCTGCGGCCTTTAGCGCCTTGCCGCAACACTTGCCTTCCCCCTTCTCTGTAATTATACTGTCCTCCCAGTACCTCTTTCAACGGGGCCCTATCTGGGTAATCAGTAATGGCACAGTCACACTAGGGTCCGACTATCGCACGATTATAAAATCGGATCCGCTTTTGTTAATTTTAAAATCGGAACTGGACGTTACGATTTTGAAAATAGACAAGTTTGCAGTCACACTTTTACGATTCATCGGAGCCGATTTTATTGCTAGAAAAATGCGTCAACTGATTTGCGAACAGGTTCGCAAATCAGTACCGACTTTTTATATACTCCGGTATAGAGGGGGCGCATATGCTCGTTATCAAAATATAAAAATACCCCTAAAGCACTGATTTCTGGCCAAAAAAGCACCCTTATTTTCATAAAAACGCTGACTTTTTCCATTAAATAAACCCCCCTTCTTTTATCAAAACACTGACATTGGATGAACGGGAACACGTATTTTAACTTTAGATTGTATAATCCTCTGCCTGTTTAGCGGCAGCAAGTGGCGGCATCAAACTCGGAAGCCCAGTCACTTCGGGAGTCTCTCGGCGTCAGAGCCGCGTATATTTTAAGGGGATTATCACACCCTATACTGAGTACCTGGGTACAAAAAAGTACCCTTCTTTTACGAAATCGCGGACATGCGGAGGTCTTAAAAAAGACCCCGTCTTCCGCGAAATACGTAAGGCGGGTGCGGCTCCGGCTCCCCTCTGTAACAGAGTGCCCCCTCCCCCCGGGCCAACAATTGACGATCAACGGGTGACCGGGGCCCGTGAGATCGACTCATCCGGGCCACTGAGCTTGTGTAATCAGCTCCTGTATAGACATACATGTAGATGACTAGAGGGAGATACATTTAACCCTTCAAATGTTGAGGCTATTTTCGTCCAAAGCACCAGAAAGCGATTTTTGAAAATCATCGAAACCCCGTCATGTTGGTATTCATGGGATAGCTCTCTCTGAGTATTCTCAGATGAGTGCTCATATGCCAGGGTTTCAATCATTTTTTCAGGCTTTTTGCATCATGTTGTATTGGCCAAATTAACCACCAGCAGCATGAGGGTTAAGGGCGTGTGCATCAGACTGTCCATTCATTTCCGTATCAGCATGGTCGTATTTAAAAATATCTATTATCCCAACCTATTTATAGAGAGTGGAATGTCGAAAATCCATACCACAGTCCGCTACAAGTGTGACTGGTTCTGTGCCCTATCCATGCAGGATCAAGTCGGCCAAAAGCCCTGGCAGCTCGTGCTTACTATGTAAAATTATTACCGACTTGAAATAAAGATTATCTATCTATCTATCTATCTATCTATCTATCTCCCAATAAAATATTGGAATTTTAACAAATCAATTATTGTTACTTTTTCTGCAATATCAAGGCTAAGGAGAAACTAGTAAGTGGTGGAGTAAATCGTACCTGGCGAAATTCACCGCCTAACCTCAAGTCACTGGTAGCTTTCTTATATGCCCCTCACAGAATTCGAACCCGGCCAAGTGCCAGTGGTAGCGCCTCAGACCACTCGGCCATCAGGAAATCCCTCCATGGACAATGGTATGATAGCCAGACACATATTGATATCCAGGGCGTCCCAAATAAATGCAATCCTCCCCTTTTCCATATATTTTTTCAAAACAGCTTAAGAAACATCTAAAATGATTTCATGGTTAAATTGAAGGATATCTTAGAGATGACCTGTTGCAGTTTCAAGCAAATTCGATCATCCATGTCAAAGCTGTTAGGCGAAGCTTGAACCCTCTATCATTTCACTCAAATACAAGGTGAATTTCCAATGCAAAACCTGCATGCTGACCAAGCTAATTTTAGCATTCTGCTCTGGCTCATGGCGAGGAGACATGAAAAACCAGTCTTCACCATAGGTTTTACATTGCGTTGGAGTGAAATGATAAGGGGGTCAAACTTTACTTCACAACTTTGACTTGGATGAACAGATTTGCTTGAGACTTCAACAGGATATCCCTAAGATATCCTTCTATGTAACCATGAAGCCATTTTTTAATGTAACATAATCTGTTTTGAAAATATACTGAGAAAAGGGCAGGATTGCATTTTTTGGGACGCCCTGTAGTACGAACAGAGATGCTACCTACAGTGTTGGTCCTTCTTGCAACTAGTTACCCTCGGAAAGTACCATCAGAAATTGTGATGCATTTACCCTTCCAATGCTGAGGCTACTTTCGTCCAAAGCACAAGGATGCAAAGATTTTTCATAAACATCCAAACCCTGCCATGTTGGTACTCATTGAGTTGGAAATGTCCGGACTATGTATTGATGTATATGGGATTCCGAGTAAACCACCGGGTTATGCGAACGACCTGGCCACAGCATGTAAGAGTAAACTCAAACTTGATAGGGCCCTTCAGATAGTTAATGATTATGGTAATAGATGGCGGTTTGCTTTTAATGCCAGGAAATCTGCAGTTATGGTTTATGGCGAAGATAAATGAGATAATGTTCGAAACTCAAAAAACCGTATATCTAAATTAGGGACTGACAGAGTAGGCGAGCGGACTAGTTATGACCACGTAGGATTTAAAGCATGTTTGTACAAAGACGACGAAACACGAGTTAAAGAGAATATTTGTAAAGGCTGAAGAGCCCTAAATGCTTCTGCAGGGTTGGGAATTAGGAGAAATGGGTTGACCTTGGAAACTTGTAGTCTAATTTATTGGACAATCGTAGTTCCAATTATTACTTTTGGTTGTGAAGTGTGGCATATATCCGAAAACGACTATGAAAATTTATTACAATTTCAAAGGTATGCCGGAAGACGGGTGCAAAGATTCCCAGCTCGATCACCTAATGGAAGTTGATTTTTGGCTTAGGCTGGTTGAGAATCACAACATTCATTATGGTGAAGAAATTGATTTTTGCATTAACTTTTCTAAGAATGGACCCTGATAACGTTGTTAGGCGAGTTTTCATGGCAAGATGGGAATATATGGAGGGTGGTACTCAGGGAAATAAACATGAATGTTATAGCCCGACCAATGGTATCATGGTAACAGCAAAGAAATTTGGTGTGTATAATTTATTACAAGGTATGGTAGCTGGTAGTTTACCGGTTATGAGTAAAGCAAAATGGTCAGAATATGTATGGCGTAAAGCTTGGGAGCTAGACGATTTGTTTTGGGAGTCCACTGCAATTTTGAATAATAGAAATGACCTTCTGTATAGGACTATAGCACTTCCTAGATATATATCTTGGTGGAGGGTATCAGATTCTAGACCGGAACTTATGAAAATGTGTGAAAATAGGATGACAATGGTTAAGTAAGAAAGTAGTAGAATGATACTATAAGCAGTAGAGATTTACTTGACACAGGTTTTTGGAAGGTTAGTCATCGTCACATCAGTTTCTACCCTAATGCGGCTAAGGCTATCTAATGAATCTGGCCAATACAAAATAATGCAAAAAACCTGAAAAAGTTTGAAACCCTGGCACATGAGTATTCATCTGAGAGTACTCAGCGAGCGCTATCCAATGAATATACCAACATCATACTGGGTTTGAATATTTTTCAAAAGCTTTGGACGAATGTAGCCCCCTCATTGGAAAGGTTAAGCATGTTGTATACGAAAGAAAAACAGTATAAGGCTAATTCGTTGACCGCTTTCTAAAATCTCTTCGTCCCACATTATTCAGGAGACTTGCTACCGGTATTGGGCCCGGGACCTTCGTTCTTTAACTCATTGATGCTTAAAAGTTCCTAGAGAAAATGTCGTCTGGACCTATGCTACTTTTATTAATAACTCTGTAATAAGGAATGATTTTTTACAAAATATTTGAAGGAGAGTAGTTGGTAATGTTCTGAATGACATTACCCCTTCAAATAATTCACCAACTTTGCTTTTGCCTGCAAGATTTCATGAAAATTGCCAGGCTGCTTTTGGCCGCTGTGAGTATTAATGGGTTAAGTCAGACTTCCATGTAAAGATTGATCAATACGCTGGGCAATGTACATGCAAACCCCAAAAAACTATATATCTTATGAAAGCTGAGACTTTGGAGAGGTCGAATATTCTACTCGTATTGTAGTACATCTTCACAACTTCCCAGGGGGTGGGGCTGAAAGGCAGAGATGAGGATTTTTTATACACATGTTATTGCGAACAGCCTCCTGGCTTCAATATAGGTGCGACACAGTTGATGTTATATATTTCGTAAAGAAAACATCCTTACGCATGTAGTAATTTGTTTAGTTTTGTGATATCTGCTCTTGTTATTTCCTTTTTCAATTTCAAAAGTGAAGAAAAGTGAAAAAATATTGACCATGACTTAGATCCTTCCGGAACAAAATTTAAAATGAAATTACTACTGTGCTGTCATCAATAGTTTGATGGCACCAACTTCCAATCTAGTATACATAGTGGTGGTGGCATTATACCCAACTCAGCCTGAGAATCAGGCTGGTTGTGCATCATGCGCTTTGTGATACAGGTAGTGCCAAGTAGCCTACCCTTTTAATCCCCCCCCCCCCCCCCCCCCCCCCCGTCTCGCTGGGTCCCACGCTCATGGCGATCTCTTCTTGACACAGTGAGTACCGGAATAGTCTATCCTTTATAGCGCAACATGCATGAATGCGTTTGACAGGAAACCACGTTTCCTATCTTCTGAAGGTACAACCTTAAACAAATAGAACATGGATTGGTCACCACAGATTTTTGGAATTTCGTTTTTCGTCACATTCATGCAAATTGTGGCCGATTCGGGTCACCACAGATCAAATACTGGAACTCCCATCATAAAGACCTGGACACACTTGTCGCCTCGTTGTGACCTCACTAGAATCTGGGAGTAGTAGACAGGGAGTGGGCACTGTGCATGCGTCATCAAATTTCGCTGCCTCCGACTATATGAGTCATAGATAACCTGTGTACCGCAGGATTGGCTGCCTGCTGCCTGCTGAAAAAAATCACGTGACCAATTCTTCCCAAGGCAACACCGCGTAACCCGAGGCGCACATCACCTAGATACTAGCATGCTGTGCCTATGGGGTTGCGGATCAAGGGGATGTATTTCTCTGCTAGAATACAGACGAATGAGCCTCATATTTGTTTACATTACATCGAAAGTTGCTCACGTACATGTGCAGGACGCACCTCTTCAGTGGTTCTGGTCTATACCTGGGCTCGGAGTCGTGCTGAGGCTGTTCAGCGAGTTCTGTTGGCTGTGTATGCAGTGATCGATATCGTAGTAGAACACTACTTTAAAACTTGAATATCTGATAACTGAGTTGAAAGAAGACAAGGCACTTATGTTTTTGTATAGGTTACATCTCATAGTTGCCGAATAATGATAACAATATCATTAAGAGGCTATTTTGTTGTGATGTAGGTCCCTTAAAATACATATCTGGCTGTTTTTGTTTTTTGGAGGCAATATTACAAGACTCAACCTTTCCCTGAAAATAAGACTACTATTTGATCATTCACGTCTTTGGTAAGGTCCAAGGTCCTGCCTCAACAGGGATCTGCACGATGAGTATTTCAAAAACATTTTTGCCAGGAATTTGGTGGAAGTTTTTACCCAAGAAAGTAGGTCACAATCAGGTCACAATGGACAGACATGTTGACCTACTTTCGTAAGTAAAATTTCCACCAAAATCGCGTGCTGTAAGGTATTCTCTTGCAGGAACTCCAAATTTGGCTTTCAGTTGCCCTAGCCTAGTATATTTAGCAGACATGTATGGTATTTTTAAATCAAAAGAACCTTTATTGATCAAGAAAACCTCATTTGAGGTAAACACTGTAAAATTGAAACTGTGTTTGTATTGGGGTCAGCAAGCAGGGAAGTTAAAGAAAACTTATATTCGAAACACCAAAACCTCAGGGATTAGATATCTATTGTGAGAACGGGTACAGGAGTGCTAAACTAGGAGTTGTCTTATTTTGAGAGTGTCACCAGCATCACAGCCTTAAGGGTTTGTATACAACCGATGACAGCTGATCGCCGCGACCTAGATGTCCACCATAGCATGCACTAAGACAGAATGTCACTTGGTCGTGTAGTACAGCCATAGATGCAACTCTTCTATTTCTGAATCTGCAAAGAATTGTGCCATTTCACCCCATTGTGAACACAAGCATAGCGAGTGTATATATATATATATATATATATATATATATATATATATATATATATATATATATATATATATATATATATATATATATATATATATATATAGATAGATAGATATAAATATATATATGTATATGTATATATATATATATATATATATATATATGTATATATATATATATATATATATATATATATATATATATATATATATATATATATATATATATATATATATATATATGCATATGTTCGTGTGTGTGTGTGTTGAGTTAGTAAAAGATAACGGAAACACCACTGCTTTCTGCTCAAAACTACCGGCTCAAAGTCATTATACTAAGCTCAGGCCTATCCCAACGTCCTTGCCCTGAAATATATTGAGAAAACATAGAATTAGTGCCTGTGCCCTGTGGACTGACCCTCTATCCTTTATGCTAAAAGCTTTTATTACAACGGATACAACGTTTCAGACATCTATTCTTTATTTTCTCTCTATTTTCAGGGCCAGGCCGTTGGAAAAAGCCTATGCACCAGGTAGAATCACCGGTGCGTATCCACACACAGCATGACCCTATACTACCTGCACGCCAAAGATGATGTACCCTGTATCACTGATAAGAGTACCTTTTGACTGAATTTAGAGATATGTAGTTGGTAAGACAACCGCAGCATACATACTCCTTCTTCCTGGGTACTCGTCAACCCCAAATTACTCGGGCCCGGCCTCTGACAGGGTTGAGACTGGTGCAATGCGATACTCGGATACATGTCTAAAACTGTACCTAACAGCTGTAGTGATCTTGCATAGTAGTGCTGTGAGGTGTCCAGCGTAATAAACGATGGTTTACACCATGTCTACCTATGGTAGGGGTACAACCCCTATAATTGTATATTAGTGCGGTGCCATACATACATATACAGTGTAGCAAGTAGGAATACTCTCGTGGTGACCACTGAGAGAAGAGCCACAAGTACGTACCTGAAAACTGCCGCTCACCCTTTTAGGCCCTCCGACCTACCTGCCTACACCTGAGATGACCAAACACTTCATCCAAGCCTTCACGTGAACCAGTGAACCAAAACAAACACCCGGGGCGTATTCCGTCGCCCGAGTAGTCACGAACGTTCAGCAGGTGAGCACTTATTGTATACTTTTCATCTGAGACCTTCCTCTTTTATTACTTGTATCTTTCTATATTAACCGCGATTTAGACTCATATATACTCTTTCGCTTAATACCTCAACCAATCAGAAGCAGGACTGGCAGTCACTTCCTTCGCACCACTTCTGATAATGTCAGCCTCTATACCCAGACTCAGGCCAGTTTTTTACTAACTTTCATAAGCCATATCCGAGGACTGCTGAGGAGGACAGACTTGCGGGTGGTCTTATTTGAAAGGTGACATGTATAGGCACATTTTGAACCTAAATCATCATGATGGTGCATTTGCCCTTTAAATTTAAGAGCTTCGGCCCTTTTGCGTTCTTTTTATGTTTTCGTTCGTTATTATGCTGTTTGTATCTGCATATTTGTGTATTTCCAGACGCAGTCAATGAACTGTACTATGCTGTACTATTGATTGCACCGGGGCTACTAGACGGGTTTCTCGCAGTCTTACTCAACCGTGATTATGGCGTACTATGGGATCTCTGAATTATTTATAGAAACGGAATTGTGGAAGTGCCACATAAATTAAACACAAGACCATTCAACCTGTTTCATTTAAGGTGCTTCAGTAGGGGCTTAAAGAGTGTTAACCGACTTCCCTAGAATACAGCCTGTAGCAGGCTGTATGCCCATCATATCAGAGGGTCTATATAATGTATAGATGCAGAGCACGTAGACAACCAACCTGCATGAAAACCATAACATTAAACTGCTGGATAGTGCAAAACAAACGAAAATATTGATCAAAATAAAGGGAAAATCACATCCAAACGTTTAGATGTGACGACCAAATTATGCAACAGTAAGGTTTTTGAAGTCCAATAGGGTTTGTTTGTAATCATACCCACAGGCATACTGCAAAATAAACTCATATCATGCTGCCAACTCTATACAGTTTATGCCTGAAGTGATCATGTGTAGCAAAATACTCACTCGGTCGCCATTTGCATTGTCGCTGGACGGGTTTCATGGCCAGTGGCGCCGCTATGCTGTACTGAAGGGCCTTAAAATCCTTCAGTACAGCATAGCGCCACTGGTCTCTCTTCAATCGGCTGCAGATGGAGTACAGCCGTCTTGACCGCAGACAGCCCAATCTCAAGCAAGGGCGCGTTTTTTCAACCTTGACCACATTCATGCCTGTGATCCCAAACATTGACCTGGTTAATCTAGGCATTCTCCTGTGATCCGAGTAATTTCAAAAATAGCCAAAAGTGAACCGTTTGTCGAAAACCAAATAAAATTCAAAGAACGTCTCCTTTGCCAGCCCTATTAATGCACGCCTGATATTAAGCTTATTTTGGTCATAGGCAGTTTCAATCTTTATTTCTATATGAATACATATATATTTTCTATGTATCCAAATATATTACAGCAAAGGAATTTTGAGTGGTTGAAAATGAAATACAACGGAAACTGTCTGCGATGTGCGCATAACACAGACACACCACTAGCAATCAATAACTACCATTCTCCGCTCTACAAGAACCAACCTTTGGTTTACTGCATAGAAAACAAGGTCCAGTGATTTGCCGTAACAACACTAGGTGGCAGTACTAATTTAATTCACGAATATGCCGTTTTGCGAATTTAAGATAAACAACAACTCGAAATTCTAGTTTATTTGCGTTATATGTACCTTGTATTACTGCGCACAGGCAACCCGCAATCGTAATTAATGAGACAGTTGGTAACTCGAGTGTGGGGCCATGAAACCCGTCCAGTGACATTGCAAATGGCGACCGAGTAAGTATTTCAGCGCACTTGATCACTTCAGGCATAAACTGTATAGAGTTGACTGCATTATATGAGTTTATTTTGCGGTATGCCTGTGGGTATGGTTACATATAAGTGCTGTTCCATTTAAAAGTGTGGGGGGGAGGAGGAACAGAAGGTTTTTTGAAGAGGAGGGAGGGGCCGAATTCTGAATTAGTTTATACCATTAGAGTATATATGATTTCTGGCCGGAGGGGTAGGGGGGTGTTGAATTTTTAATAACCTTCCGTTCCTCCCCCCACCACACTTTTAAATGGATCGGCCCTAAACCCATTTTGGACTTCAAAAACCTTATTGTTGCATAATTTGGTCGTCAAATCTAAACGTTTGGATGTTGTTATTTTCCCTTTATTTTGATCAATATTTTCGTTTGTTTTGCACTATCCAGCAGTTTAATGTTATGGTTTTCATGCAGGTTGGGTGTCTTCCTGCTCTGCACCTATGCATTATATAGACCCTTTGGTATGTAAGGGGGTACATACGCTCGTTTAAAAAAATGCTGACTTTTTCCAGTAAAAAACACCCCTTCTTTTATCAAAACACTGCCATTGGATGAACGGGAACACGCATTTTAAGGTGATGGGTACCATTGCAAGCCAGTTAAAAGCCCTGTCCCAAAACACTCCTCAAAGCAGCATAATCCTATAACTAGGTGTATCTCCAGGTTCCTGAGTGTTATCAGGTAGAGATATCAACGCCACGTGTCATTATTCAATCCATATTCTGTTTTATTTCAAAATTTACAACTTTTTTTTCAAATGACATATTCTCATTAATTACGCAGGTAATGGTTACTGCAGGTTCAGATCTACTTTAGGGATATCATTGACTATGCCCAATAAACAGTATTTTTTTGATTTTTTACTGCTGAAGATTTTTACAGGCCATAACGTTGAAAATTTTAGTTAGAAATCTCCACACCAACTACACTTGGCAACCTCACATGCTCATAGTTAGCACCTATTTATAGCATCCTGACCACAAGCCATTGTCTTGAGATCGTCGAGGTGTATCTTTGTGCAACTGTCTTTTGTTTCAAGTGCTCAGAAGTGATCAGCGAGGTATGTCCACTACTATCAAAGGGGTTCCCATGTCTCCACACATGAGATATCTCACTAAAGTTTTCAATGTTATGGCCTGTAAAAATCTTTAGCAGTGAAAGATTAAAAAAATATTTCTTATTGGGCATAGTCAATGATATCCCTAATGAGAATATGTCATTTGAGTGAAAAGTTGTAAATATTGAAATGAATTATAATATGGGTTGACTACAGACGGCGGACTATGATATTCTCTCCCTGATAACACTCAGGAACCTGTAGATACACCTTGTTATATGATTATGCTGCTGTGAGGTGTGTTTTGGGATGGGGCTTTTAACTTGCTTGCAATGGTACTCGTCACCTTAACATTTGATGTTATAATTCTCTGCCTGTTTAGCGGCAGCAGTGGCGGCAGCAGACTCGGAAGCCCAGTCACTCGGCGTTAGAGGCGCGTATATTCCAGGCGTATATTTCGTGGATTGTAAGGGGATTTCACCCCCCATACTTCGTACCTTGGTACAAAAAAGTACCCTTCTTTCACAAAATCGCGGACATGCAGAGGTCTTAAAAAAAGACCCCTTCTTCCGCGAAATACGTAACTAAGCTGCGGCCACCCTCTGTACCTAATTGTCCCCCCCCCCCCCCGGGAGTTGTTGCTAATGTTCTGATTCACATTTCTCCAGTAAATATTCTCCTAACAAAGCTTTTGACTGCAAAATGTATGGCATTACATGGTGCAAAGAAACTATTTGTGCGAACTGTTTAATCAATAAACGATACATTGTATCAAAACACTTACATAATATACATCTTAAATACCATATGACCAAAAATTCAACAATTGAAAAAAACATGCAACCTGGCTGAAAACGATACAACCTGCATACAAAACGAACTCCACTTGACTTCAAAACGACTCAACATGGCGAAAACGCACCAACCTGCATTCTTCTTTATCTGGCCGAATAATGTTGACGAATGCAGGTTGGTGCGTTTTCCCATGTTGAGTCAGTCGTATGTGCATGTTGATTCATTTTAGCCGTTCACCAATGCCACACTTGAAGGGGGGAACCTATGGTGAAGGAGAATGTCCGTCCATACTGCCATATGGAATTCTTAAATGCTCGGCCCAATTCTTATTCCTCAGTTAGATCTGGATCGATATTAATATTTAGATCTGGACCTACATTAAGAATTTGTTTAAATCTGCATCTCAGTTACTTTTTTCATATTTAGAGATGGTTCCTGATTGAATTTTTCAAAATGCAAATGACTAAAATTGAATTTAAAATTTAAAGTTGAGAACCTCAAACTACACTATAAGTAGCCGTTCCCTAGGGATTCTTTGTCTCTCAGGTGACTCAATTGATAGTGTATTTGTATAGTAAATCAAAACGGGTCCTTTGACAATCAAATTAAAAAGGTGGAGTAGTAGGACACTAAAGCATAACTTCCTATTCCAAAAAAATAGCCCATGGGTCACAAGTGGCTGACCAATAAATTGGTAAAAATGGCATATTGCAGTGCTTTTCTTGCAATATAAAACAGTTAAGAAAAAGCCCCTTTTTCATCATTTTCATTTGTCATCAATACCGTAATTTTGCGTGTATAAGACGCACCCGTATATAAGACGCACCCCTTGTCCAGGCCTTTAAAATGATGTATAGACGTTAGCTTTGTGTATAGTGCGCACCCCCTTTTCAGAATTATTGTAGGAAATCAACTCCTCATGAATAACGCTAGAAAGGCAGTAAAACGCATATTGAGATGAGTGAAATGTGACATCACCGTGACATCAATGCGTATCACCCTGTGTCGGTACTCACTTCCCATTGTCCTAGGCATGTCACATGGATTGTAATCAGTAAATTCTAGCGGAGGGTGGTTTGCTTATAACAATTCATCAATGACAAGGCAAACTTCGATGGGCATTGTCTTGGCCGCATTATAATTGTAATTGGCGATCTCCGAGTGGCCTGGTAACTCGATGTAAAACACCCTAGATTTCTAGCTTTGTGTATAAGACGCACCCCCGATTTGAGTGTAAAAATTAGTGTAAAAAGTGCGTCTTATACACGCGAAATTACGGTATTTATCACTTAATTATAACGTAATTAAAATCCAAGTAGATGGATCTAGTACCTCATTATCATCTTGTCATCTATTTCACTATAAAATGAAAATGAATTTGGTTTGGAACCTCTCTTGTCTAGACTTGCATTCTTACCACACCCTTTAATCATATTACCTTTCTGCTACTTTCCGTTGATCTAGTACCTCATTATTATCATGTCAGCTATTTCATGATAACATGGAAATGACCTCGGTTTAGGACCTATCTAGACTTTCATTCTTACCACACCCCCTTAATCATATTACCTTTCTACTGCGCATTCTCAAAATTACTCTCATTGCTTAAACAACATCAATCATCCTCAGACAATATCCTGTCCCATGCATTAACTCTTTACCTCTAGGACCATTCCAGTAACATAAACTTGTTACAGATAATAAATTTTGTATTTTTACAAGTGTCCATTCCTAATCAGAATTTAACAAGAAGCCCAAACTCTTCTAAGTTCCTTGTCTCAACTCAGTCTTTTCAAGAGTTTAAGTTGAGAACTGAGCACATGAACCTGACAGCTCCGAGTCTGATGGTTTGAGAGTAATATCATTTTTATAAGTTGGTCAGGTGACCCTACTTCCTGCGGAGATTCTGATAGTTAAGGCTCTTCTTATGAAGAACTCATATCATGAATGGGTTAAAGGGTGTTTGCTTTACACATGCTTTGACACTTCCTCTAATACCATACCACAAAAGAAATCAACAAATGCTTTATCACCCTTCATGACTTTGCCCAGTTTTGCAGGGTGCATATGAGATTTGTATTTCCATGTCGGGTAATATTTCCAGGCCTCATACCTATCTCCGCTCCAGATACCATCACCCCCTGTAAGAGGCTCCACAGTATCACTAACACACTGTATCAAATTTGGGACTGCAATTTCAAGGAAGACAGTTTCATCATAAAAAGGCATCAGTAGCTCTGAAAAAGTGGCGGCCATTTTTAATGGCAAGTAATAAAAATCACCCGTGACCTTTCCAAGTGCACGTGATCTGCTTCCAGTAATGCTTGTGAGAGTAGTCCCACACTCTCTGTATACTTCTGCTGAATCATTGGCCAATAGATAGTGTAATACTTTTTTCATCCTGTGCTTATCACGAGCATAATGTGACCAATTGGTTGTTGTATTGCAAACTGTCGTTTCCCTGCCTTCTTTACAAACAAGTCCAGTTTCAACATTCCAAACCTCCGATGGCGTGCTATACCAAGGATAACTGCGATCCAATGACATTATGTTCCAAAAGTTTAATAAAATATCATCCGCCATAGAAAGAATGCCTTTTAAATTGTTATTCTCTTTCTCCCCGAGTATAGAATATGCCAGTTGTACGCATACATAATTGTTTGTCCCAGGTGGATGCCCTCGGGGTGCTTGTTTGTACTGTACAAAGGCAAAGTGGTAGCCTTTCAACATGGGAAACTTGGTCACACTAGGGTACTGCGGTCCACAATACAGTAGAGTTCCAAATAATGGTCTATAGAGAATTTCAATGATTGGTATAGCCTCATAATGTGGCTTATTAAATTCTATAAGAAGAGCAAAGTCCATAGACACCTTGGTGTTTGCAATTTTGTTAAACAAAGCTTGTTTTGTGGGGCATATTTCAGCAATTAATCTGGCACTTCGATCAATGTTCAGAATGGTATTGTTGCTTCCGGAATTATATCGATTTCTTCCTGACACACGCAGCTGTGAAGAGAATTCTTCCACAACATCAAACGGCTGGTGATATAGAACGAGATACACCTGAAACAAAGATTAAGAAGAGTCACTATTAGGGAGTATAATTCAGACATGGACCTTTTAACCCTTATGCTCAATGTGGCTGATACAAAATGATGCAAAAAACATGAAAAATTCTTTGCGAAAGACAGCATTATATCTTATTTACATGTTTTATCGCTTGTGAGACATTTTAAGAATAGTTTCTTTTGAAACCATGCATGAACTACTCATAATCTAAAAGTGTTTATTGTTTTGTGAACATTTTTGTAGATTTATTGCCTTGTTATTGATTCAATAATAAGAAAGGACCATTATTCTTTACAAATTCCATAGCACAAAATAGCCTTTCTGAGCAGATGTGCTCTCACCACTGCCTGAGTTCGAATCCCGGCCTGAGCATGTAGGAAAGTTGGCAGTGACTTGGAATAAGGCGGTGGTTTTTTCGCTGGGTACTCCGATTTCCTCCACTAATTACAACTGGCTAGTCACAAATTAGCCACAATTGGCATAAATGTGACGAAAAACGAAATTCAAATTCTGAGCAGATCTGTCTTTAAGCACCTACTCATTTATTTATTTAATCAATCAGTCATCCTTTTATAATAGTTTTTACCAGAATTTTGGAAAATCTTCCAAATCGAAATAGTGTTTATAACTAAATAACAACTGTGAATACAATCTTCATTCTCGAGTTATCTTCAAATGAGTGGCAATTGGTGCTAGTTCTATTTCAATTCGACATGGACAAACAGCTTT
>OZ012701.1:6513167-6542411 GCA_963942565.1 Maea johnstoni
GATTCTGGTTGCCATGTCAACTGGCGGCCATATTGGAATTCAAAATGGCCGCTACCAAAAGCTATATCTCTGCATATTTAAGCATCCAGATTAGCTAGAAACACAAGTATCGATGGTTGATGCAAGGCATCATGGGTTTCCAGCTGGGTCGTTGATCATTTATAATATGAGGGGCAAAAATGAGTGTTCAAGACGACAAGGTATTTAAATTTGATATTGATTAAGTTCAATTTCTAGCCTGGAAAATTACAAAGTTAAATGAATAAAACAGTATGGTGTGTTCTATGACAACTGGATGAAATGTCTTGCCCCTTTTTTACAATACCCACTGAAAGCATCGAAGATCCAACGACTAATATTGGCTCACCAGCCATTGCTGTTGCTTGCGTAGATTTGTCATCAATCAGTAAACAAAATGTGTAGAGTATGACCGGTCATGAAATCCCCTTATTATTGCTTGCTTTGGATTGTCCAATCAACAATCAGGATTGGTACCATGTGAGTGATGTGACCGGTCATTAAATCCCCATAATGCCCTGTGACGCAGGGCATTAAATGTCACTTCATAATGCCCTCCAGAGTTAGTGTTGGTCTGCACATTATATATCACAAGACACTATTAATAAGACCACAAGAAACGTTGTATGCAGGGAAGCAATGATAAAAACCTTAATAACTGTTCACGAGGGCAGTATGTGTATTAAATGTGCGCCTTCAGGCATCCTGACCAGACCTCGGGCCTTCGGCTCTCGGTCTGACCAGGATGCCTTCAGACGCACATTAAATACACATACTGCCCTGATGAACAGTCATTAAGGCTTTAATAATGCTCAGCCTCCAAAGGTTTCATAGGTTAGTCATTGTCATGATTTAATGATTTCCTATTTATCAGTTAGTGGTCACGGACAATTTATATACATGTAGATACTCTTTTCTTGCATCCAAATCTCATGCTTAGTCAGTATAAATATGTTATGTTAGGATTAAGCTAGAATTATCGCCATGTTGGTAGCTAGAATATGAAACATTTTCCGAAACAAGTTTTGTCTCGGAAGAAAAGGTTTGAAAAGTATATGTGGAATTTTGTAGAAAAAATCAATCTATAATATATAGTTTTCAGTGTTCCCGCTAGATCTATCTATTTTTACCTAGTTCCCTTTCTCTTATTCCACATCCCGATGTGTATAATTCAGTGAGTTAAGTGTGAAACCGAGTATCAACACTACTCAGTGAGCATAGGAGAATTCTACCATGTTAAGAGGCAGAAACCTTCCAACAATCTGAAGATATGTCTGATTCAAACGTGATAAATGAGTAAATGCCTTATTACATTATTCATTTCACAAGTATTTATAAAAGGAAAAGGAAAATAAGCAGAAATTAAAAAATGTAAAAAAGATCCCCTATTTATTTGTGAGTCTAAATTTACGACATGAACCACAAGATACTATCACTACATACTAGCACTACTTAGTCAGGGGAGCATTAATAAAAACCTTAATGACTCTGCATGGCCCTCGGTCTGACCAGGATGCCTTCAGGTACACATGAAATACCCATGGTATTGGAAAATGTATTATGAATATTGGAAATTATTTTTCAATGATTAGGAATATTCATAATGTTTTTTCTGTATTCATGAACAATTTTTCAATATTCAAAATTCATTTTCCAATATTCGTAATACATTTTCAATCATCATAATTCATGGTATTTATGAATATTGAAAATTGAATCATGAAAATTAAAAAAAACATTTATGAATATTGGAAATGATTTACGGATATTGAAAAATAATCATGGATTCCCAAAGTTCCTAATCTTTTTTTCAATATTCATAATTATTCTTCAATATTGAAAAATAATTATGAATATTAAAAAATGAATTACGAATATTGGAAAAAAAATACGAACATTAGAATGTACCTTATAATGCAAACACTTGAAAAAGAAACTACTTGAAAAAGAAAATATTGAATGGGTTATTAAACCGACTGTAATGAGAATAGGAGAGAGGGTGTCTGTTTATGGTATCACTCATGATTGATTCTAATCATATCATGTCAGAACTATTTTTTGTTCGGCAATTCTTTCAATGGTACAACATATCAGAGCACCCAGATATCCCTGCTACCACACACGTAAGGCCAATTAACCTATATATCAATAGTTCAAAAGCTTGGCAAACAGATATACCGTTGATAAGTAAGCCGGCCGTAATGAAAAGATGGGGGCAGTATCCATTTATGAAAGGACTCATAATTAATTGTACTCAAAACTATTTTAATTAAAGTATTCGTCCTAGTTAGATTTATCCTGGTGAACGACATTCTCCGTAAATGTTGGTCTTTCAGTAGCATTTACATACTTGTTCGTAATTGTTTAAGCTAAGAGTATTCTCGAGGGTAAGGGTAGTGCTGGAAACACAGATATACGCGCATATTTGTTCATGACTATAGTAGTCTCTGAAGCATCATATCATACGAATTGTGATTTAGCAATTCGTTGCTTTTGCTTGCTCTGCCGTTCAGGGATACTCAGTCACGGATGCGGGAGTAATTTACCCACCTGCCCATTGCATTCATTAGCATTCTCCTCCCCGTGCGCACCGACCTGAGTACAGATCGGGGGTGAGTAGTAAGACCTGTTACAAGTATATGTATTATCCGGCTCTTTCCCTAGTCTCACTGATATAACCTGTGTTGGTTTTACTCAGAGTTTATTCCTAAGCAATGCAAGAAGTCGCAATTCAGCTGTATTAAAAAATTATCAAACTGCAATCAATGGCAAATATACTACTGTCTGTTTGCTAATAGAGACAACACACCTTCCTTGGCATGTAATTGCGGCTAGGTCAGCCTTACAACCAGATTTGACGATAGCGCCTAACCGCTGATTGATCGTACTTTTCAGACAACTGTAATGCTATTTGTAATCATCATTGCAACACAGTAATATGCGTAGCGTAGTTGATCAATTTTCGCTTTTGCAAGGTAATTGATCAAATTAAAGTGTTCAACTATAACTCTATGAACACCGTAAACAATTTAGAATATTTCTATACAATGAAAGATTCTTTATTTTGTCACTTTGCGAAATTCCGTGCTCTTAATACATCCGTAGGTGTCTTCCTACCTTGATTTGTAGCTGATCATGAATGCGAGTTCCGCGCTTGTCATTCGTCCGCAGAATATTCGGAAGCCATGCAGGCAAAGAATTGAAAGCGAAAATAGTGAAACTAATCCATTTCTAAAACTCGCATGTCAGAGTATCAACTTAAATTTAATGATATAGCTTTCTCGCAAATAAAAAGTGTGGCAAGACCATAATTCTCCATTCAAGATGGCTTCTTAATTCCGCTGTTCCCATTGAGACTTCCGGTTTGGAACCTAAGAGAATCTGGGTCGTGAGCGACCCAGCAATTACATTGGTGTCTACAAGTAGGTTTTCTGGGGTGCAGAACCTAATTCTGAAATAGCTGTTATTATCAGATGGCATCTAAACTGGATTTCAAGATGGTGACCAAGCTGCTGTACCTAGAATTAAGCTTATTGCACCAGATTTGACCTCCAAAGCTATTGTTTATGACACAAATGCATGTTTATTATATTCTATTCAATAGTAATATGACGAGAAAGCAAAGCTTTAAATGCTCGTGCAGCTCGATGATATTTCTGCATTCCCCTTCAAATGCAGTCACAAAGTGTTTGTTATTGTTATCCGTAACGTCATTCTTTCCTTGAACTTCGCTGAAACATATTGGAAGCCCCTTATTATGAGCTTCATATTTGTGCAATAAACACACACAGTATGCGTAGCGATCGATTGACCGAAAATATGGTATAAAAATTAGCACAACTTCAACCTGTTGCAAAATCGTTATTTCAAGACAGATTTCAACTATAATTAGGAGACATGTAAAACTTATTTGTGGCGGTTGTAGCGATCTAAATTGCATTGAAATTGATTCACGGAAAGATGAGTAAAGTCATTTTTACCGTGAACATCGAAGTTACGACTTTGGAATCCGCGGAATTCCATCGTAACTTGATGTCATTTCATGACGTCAGCATTTGTCGCACGTGAGCATGTATGTTTCAGTTGTTGCATAGTTCCGCGCGTGTTGCACGATAGTCGGCGACCAAAACGTTATTTCAATACAATTTAAAGGAAACAATCCAAATTTATTATTTGATTAAGAAATATTTAAAACATGAAACGATCTGGCGGCAAAATGTGCTCTTAAAGCAAAAAGTTATGCTCATTTTCCGCGAGGTAATCGACCGCACTCTGCCAGGGCGACGATACCTTCTTCCGGTTGGATTGCTACACGACTAGTATCTCTGCAAGCGATCGCACGATCACTCTAGTGGTCCCTACATGGTTTGGAAGTTTCGTTCTGTTTCATGGTACGATTTCAAAATTATACCAAATAATATGATGCTGGCATGGCCAGGAAGCGAGCGCGAAGCTTCAGACTATTTTTTTTTGTTCAGACCAAAATATGGCATAAAGTTAAGACGATTTCAACCTGTGGCAAACTAGTCATTTTGTAAAAGGTTTAAAAAAGTAGCAAACGGCAAGTATAATGAATTGTAAATTTTTAACATTTTAAACCGCATTAAAATTGACCCACGGAGTAATTTATTTTTACCCTGAACAATGAGTCCAACACTGTGGTAACTTTTCCCGATGCTAGAGACGGCAAAGAAATTAATAAGATTTCAACCTTTTGCAAAATCTTAATTTTGTATCAGATTTGAAAGCGAATTTAATAGTAAGTAAAATGAATTATTGCGATTCTAACCGTATGCCGCATTAAAATTGACCCATGGAAGGGCGAGTAATTCATTTTTGCCGTAAATATTGAGTCCACCATTGTGGCAACTTTTCCAGCAACTAATGATGGTGTAAGAAATTACTACGATTTCAACCAGTCGCAAAATCTTTGTTTCACAACACATTTAGAAGAGAATTAAATGTCAAGTAGAATGATTTGTGGTGGTTCTAACGATGTAGACTGTGTTAAAACAGACCAACGGAACAGCGAGTAATTCAAATTTACCATGAACATTGAGTCCATCACTTCTGCAACTTTTCCCGCACCTTAAGATATCATAAAATTACAACGATTTCAACCTGTCGCAAAATCTTCATTTCACGACAATTTTAAAAGAGAATTGGATGGCATGTATAAAAAATGTGGCGGTTCTAACGATCTAAATCGCATTAAAATAGACCCACTTAGATTGACCAAACAATAGAGGATGGCATAAAAATTACACCGATTTAAACCTGTCGCAAAATCTTAATTTTGCAACAGATTTGAGAGAGAATTGAAAGGCATGTAGAAGAAATTGTTGGGGTTCTAACGATCTAAACCCACGGAAAGACTTTTAGATTGACCGAAAAATAATGGCATAGAAATACGATTTAAATCTGTCGCAAAGACTTTACTTCGCAAGAGATTTGTGAGAGAATTGAATGGCATGTAGAAGAAATAGTGGCGGTTCTAACGATTTAAACCACATTAAAACAGACCCACAGAAAGGAATTTAGATTGACCGAAAAATAGGGGACTTTGGCATAAAAATTACAATTTCAACATATCGCAAAATCTACTTTTAGCAAAAGATTTGAGAGAGAATTGTAAGGCATGTTGAAAAAATTGTGGCGTTTCTAATAATCTAAACCGTATTGAAATAGATCCAAGGAAAGGTATTTAGATTGTCCGAAAAATAATGGCATAAAAATAGTATTTAGTATTTAAATTACATCCATTTCAACCTGTTGCAAAATCTTCATTTCGCAACAGATTTGAGAGAGAATTAAACGGCAAGTAGGGGTGAGTTGTGGCGATTCTAATGATCTAAACCGCAATGAAATTGACCCACGGAAAGGCGAGTATTTATACACTTATTTTTTACTGTGAACATATAGTCCACCGCCGTGTAAGCTTTCCCCGACGTCGCGTGAGTATCTGTTACTTTGTTGCGGAGTTGTGCGTGTTGCGTGGTCAAAACGCTATTCTGATACATTTTAAAGGGAACGGTCTTTACTCATCACGTGACACGCAATGTTCAAACATGAAAAGATCTAGCGGTAAAATGTGCTCTTGAAGCAAAAGGTGATATACATTTCCCAGACTTCCCTGAAAATCACGCATGCGTCACCGGAACTAGCAAAAAGGTACTTCCGTTTACGCGCGCGGGACCACATTGTTGGCACCTCAAAACTTTTCTGGTACATATAGATTGAATATATACATAATTTGCCCTTTCGAAAAGGGGCAAAGTCATGGGCGGGAAGTTTTTTAAATGCATATGTCCAGACTAAATCTAAGTTTGCTTTTTGCCTATGGTAGCTGATCTTTCATTAGTTTTATTTTTTCCAATTTCATTTCACTTTTTTTTTTCTTTTTTTTTTTCTATTTCAAGTATCTTTCCTCTTTCATTTTCAAATTTCACAAGACCATAACGCGAAAACAGATACTTAGTTTTGTCCCAGGAAAAGCTGATGAGTTGATAGGCTCTACTGAGCGATCTTTCTCAGATACGCATACAGACGGCAATGTACGTTCACAATAAAAAATAAATTGCTCGCTATTCCGTGGGTTAATTTCAATGCAATTTAAGTCGTTAGAACCACCACAATCTATTCCATTTGGCCATTAATTCGCTTTATATTCGGTCGCAAAATGTAGATTTTGCGACAGCTTGAAATCGTAATAATGTGTATGCCATTTATTTTACGTCAATCTATGCTATCTCTTGGCCAGAACGGAAAAAATTAAATCATCCAAAGCTATGCGCTCGCTTCTTAGCCATGCCAGCATCAAATTATTGCCGCTCAGGGTCACAGTCAAAGTAATACTGCACTTTGTGATCCGTGACCCAATTACGGCAAGCTGTGACTAGTTCACGTGATGTGATTGTTGCACGTTCAGAAACACGCAACAATCACATTGCGTGGGAGCGTCATCTGATCTCGCGATTCTGAGCGAGACCGGAAGCGGCCTACGAGATTTAGCTCGCCCTCTGAGGAGCGACTCATAGTCATGGGCGCTGATACGCCCATGAAATTGTATCTACATACGTACACACACGTACGTTACATGAATGCTCGCTTGCGCTAGCTGCACTTCGTGCAGCAGCGCTGGCGCGCTCGCTATGAAGCTTCCATGCATTATTTGCCATTCAGTTATTTGTAATTGCGCAAACTATGATATTTATGACATTTCGGGTGTAATGCCTCAGTACTATTTGCGATAGCTCATGAGAAAATGCGGTGAAAAGTCCTGCATTGACCAATCAGCCAGTCGGCCGTCCAGCGCTCTCGCAACAAACAGGCCACTGCGAGGATGACGTCATTGTTGATTTTAATTTTGACCACGCGCGTCGCGTGCATCACACGTTTTGACCAATGGGATATATGTAATGACGCCACTTTTCAAAATATTCCGCGAAATAGTCCCGACGTAGTGGCAGAGATACTATGCGTAGCGGGATCTCTGGGTAGGAGAATGAATCGACCGAGCGAGCCCGACGAGAGACGAACAGACAGACGCCAACACCAAAAATCCTGCCTCAGTATGTAGGTTTTGAGGTTTTGACTATATATGCTGTAAATGCCGCTACGCTACGCCGGCTTCGCTGGCTTGCTACGCGAGCTATTAACAGTTAAGTCAGCTGATAGTGGAACAGCTGAAAGGGGCACAGTTAACAAAGATAGAAAATATTAGTACACTTCTAAATTGGTTGCCATGGCAACTGGTGGCCATATTGGAATTCAAACTGACAAATAGTCAGCTCAGTAAAAGACCCTATTTTAGGAGTGAGTTTGACCGCAATAATAATCAAAACTCAGAATACGCCAATGATAGGTTTAGTGTTTGGTATCAAATCTTTGATCGGAAGTATCATTTGCAATGGTCAAGACAGGGATGGGTGTTTTACCCTGTGTAACAGAGGTAGGTCCATCAAGGTCAAACGACACACAAAGGTCATCCAGTACCATAAGATATTAGCAAAAAGTGGTCCTTTGTCATTGTTGAAGAACAATGACAAAGCATGATTATTCTAGGTGAAGGAAGAGAAAGAGGGAGAGTAAGGCCAGAGCCTTCAGATCCAAAGAGGAGAGGGATATTTTTAAAAAGCAGGGTATCCATAGACAGACCCACACATCCCCCTTCTTTTATAAGATGAGCAGGGTGTCACATCAGCTTAGGATTCCCCGAGAGCTGCCAACTCCTATTGCACACCAGGAGGTGTGACCCTTGCGGGGTGCCTCAAGATGAATGCAACCTACTTAAGAAAAACATGATTGACATAAAAGCTATAAAATCATATTATATCAAATACGTTGATTGTGGAAGTGAGCAAGGTAGCCTTTTAACTATGTAAGTGTATTCCTCACGTATGGTTAAAGGTAGTGTGAAGTTTGTGATGAGATCTAAGAGTAAACAAAAGTTCCAGCCAAGGTCAAAAGGTCAAATAGAAGCATGCTAATGATTTCCAACCAATTGTCTCAGAGCTGTAATTTTTTGTTAGTAATCATAAATGAATACAGGTATGGTTTAGAGATCGCTGCAGGAGATAGAAGAGGAGTGATTTTTACCATAAAGGTTAAGGCTCCTTAACCTGAAAGAAATAACGGACCATTATAAAATGCAGGAAAGGTAGTTAATTTAAACTGGATTAATGCGTCCTGATGGGAATCAGTCGCTTGGAGTGTGGCTGGAGGTAAAGGAGTGGATTGTGTAAATGTTTTACATGAGAGTAATTTCTGAAATATTGAAAGGAAACAATTTTTCAATTTTGGCTTTGCTCACAGGGCATGAATTTGAAATTTGGAAAATGCACCTTCTTTTCATTCGTCATAAGATTTCCAAAAGAAATGGTTGTAAAGTTTGAACGGAGTATAAAATCATAGAAAATGTGATACCCTTCCCTCCATATTTATAAATCCTCCACATTTGATGAATTTTAAGATCCCTGGTCCATGATTGTGGAGAGGAACTCATCAATCAGAAGAGTCTGGTGGAAAAACGGGCTGTCGGGCTGATATATCGTCTGCTACACTAGCCTGCCAGGGCTAGTCGTTAACCCTTACGCTGCTGGTGGCTAATTTGGTCAATACAAAATAATGTGAAAAAAGCTGAAAAATGACCGAAACCCTGGCAAATGGGTACTCATCTGAGAGCACTCAGTGAGAGCTTTCCAATGAATACAAACATGACAGGGTTTCGATGATTTTCAAGATATTTTGATTTTTTGTGCCTTAGACGAAAGTTATCTCAGCATAAGAAGGGTTAATACACAGTTAAGTGGAGATGATAAATGAAGAAATATGTGCCAGCACTACACGACCTCCTCAGCGATGCTCAGGTAAACAAACCAGCGTCGTAAAACTAGCATTGATAATTTTGATACCAAACACTAACCCTTATCATTGGCTTAGGGTGATAAAAGCATGTTTTTACTGGCATGTAGATTACTGGTGGTTAATTCTCTTTTCCCCAAAAACAACAATTAAGCATTATAGGCTACTCTAAGTATTGCAGCTTGGGGGTTATGTTGAAATAGAATATAGCTTCCACCTGATGACTAAGATGAGCAACCGTATATTTTGATCCAAGCTGATGATAATGGCTGTGTTGAGTATTTCAATTAGCCGCAATATGGCAGAAAAAGTGACAAAAAAAAGAAATTCCAAATTCACTGCGGCACTTGAGACTGGCGTGCGTTCGTGCTAGGTGTCCGGTACAAGAATGTTACAACTGAGTGGCTAGGGAAGGAAGGTCAGGTGTCCGGTACAAGAATGTTACAACTGAGTGGCTAGGGAAGGAAGGTCAGGTGTCCGGTACAAGAATGTTACAACTGAGTGGCTAGGGAAGGAAGGTCAGGTGTCCGGTACAAGAATGTTACAACTGAGTGGCTAGGGAAGGAAGGTCAGGTGTCCGGTACAAGAATGTTACAACTGAGTGGCTAGGGAAGGAAGGTCAGGTGTCCGGTACAAGAATGTTACAACTGAGTGGCTAGGGAAGGAAGGTCAGGTGTCCGGTACAAGAATGTTACAACTGAGTGGCTAGGGAAGGAAGGTCAGGTGTCCGGTACAAGAATGTTACAACTGAGTGGCTAGGGAAGGAAGGTCAGGTGTCCGTTACAAGAATGTTACAACTGAGTGGCTAGGGAAGGAAGGTCAGGTGTCCGGTACAAGAATGTTACAACTGAGTGGCTAGGGAAGGAAGGTCAGGTGTCCGGTACAAGAATGTTACAACTGAGTGGCTAGGGAAGGAAGGTCAGGTGTCCGGTACAAGAATGTTACAACTGAGTGGCTAGGGAAGGAAGGTCAGGTGTTCGGTACAAGAATGTTACAACTGAGTGGCTAGGGAAGGAAGGTCAGGTGTCCGGTACAAGAATGTTACAACTGAGTGGCTAGGGAAGGAAGGTCGTGTGAACACTTCGATGGATACACGACTTAAAACCGAATACCTTTAATTCCACTGTGGGGGAAAACGTGACAAAAAAACGAAATTCCAAATTCCAAATTCACTGTGGCACTTGAGATCGCATCATCCGGGTCAGTGAAATTGGATTGTTATTACCAACCCCGTCATAGACACACGTGTAGAGCACCGCCGCTTCTGAAAGGTCAGTAGGGTACTGGTGCAACATCAAAAAAGGGTAAAAAAAAAAGAAATTTTCCTTCTTAAAAACATAAATTCTTTTCATCTGAAATCACTAATTTTGCTCTCAGAAAAGGCTGAGAATGCATCTCAGAGCATCTAGAACCCTCTAGGTTCTGGGGGCCTTGAGTGGCCATAGCCATGCGCCTATGGTGCACGAGCGGTCCGCCTCGGCCGGACAGACTTGGACACCCTACTTTATCAACAAGGCCCATTTGGACATCCTGTTTTGAAATTTTGGCTAAGTCCCAGACCCTGCTGCAGGGTATTGTGTTTGAAGGCCGCGTGTTCATCAGACTGTGCTCCATCATCTACTAATTTCCGGATCAGGAGCCCGAGGGTCACAATCAAAACATCTTTTGTCCCATCCTATTTATATACAGTGGAGGGTCGAAAGTCCATAGCACATTCCCCTACAAATGGGTGACCGGTTTTGGTGACCGTATTCTGTGCCTTGGACGAAAGTAGCCTCAGTATTGGTAGGGTTAAGGTGATGAGTACCATTGCAAGCTAGTTAAAAGCCCCATCCCAAAACACACCTCACAGCAGCATAATCACAAAACAAGGTATATCTCCAGGTTCCTGAGTGTTATCAGTTAGGGAATATCATAGCCAACCATCATTAGTCTACCCATATTCTGTTTCATTTCAAGATTTACAACTTTTCACTCAAATGACATAATCTCATACATACGCAGGTGATGGTCACTACAGGTTCACAGATACCTTAGGGATATCATTGACTATGCCCAATTAGAAGTATATTTCAGATTCCTTACTGTTAAATATTTTAACAGGTCATGGTCAGACTGTATTTGATAACTGTAAACCTGGACAAATGTACGTGCCACTATTCATAGTTTGCTGCAGACATCAAACCTATTTCCCATCCAGAAAGACTTATTTCAAGAGGTAAACGTTTGGATTAAGGGTGTACGATTTGGTAGGACACGCGAAGTTGTGCGGAGACAAAAGCTGATTACCTACCCCATATTCTGCTAACCAGTGATGTCCTGTATTGAGAAGCCGCAGTTAGTGGAGCTAGAAAGTGAGCAATCTCGCAAAATAAAGAAAATATTGGGGCAAAAACGTCCACTACACTTGCTAAAAGTCTATCTTAACTAGCTCTTTCCAGAGTCTCATTAAGCTATCCTGAGTAGATTTCACCCTGCGTTAAATTCCGTATCAATCCTCGGGGGGACACACAGTTTGATAGAGACATCAAACCTTCTTCCAATGTAGTATATACATAATGGTGTTGGCAGTACACCTACCTTTCGTCGGGGCCGACTCTGATACCGATTGTATATACTGATGCTTTTTGGTATTAGAGTCGGGAACTTCCCTATACCCTGCAATATGTTGAAACTCGTCCTCCCAAATGTCTCCGTCGGTGCCACACACACACACACAAACACACACACACACACACACACACACACACACACACACATATATATATATATATATATATATATATATATATATATATATATATATATATATATATATATATATATATATATATATATACAGTGTGGCAGGTAGGACCACTTGTACGTACCTGTAAGCCACTCGCCTGTTTAAACCCTCTGACCTGCGTACCTTAAGGTCCTGCAGCCACTGGTCTCTCTTCAATCGAGTGCAGACGGGCTGCAGACGTACTGCCTGTAGCCAGCCCACTTTCAAGCAAGGGCGCGTTTTTTTTTCAACCTTGACCACATTCATGCCCGTAACGTAATGTACTTTATTGAGTGTGTCCATAAGACACAACATAGCAAATACATACACATAACAAAATAATAATGGATGGGAAAGCATACTATAAAAAACATAAGTCAAATAATAATACAGGAACGTTTAAACTTAAAAAAAAATAACTATGGAGAACTGAACTGGAAATGCAAACAATGAGAAACTTACAAGAATTAATAACATGTTGGGATTGTTTAAAAACACCTTTAGTATACCAACACTATCTTTACAATGATGAAGACTCGTTACTATACAGGGGGTTATTAGCTGGGATAACTATTCAATAAGCGAGAAAAACTTACTTAGAGTAAGGAAAAATCTAAAAGGTAATACTACGATAGAACGAGTTTTTTTACAAACAATTTACGGAATACTTTCTCGAACAAGTTTTCTGGGAGTACAACCTGGTAGGAGAAGTAGGTTTGGAAACATAGGTCCGACTGGATACGCACATAGTTAGATCTAGAGGGACCTCTGGTGGTGAGCGGGGAAACTAAATCTCCTACCCACTATAACAAGTGGACTCGACGAGAAATTAGCCTATGCCTTCCCTAGATGGGATAATCTTGCGATATATCCTAGCCACTGTTTAGCCAGTAATTTCCCATATGTCGATAAAAGAGATTATAATATGGGTTCAGAAGTTGATTTAGAGCAAATTGTTGGTCTTCAAGTTCCAAGGCACGACCAGATTACTTTCGACCAGGTTTTCTTTGCTGGTACTGCTTTAGTCCTGGTTGCATTATCTATCATCCTTAGTAGACCAAATGATACTGTGACCCCACATATTGACCTGGTTAATTTAGGTATTCCCTTGTGATCAGAGTAAGTTCAATAATATTCAAAAGCAAACTGTAGGTTGAAAACCAATTGAAAATCAAAGAACGTCTCTTTCTCAAGCCCTATTAATGTATAAAATAAGATACGAGAAAAGGGATTCAACAGAAAGTGTCTGCGATGTGCGCATCCCACTAGACAGACCACTAGCTATCAATATTAACTACCATTCTCCGCGTTACATGAAGGAACCTTTGGTTTACTGCATACAAAACAAGGGCCAGTGGTGTGCCGTAACAACCATAGAGGGCAGCACTAATTTAATTCACGAGTATGCCGTTTTGCAAATTTAAGATAAACAACAACTCGAAATTCTAGTTTTATTGGCATTACATGTACCTTATCTTACTGTGCACAGTCATACCACAATCGTTACTAATGAGACATTTGTTAACTCGAGTGTGGGGCCATGAAAACCGTCCAGTGATGTGGAAAAAGTTGCAAATGGCGACCAAGTAAGTGATTTTAGTGCACTTGATCCCTTAATTCAGGCGTAAAATGTATAGAGTTGGCAGCATGATATGAGTTTATTTTACGGTATGCCTGTGGCTATGGTTACACATAAACCCATGTTGGACTTCAAAAACCTTACTGTTGCATAATTTGGTCGTCAAATATAAACGTTTGGATGATATTATTTTCCCTTTATTTTGATCAATATTTTCATTTGTTTTGCACTATCCAGCAGTTTTATGTCGTGGTTTTTATGCAGGTTAGGTGTCTACGTGCTCTGCACCTATGCATTATATAGACCCTGTGATATAATGGACATACATCATGATGCAGACTATATTCTAGGGAAGTCGGTTAACACTCTTTAAGGTAGAACCCTACCCGATACCCACGTCATTTTTAAAACTTAAATATCTGAAAACTGAGTTAAATTTAGACAACAGCACTTATGCTATTGTATAGCTTACATCTCATAGTTACAGAATAATGATAGACTTATCAATAATTTGCTATTTTGACTTGATGTGGCACCTTTTACGAACATATCTGGCTGTGTTTCGTTTTTTTTGGCAAAATGTCAAGACTCACCTCTTACTTGAAAATCATACTCTACCATTTGATCATTCATGTCTTTGGTGAGGTGCAAGGTCCTACCTCAACCGCGAATCTGCACGATGAGTATTTTAAAAACATTTTTGAATGTACTCATACGCCTCAAAATTACTAACAGCACGTGGTTTACGTAGTTAATGCTGATTTGCAGGCCCTGTCATAATACGAGGTACTTGTGATATGACCTTGCACCTAGAGGGGGTTCATATCTGTCATATTCTAAAATACTGGCTTCGAAGACCACATCGTTATTCACTTTCAGCCAAAAAATGAGATGAAAATTCTAGTCAAAATGGTCTATCTCGAAGGATGCATGGTCGAAGCAGATAGCCATGTCGTTTGTGACCAATTTAACACAGAAGGCCCAATGGGGCACGCCTTTTGTCCTCGTGGGCCGTCGTGGCCGTACAACAATAGAGAGTTACTAGGTCGAGGTTCGTGGCGACTGATCACCACTCATGTGTACTCTTTTGTTTTGATATCCATTCTTAGGGGCCAGCCAAGGACACCACCTAGTTGAATTTCAATAATGACAACAAGGAAATTGGATAAGTTTTTTAAAAGTTTTTTATGTAAATTGATTTAAATTTTATTTTATTTTATTTTATTTTATTTTATTCTTTTATTTTATTTTTATTTTTTTCATTTTTTTTATTTATTCATTTTTTGTCTGTTTTTTATTTTTGTATTGTGTCTTGTGATATAAAAAAAACGAGGCTGTGACCTGTAAACTTGAGGTCAAACCCTTAGTAATCATGGCGAAGGGGGATAAAACATGGCGAATGGGGATAAAACATTTATTTGGATCATAACATTGACAATTAATGAAAAGCAATATTAGAATTGCTATACAGTGCAATACACCAAATAAATTGACCAATCAGCTGCTAGTATCAGAGTGGAGCTGATGTTTATCTGCATTATTATACCTCACGTGAAGATTCTTGATTCTGGTTGGTCAAGGGCCATGGATTAATCGTCATGTTTTCCTCACTCCTTAGCGACAGGCTGTTGTCCATAACAGCTTATGGGCTAATCAATTAGCCCATAGCAACATCTATGGGCTAATCAATTAGCCCATAGCAACATCTATGGGCTAATCAATTAGCCCATAGCAACATCTATGGGCTAATCAATTAGCCCATAGCAGCAGCTATGGGCTAATCAATTAGCCCATAGCAACAGATATAGAGTTAGAGATCCTCAAATGACCCCTATTTACTCAAATAAGCCCAATAAACCATCCAATCTGACTACACCTTGTAAACTTCTCTTCATTATTTACTATTGCTTTTAGGCATATGTTTTGACTGCAAGAAATCGCATGGGCAGCTTAAAGAAATTCTCCCTAAATTTATGGATTTAACTCGTTGATATTTTCGTGAACTTATTAAATTTAGATGGTTTTGATCTATTTTCAAGGTTATGCCAGGATGTTAAGCGAGTATATATCGATATACCTTGCCTGTAAGATGTCAAGATAAACTGCTGCCGGAAATACTCTAAAATATTCTTTTATGTATCCTAATGATAGTGCAATACCCTGAGTATATTTTCAGAACATTTGATTCATTTGAGGTCATATGGGGACCTTTTTCAATTTTTCGTTCCGGATATATGTATGTAAAGAATTAATGTATTCCTCTCGTAGTATAGCAGGCCTTATAAGTTTTTCTCTATTTTGAATGTTAGTTCACATGCTATATAACCTTTTTGTTCAGTATTCGCAGTTGTAGTACAGTCAATGAACATACAATACAATACAATACAATTGAATTATGTGTGTACCTAACGTCTGCTATGTTAGCAGGCATTCGAATTCAGACATTTTATTAAACATAAATAAATATTTGTAAATACTTATAATTCGTTTAATGAATATCAATTAATCATTTATGAACAAATGTAAATCATTATACAAATATGGCACTTGGGTGAGTGCAATATCAATTTTTATTGCACTCTGAAAAATGATGTTGCACGAGGCGCTTGCGCCGAGTTCAATATCATTTTTCAGAGTGTAATAAAAATTGATATTGCACGAAACCAAATTGCCATATTTGTTTTATAATATGCCTACTACTCATTCAAATAGAATAATTTACTAATTTAAAGAAATATGAAAATGTAAATATTATTAATATGTTTTTCCATTTCCGGGTTTTACCATAAACCATTGGGTTATTGTAAATTTCTAAGCTGTAATATATTCTTGTGTTAATTCAGGACTATCGCAAACAAAATACTATAAATACCTGAAGAAGTCACATGCATTAGTATTAGAAATGTGGTGGTTTATCTATTTAATTTAGAAATGTGTTTTACTAATTCTCTTCCTAATCATGATTTTACAAGAAGCCCACACTCTTCTGAGTTCCTTGTCTCAAGTCACTTCTGTTGGCTAAATTTTTTCAAGAGTTGAAGTTGAGAATTGAGCACATGAACCTGACAGCTCTGGGTCAGTGTTGGAAAGTGATATTGTACCCCAATATCACTTTTGTAAGGTGGTCATGTGACCATGATCTGACCAATCACAGCAGAGAATGAGCAGTAGGCATATACTAATATACAAATATTTCTAACTATTCAATAATATCTATAAATAATCAGAATATTGATGAGCATTTATGTATATTTATACATCTATGAATATCAATAAATCAGAAATGATTATAAACATCTATAAACATCATTGATAAACATTAACAATCATTTATGAATATTTATAAATGCTGATTTAAGTCTCTAAATGCCTGCCATTAAAATTGATCAATACAATCTGTGTAAAACTGTTTTAAAGTCACTGGTGAGCTTCTACAGTGTACTCTCAGGTTCTAACATCTTTAATATATGCTTGCGGTACCAGTTGATTTATTTCCAAGGTTTTAAAAGGAGATATTTGAGTCTTGCAAGTATTTCCTATTATACCAATTAGAACTATGCTTTGCTGAATTTCTTAATATGCTGGTTCAATACATAATGTTTGCTGAGTCTTACCTACACACCAGGTTTATCATGAAATAGTGGATACATATACCATGCCACCAATGTATGACAACAAGAAATACTAATGCTAATAAACATCTTATTTAGATATACAGATCACTTACATGTTCCATTCCATTCACTGATTGTACTCTTTCATTGACATGACCTATGGAGTCAAAAATCATATAAATATATATATATATATATATATATATATATATATATATATATATATATATATATATATATATATATATATATATATATATATATATATATATATATATATACATATATATATATATATATATATATATATATATATATATATATATATATATTAATATATATATATATATATATATATATATATATATATATATAGTGGAACCTGTCTACATTGAACACTCACGGGAAATGAAAAAGTGTTCATTGTACGCAGGTGTTCAATGTTTCCAGGTTCAGAGTAATTGGAGGTCAGGTTAAATAGAAAGAAAATCAAGGGTAATTAGAGAAACATAATCATTTTATTGCAAAATCTACTATGTCTTCACCTCAATTTCTTCATATAGTTAAAAACTTCACATGTTCAGCATTTCAAAAATATCAGTTAACAAAACAGTTTATCTCATGTATCTCGTTTGTCCTCATTTTCAGTGAAAAGTTTCAAATCAGTGCAGAATGTTCAAAGAAGACAGGTTAAATGTGGCCTACGGGAACAAATTTGGTGTTCAATGTTTAAGGTAGACAGGTGTTCAATGTATCCAGGTAGTCTTCCATTGATTTTCAATGGGAGTGTGCCGGGACATGAACAATTTTTCAATGTACGCAGGTGTTCAATGTACACAGGTGTTCAATTAGACAGGTTCCACTGTATATATATATATATATATATATATATATATATATATATATATATATATATATATATATATATATATATATATATATATATATATATATATATACTAGTATATATATATATATATATATATATATATATATATATATATATATATATATATATATATATATATGTATATATATATATACATATATATATATATATATATATATATATACATATGTATACATATATATATATATATATATATATATATATATATATATATATATATATATATATATATATATATATATATATATATATATATATACATAAATATATATAAAGAGGCATCTGAATGTGAGTAAACGAGTTAAGAAATATAGTGTTTCCTTAATCGTCACTTTTTCTGCCATATTATGGCAACAATGTTGTTTTTAATGGCGGAGTACCTGGGAAAACGACCGACTAGTCCATATCTCTCGAAACTTTTTCATTTGCCCGCAGCAGGAGCATAACTTGCCGTTTATAAACGATATTACCCTTGCCTTACCCTAATCCTACCCCTAATCATAAACCTCACCGTAATCAGACCAGTGCACACACACACACACACACACACACATACACACACTTAATTCCACTAACCTTAAAAATCTCCAAGGCATGGTGCACGTTAGGAACGGTGTAAAGGTGTTAACAATTCAAGCCGTCAAGACACCCATGTTTTCTAGCTGTAGGTGGGTCACTTACTTTTTTCTCTCTCACTGCCCAGGTAACAAGCATAATGTTAAACTAAAAAATAAACTAGATAGAATAGATTTTAGGGAATCCAAATATGGAAATATAACTCATTTCATCTACTGAGGAGTTTGCTTAAATGAAAAGAATGAAAGGTTCGAGACAATACCTGGACGAAGAGTACATTGCTGAAATATATCTATGAACTTTGATTAATTCCGAACATTATAGGAAAAAGTACATAATCATCTCTTAAAGGACATGACCGGAAAAACGTTATTGCACTGACCCTTGTCCAATATCCAAATTTAAAAAACAAACACAACCACAAAATTTGGGCCTCGCGAGAATTACAGGCATATAAACATTACATCATAAAACGAGACTCTACCTTCATTTGTACCTCTAGTGCACACGTGGTCAAGAATTTGGTAATGTTACTCGCCAAATAAAAGACTATTTGAACAATACTCAAAGAGGCATTTTCAACCAAAAATGAAAGATGTGTGTATGAAAATCATTAGACTATCTATATCAGTATCGCTACTAACTACTGGCAATTAATCAAATATCATATTTCGCATGTTGGCTCACTACTGTTAATAGTTAACATAGTTAACAGCGCATGCGCAGATATGCGGGGTTGGTCATATTGAGGCCACTGAATAAATGCCCCGTCCGGAAATTGCATTAAACTACTTCCTGGCTTAGGCAAGCCTCGTACTTACCCCAGCTGTACTATACAATCAGTGGTAGCTTTCACTCTAGATCGAGCCACTCTATCGTCAGGTATGGCTCTGTTTACATACTGAGATTGATAGGCCATACCCACGATAGAGAAAGCCCCATACAAAACTTAAATTCCACTGCGCCCAAAAAACTGGGCGCTCACATTTCTAGGCCACCCAAACCAACTGAGAGCTTTTTTGGCTGGAAGCGATAATTTTTAAAGAGTTTGTTCCGCCATTTAACTCAAGGCATGACTAGTCGAGCAGCACAAGTGTGAAAGGGTGATAGGTTTGATATGGGAAATGATGGATAAAGCTCTCATTTCTCTCACTCTGGGCGGATTTGAGTGCTGTAAAAGCGTCACAACGTTAATTTACAAGGTAGGTAACGAATTCAGTTGGTTTGGGTGGCCAGACTGGCCTAGAAATGTGAGCGCCCAGTTTTTTGGGCGCAGTGGAAAAGTTTTGTATGGGGCTTTCTCTATCGTGGGTATGGCCAGTCAATCTCATAATGTAAACAAAGGCATACCTGACGATAGAGTGGCTCGATCTACTTTCACTCATACAGTATCCCACTCTACCTTCTACAAGGCTTCAGCCATTGGACCATTTGGATTCCAAAGTTTAAGGAGGCTTTTGTATGTATGTATGTATGTATGTATGTATGTATGTATGTATGTATGTATGTATGTGTGCATGTTTATTAACTTTAATCTTTCAATTACAAAAGTATGTATATCATAACATCATATACAAAATATATCATAGTGGTAAACAGTAATAATGTTGATATTTTTGAGACATAAATGCTATATGATAAAATATATGCAATAATACTACCTTGTAAGACTAAGAGGTTGGATTGTTATATGTACAAGTTGATGTAAGGATCTTGACTGGTGTTGCCATATTCATCATGACTTAGGATCTTGATACTCATTGTATCTAAACGTAATCAGAACTGCAACCCATATTACTAGGGTTCGAGTGACATGAGGGAATTAGGGTATCATTGCACATGCGTTAAAATTACCTTTCTCTCATTAGCTATATTACATCAAAAAAGTATCTAGATTGCAAGCTCTTTTCAATTCGCTGTAAACAGCTGTTCTTTTTATTGTCTCAATTCATTCAGGCCAATCCGTTGTAATCCGCTAATATGTATGTGAGGCTTTAGTTCCCCTTTAAGCATTTCAAATTAATCAGCAATTGTTCTTGGAGAAGAGAGAACTGGCTACAGAATATACATATATAAGATAGTGCCTTACAGCACGTGACTTAGGTGAGAATTATTTTACAAAATATTTGATAGAGATTTGCTGGTAATGTGCTAATTAACATTTCCCGTTTGAAATATTTACTCAACTTTATCTCCCCCTTTAAGATTACACCATAAATGTCAGGCATCTTCTCACTTCTGTGACCATTGATGGGTTATGACCAATTGTATTGTATTGTATGTTTATTGACTGTATGAGTTAAGTACAACATCATAGCAGATACAAATCAATATCATGTAACCAAAAGAACAGAATACAAAGTATGAGGAGAAAGAACAAACACTGAGAACTTAATAACTATGACATGAGAAATGGTAACATGTTCAAAACAGTGCTTTGTTAGTAGGCATGCAGACCATAAAAAGGACCTGTTCTGATTTACTATTCACATTACCCAATTTTTTCAAGTTTCATGAATTTAACCAAAACTCATATGATTATGTAGCTGAGGTATTGGTTGTTCATTATTGCTAACATATTCCCCAACCCTCGTCCTGGATATTGCATATGCCCACTCTGAAATGACATGTGTCAGGATATTTGCATTGACTCATATTTCAGCTATAACTGTACCAAGTTGATTAAAAACCTATCTTATGGGTATGCTGTGAAGATGTTGGAGGAGATCCAGTAATGACATGTCATAGAAGGCTGTACTTATGGATTTTTATGAAATCAGAAGTTTTCAATGTAATGACATTGACCTATGCCCTTTAGCAAAATGGCTGCCTCCATGCCTACTAATAAGATTTGAGCCTAAGTGAAAATGGTTCCAAATAGTAACTTTGCCCACCAAGCGCGTTCAAGCCAGGTTGATATGTTATGTATTATTGATAAATACAGATAATATGAATTTCATTTGAACACGCTTGCTGGGCAAAAAGGTGAATTTTGTGATTTAGTGCTCCTGTAGCTGTTCCCTAGGGATTCTTTGTCTCTCAGGTGACCTCAATTGATAGTGTATTTGTATAGTAAATCAGAACGGGTCCTTTGACAATCAAATTAAAAAGGTGGAGTAGTAGGACACTAAAGCATAACTTCCTACTCCAAGAAATAGCCCATGAGTCACAAGTGGCTGACCTATATATTGGTAAAAATGGCATATTGCAGTGCTTTTCTTGCAATATAAAACAGTTAAGAAAAAGCCCCTTTTTCATCATTTTCATTTGTCATCAATATTTATCACTTAATTTTAACAAAATTAAAATCCAAGTAGATGGATCTAGTACCTCATTATCATCTTGTCATCTATTTCACTATAAAATAAAAAGGACCTTGGTTTGGAACCTTTTCTTGTCTAGACTCGCATTCTTACCACACCCTTTAATCATATTACCTTTCTGCTACTTTCCGTTAATCTAGTACCTCATTATCATCTTGTCAGCTATTTCATGATAACATGGAAATGACCTCGGTTTAGGACCTATCTAGACTTTCATTCTTCCCACACCCCCTCAATCATATTACCTTTCTACTGCGCATTCTCAAAATTACTCTCATTGGTTACACAACATCAATCATCCTCAGACAATATCATGTCCCATGCATTAACTCTTTACCTCTATGGCCATTCCAGTAACATAACTTTGTTACGGATAATATATTTTGTATTTTTACAAGTGCCCATTCCTAATCAGAATTTAACAAGAAGCACACACTTTTCTAAGTTCCTTGTCTCAACTCAGTCTTTTCAAGAGTTTAAGTTGAGAACTGAGCACATGAACCTGACAGCTCTGAGTCTGATGGTTTGAGAGTAATATCATTTTTATAAGGTGGTCAGGTGACCCTACTTCCTGCGGAGATTCTGATAGTTGAGGCTCTTCTCATGAAGAACTCATATCATGAATGGCTTAAAGGGTGTTTGCTTTACACATGCTTTGACACTTCCTCTAATACCATACCACAAAAGAAATCAACAAATGCTTTATCACCCTTCATGACTTTGCCCAGTTTTGCAGGGTGCATATGAGATTTGTATTTCCATGTCGGGTAATGTTTCCAGGCCTCATACCTATCTCCGCTCCAGATACCATCACCCCCTGTAAGAGGCTCCACAGTATCACTAACACACTGTATCAAATTTGGGACTGCAATTTCAAGGAAGACAGTTTCATCATAAAAAGGCATCAGTAGCTCTGAAAAAGTGGCGGCCATTTTTAATGGCAAGTAATAAAAATCACCTGTGTGCTTTCCAAGTGCACGTGATCTGCTTCCAGTAATGCTTGTGAGAGTAGTCCCACACTCTCTGTATACTTCTGCTGAATCATTGGCCGATAGATGGTGTAATACTTTTTTCATCCTGTCCTTATAACGAGCATAATGTGGCCAATTGGTTCCTGTATTGCAAACCGTCGTTTCCCTGCCTTCTTTACAAACGAGTCCAGTTTCAACATCCCAAACCTCCGATGGAGTGCTATACCAAGGATAACTGCGATCCAATGACATTATGTTCCAAAAGTTTAATAAAATATCATCCGCCATGGAAAGAATGCCTTTTAAATTGTTATTCTCTTTCTCCACGAGTATAGAATATGCCAGTTGTACGCATACGTAATTGTTTATCCCAGGTTGATTCCCTGGGGGTGCTTGTTTGTACTGTACAAAGTCAAAGTGATAGCCTTTCAACATGGGAAACTTGGTCATACTAGGGTACTGCGGTCCACAATACAGTAGAGCCTTAAATAGTGGTCTATAGAGAATTTCAATGATTGGTATAGCCTCATAATGTGGCTTATTAAATTCTATAAGAAGAGCATAGTCCATAGACACCTTTGTGTTTGCAATTTTGTTAAACAAAGCTTGTTTTGTGGGGCATATTTCAGCAATTAATCTGGCACTTAGATCAATGTTTAGAATGGTATCGTTGCTTCCGGAAATATATCGATTTCTTCCTGACACACGCAGCTGTGAAGAATATTCTTCCACAAACGGCTGGTGATACAGAACGAGATACACCTGAAACAAAGATTAAGAAGAGTCACTATTATGGAGTATAATTCAGACATGGACATTTTAACCCTTATGCTACTGGTGGCTGATACAAAATGATGCAAAAAACATGAAAAATTCTTTGCGAAAGACAGCATTATATCTTATTTACATGTTTTATCGATTGTGAGACATTTTAAGAATTGTTTCTTTTGAAACCATGCATGAACTACTCATAATCTAAAAATGTTTATTGTTTAGTGAACATTTTTTGTAGATTTATTGCCTAGTCATTGATTCAATAATAAGAAAGGACCATTATTCTTTACAAATTCCATAGCACAGAATAGCCTTTCTGAGCAGATGTGCTCTCTCCACTGCTTTTAGGCCTGTCCTTTGTAAATTTGAATGTAAGTGCAGAAGGCCCAGTTGTGACACACTGTGGACCAACTGGGCCTACGTGTATTGATTATATCCTAGTACCAGAAGTATTAAATAGGGATATTTTAGAATGTGGAGTTATTGAGGAAGATGGACTGAATACTTCAGACCATTACCCCGTATATGTTAAAATAGACCTTATGAAGTTAGATAGACAATCGATAGAAGTAGAATCTGCTCGAAATGTTAGGTGGAATAAGCTACAAAAAGAGGTGTTTAAAGATAGATATACAGATAAGGTCAATCTGGATCTGATTAAACTAGAAGGTGAAATGGATAGAGATACTCTAGATGTATCTATGGTAGATGTATATGTAGAGGAAGTGGTGTGCATTCTTAAAAAACATGAGAAGTTTAACGAAATGTAAAACCCTTTTGGAATACCGAACTAATAAGGCTTAAACGTGATAAGGTAGGGATGTACAAACGATGGAAGAATGCGGGGAGACCCAGGGATAGCGAAGATATTGCACATGCAAGCAAAGAAAGCATTCGCCAAAGCACTTAGCAGGATAAACAAAACTTATGAGAATGAGAGAATAGAAGAGGTTGTGAAAGCAGCTGAAATAAATAAGAACCATTTTTGGAATCTTTTAAAGAAAGAGAGGAAGGGTGATAAAGTGACTATTTCAACTATTAAAAAACTCTAATGGTATTGTAGTGAGTGATCCGGAGCTTATCCTAGAAGTCTGGAGAAAACATTTTGATAGCCTAAGCACGCCTAAAATGTCACCACTATATGATAATGAACACTATGAGTATGTCACAGAGCAAGTTAAAGCATGGTATCAAAAGGAGGAGGAGGGAAAAGTTCTTGCTAGAACCTTTCAGTTACAATGATATAGAGAAAGGGATAACCACTTTGCATAAAGGGAAAACACCAGGCCATGATTTAATAACAAGAGAGAATTTAGAAGAAGCTGGAGCAAAATTGAAGGAGATACTGGTTATAATCTATAATCTAATTGTGCGCTTAGAATATATTCCGTTAAACTTCCGACGCGGGATACAAATCCACTATACAAAGTTAAAAACGCACCTCCTTTAGATACAAACAGTTATCGTGCATAACGCTACTTAGTACGTTAAACAAACTCTTTGAAGTGCTTATCTGGCAAAGAATGGAAAAGTGGTGGAATAATAACCAAGTTATCACACAACTCCAGGGGGCATGTCGAAAGAAGGTTTCCATGTATCCATACTGCCATGTTACTCCAGGAAACGATAGCAGAGCAACTTGAGAACAATAGTAAAGTTTTCGTTGCATATTATGACGTAGCGAAAGCTTTTGATGGAGTATGGATAGATGGACTGTTCTTTCGACTGCACGAAATGGGAAGTTGTGGGAAAAACTGTTGTATAAAACATATATGGGAGTTTAAATGCAGAGTGCGAATTCAGAACCTACACTCTGAATGGTATCAGATGGAATGCGGAATTCATCAGGGAGGTTTTCTCTCCCTGATGAAATATACCGCATTCATAAACTCCCTTTTAACTGAGCTAGAAGACTCGAAATTATGCTGTAGTATTGAAAGAGTTAAACTTTCACCACTAGGTTACGTGGATGATGTGGCGTCGGCTAGCACATCTAAATATAAATTAGACAATGTAATGAACCTAGTTTATAAGCATAGCAATAGGTGGCGTTACCAGCTTAACGCAAAAAAGTGTGCAGTGCTCGTATATGAGGAATCTAAGGAAGAAAATAATAAAAACTCCAAGGAAAGAGTTTATATATTAGGATCTGAGAAAGTTGAAGAAAAAACAACTTATAACCATGTGGGCTTAAAAAATTGTGTGGGAGGGGATTTTACAGACAGGATAGTAGAGAAAATATCGAAAGGTCGAAAAGCTTTGTGCGCCGCATCAGGTATAGGCTTTAAGAAAGGAGGTTTGACTCTCAAAATTTGTTGCTTTATATATTGGACAATTATAGTGCCCATAGTAACGTATGCAGCCGAATTATGGGTACTAAATGACTCAGACATAGAAAAACTCGATTAATTCCATAGGTACGCTGGGAGGAAAGTGCAACGTTTCCACCAAAGGGCGTCGGTAACAACAAGTTATGAGTGTCTAGGGTGGATGAGATTGGAGAATTTTGTATATGCGAAAAAGTTACTTTTTATGCGATCTATAGCCATACAGGATGGTGAAAACATATATCTTAAGATATGTAGAATGAGGATGTCACATTTTAACCATAACATTCAGAGAGGGGTGGCGAATGTTTTTTCTAAGCCCAATTTCGATATCTTAAGAGTATCAATAATTTATGGTTTATATGAGGAAGTATGTCGGATGATAAGTGGAGTTACTGTCTACTCAAAACAACAGTGGAAACAATTAGTGCGGAATAGGGCTTGGCAAGTCGAGAAAGATAGTTGGCGTTTTACGACAAACCTTTATTGTGACAGTAGACTAATAACCAGAGTCATGGGTACACCTAGTTACTGTATATGGTGGTATATTTCTGATAATGATCATTCTTATATGAGGAGATGTGAAGTGATGGTGAAATTAATGTGTAATGTTAGCAAACTCAAGAGTGATGACTATAGATATGACAGACAAAATTTTAGTGAGAGAGTATGTAGTAAATGTGATAGTTTTACTACGGAGAATGCAGAGCATGTAATCTTGCAGTGCAGTGGGAATGCAGAATTGAGAGAATATATGTTCTGCGCTATAGATAAAATGCCATACGGTGTTGGGTCTAGGATAGTAAACATGAGTAATGACCTCCTAGCCACAATATTAGGCGAGATGTGTGATGTCATTGATATTGATTATATGATTGAATTTTTAAAATAGTGTGTACATGGGTAAACTTAATGTATACAAGATCAATCAGTGAGCGACACGGAGTAGGATAAGTTGTTAAGCAAATATTACAATTGAATAGAGTGCCAGACTAAAATACCCAATATTCATAATAATATATGATATGCATAGATGCTCTGAGATACTTCTCTTACTTATTTATGTATGCTCTGTGTATATCAAGATAGAATTTGTATAAAATGAAATGTAAATAATTAAGTTATGACTATGAGTACTTTAGTCTAAAACAGTACACAGATCATTATTGTAACCTCGCATTACTTTCTACTTATATTTCTATTTTTATTTTTTATGAAAATATTTGTACACGTATAATTTTGTAATACATTTACAGTCAATAAATATACAATACAATACTGCTTGAGTTCGAATCCCGGCCTTGGCATGTGGGAAAGTTGCCAGTGACTTGGAGTAAGGCGGTGGTTTTTTCGCCGGGTACTCCGATTTCCTCCAATACTTATTACAAACTGGCTAGTCACGATTTAGTCACAATTGGCATAAATGTGACGAAAAACGAAATTCAAATTCTGAGCAGATTTGTCATTAAGTACCTACTCATTTATTTATTCAATCAATCAGTCATACTTGTATTATAGTTTTGACCAGAATTTTGGAAAATCTTCCAAATAGAAATAGTGTTTATAACTAAAGCTAGGGTCTCACATGAATTAGCAAGAATTCGACTTTATGCAAATGATATGGTAATGAGGAAAACCCCCAAATTTTGAGTTGAATGTGAGTTTTCGGAAAAGCTCGCATTCGATGTTTGTCCGAAGTTCGTCCAATTCGAAAACGAGGTTCTTTTTGGCGCCAAATTTAAAGTTGAAAATCAATTAGTGAACGTGTCGAATGCGTCGGAAAAAAAGCTAGATCATTTGACGGAGGCCTCGCATCGCTACGTGGTCGAAAGCGATCGGGTTTGCAGTTTCTCATTAACATAATGACTTGCCTCCTTTGCATAACATCGCATTCGACAGAACTACGTCGAATGCGATTTTGCGATGATGCATTCGATGGTAGCGAAGTCGAATGCGTATATTGTATGTGCACATTCGACTACATTAGTTTCCTCGCTATTTTCAGGTTGGAAAAGTAGCCTCGCACATTGTTATGTCGTATTCGACAAATTGATATGTCGAATGCGAGTTTAAAATATCGCATTTGTCTTTTCAAATGTCGAATGCGAACATTACATTTAGCATTTGACATCTTAAAAGTCGAATGCGACTTTATAATTGTACATGCTAATTTGAATAAGTGGAATGCGCAAATAAGTTGTGCGCATGTGACAAAAACAACAAATATATTCCCACGGTCGTTAAGTCGAATGCGCATGATGTATGTCGAATGCGACTTTAAAGAAGTCGCATTCGACTTTGGTTAGTCGCATTCGACAACTAAAATGTCGAATGCGACTTAATGAAAGGTCGAATGCGACTATTAAATGTCGCATTCGACTTAACAAATGTCGAATGCGCACTTCACCATGCCTATAAAGCTTGGGGAAGCTGGGGAGCTCTGTCACTTGCCAGCAGACCTTCTTGCTGGCAACATCAGCAGCCTCATCACACAGCAGGATGGCCATCACCAAGACGACCTTAAGGAAGAAATCGGCGCCACCACCACCTTCGACAGACACCCCCTACTTAGTCCTACTTCAGGGAATCCAAGTGATGATGAAGATGTAGTGCTCCCAGAGGAAGAGGATGAGGAGGATGAGGATGAGGAAGAAGATGAGGGAGAAGATGAGGGAGAAGATGATGCTGATCCAGATCCAGATTCCAGATCCAGATCCAGATCCAGAACTTGAAGAGGAAGGGAGAGAAAGAAGCGGAAATCGAAGGGCAAGGGTCCACTCAGGAAGAAGTCCAAGGTCTCCAAATCTGCAAATCTGACCAATGAACAAGAACTCGAGATGTTGGAATGGATCGCCCAACACCCACTCCTCTACGACAGAAGCATGTTGGAATACTACAAAAGTACATCACACCGAGATCGTCTCTGGTTCGACAAGGCTGTGGAGCTTGGTATCTTAGAGGAGGATGCAACCTTCCTTTCTTCAAAGAAAAAACCCCTCTACAAGTGGTTCCTGAACGTCAG
>OZ012701.1:6542611-6635111 GCA_963942565.1 Maea johnstoni
ACCTACCATATCATAAAATTGGCCCCTACTCAAGAAATTTTTCCGTAACTTAACCCTTATGCTGCTGGTGGCTAATTTGGCCAATACAAAGATATGTAAATAACCTAGGAAATGACAGAAATCCTAGCACACAGGTACTCATTTGTTTGTACTCAGGAAGAGCTATCCAATTAATACCAACATGACAGGGGTTAGATCTTTTTTTTTAATATTTGCATCCTTGTGCTTTGGGTGAAAGTAAATTTATATAGCCTAAGCATTGGAAGGGTTAATTTGCGTTTCTGCATTTCTTTCTAACACCAGCTGCCTCAGACCTAGCATAAATATATTGTGTCCACAATACATCTGCTCAGCAGCCAGCTTACCAATTACCAGCAATTGGATTGATTCTCTACTAAGAGAGATGTTAGAATGTGTAAAATAGTAGTGTAGTAATTCAAAAGGTATGCAAGAAAAGAAAGTAACCTTCCAACCCTGTTTCTTTCTTACAAGTCCCTCACTAAATAAAAATTAAATGTTTTTTGTATACTTTCTGAAAGAAAAGTTTCTGTTTGAACCATGTTTGAAGAAATGTAACACAACAAATCTATTGTTTCAAGTAGCAACAGTAAGCACAAACAAACAATAAATTATCAGGTATTATTATAGTGACGGTTTTCTGCCGGTAGTGCCATCTGGCATGCAGAGCCATTTTGTTTTGTTTGTGTTTGATTTTGGTGGTAAATATAAGTGGTCCCAGATTGGCCAGGATCCAGTGCTTCCCCTTACAAAAAAATTGGAACATTTTGTGCCACGGAGTGTGGCACAGAAGGTTTTTCTGTGGTACAAGTGGGTCTGAGTAGTGGCCTAAAGTCGTGAATTGAAACGCTACACACAACTTAACCACTACTTGGTAGATGTGTGGTATCAGCGTTTCTGCCACATAACCTCAAAAGTGCCACACAATTACCAACCATTGGTAGGAACATAGCTAACTGGTGGTTCCTCATTTAACTAGAATTGACATAAAGAGTATGTACATTTTACCCAATTTTTATTTCATTTACTGTCCACCAGGTGGCACCATAGGTTTATCAAATCGTAATTGGGTCAACTAGTGGTTATGGGTGGGTAGAAAGGGGTGACTACCAGGTGGCACCAGACTGGGTCAACTAGTGGTTATGGGTGGGTAGAAAGGGGTTACTACCAGGTGGCACTATTGTTGGTCAACTAGTGGTTATGGATGGGTAGGAAGGGGTGACTACAAGGTGGCATCAGGATTGGGTCTACTGAGTGGTCATGGCTGGACCCACGTCGGCATAGGACTTGCGATAGGGTAGCAAGTCGTCCGTAGGACATGTATAGATTCACCATTCTGCCACTCGCCAAGTTGGCAAAATACTAGGTGTATAGGGAAAAGTGTCAGATCTAAATTCGTCGTTATAACGGTTTATGGTAGCGGGTTTATTGATGAAACTGAGCGGCCAAAAAATCAAGTCATGCGTGCGATTGAAACATTGTCTAAAGATCATATGTGGGAAAATTTTTGGCATATTTTCGCGCCCGTGTACTTCTAGCTAATATGTCGAAAAAGGGGAACGACTTTACGGTAATTCCGCGCATAGCGAAACAGTGAAATATGGATAGGACGTACACCTACGGCATACTATTATAATACGGAGATGCCTCATTCTTAGAATATCGCTAAACTGGCCATAAGTTCTTAAATCATGGTACGTGTGTGTTATGAATTGTTCAATTGATATTGTGCACGTACGTTGGCATACCCGTCAGCATTCAACAATCCAAAATCAGGATATTTCACTTATCAGGCGGTTTACTATACTGCGACGTCTTTTGGTTTCATTTTGTTTAGTTCCAATTCTTGGAGGGGCCAGGTTAGTACTTTTGCTTAAGGAGCGGGCCTGTACAGTTGGTAATCATGGAAACATATGTTAATAGGATAACTTTAATTTTAGCAGATCACAATTGCTGCATGATAATATACACACAGTTTTCAAAAACACGCAGATAGCTTTGGAACTGAAAATGTCTTCATCAACAACATTTACATTGTGTGATCTTTCCAGACATTGTGTGATATTTCAAGATCAAATACTTACTATGTTCAGCATATTATGAAATTCTTGGCTCTTGGCTAGAAAATAAATTTATTCTTGAGGAATGGTGGATGATTTTTGAAAGTTGGCAAATCAGTAGCTAATCTGAAGATTTCTGACCAAGTTATATAATTCATACCTGTTAACATTCAACCATCCAAAATCAGGAGATTTTATGCGGTTCCAATCCTGGCCACCAGGGGTCAGATTAGTTTATTAGTTTAGGAGTGGGCTATTATATTTTACAGGTGTTGGCAAATTGATAACCATACAAGTATGATTATGAAATCACTTTAATTTTATGTAGCAGATCACACTTGCAGCATGATGACAAATTCCCAGTTATGAGAAACACACAGAGATTGCTTTTGAACTGAATACATCATAATGGTCCATGACCCAGAGGTGGTCAGTATCATATTGGGGGGGCGGGGGGTGCAAATTCTGGTTAATGTTTTTGAATTCCCCATATTCTCACCTTTATGGTGTTTCAGTAACAAATATTTTCCAAATCAGACCTTTTTTCCCAGGTGAACTTAGCTTTAAATATTTACACGATCACTAATTTGCTTTTACTCACTACCCATATTCCTCATATTTCATAGCTCTTACATCTCTATCAATTCCCCTTGAGATATGGATCCGTGCGCCGGCCTACATATTTTGGCGCATGGATCCATTCCTCTACCATACCTGCCTAACCTCTGCGCTGTGTTGCGCCCAGCGCCACTAGCTTCATACTACTTTCCATTCCTTTCATTTCCACTCCTATCACCTTGTATCGGACTTTCTCTGGATAGAAAGGGGTGACTACACATGACACTCAAATACCACTATTTGGCCATTTATGGGCATGTACCACATGATTTCCTCCTTTATAGAAACAAAATGAAATTTCAAATACTGAATACATACCTTTTTAAAGTATATTCTTTAAAGTATATTTTTTACTATTCATAATATTTGTGTCCTTTGAATATGGTTTGAAAATATCATATATTGTATATATCAATGGGCCTACTAACAGTGAAGGGGGCAATATCTTGAAAGCTTAAATCCTGATTTTTTCAGGAAAAAATCTCAATTTGCCTAAATCTAAAGAACTGCTTTCAGATTTCAGCCAGATTTGATATGGAAATACTTAATATGATGTGGATGAGTATTTTTTGTTTGTGTGTTAGGCAGGTGGCCAAATGTCAGAATTATACTTTTGGATGGCATTTCTTGTTACAAGTCGTCATCCATGCTTATTCATCTCTACATAGGTAATTTTGGGGCATTTATGCAAAAAATCACCAAAAAAGCATGTTTTTGGGATTTCCTTCTAAAAAATTCATTTTCCGTGATAGAAACTCAAAACTTGCTACATATGTGTTCAAGAGGATGCTTTTGATCGTAGAATATGTTGCATTAGCGTGACTTCAATGCATCCCCTGCTGTGAGTGATTTTGGGTCAAAAATCACCAGAATTGAGTGATTTTTGTTATTTCCCACAATTTGAATGTCATCCTGTGGACTATTCCAAACTCTCAACCCAATAGTCTTGGCTTAGAAAACTACCTAAGAAGGTGTAGATACAGAAAGTGAGTTATGTTTGAAAGTTTTCATGATATGCAACCTTTTGGGGCATTTTACAGAATAAATGGCATAAAACAGGTGATTTTAGGGATTTGCTTTTGGAAGGTGCTATTTTCATAGTAAGAACTTAAAACTTGCCACAAATGATTTCATAGAGATGTCTATAATTATCAAATGCTTTTAGCTAGTATGAAATGGATCTGACCCCTGCTGTGAGTGATTTTGGGGTAAAAACCTATAAAATAGTAGGATTTTTGTAATTTCCCACAGCTTGAATGTCATCTTGTGGACAATTTCAATCTCTCAACTAAATAGTTTTGGTTTAGAAAATTACCCAAGATGGTGTAGATACAGAAAAGGAATTATATTTGAATATTTTCATGATATTCAACGTTTTGGGGCATTTTACAGAATAAATGGCATGAAACTAGTGATTTTAGGGATTTGCTTCTGGAAAGTCCAATTTTCATAGTAGGAACTCAAAACTTGCCATAAATGATTTCATAAGGATGTCTACAATAATTGAATGTTTTGTGTTAATCTGAAATGTATCTTACCCCTGCTGTGAGAGATTTTGGGGTAAAAACATATAAAATAGTAGGGTTTTTGTAATTTCCCACAACTTGAATGTCATCCTGTGGACTATTCCAAACTCTCAACAAAATAGTTTTGGTCTAGAAAATTACCCAAGAAGGTGTAGATACAGAAAAGGAATTATGTTTGAATATTTTCATGATATGCAACGTTTTGGGGCATTTTACAGAATAAATGGCATAAAACAGGTGATTTTAGGGATTTGCTTCTGGAAAGTCCAATTTTCATAGTAGGAACTCAAAACTTGCCACAAATGATTTCATAAGGATGTCTACAATAATTGAATGTTTTGTGTACATCTGAAATGTATCTTACCCCTGCTGTGAGAGATTTTGGGGTAAAAACATATAAAATAGTAGGGTTTTTGTAATCTCCCACAACTTAAATGTCATCCTGTGGACTATTCCAAACTCTCAACGAAATAGTTTTGGTTTAGAAAATTACCCAAGAAGGTGTAGATAGAGAAAGTGAGTCATGTTTGCATATTTTCATGACATGCTACATTTCGGGTTAATTTACAGAAAAAATGGCATAAAACAGGTGATTTTAGGGATTTGCTTCTGGAAAGTGCAATTTTCATAGTAGTAACTCAAAACTTGCCACAAATGATTTCATAAGGATTTATATTATAATTATTGAATGTTTTGTGTTAGTAAGAAATGTATCTGACCCTGCTGTGATACATTTTGGGGTAAAAATCTATAAAATATTAGGATTTTTGTGAATTTCACATATCTGAACAAAGGTATATTATATCTTATACAACATTCTTGCCTGATGTTGTAGTTACAGAAAATTAACCAAGTATTGGCAGATAAGGGAAATAAGTTATTTTTAACCTCAATACAATTTTCATGACATTGTATACGGATATTATACCTCATTTCAATAAGGTACTACATGTTTAGGGTTGTAATCTTAGTCTATTTTGGTCTTCCTTAAAAAATAGTTTACCCAAAAATTTGACAATTGCCAATTTTGTTCACCCAGTTTCAAAATCCTGGCTAAGATCATGTGTTGTGTAATATTGGGAAATAATAAAGTGCCATGATTCTATAACACTCATTTGATTTTTTTCTTATCAAAATTTTAACAAAATAGTTATGCCTTTTAGTATCTTTAAAGAAATGTTAATATTTCAGTGGCAGGTTGAATCCCCACATATCAGAAACTTGCTTTACCTAAAACTCTCCATCAATGGCATCACCATGGTCACATATTGAACAAAGAACAAAACAATAAATGGTAATCATTCTTTTATTTCAGGAAATTAGGCTTTTCACAAAAGTTAAGAAATGTTTATTTGCAACATAGACAAAGAACAATTGGAAATGAAACCTCAAAAATGCCATATCTGCCTTTTATTGGCAAAATGAGCCAATCTATTATTTCCATCTATCAATGGCATCACTATGTTCACATACTGAACAAAGAACAAAAATGTAAATGGTATTCAATACTGTGTTTATTGTTATTCTTTATACAAATTCTATAATTCTATAACTACCACCCCAAAATATATATTAAGCAAATATTTTAGTGACAAATAGTTTTATCTGTCAGAGATTTCTTGTAAGTGTGTCTTTATTTTCAATACAGTACAAGTACAATTTTCATTAAAACATCGAAAGTATCATATCTGGCATGAAATGGCAAAATGAGGTTGCATTACATTCTTTTATTAACCACTAAAAATAAACTCGTCCTGCAGACAGTAACCATGGTATATATGAAAATTCATTGTATATAAAAAATAATTTCAGAGCATGATTATGATTTTATTATCAAATACAAAATCTCCTCAAAATCACCTACAGGAGTATTTTTTAACAAAAAGAAGTTTCTTTTGCACTCGAAGTAACAGAGTGCAGATGTAAAGAAAAGACATCCATATACAGCCAGCACATTTGGTGAACTTTTTATTTCCACTTTTTTCACCGATTTAAAGTGTATTCTGAACTGTGTGTCTTCTTCTGTGTCTGGACCTTGAATGGAGCGCCTCCCTTCTGTATGTCATCCTGTAATATAAAGAATAAATCTGTCAAAAGCAGGCATTGATAAGTATGATTTAAAGAGGTTTATTTTATGAGTAAAAGCATTTCAGGACTATAAATAGATGCTTAGGATAACATAATATCATTAGGCCATATGATGTACAATTTGCAGTGTCCGATCACTGTCTCTGTTCTAGAGAGATATTGGTTATGGACAGTGATGAGAGACAGTAATGAATTTACCAAGAGTACTAAGATCATTCAGTGTTGTGTAAATCCTTAAAGAGAAAGAACACACTTGTAATAAGATATATTGATTAAGCGTTCCCCTCAAACGTAGACAATAAAGGTTGCTGTGTTCCTTATCATTCTAGTTGGGGAACTACAATATCTGGAAAATTGCCTGGTCAGGACGTGGCCTAGGCATGGTCAGAGCGTGGCAGAGATGTGTACCGGTTAGGCAAGACACTTGTCTGCCACGTCCCAACCACGGGTCATTGTCGATATGACATGTATTAATGAGATTCATATATAGCAAGGTGGGGGAGGGAGTAGTTGATAGAGTAAGATTGGACCACCCAGCTTTTTGGGCAGCACCATCAGAGAAGGAGCGCACTGGTAATAGGATTCACTTTATCATATTGATTCTCACTGTTGATATACTATTAATATTAGCAGGGTAATAGTGGGAAACCTTTTATAGTGAGGACAGACGAAGAATTGATTCAGTATAGTTAAACGGCTAGGATATTGGGGCAGCCCAAACAGAAATGAGTACACTTGACTTGTCATAAAAGGATACAGTGACTAGGTGCTATGCTCACATAGATACAAATCAAGATTGATGTGTCCCATATCATTCTAGTTCTGGAACTATATGTATCTGGACAATTGCCTGGTCAGGACGTGGTCAGAGCATGGCAGAGACGTGGTCAGGTGGTGGTCAGAGCGTGGCAGAGACGTGGTCAGAGCGTGGCAGAGACGTGGTCAGGTGGTGGTCAGAGCGTGGCAGAGACGTGTACCTGTCAGGCAAGACACGTCCCAAACACGGGTCATTGTCAATATGACATGTATTAATGAGATTCATATATAGTAAGGCGGGGGAGGGAGTAGTTGATAAAGTAAGGTTTGACCACCCAGCTAACTGGGCAGCACCATCACAGAAGGAGCACACTGGTAATAGGGAGCGCTTTATCATATTAATTCCCAGGGAGTAATAGGGAGACCCTTCATAGTGATGAGAGACAAGAGTAGGATTTAACTGCTTAGACCACCCAGCTAATGGGGCAGCCCCATCAGAGCACTCTGCTTATAATGCTCACTGTCTATATACTATTAATATTAGCAGGGTAATAGTGGGAAACCTTTTATAGTGAGGACAGACGAAGAATTGATTCAGTATAGTTAAACGGCTAGGCTATTGGGGCAGCCCAAACAGAAATGAGCACACTTGACTTGTCATATAAGGATACAGTGACTAGGTGCTATGCTCATATAGAAACAAATCAAAGTTGCTGTGTCCCTTATCAGTCTAGTTATGGAACTATATGTATCTGGTAAGGTGCCTGGTCAGGGCGTGGTCAGAGCGTGGCAGAGACGTGTACCGCTCAGGCAAGACACGTTTCTGCCACATCCCAACCACGGGTCACTGTCGACATAACATGCATTGATGAGGAAGTGAAGGGAAGTGTTTCACAGCGAAAAGAGGGAGTGAGTAGTTGAGTAAGATTTGACCAAAAAGCTATCTGGGTCAGCCCAATCATAATATGGCATGATGATATCTTTATACAATGTCATGGGAAATTGGGAATTACAAAGAGGTGACAATATTCAATTATACTGCATGAGATGGACGCAGTGACTTAGCCAGGATTTAGAAACTGGGTGCCTAAAATTGGCAATTGTTAAATTTTTGGGCGTCCAAATTTTTAATGGGTACCACAATTTTCTCAGATTTCAACCATAAACATGTTTAAATTTATCCAAATAAGGCATGATATCCTTATAGAATGTCATAGGAATTACATGGAGATGAAAAAAGTCAAATTATATGGTTGAGATTGACATTTTAAGATATTCCTCACAAAAACAATTGGGTGACCTGAGGGGTGATTTCTAAGGGTTTGGGTGTCCAAAAACACACCCAGACGCCCTGCTGGCTAGGACCATGGATGGACTTTTTAAGGAATTCCTCACAAATAAATTTGGGGGGTCCTTTTTAAGGGTTTAGATGTCCAAAAAGACATACAGACACCCTGTTGGCAAAGACCATAAGAGAAACTTTTCTTAGTGATAGATACGCAAGATGAAAAGATTCAGCATAGTTAAACGGCTAGGCTATTGGGGCAGCCCAAACAGAAATGAGTACACTTGACTTGTCTATGTGCTATGGTCACATAGATACAAATCAAGATTGCTGTGTCCCTTATCATTCTAGTTCTGGAACTATATGTATCTGGAAAATTGCCTGGTCAGGACGTGGTCAGGTGGTGGTCAGAGCATGGTAGAGAAGTGTACCAGTCGGGCAAGACACGTTTCTGCCACGTCCCAACCACAGGTCCCTGCTGATGTAACATGCATTATAAGGAAGTAAAGGGAGATGTTTTACAGCAAGGAGAGGGAGTGAGTAGTTGATTTCATAAGCTTTGGCCAGCCAGCTATTTGGGACAGCCCCATCAAAATGTGGCATGATATCCTTATACAATGTCATGGAGATAATAAAGAGAAGAAAAAATTCAATTATATGCTTGAGATGTACATTTAAAGCAATTCCTCACAAATAAATTTGGGTTCTCCTGAGGGGCGCTTTTTAAGGGTTTCTGTCCAAAAAGACAGCCAGACACCCTGCTGGCTAAGACCATGAAGAGAAACCTTTCTTAGTGGGGACAGACAAGAGGAATTGATTTATTATAGTTAAACGGCTAGGCTATTGGGGCAGCCCAAACAGAAATGAGTACAGTTGACTTGTCATAATTAGATACAGTGACTAGGTGCTCTGCTCATATAGAAACAAATCTAGGTTGCTCTGTCCCTTATTATTCTAGCTATGAAACTATGTATCTGGAAAGTTGCCTGGGTAGGACGTGGTCAGGTGGTGGTCAGAACGTGGCAGAGACGTGGTCAGGTGGTGGTCAGAGCGTGGCAGAGACGTGTACCAGTCGGGCAAGACACGTTTTTGATAATAGGGATCACTATATCATATTTATTCCCATGGAGGTCATTCATAGTGATGAGAGACATGAGTAGTTGGATTTGACTGCTTAGACCACCCAGCTATTGGGGGAAGCCCCAACAGAGTGCTAGGCTTATAATGTTCACTGTCTATATACTATATTAATGTTAGCAGGGTAGGAGTGGGAAACCTTTCATAGTGAGGACAGACGAGGAATTGATTCAGTATAGTTAGACGGCTGGGCTATTGGGGCAGCCCAAACAGAAATGAGTACAGTTGACTTGTCATAGTTAGATACAGTGACTAGGTGCTCTACTCATACAGAAACAAATCAAGGTTGCTCTGTCTCTTATCATTCTAGCTATGGAACTATATGTATCTGGAAAATTGCCTGGTCAGGACGTGGTCAGGTGGTGGTCAGAGCGTGGCAGAGACGTGGTCAGGTGGTGGTCAGAGCGTGGCAGAGACGTGTACCAGTCGGGCAAGACACATTTCTGATAATAGGGATCACTATATCATATTTATTCCCATGGAGATCATTCATAGTGATGAGAGACATGAGTAGTTGGATTTGACTGCTTAGACCACCCAGCTATTGGGGCAGCCCCAACAGAGTGCTAGGCTTATAATGCTCACTGGCTATATACTATATTAATATTAGCAGGGTAGGAGTGGGAAACCTTTCATAGTGAGGACAGACGAGGAATTGATTCAGTATAGACGAGGAATTGATTCAGTATAGTTAGACGGCTGGGCTATTGGGGCAGCCCAAACAGAAATGAGTACAGTTGACTTGTCATAGTTAGATACAGTGACTAGGTGCTCTACTCATACAGAAACAAATCAAGGTTGCTCTGTCTCTTATCATTCTAGCTATGGAACTATATGTATCTGGAAAATTGTCTGGTCAGGACGTGGTCAGGTGGTGGTCAGAGCGTGGCAGAGACGTGGTCAGGTGGTGGTCAGAGCGTGGCAGAGACGTGTACCAGTCGGGCAAGACACGTTTCTGATAATAGGGATCACTATATCATATTTATTCCCATGGAGATCATTCATAGTGATGAGAGACATGAGTAGTTGGATTTGACTGCTTAGAGCACCCAGCTATTGGGGCAGCCCCAACAGAGTGCTAGGCTTATAATGCTCACTGTCTATATACTATATTAATGTTAGCAGGGTAGGAGTGGGAAACCTTTCATAGTGAGGACAGACGAGGAATTGATTCAGTATAGTTAGACGGCTGGGCTATTGGGGCAGCCCAAACAGAAATGAGTACAGTTGACTTGTCATAGTTAGATACAGTGACTAGGTGCTCTACTCATACAGAAACAAATCAAGGTTGCTCTGTCTCTTATCATTCTAGCTATGGAACTATATGTATCTGGAAAATTGCCTGGTCAGGACGTGGTCAGGTGGTGGTCAGAGCGTGGCAGAGACGTGGTCAGGTGGTGGTCAGAGCGTGGCAGAGACGTGTACCAGTCGGGCAAGACACGTTTCTGATAATAGGGATCACTATATCATATTTATTCCCATGGAGATCATTCATAGTGATGAGAGACATGAGTAGTTGGATTTGACTGCTTAGAGCACCCAGCTATTGGGGCAGCCCCAACAGAGTGCTAGGCTTATAATGCTCACTGTCTATATACTATATTAATGTTAGCAGGGTAGGAGTGGGAAACCTTTCATAGTGAGGACAGACGAGGAATTGATTCAGTATAGTTAGACGGCTGGGCTATTGGGGCAGCCCAAACAGAAATGAGTACAGTTGACTTGTCATAGTTAGATACAGTGACTAGGTGCTCTACTCATACAGAAACAAATCAGGGTTGCTCTGTCTCTTATCATTCTAGTTATGGAACTATATGTATCTGGAAAATTGTCTGGTCAGGACGTGGTCAGGTGGTGGTCAGAGCGTGGCAGAGACGTGTACCGGTCAGGCAAGACACGTTTCTGCCACGTCCCAACCACGGGTCACTGTTGATATAACATACATTAATAGGAAAGTAATGGGAGATAATTTATAGTGATGAGACAGAGAGAGTGAGTATGATATTTGATAAGCTTTGATCACCCAGCTATTGGGGCAGCCCTTCAAGATTTACGCACACTGATAATAGGGATCACTATATCATATTTATTCCCATGGAGATCCTTCATAGTTATGAGAGACATGAGTAGTTGATTTTGACTGCTTAGACCACCCAGCTATAGGAGAAAGAGGGCTCTGCTTCTAATGCTCACTGTATATATATGATAACAAAGTTAGGCAAGACAAGAGTAGGTGATTTATTATGCTTGGACCACCCATGCATCAGGGCAGCCCCAGCAGAGAAACAGCCCTCTGTTAATGGTCAATTCTTCAGGATTAAGTTAACCCATTATCTTCCTAAGCATCCTTTTGTCTTTGTGTGCTTATCTGGGTCAAACATCCTGTTGGCCTGCACTAATCTTGGCTGTATGTGTGCCCCTTATCTAGGTCAAGATACCCAAATGATTATTTAGGAAGCATTAACATTGAAAGTTGTATATCATACCTTAAATGCTATTCCTAGAATAATTCAAGCAACTCTGTATATTTCTGATAAAACATATACTTAGGAACTATGGTCATCTTCTGATAAAGGCATGGTGTTAGACTAGACAAAGACAGTACATACAAAACACTCACCTGAGTAATTGTTTTCCCTGTTGTTGGTAGTCACTCTCATTTCCCATTCAACCATCATCTAAATGCCGCCACCAGTGGTGAAATGCAAACTCTGCAACAAAAGTCCATAATCTTAGGGCCCACCCTATCATTTCATACTAATATCTGGGTATGTATTTTATCAGGTGTAACATTTAAATTGATATGCAAAAAGGTAATAGTATTGACCACTAAATGCATGTTTAATACAAAATAAATAACATTATGTAATGAAATGAATATGTATTGATAAGTGTTTTATATATAAACTAATATTTCATGATTGAATTACCTATAATGATGTACCTGAACCTAATTAGGTTACGTATTTTATGTTTGAACATGTTAATGTAGAAGAAAATGTAAGATATAGATTACCATGTAAGTCAGGCTTTTGTCATTTTAAAGATTTTCCTTAACTAAGTCCTGAAATAATGGTTAGTACATACCTGCATCTGAGAAGTTCATCCATCCTAGAACATCCTTAGGGCAGGTCAAAATGGTGGAGATCAGCCTGGAGATGCTGCTTCATCAATGATGTAAGTATGAGTGTATAAAAACTACCCCACAGCTTGGTCACATGGTAGGCAGGACCTGTTCTGATTGGTCCATTAGGGCAGATAGTGTAGATATTTTAAAAATAAACTGATTCCCTGTTTTACCCCAGCAGAATCTAGGTCAGGCTCCTGCACCAGCAGGCACTGTCTCACTGTGCTTATCATTTTCATTTTTAGTATTATTGTCATTATCATTATTATCATTAGTAGTAGCAGTAGTAGTTGATAGATTTAGGCCTAAGTTTGAAGTAGCTGCTGGTATTGAATTTGCAAGACTGGGGGTTATTTTGATTAGAGTAAAGAAGGTGAATAACCTAAGCCACTGTCAGACCACAACAAATTGAATTCTTATAAGCCATACATGTTTCCCCATAATTAACCCTTTCATGCCTGTAGATCTCCTTGATAAGTGATTTCTGGTCCCATGATACTTTAAATTTCCTAAACACATGCTGCTGGTGGCTATAATTTTGCCAATACAAAATGACACAAATAGCTTAAATATGACTGACATGACAGGAAATGGTCACATAGAACTTTTTAAAGTCACTATAGTTACAACTTTCAACCCTCCAGAGCACGCTAAAACTCCTATATTAAGCTGCACGCCGGAGTATTATATACTCCCTAACCTAAATATACCACTTTTTTGTGGTCATTTCCATTATAACCGCTTTTATACTCGATGTGCTGCTGCAAGTGGAAATCTGTATGACTAATCTTGCGTCAACACTCCCTCCTACACTGCTACTAGCTGGCCGCATTTGACCCATATAGATAAGGACCTGCATGCCAGTACCTGCCAGGTGGGTAGCGTTCTCTGGGGAGAGCGAATGACAGGATGCATAGCCTGTTACCGTCCCAGAGACGGTTATCTATTTGATTATTTCCTGTAATGGAAACCTGGCATATGGGTACTCAGCAAGAGCAATCCCATGAATACCAACATGACAGGGTTAAGATGGTTTTCAAAAAATCTTTGCATTCTTGTTCTTTGACCAATAGCATAGCCTCAGCATTGGAAAGGTTGATAGTTAGTACTTAAGGTAATTGACTGAGAGTTATTGTTCGTGTTTAGTTTAACTAGTGCTCTTCAAAAAATTCTCAATTTATCTTATTAGTTATGTCAAATGTTGTCAGATTATTTATTCACTCCAGATACATATTGTTTTGACTTATCCATGCTTAGAGTTGTGATGTCAATTGCTCCGACACTTTCAACATGACCTGAGGATGAGGCATTAATTTTGAAATGTATTTGAAAGTTGTAGGTAACGGTACAATTAACTTTTTTACTTAAATATTTGCAGAACATTGCTTATTGTTTTCTGCTCAAATTTCTCCTTCAGATATTTCACGATAAGTGATTTTGTTAGAGAGATTATCACCAAAATAGCCATGCAGTTTTTGGGGCTATAGGCATAAATGGGTTAAGAAGAATGATTTCAACGACCAAGTCAGGTCTTTTTGGTTGGTACAGGTATAACCCTTATGCTGCGGCAGGCTAATTTGCCCAAAACAAAAATGATGCAAAAAAACTTTTAAAATAACTGAAACCCTGTCACATGGGTATTCTTCTGAGAGTACTCAGTGAGAGCCATCCAATGAATACCAACATGACAGGGTTTAGATGGTTTTCAAAAATCTTTGCATCCTTGTCCTTTGGATTAAAGTAACCTCAGCATTGGAAGGGTGAATGAAGCTTTCACCCCATAACATCTGATTATAGACAAATTTATTTGAAATATTTCAAAAGAGCTAGGTTGGGATCTAATTAACGTTTTTCCTTCAATATCATTCAAAATATACTTTATTCAACAAGATATCAGCAATGCTGAGGCTACTTTTGTTCAAAGCGCAATGACTCAAAGATTTTTGAAAACCATTTAAACCCTGTCATGTTGGTATTCGGATAGCTCTCGCTGAGTATTATCATCATCATTGTGAATAAAGATATAGCGTGGAAGTAAATTTTATCTCTGTCATCATCATCATCACTATCATCATCATCATCATAACGAATACAGCAACAGGCCCAGTCACACTAGGGTCAGACTAACACACGATTTTAAAATAGGCAGGTCGGACTCGATTTTTTCACCTATTGGCTCCGTCTAAAAAGTCGGCATATACGATCTTAACCAAGTTAAACCCTGTCATGTTGGTATTCGGATAGCTCTCGCTGAGTATTATCATCATCATTGTGAATACAGCTATAGCGTGGAAGTAAATTTTTTCTGTCAGCATCATCATCATCATCATAATGAATATAGCTACAGGCCCAGTCACACTAGGTACGTCCGACTATCGCACGATTTAAAAATCGGCAGGTCGGACTCGATTTTTTCACCTATCGGCTCCATCTAAAAAGTCGGCATATACAATCTTAACCCAGTACAGACTTTTAAGACGGAGCCGATAGGTGAAAAATCGAGTCCGCCCTGTGTGATAGTCGGACCCTAGTGTGACTGGGCCTTACAATGTAGAAGTCAATTTTATTATTGACATCATCATCATCATCATGGCTATAGCTAAGGTGAAGAAGTCAATTTTATCATCGTCATCATCAATCAATATTGTCATCATCATCGTAAATATAGCTAAGGTGCAGAAGTCAATTTCATCATCGTCATTATCATCAGCGATATCATCATCATCATCATGAATATAGCCAAGATGTAGAAGTCAATTTTATCATCATCATCATCATCATGAATATAGCTTTCAAAGGTGTAGAGGTCAAATTTATCGTCATCAGCATGGATATAGCCAAGGTGTATATGTCAATTTTATCATCATCATCATCATCATAAATATAGCTATCAAAGGTGTAGAGGTCAAATTTATCATCATCAGCATGGATATAGCCAAGGTGTATACGTCAATTTTATCATCATCATCATCATGAATATAGCTATCAAAGGTGTAGAGGTCAAATTTATCGTCATCAGCATGGATATAGCCAAGGTGTATAAGTCAATTTTATCATCATCATCATCGTCAATATAGTTAAGGTGCAGAAGTCCATTTTATCATTGTCATCATCAACATCATCATCATCATGAATATAGCTAAGGTGTAGAGGTCAATTTTATTATCATCATCATCATCATCATCATGAATATAGCTAAGGTGTAGAAGTCAATTTTATTATCATCATCATCATCATCATGACTATATAGCCAAGGTAAAGAGGTCAATTTTATAATCATTATCATCATCATGAATAGCTTAAAGGTCTAGAGGTCAACTTTATCATTATCATCATCATAAACTTTTTAGAGTCACTAGTTACAACTTTCAACCCTCAAGAGCACGCTAAAACTCCCATATTAAGCTGCACGCCGGAAAGTGTAGAGGTCTTCCTAACCTAACTTCCTAACCTAAATACACCACTTTTTTTGTTGTCATTTCCATTAAAACCGCTTTAATTCTCAATATTCTGCTGCAAGTGAAATCTGTATGACTGTCTTAATCTTGCGTCAACACTCCCTCCTACACTGCTACTAGCTGGCCGCATTTGACCCATATAGATAAGGACCTGCATGCCAGTACGTGCCAGGTGGGTAGCGTTCTCCGGGGAGTGCGAATGACAGGATGCATAGCCTGTTACCGTCCCAGGGACGGTTATCTATTTGCTTATTTCCTGTAATGGAAACCTGGCATATGGGTACTCAGCAAGAGCAATCCCATGAATACCAACATGACAGGGTTTAGATGGTTTTCAAAAAATCTTTGCATTCTTGTTCTTTGGACGATAGTATAGCCTCAGCATTGGAAAGGTTGATATTTAGTACTTAAGGTAATTGACTGAGAGTTACTGTTCGTGTTTAGTTTAACTAGTGCTCTTCAAATAATTCTCAATTTATCTTATTAGTTATGTCAAATGTTGTCAGATTATTTATTCACTCCAGATACATATGTTTTTGATTTGATTCGATTTTTTCACCTATCGGCTCCGTCTAAAAAGTCGGCATATACGATCTTAACCCAGAGAAAGTCCGATACAAGGTGATAGGAGTGGAAATGAAAGGAATGGAAAGTAGTATGAAGCTAGTGCGCTGGGCGCAACACAGCGCAGAGGTTAGGCAGGTATGGTAGATGAATGGATCCGTGCACCAAAATATGTAGGCCGGCGCACGAATCCATATCTCAAGAGGAATGGATAGAGATGTAATAGTTATGAAATATGAGGAATATGGGTAGTGAGTAAAAGCAAATTAGTGATTGTGTGAATATTTAAAGCTATTTTATTGTTCACCTGGGAAAAAAAGGTCTGATTTGGAAAATATTTGTTACTGAAATACCATAAAGGTGAGAATATGGGGAATTCAAAAACATTAACCAAAACTAATCTGACCCCTGGTGGCCAGGATTGGAACCGCATAAAATATCCTGATTTTGGATGGTTGAATGTTAACAGGTATGAATTATATAACTTGGTCAGAAATCTTCAGATTAGCTACTGATTTGCCAACTTTCAAAAATCATCCACCATTCCTCAAGAATAAATTTATTTTCTAGCCAAGAGCCAAGAATTTCATAATATGCTGAACATAGTAAGTATTTGATCTTGAAAGATCACACAATGTCTGGAAAGATCACACAATGTAAATGTTGTTGATGAAGACATTTTCAGTTCCAAAGCTATCTGCATGTTTTTGAAAACTGTGTGTATATTATCATGCAGCAATTGTGATCTGCTAAAATTAAAGTTATCCTATTAACATATGTTTCCATGATTACCAACTCTAAAGGCCTGTCCTTAAGCAAAAGTACTAACCTGGCCCCTCCCAGAATTGGAACTAAACAAAATGAAACCAAAAGACCTCGCAGTATAGTAAACCGCCTGATAAGTGAAATATCCTGATTTTGGATTGTTGAATGCTGACGGGTATGCCAACGTACGTGCACAATATCAATTGAACAATTCATAACACACACGTACCATGATTTAAGAACTTATGGCCAGTTTAGCGATATTCTCAGAATGAGGCATCTCCATAGAATAATAGTATACCGTAGGTGTACGTCCTATACATATTTCGCTGTTTCGCTATTCGCGGAATTACCGTAAAGTCGTTCCCCTTTTTCGACATATTAGCTAAAAGTACACGGGCGCGAAAATATGCCAAAAATTTTCCCATATATAAGCTTCAGACAATGTTTCAATCGCACGCATCACTTGATTTTTTGGCCGCTCAGTTTCATCAATAAACTCGCTGCCATAAACCGTTATTACGAAGAATTTTGTTCTGGCACTTTTCCCTATACACCTAGTATATTGCCAACTTGGCGAGTGGCAGCATGCTGAATCTATGAATGTCCTACGGACGACGTGCTACCGTACAGCACGTCTGATGCCGAAGTGGGTCCAGTTAAACCCTGTCATGTTGGTATTCTGATAGCTCTCGCTGAGTATTATCATCATCATTGTGAATATAGCTATAGCGTGGAAGTAAATTTTATCTGTCAGCATCATCATCATTATCATAATGAATATAGCTACAGGCCCAGTCACACTAGGGTCCGACTATGGCACGATTTTAAAATCGGCAGGTCGGACTCGATTTTTTCACCTATCGGCTCCATCTAAAAAGTCGGCATATACAATCTTAACCCAGTACAGACTTTTTAGACGGAGCCGATAGGTGAAAAATCGAGTCGGCCCCGTGCGATAGTCGGACCCTAGTGTGACTGGGCCTTACAATGTAGAAGTCAATTTTATTATTGTCATCATCATCATCATCATGGCTATAGCTTAGGTGAAGAAGTCAATTTTATCATCGTCATCATCAATCGATATCATCATCGTCATCATGAATATAGCCAAGATGTAGTAGTCAATTTTATCATCATCATCATCATCATGAATATAGCTATCAAAGGTGTAGAGGTCAAATTTATCGTCATCAGCATGGATATAGCCAAGGTGTATACGTCAATTTAATCATCATCATCATCATCATGAATATAGCTATCAAAGGTGTAGAGGTCAAATTTATCATCATCAGCATGGATATAGCCAAGGTGTATACGTCAATTTTATCATCATCATCATCATGAATATAGCTATCAAAGGTGTACAGGTTAAATTTATCGTCATCAGCATGGATATAGCCACTTCCGTGGTGTATAAGTCAATTTTATCATCATCATCATCGTCAATATAGTTAAGGTGCAGAAGTCCATTTTATCATTGTCATCATCAACATCAACATCATCATGAATATAGCTAAGGTGTAGAGGTCAATTTTATTATCATCATCATCATCATCATCATGAATATAGCTAAGGTGTAGAAGTCAATTTTATTATCATCATCATAATCATGACTATATAGCCAAGGTAAAGATGTCAATTTTATTATCATTATCATCATCATGAATAGCTTAAAGGTCTAGAGGTCAACTTTATCATTATCATCATCATAAACTTTTTAAAGTCACTAGTTACAACTTTCAACCCTCAAGAGCTCGCTAAAACTCCTATATTAAGCTGCACGCCAGAGTATCATATACTTCCTAACCTAAATACACCACTTTTTTTGTTGTCATTTCCATTAAAACCGCTTTTATACTCAATTTTCTGCTGCAAGTGAAATCTGTATGACTGTCTAAATCTTGCATCAACACTCCCACCTACACTGCTACTAGCTGGCCGCATTTGACCCATATAGATAAGGACCTGCATGCCAGTACCTGCCAGGTGGGTAGCGTTCTCTGGGGAGAGCGAATGACAGGATGCATAGCCTGTTACCGTCCCAGAGACGGTTATCTATTTGATTATTTCCTGTAATGGAAACCTGGCATATGGGTACTCAGCAAGAGCAATCCCATGAATACCAACATGACAGGGTTTAGATGGTTTTCAAAAGATCTTTGCATTCTTGTTCTTTGGACGATAGTATAGCCTCAGCATTGGTAAGGTTAATATTTAGTACTTAAGGTAATTGACTGAGAGTTATTATTTGTGTTTAGTTTAACTAGTGCTCTTCAAATAATTCTCAATTTATCTTATTAGTTATGTCAAATGTTGTCAGATTATTTATTCACTCCAGATACATATGTTCTTGACTTATCCATGCTTAGAGTTGTGATGTCAATTGCTCCGACACTTTCAACATGACCTGAGGATGAGGCATTAATTTTTAAAATGTATTTGAAAGTTGTAGGTAACGATACAATTAACTTTTTTACTTAAATATTTGCAGAACATTGCTTTTTGTTTTCTGCTCAAATTTCTCCTTCAGATATTTCACGATAAGTGATTTTGTTAAAGAGATTATCACCAAAATAGCCATGCAGTTTTTGGGGCTACAGGCATAAATGGGTTAAGAAGAATGATTTCAACGACCAAGTCAGGTCTTTTTGGTTGGTACAGGTATAACCCTTATGCTGCGGCAGGCTAATTTGCCCAAAACAAAAATGATGCAAAAAAACTTTTAAAATAACTGAAACCCTGTCACATGGGTATTCTTCTGAGAGTACTCAGTGAGAGCCATCCAATGAATACCAACATGACAGGGTTTAGATGGTTTTCAAAAATCTTTGCATCCTTGTCCTTTGGATGAAAGTAACCTCAGCATTGGAAGGGTGAATGAAGCTTTCACCCCATAACATCTGATTATAGACAAATTTATTTGAAATATTTCAAAAGAGCTAGGTTAGGATCTAAGTAACGTTTTTCCTTCAATATCATTCAAAATATACTTTATTCAACAAGATATCAGCAATGTTGAGGCTACTTTTGTTCAAAGCGCAATGACTCAAAGATTTTTGAAAACCATTTAAACCCTGTCATGTTGGTATTCGGATAGCTCTCGCTGAGTATTATCATCATCATTGTGAATATAGATATAGCGTGGACGTAAATTTTATCTCTGTCATCATCATCATCACCATCATCATCATCATAATGAATATAGCTACAGGCCCAGTCACACTAGGGTCCAACTATCGCACGATTTTAAAATAGGCAGGTCGGACTCAATTGTTTCACCTATCGGCTCCGTCTAAAAAGTTGGCATATACGATCTTAACCCAGTTAAACCCTGTCATGTTGGTATTCGGATAGCTCTCGCTGAGTATTATCATCATCATTGTGAATATAGCTATAGCGTGGAAGTAAATTTTATCTCTGTCATCATCATCCTCATCATCATAATAAATATAGCTACAGGCCCAGTCACACTAGGGTCCGACTATCGCACAATTTTAAAATCGGCAGGTCGGACTCAATTTTTTCACCTATCGGCTCCGTCTAAAAAGTCGGCATACACAATCTTAACCCAGTACCGACTTTTCAGACGGAGCCGATAGGTGAAAATTCAAGTCCGCCCTGCCGATTTTAAAATCGTGCGATAGTCGGACCATAGTGTGACTGGGCCTTACAATGTAGAAGTCCATTTTATTATTGTCATTATCATTATGGCTATAGCTAAGGTGAAGAAGTCAATTTTATCATCGTCATCATCAATCGGTATTGTCATCATCATCGTAAATATAGCTAAGGTGCAGAAGTCAATTTTATCATCGTCATCATCATCGTCGATATCATCATCATCATCATAAATATAGCCAAGGTGTAGAAGTCAATTTTATCATCATCATCATCATCATGAATATAGCTTGTGAAGATGTAGAGGTCAAATTTATCGTCATCAGCATGGATATAGCCAAGGTGTATACGTCAATTTTATCATCATCATCATCATCATGAATATAGCTATCAAAGGTGTAGAGGTCAAATTTATCGTCATCAGCATGGATCTAGCCAAGGTGTATACGTCAATTTTATCATCATCATCATCGTGAATGTACCTAAGGTGCAGAAGTCCATTTTATCATTGTCATCATCAACATCATCATCATCATGAATATAGCTAAGGTGTAGAGGTCAATTTTATTATCATCATCATCATCATGACTATATAGCCAAGGTATAGAGGTCAATTTTATTACCATTATCATCATCATGAATAGCTTAAAGGTCTAGAGGTCAACTTTACCATTATCATCATCATAAACACCATGGCACTAAGAACTAGATTTTCCAAAAATATATACATTGCTGCAGAGAAAAATATGCCAAATGAGAATATCCCATTTCCGTCATCTTTCAATAAAATTTCTCTAAAATCAGGCACTATTGGTACATTCCATAAGCTTAATATACTTAAAGCAGTTATAATCAATAACCTTTAAAGAATGTTTGTGTGAGGTTTGAATTGTCTACTCTGGTCAGCCTAGAATCTAGGTCAGGCACCTGGCACCAACCCTGTCTTGTGCTTATCAGGTAAGTAATCCTATTTCCTGCTTCCTCCCAGCAGGGTGCAACAGACAGGTCAGGTAGTGACCTGTCTGACTTCCCCTTGGGGGATACCAATGACTGAGGGTGGACATCAGGCTGTACACCATTTTCAGATAGGGATAACTTCTTGAATCTGACTCTAAAAAATTATACTTGAGTAGAAACTGCAAACGTCCCACAAGTATTCTTTGAGGGTATTGACTGAAACTGCTATAGGTAAACATCAAGAAATGTACCAATATTACCTGTTTTCATGGTAATTTTGTCTTAGATGAATAAAACATGGATTGATCACCACATACTAATTACCATAGACCCATAATACAGCCATGGACACTGGACCCTGGATAATCTTGCCAAATCTAGTCTTACTGTGATCTGGGAGTAGTAGACAGGGAGTGGGCACTGTGCATGCGTCATCAAATTTCGCTGCCTCACACCACTATGAGTCATAGATAACATGTGTACCCCAGGATTGGCTGCCTGCTGGTTTCACAGGCCCTGGGTCAGACTGAAATTGCCGCAAAACCAATCACGTGACCAATACTTCCCCAGGTTACACTGCGTAACCCGAGGCGCACATACCGTTGGTACTAGCATGCTGTGCCTATGGGGTTGCGGATCAAGGGGATGTATTTCTCTGCTGTGATGTCATTAAGAAACAAAGACCATGAGGGCTCTTGTATCAGTTTACATCTTAGATAAATAAAAACAAGTGGATATGAAACAAGCCGGTCAACCTGAACAGGCTAGCCTCAACCAGTAGCCCAAAATTTGTGCTCTGCACATGTTCAGATGATGATGGCACACATGTTTCTCTGTAACGTAAATGATACGAGAGCCCTGATTTGTCCTTGTTCCCTCGTGACCTTACGCTGATGCGCCAGATCAGAAACCCCTATTGTGTCCATCCCTTCACCTGACAGGTGTTGTCTGAACCTCTGGATATTTTGGCCTAGATGATTTTATTTTGGCATAAATTTGTGATATATTTCATGTATCATTATGGGTGGGATTCTAACCGACATCTCCCCTTCAAATATTTTCCACAGGTTTTTCTGGTCACAAAGATATTACCAAAATAGTTGGAATGCCTAACAACCTAGAGACATTAATGGATCAATCCTTTCAATGCTGAGGCTAATTTCACCCAAAGCACAAGGATGCAGAGATTTTTAAAAAACATCTGAACATAGCCATGTTGGAATTCATTAGAAAGTACTCGCTGAATACTATCAAAAGAGTACTAACTGTATTGTGAGTACTAAAGAGTGTCCATCCCAACATGTTAGAGGGATCAGCTATAGGGGCATCCCTCCCTGCTAGAGGGCACAGCTGTAGGGGCGTCCCTCCCTGCTAGAGGGCTCACCCATAGGGGCATCCCTCCCTGCTAGAGGGATCAGCCATAGGGGCGTCCCTCCTTGCTAGAGGGCTCAGCCATAGGGTCATCCCTTCCTGCTAGAGGACTCAGCCATAGGGGCGTCCCTCCTTGTTAGAGGGCTCAGCCATAGGGGCATCCCTCCCTGCTTGAGGGATCAGCTATAGGGGCATCCCTCCTTGGTAGAGGGCTCAGCCATAGGGTCATCCCTCTTTGCTAGTTGGCTCACCCATAGGGGCGTCCCTCCTTGCTAGAGGGCTCAACCATAGGGGCATCCCTCCCTGCTTGAGGGATCAGCCATAGGGGCATCCCTCTTTGCTAGAGGGATCAGCCATAGGGTCATCCCTCTTTGCTAGTTGGCACACCCATAGGGGCGTCCCTCCTTGCTAGAGGGCTCAGCCATAGGGGCATCCCTCCCTGCTTGAGGGATCAGCCATAGGGGCATCCCTCTTTGCTAGAGGGATCAGCCATAGGGTCATCCCTCCCTGCTAAATGGCTCACCCATAGGGGCGTCCCTCTTTGCTAGAGGGATCAGCCATAGGGGAGTCCCTCCCTGCTAGTTGGCTCGTCCAAAGGGGTGTCCCTCCATGCTAGAGGGATCAGCCATAGGGGCGTCCTTCCCTGTTTGTTGGCTCACCCATAGGGGCGTCCCTCCCTGTCCATATTTGTAACCGGTGGAGCCATCTATATGTGGCTAGTGGCATAATCCAAAGCACTCCAGGTCACAAATGAACTAGTGCTGCCATCTATATGTGGCAAATAGCATAACTCGGTGTACCCTTTGAATACCATGCTCATGCCCCTACTTTACCCCTACCTGTGGTTGGATATGCTAGTGGTTTTTAACCACACGTTGTGGTTAATATGGGTAATAAGGTGGTGGAGTAGTGGCAATGCACCACCACATGCCTGCCACTGGTCTACCAGTGACCAGTGGTCAAGACATGTGAATTGGAACGTCATCCCACATCTGCCACGGGTTTGGTGGTGGAAACATGTCAGGATGGTGGTAAAGAGATGGCGTTTTCTGTAAGGGATGACTTACCCCAACCGACAATACCGAGCCCGTTGATCATGGTTGTGTGGCTGTCGGTGCCGACCAGGCTGTCGGGGTAGAGGAGGTTGTAAGAGGGGCAGGGGAGATTTAAGAGGGGTAGTATAGAGAAGGTTGTAACTTACCCCAACCGACAATACCGAGCCCGTTGATCATGGTTGTGTGGCTGTCGGTGCCGACCAGGCTGTCGGGGTAGAGGAGGTTGTAAGAGGGGCAGGGGAGATTTAAGAGGGGTAGTATAGAGAAGGTTGTAACTTACCCCAGCCGACAATACCGAGCCCGTTGATCATGGTTGTGTGGCTGTCGGTGCCGACCAGGCTGTCGGGGTAGAGGAGGTTGTAAGAGGGGCAGGGGAGATTTAAGAGGGGTAGTATAGAGAAGGTTGTAACTTACCCCAGCCGACAATACCGAGCCCATTGATCATGGTTGTGTGGCTGTCGGTGCCGACCAGGCTGTCGGGGTAGAGGAGGTTGTAAGAGAGGTAGGGGAGATTTAAGAGGGGTAGTATAGAGAAGGTTGTAACTTACCCCAACCGACAATACCGAGCCCGTTGATCATGGTTGTGTGGCTGTCGGTGCCGACCAGGCTGTCGGGGTAGAGGAGGTTGTAAGAGAGGTAGGGGAGATTTAAGAGGGGTAGTATAGAGAAGTTTGTAACTTACCCCAGCCGACAATACCGAGCCCGTTGATCATGGTTGTGTGGCTGTCGGTGCCGACCAGACTGTCGGGGTAGAGGAGGTTGTAAGAGAGGTAGGGGAGATTTAAGAGGGGTAGTATAGAGAAGGTTGTAACTTACCCCAACCGACAATACCGAGCCCGTTGATCATGGTTGTGTGGCTGTCGGTGCCGACCAGGCTGTCGGGGTAGAGGAGGTTGTAAGAGAGGTAGGGGAGATTTAAGAGGGGTAGTATAGAGAAGTTTGTAACTTACCCCAGCCGACAATACCGAGCCCGTTGATCATGGTTGTGTGGCTGTCGGTGCCGACCAGGCTGTCGGGGTAGAGGAGGTTGTAAGAGAGGTAGGGGAGATTTAAGAGGGGTAGTATAGAGAAGGTTGTAACTTACCCCAACCGACAATACCGAGCCCGTTGATCATGGTTGTGTGGCTGTCGGTGCCGACCAGGCTGTCGGGGTAGAGGAGGTTGTAAGAGAGGTAGGGGAGATTTAAGAGGGGTAGTATAGAGAAGGTTGTAACTTACCCCAGCCGACAATACCGAGCCCGTTGATCATGGTTGTGTGGCTGTCGGTGCCGACCAGGCTGTCGGGGTAGAGGAGGTTGTAAGAGAGGTAGGGGAGATTTAAGAGGGGTAGTATAGAGAAGGTTGTAACTTACCCCAGCCGACAATACCGAGCCCGTTGATCATGGTTGTGTGGCTGTCGGTGCCGACCAGGCTGTCGGGGTAGAGGAGGTTGTAAGAGAGGTAGGGGAGATTTAAGAGGGGTAGTATAGAGAAGGTTGTAACTTACCCCAGCCGACAATACCGAGCCCATTGATCATGGTTGTGTGGCTGTCGGTGCCGACCAGGCTGTCGGGGTAGAGGAGGTTGTCCTCGCAGAAGACGCTGCGCGCCAGGTACTCCAGATTCACCTGGTGCACGATCCCCGAGCCAGGCGGAATGATCTGCATGTTACGGAAAGCTTTAGAGCCCCACTGAAACAGAACAGAATAAATTCTTTACACTCATGCAAAAATATCACTCAATATCTGATTCTAAATTGTGATGGAGATTTTTCGCCATTGTACCACAGTTGCCTGCCTTCCACGAATCACAAGGCTTGAAAGGTGGAGGTTATAAGGAATAACCCACACTTTTTGAGCCTTTTTACCCAAGGGTATTGAGAAAGAGTGAACAGCCAAGCTTTTCTCGGCCTGTGATTGGTGGAAGGCATTCAACTATGGTACAGGCTACATAGACCCTTTGGAAGCTGTGGTGCATGTGATAGCCTTGGGGTTACTTGGTTTCGCCTCGTAACACCTCGGGTATATCACATACACCACAGCTTCCTTGGGATCTATCTATCACTTATCCAGCACCAGGTTTGATGATATCACAAAGTTTTGGTCCACCATAGTCATGTGACTGATCAAAATGAACCTTGATTCGTTCACAACATTCTGACTGCCAATTGCCTTATTTTCGGACAATTTAGAGAACCTTTTAGCCAAGGCCCTTCTTCAAATGAATATCTCGCACACATATATGCGGCTATGGTTCTCTAGGAAATATAACAGCAATTGCAAATTTTGCGGGGTAATATTTAGGGAAACACTTTTAAGAGAATAGCCCAATCAAATCTAAGATGAAGAGAACATGGATTGTCGCCACAGACCAATTACCATTAGGACCATTTTGCGCACCTCTTGAGAGGTTCTCATCAACACCTGGGCTTAAAAATCATGCCGAGGCTGTGGAGCGAGATCTGCTGGTTGCGTATCCGGTGACCTTGAACTTACCTTGAGGAAGACAAATCGTTCTCTGTTTCTTTCAAACTCCAGTTCTTCATTTTTCTGAATAGCGTCGGCACTGTGAGAGAAGGAAAAGAACAGTTAAACAGTACAGAAAATGAATGTCGTAAGTTCCATATTTAGCTATTTTGTAATTACTTGAGGCCTGGGTAGTAGAGGTTGGAGTATAGGTAGTAGATGTTGAGTTACTTGAGTATAGCTAGTAGATTTGAACCTTCCAATGTTGAGGCTACTTTCGTCCAAAGCACAATGATGCAAAGATTTCAGAAAACCATCTAAACCCTGTTATGTTGGTACTCATTGGAAAGCTCTCGCCGAGTACTCTCAGACAAGTACCCATGTGGCAGGGTTTCAGTCATTTTTCAGGCTTTTCGCATCATTTTGGTTTGGCAGAAATAGCCACCATTAGCATAAGGGTTGTGTTACTAGCCCCACTGGGCAAGTTAAACTATATGTATTCTCTTACTGTCAGACCCTGTATAAGTATATTAACATATCTATTTATCTATCATAAATGAATATTTGGTAGTAGAATTACTAAAGAGACAAATGGAGATTTGATTGAATATATAATAATAATAATAATGTGTAAACATATGGTTCTACATAGAGACTAGACTATGGTCATGCAGTTAAACTAAATAAACGATAAACGTTAGTAAGCAAACTGAACACGAAATATTAGACCTACAGTATCAAACATCTTACTCATTTTGTGCTTTGAAATTTTCTCACCAATATGGTATTTTAATGGTATTCTTAACAATTTTTCCTGCCTCCCTGAGTCCTGATTTTGTTAAATTTAGCACTGACATTTCACTAATAAATAGCAAATGCCTTAATGCGGAATTGTTGTTTTTCGTCACTTTTTCTACCATGTTGTGGCTTGGTCATGACTAGCCAGTTGTAACTGGTGGAGGAAACAGGAGTACCTGGCGAAACCAACATCTAACCCCAAGTCACTGGCAACTTTCCCACATGCTCTGGGGCCTTTGTGTGGAACATAGTTACCAATTTAGTCTATTTCATAAATATTTTAAACCTTAGACGACACAATAAGAAACTCAACTTTTCCATTGCGGTACTTTTTCCTTTCGTTATTGATATAAGGTATCGTACCACATACTAGTACATATCCATATTATTGACCAACCATGCAGAAAGGTTAATGTACTGAAAACACTCAGAGGACATTATGCAACCCTGCAGCACGTATACAGGGCCTGATAATAATGTGATAATATTAAAAATAATAATAATAATAATAATAATAATAATAATAATAATAATGATAATAATAATAATGACAATAATAATAATGACAATAATAATAATAGTAATAATAATGTTAATAATGATTTTGTCATTTGATATTGTACCCTTTCCATAAAAACTTGCTCAAAGGCGCAATATGGATAGTACTTTTAATATAACCTTTTATTTATTCATTTCATTCCACTACCAAAATTGCCAGTTCATTTAGGCATGCTTATGATGCTTATTTTATAAGCATGGATCAATAAAAGAATCATAGAAAAACAACAAATTCATACAATATTTCTTGTTTATGAAAGCACAAAGCTGTAAGCTAAAGCAGAAAAGGTTAGTAAACGAAAAGACTTTCTTCATCCAACGATGCAGGGTCCGACATTCACTGAAGAGTTCTGCAAATGGCCACCAGCTGCTTGTAATTCCTGATATTTACTATGGAACTTGATCAATTTTTTTCAAACCAACATCAAATTATGAAATGAGTGATGCAATTCATGCCTGGAAATTGAAGGGGAGTAGTAAGGTAGTTTCTGATTTAAATTTCTCCCTCAAATATTTCCTGAAAATTTCTTTTGTTAGAGAGATATCACCAAAATAGGTAGGTGGTTTTGGGTGCTATTTGCATAAATGTTTGTTTTTTCTGGTCCTATGGTACTTCTAAATATTACTATGAAAATAGGTATAAATTCTTAGAATATTTGAATATGTCCTTTTCAAATCCTTTCCCTAAAATGATCTGGTCTAACTAAAAAATGTGACCAAAATAGGATTTGGGTGCTACAGGCATAAATGGGTTAAAGGGCAAATGCACCATCATGATGATTTAGGTTCAAAATGTGCCTATATGTGTCACCTTTCAAATAAGACCACCCGCAAGTCTGTCCTCCTCAGCACTCCTCAGATATGGCTTATGAAAGTTAGTAAAAAACTAGCCTGAGTCTGGGTATAGAGGCTGCCATTATCAGAAGTGGTGCTTATGAAGTGACTGCCAGCCCTGCTTCTGATTGGTTGAGAGATATCAGTGGCAGCCACTTCCAGCCACTGATATCTCTCAACCAATCAGAAGCAGCACTGGCAGTCACTTCATACCACTGATTGTGCTTAATTGGGCTTAATTGGCCTGCAATGTCAGCCTCCATGCCCAGACTCAGGCTAGTTTTTTACTAACTTTCATAAGCCATATCTGAGGAGTGCTGAGGAGGACAGACTTGCGGGTGGTCTTATTAGAAAGGTGACACGTATAGGCACATTTTGAACCTAAATCATTATGATGGTGCATTTGCCCTTTAACGCTTCGAATAATGAGGCTATGTTCGTTCAAAGAACAAGGACACAAAGATTTTCGAGAACCACCTAAACCCTATCATGTTGGTATTTATTTGATAGCTTTCAATGAGTACTCTCAGATGAGTACCCATGCGCTAGAGTTTTGGTCATTTTTTCAGTGTTTTAGCATCACTTTTTGGCCACCAGCAGCATAAGAGTCAAGCATCTCTAGGATTAGTAAAATCCAGCATATGAAAAGCTTCAACATTCAATACTCTCAGTGCTAAGTAAAATGCAAGAAGCAGTAAATATTTGCATTGTAACTGACCTCTTTTTCCCTAGTGCCCTGTGTTAAATATACAGTGGTGTTTATTTACATCCTCTTTTTTTAAATTTAGCAAAACATTTGCTGTTTTTATTTTCTAGGCATGAAAACAAAAGTACAATAATATCAATACTCCGCCACTATTTACACCCTGTTCCTAAGGAGAGAACCTCATTAAACTATTCATTCGCAGAGTTCCCTCCAAAATTTATCTTCTGCATCTAAGACGCTTTTGAAAATAACTTATGAATAAAGAATAAAATAGCAAAATAATTGAAGGAGAGTTGTAATTGTAGGTGGAGTTCTAAAGAACAATATTTATTCAATTATTATCCGAAATCTTATTTTGTAAGAAAGGTATCATTGAAATAACCGGCATTATTCGGCTGCTGTATGCATAAATGGATAACCTATTCATGTATGTAGCAGCCAAAAAAAGATTTTTGGAAATATCTGTGTGACTAGAGCATTTTTTCGTTAACTTTTTGAAGGAGTAATGTTTATAAGAACCCAGCCTACAATTTTCCTTCAAATATTTTGTGAATCCATGACAGATTTCAAAGTTACATTCAGAAGTATCAGAAGTCCAAACAAAACTTGTCAAAAACATCTTCACACAAGAATGGGTTAAAACTTAAGTGTTAGCTTCGGTATTAAGATGCATGTGTTAAGATGCAATTATGTAGCAATGTAAGTTTGGCGTGAATTCTCAGGTCAGCCGAAAATCGATCAACCAGAGAACACACCTATAAGGCCTGACAATAATGTTTAGATGCCGCTATTTAGAATTGAATGAATTCTTAGGCAGGCAGAAGTAGATTTCAGGCACTTGTCGGACCAAACATGGTTTGACTTCGATGGACACCCAATTCCCCTGTCTAGCTATCTTCTGGTCAGACCCGCAAGCAGGAGAAAGAGAGACCAAGAGGCCAAAAAGTGACAACACGCAAAAAGAAACCCCAAAAAAGACTTTTGCAACAGTGCAATAGAAGTGAACCCTAAACATCTCAAAGACCCTGGAGTGGTTGGACAAAATCATGGTTATTTTCATTTTTTTTAAATTTTATTTTATTTATTTATTCCAATTTGTGGTTATTTACAAATTCAGGGTTATGTCTAAACATTGCACAAATACTCAGCCAACTTTAGACATGACACACCAAAAGAGAGTTATATAAGAAAATATTTGAAGGTTTGTCCTTATTGAAGATAATGACTTTATTTCAAATATTTCTAAAAATGGATTGCTTTTTAAACCCATTCAAGTCTGTAGCGCCCAAAACCTCCTGAATATTTTGGTGGTATCTCTCCAACAAAAGCAATTTTTAGAAAATATTTGAAGGAGAAATGTTGATTAGACACTGACCAACAACTCTCCTTCAAATATTTTGTGAATTCATGTTTAACTCCCAAGTTATTTTGAAAAGTATCAAAGCTACAGACGAATATAGTCAAGTGGATCTCCAGGCATGAAAGGGTTAAGATGATATTTGCCTATGTTTCAGTCAGACTGTGTGTATGCTCTAGAAGTGAATGGGTTAAAAACAACTTTCTTTCAGTATATATATATATATATATATATATATATATATATATATATATATATATATATATATATATATATATATATATATATATGTTACAGTAAGAGTGTCAAACCAGGGATTTAGTCAAATCCCTAAAACTTTCAGGGAATCTGTCAAATTCCTGTTTCACTCAAGGATTCGGTCCCTAAATGTCTACGGATATGACTAAACCCCTAAAGATAGGTGGGTCATTTTTGACTTGTTTACTGGAGACCTTTCAGAGGGATTGTTGAATGACAATTACCTTTGTTTTATGCTTAGTTGAGCGCTACTTATGATTCCTGATTATCAAAGTAATGAGGTACAAAGTAATGCTGAATAATCAATGCTCAGCCAAAAATTATTGCTTGATGATGATGATAATTAGTATCTCAGTCAACGTTTATCAATTTCATCATTCTGACCCTCCTATTTTCAAGGATTTAGTCAAATCTCTAGACATTTAGGGACCAAATCCGTGAGTGAAACAAGAATTTGACAGATTCCCTGAAAGTTTTAGGGATTTGACTAAATCCCTGGTTTGACACTCTTACTGTAACATATGTATATATATATATATATATATATATATATATATATATATATATATATATATATATATATATACATATATATATAGTTTTATTTTCAATTCTTTGTCAGACCACCCAGGAGATGTGAGCGTGATAGGGTTGACCTATTCATGCCAGTAGCGCCCAAAACGAAAATATCCTGACTTTTTAGGCATTTTCCTTTTGACCCGAAATTTTTTCGAAAAAAATATTTGAAGAAGAAATGTTTGTCAGAACTCAACCAACATTTCCCCTTCAAATATTTCTTGAATTTTTGATTAATCCTTAAGTTTTTTCAAAAAGACGGACAGGAGCAGACGCACTTCGTTCATAAGAGACGCCCTGGTATGAATAGGTTGAGACGTAAGCAAAGGCACAAAACATGCAGCGAGCCGGCGATTTATGTACCAACCCTATCGTATCGAGTTGATGAAAGGGGCAGGTTTGATCACATGACATAACATCCACTTTCGGACACATGCTACATTTATCTTTGCCGCTGCTCGTGCATTCGGTTTTGGTGGCGCCACCTAGTTTCGCTCGGGATGAACCACGGCCGCCACCTGGGTTGGGAGTCTGACGCAATACACTGGAAAAGAACACTGCACCGTTTTAACCCATTCACACCTGGAGCGACCAAATATGGTCCTGACAATTTTGGCGATGTTTTTATTCGTTGCATTTTTAAGGAAATTTTGGGAAAAAATTCATAGCGAAAGAGAAATAAAAACCTGACAATTTTGGCGATCTCTTTTTATTCGTAACATTTTTGAGGAAACATTTGGAGAAGATTTATACCAGGAGCGACCAAAAACGACTTGATAATTTTGGTGATATCTTATAGATTCTTCGCATTTTTGAGGAAAAATTTGTAGACGATTCGTACCTGGAGTGACCAAAAAAATGCACTGGCGAATTTGGTGATTTCTTTTTATTCAAAGCATTTTAGAGGAAACATCTGGCAGTAGATACATACCCGGAGCGACCAAAAACGGCCTGACAATTTTTGTGATCTTTTTATTCGTAGCATTCTTGAGGAACCATTAGGAGAAGATTCATACCCGTTGAGACCAGAAAAACATGCTGACAATTTTGGCGATTTCTTTTTATTCAAAGCATTTTTGCAGAAACATTTGGAGTATGATTCATTCCTGGAGCCACCAAAAACCGCCCAACAATTTTAGCGATATCCTTTTATTCGTAGCATTTTTGAGGAAACATTTGGAGAAGATTCATACCAGGAGTAACCAAAAACGGCCTGATGATTTTGGCGATATCTTTTTATTCAAAGCATTTTTTGTGGAAACATTTGGAGAAAATCCATAGCTGAAGAGACCAGAAAAAACATCCTTTCTCACATGCCTTGATCCATGTTCTAACCACGAAAGGATGGTATCGTTGAGAGGCAGTGAGCAGTCAGTGCATGATGCCTTAGACAGGTTTGCAAAGAAATGCACCTTTAGAGCAGGGTTTTAGCCAGGATTTAGAAACTGGGTGCCTAAAATTAGCAATTGTAAAATGTTTGGGCGTCCAAATTTTAAGGGGGATCACAACATACTCAGATTTCAACCATAAACATGTATGACTTTATCAAAATAAGGCACAATATCCTATACAATGTCACTGCAATTATATGGAGATGAAAAAAATTCAATTATATGCTTTTGATTGACATTTTAAGAAATTCCTCACAAAAAGTTTTGGGTGTCCTGAGGGGTGCTTTTTAAGGGTTTGGGTGACCAAAAAGACATCCGGATGCCCTGCTGGCTAAGACCATGCTTTAGAGGTTGTTGCACTCTTTCTAGTAAAATGTTAAGACTTGCATTGCTTTAACCCATTCATGCCTGGGTAGTATCTCCGAGAGAAGTGCCGTCTGGACCTATGATAGTTTTGACCATAACTTCAGAATCAATCATGAATTTATAGAAGATTTGAAAGACTATTGTGGGTTGTATTCTGTGTAACATTTCTTCTTCAGATTTTTTAAGAAGAGTTATCACCAAAGTATTAAGGTGGTTTTGGGCACTACAGGCATGAATGGGTTAAACAGTTTGAATCTGTGCTTGCCTCTGAAAAGTTGATTGACATGGTGGCTCTCCATTTTTCCTTGATACCCTTTTTTAATGGCCTAGTGGTTCATTTTTATAACGATCACATGATTTTCATCATCACATGATCCATGCTTTGAGGGGTCACATGATTCATGGATCTGGTCACATTATTCATGGATCTGGTCACATGATTCCACTGATCACATGATCGATGATTTTGTGATCACATGATCTCAGGTAAAGCTCACTTTATTAACATGTTCATTACATCAATAGAAATTAATTCTATAATTGTTAATGGTTGATAAACATTCTGGATTCAATCAAAATAATATGCATATTTTAACAAAACTGCTCAGCAATATCAAGAGATAAGAGATTCGAGAAAAGAAATGTAATGTTTCCTAGTTGTTCAAAAAAATGTAATGTGACCCCATTCAAGTGGGTGCATATCAAACAAATGCAGAGGTTCATTGGTGATTTCTGAGACAATGCATTAAATCACAGCTAAATTTCTAAAATGAAATGATTGTTCACATAAGTATGTTTGATATCAGAAAACCCTACAGTAAAAGAAATATCATCTACGTTCCCCTGTTTTCAAAGGACTATGATGGTAATTTCCATTTCGTTTGCTTAACTTATAATATTCTAAGGATCAAGATCAACAAATATTCTAAGGATCAAGATTAACAAATATTCTAAGGATCAAGATTAACAAATATTCTAAGGATCAAGATTAACAAATATTCTACGGATCAAGATTAACAGATATTCTAAGGATCAAGATTAACCAATATTCTAAGGATCAAGATTACCCGGTAACCAATATTCTAAGGATCAAGATTAACAGATATTCTAAGGATCAAGATTAACCAATATTCTAAGGATCAAGATTAACAGATATCAAGACTTAGCACTTACTTGCGAACCACATCAACTTGTACTGAATGGTCTATAACAAGGTCAGCTGGGCAGATTGGGTTAATTTTTTCTGGGTCTCCGCCTAGACGCTTTACGGCATCTCGCATAGCAGCGAAATCCACCACGGCCGGGACACCCCTGAAATATAAAAAGTAAAATGATATGTATTGAAGATAATGAAGTTAATGTACACAGAATTTCATCTCATAAGTAAAACACTAAATTAAATTAAATTCATGTTTTTGAAATAGATGTTTACCTCCGTTTTCTTGCAAAATAACATCAGAATCAAAATTGAACTTAATCCTAATGCTGCTGGTGGCTTAGTTGGCCAACACAAATTAATGCAAAAATCGCTATAAATGACTGAAACGCTGGCACATGGGTACTCATCTGAGAGTACTCTGTGAGGGCTATCCAATAGGTACCAACATGACAGGGTTTAGATGTTTTTCAAAAATCTTTGCGTTCTTGTGAGTTGGAAGAAAGTAGCCTCAGCATTGAAAGGGTTAAACCATGCTCCATCTTATCTACTAGTAATTAGAAAGACAACCAACAAATTACATCCAAATCCTATTTAAAGCATGATCTTATTTTTAATAGGAAAATAAACACAAATTCATTAAAATATTTCTGAAGTCATGGTTTCAGAGGTAATTATGCATGTGTGTGACACCATCTGGGTCCTCTGGCCATAACTGGGTCAAAGGTCAAGGGTTATACATGTTGTGACACTTAAGAGAGTCATTAATTCCCTCCTAATCTGTGTGCCTTGACAGGGGCTAGCACAATACACCTAGGGCACATTTCTCTGCCCTTAACCCGTCCAATGCTGAGGCTACTTTTGTTCAAAGCACAAGGATGCAAAGATCTTTGAACATCATCTATAAAACCCTGTCATGTTGGTATTAATTGGATAGCTCTTGCATCAGTATTCTCACATGAGTACCAACATGCCAGGGTTTAAGTCATTTTATCAGGTTTTTTGCATCATTTCTTTATTGGCCAAATTAGCCACCAGCAGCATAATGGTTAAAGGTAATCACCTTAGAGTGACACTAGGGCATATATCCCAGCTCTAAAAGGTCATGGCAACGTCTGAGTGGAAAGCACATGACCTGGCACTGAGACACAAACCCCTACCCTGAACAGGTTGTGTTCCTGTCAAGGTCAAAGAAAAGACATACGACAGCAAGGCCATTACATCTACCCTTCCATTGCTTAGGCTACTTTTGTCCAAAGCACAAGGACGCAAAGATCTTCGAAAACCATCTAAACCCTGTCATGCTGGTATTCATTGGATAGCTCTCACTGGGTACCCATGTGCCAGTGTTTCAGTCATTTTTCAGGTTTTTTGCATCATTTCGTATTGGCCATGTTTGTATTGGTGCATGGTCTTAGCCAGCAGGGCGGCTGGGTGCCTTTTTGGACACTCAAACCCTTAAAAAGAACCCCTCAGGACACCCAAATCTTTTAGTGTGGAATTTCTAAAAATCTCAATCTCAAGCTTATAATCGAATTTTTTCATCTCCTTATAATTCCCATGAAATTGTTTAATGATATCATGCCTTATGTTGGTGAATTTATACATGTTTATGATTGAAATATCAGTATATTGTCATCCCCCTTAAATATTTGGACGCCCAAAAATTTTACAAAGTTCTGCCAATTTTAGGCACCCAGTTTCTAAATCCTGGCTAAGACACTGTATTGGTGTTTTTTACACTTACGTGAAGTCCTGAAGGATGACGCGGGATGGCTTGAAGGGGATCTCGACATTGTTGTTCTGGTTGGTCTCCCATTCGAGGATGTTCTGGACATCTTTCTGCGTCACGTGGAAGTTGTCGCAGTTCCTCACCGCGGACTCCAGCAGGACGCGCACGGAGTATGGCAGACGCTCTGATTGGACGAGAGAAAAAACAATAAATCAGCATGGGAATCACATGGTCACGCACCAACAGTCAACTTCAGAAGATTCACTGTTAGATAATGAACTGCCTTTGTGGACATGGAAAGGTAGCATTTGAGTACCATTAAGCAGTATCAGTTTAAGAGATCTTAAACAATACCATATACTTTTTGCTATTTTATATCAATACTTGGTACTGTATCATGTACAGGTAAGGCCACTCCAATTTAATTACTTGTCTTACGAGCTTTTTTGGAAAAAAAATCCTGTCAGACTCCAAAAAAAAAAGAAAAAAAAGTCATCTTTGGTGTCTTACGGACGAAAGTGGTTTTGAAATTTTCTGTCAGACTCCAAAAAAATAAATTAAAAAAGTGCAAGTTTTAGGAATATTCTTTGTAAGTGTGATTCAATCAACTACAGGAAGCTATCATTGCTGTAGTAGAGCCTCAGACTTGAGGAGGTGCACCTCCCACCCTTCAAGTTACAGGGATTAATAGATTGATTGATTTTATTTAGTTGAGAATAGGCTGGTAGAAACATATTGCTACCAGTCCTAGTCGTCAGACTCTAAAAAAAAAATTAAAAAAAAAAAGTCACATTTTTCAACTTTTTTTTTTATTCCAAAATGGCTCATTTCCTACCTCCTGAGCACGTAAGACAAGTAAATAAATTGGAGTGGCCTAAAGGTCCGGTATCATTCCCTAGTGTTATCTAGGTATGAAAGGGATATCTTTTGATTAATACCAGTCCTCAATGCTAACTCAAAAAATTACTGACCCCGTAGGAATTGTAAAACCTACTAGAATCTACTAGTCCTGTAAATTGTTTAAAGGACCTACAAGTTATATAGGCATTAATTGCATTGTTTTTGCATTCCTGTTTGGGTGTAAGTTTCTCCTTCGCCATGAAGCAAAATATTGTAGTAATTCCTAAATAGTATATATCCCTTGAAACTACTGTTCTTTATCTTTTTGAAAATGCTTACTGGCCCTGTAGGACAAGTTGAGGTCTGTTTTACTGACCCAAAGCCATTATTGGTAATTTCATTGGCCTGGGGCCAGCGCTTCACTGTTAGTGTCGAGCCCTGGTTAGGCCAAGAAAAAAATATTGTTTGTTTCCTGTAACGGTCTGAAAAAAATATTAAAGGTAGGTAGGTCCATTTTTTTTTTTTTTTTTTGCATTATTTTTTTGGTCAGAAATGTGTGTTTTATGCATGTTTTATGTTGTTTAGGAGTTGGGAGGGCAGAAAAAAATTTAGGGTAGGGATTTTTTAAGATAAAAACTTGTTATGGTAGGGTAACAGGAAAGAAACAACTTTTTTTTTGGGGGGGGGGGGGGGGGTGTCTTACCACATCTTGTTTTCGTTTTTTGAAAGACTTAAGGGTGAAATCTAGGACTTGAGTGCTGTAAGGGGTGATATCTAGGTAGGTAAGGTTAATTGTGTGGTACTTACCATATCTTGTGTCGTTGAGGGCTGTGAGGTTGAAGTATTTGAACTCCTGACCCTCCACAGCCAGGGTCTGCTGGCAGCTGCCATAAGGATTGGTTCCTGAAACACACAACAAAAAATATCAACATCGATTTCAGTGATAAAATCTAACACTAGCCCACTAGCCAATGCTAGTCTCTTTCAAGTTGGGCGAGTTAGAGTCGAAATATGCTCTCCCATTGGGCGAGTGAATAATTCCCCACCCCTCAATATAAAAATTCCCACCCCAAACCCTTTGTTTTGAAAAATAAAAAGGAAAAACTAAGAACAAATACTCGCATGTCATCGTCTTGTTTACATCCCCACCATTTGCAACAGGCTTTGCCTGACTTGGACTTGTAAGTTCAAAAATTCACTAGCCCAGTGGGCTAGTAATAGTAAAAATTTGTCTTTATGACTGCGATTTTCAAGGGTAGCATCAGACTATTGTTACTTAACCCTTCTCTGCCCTCACCCATCCAATGCTGAGGCTACTTTAGTCCAAAGCACAAGACGCAAAGATTTTTTAAAAACACCTAAACCCTGTCATATTGGTATTCATTCATGATTGCTGAGTTTTCTCAGATGACTACCCATATGCCAGGGTTTCACTCATTTTTTTAAAGGTTTTTTGCATGATTTTCTTTTGGCCAAATGGGCCACCAGCAGCATAAAGGTTGAGGCATTTCCTGTAAGGATTCCCTGAAATTCATTCTTTTTATTTCTATTTTAGTATCCAATCATCCAACATGGCTTAAGAACTGTAAAAAGGATAGAATCAGACTAGACTTATCGGAAGCAGTGCACTTCATAACTTTCAAACCAACTAACTACTTGACTAGGCTTCTAGTCCCTTAAAAGTTGACATTCCCTTCTGTTTTGACCAAGCAGTGTGGTGTAGTACCAGGTATGGTAGATAGATGGCGCCACCTGATCCTGCTATCTCTAGATTTCTTTTTGTCATGTACTTAAACTGGGTCATCTATTCCACTTGTGAGATAAGTGTCAACTAAATTTGCCACTAAGGCGACCTAGACTATTTGGTGCTTGGTTACAGAAAAAACATGACAGAAAAAATACATGCCAACTCTTCCTGTGCTCTGACCTATACTTCGGTCATTCTATAATTGCGGGACATTTTACGTCACTCACCTACACTCAACTGTGTTTCATAAATATAAAAACAATTTTCTTTTTTTTCAGGGATGTTTACCTTTATTAGATCATTGCTTTACATAATACAGGTTATTTCTATGATAATTTTGGGAACTAGTCATCCATTCAAGCTCAAACATGTTTGACATTCTGCCTTTCCCACTTGTCGCAATGTACATGCGGGAAACAATGAAGCTAAAAAAGGATTATACCTTGACTTTTGGAATTGATTTTTTAGAGCAAAATGAGTTAAATGTCATGCTATGATTACCTTTGAATTCTCAAAAATAAATAATTTCACCTAAATATGAGAAAAAAAGTGCTTTTTAGGTGTGTCGCTAAGTTCTGTGTCCACTCTGTTACCATACACTATTTCAACATGAATAACTAGCTTCTCCCTATTTTAGTGTCACATATATATGATTAATAGAGAGTAGCTCCATGCATTTCAGACTTACATGGCTGACCTACATTAAGGCTGTGATGCTGGTGACACACTCAAAATAAGACAACTCCTAGTTTAGCACTCCTGTACCCTTTCTAACAATAGTTATCTAATCCCTGAGGTCTTGGTGTTTCAAATATAAGTTTTCTTTAACTTACCTGCTTGAGCTGACCTCAATGTAAATACAGTTTTAATTTTACAGTGTTTTACCTCAAATGAGGTTTTCTTGATCAATAAAGGTTCATTTGATTTATAAATACCATACATGGCTGCGTAATGTACTAAGCTAGGGCAACTGAAAGGCAAATTTGGAGTTCCTGCAAGAGAACACCTTACAGCAAGCGATTTTGGTGGAAATTTTACTTGAGAAAGTAGGTCACCATGTCTGACCATTGTGTCAACATGTCTGACCATAGTGACCTACTTTCTCAAGTAAAAGTTTCCACCAAAATCGCGTGCTGTAAGGTATTCTCTTGCAGGAACTCCAAATTTGCCTTTCAGTTGCCCTAGCTTAGTATATTACGCAGACATGTATGGTATTTATAAATCAAATGAACCTTTATTGATCTAGAAAACCTCATTTGAGGTAAAACACTGTAAAATTAAAACTGTATTTACATTGAGGTCAGCTCAAGCAGGTAAGTTAAAGAAAACTTATATTTGAAACACCAAGACCTCAGGGATTAGATAACTATTGTTAGAAAGGGTACAGGAGTGCTAAACTAGGAGTTGTCTTATTTTGAGTGTGTCACCAGCATCACAGCCTTAAGCAGATAACTTCATTTGGTCATTTATGAAAGAAATCTTAGTGAGAACCCTGTTGGTACCCATTTGAGTGTCCACTCTGTTACTTGAATATATATAGAATTACTAGAATGTGAAATTTAAAAAGATTGCCTATAGAAAACTTGTAAAATGGAGATTCAAGCTGAGTCATGCCAGATGCAAAAAGTGAAGGGTGACAAAACTTAAGACCTACTTTTTTAGAAATCTGTCCACCCTGTTACTGTCCACTCTGTTACTAAAATAGTAACAGGGTGGACTGAGCAGGGAAACAGAGTGGGCCATCTCAAACTTAAATCAAGGATTCCATGAAAAAAGTTACAATAACAGTAAAACAAGAGATGAGAGGAACTATTGGAGATCTCCTTGATGAATGCCATTCCCAGCTAGGGCGGTTCAAACCCCATTATTACAACATCAGACATCAGTATAAGTTTTATCGTACTTTGAAACGGAACATGATGTCAAATGAGTGTCTCATGCACATTGATTTCTCTGAAAATTGTGTGTAAAATGCAGAATGAAGTTCTAAGTGCACACTTTGGGGCCTCCAAGAAACAGATCAGCCTTCATACAGGTGTTTACTATGTAGGGCATGATGGTGAAGCCAACACATTTTGCACTATTTCAGAAAGCCTTCAGCATGGTTCTGCAATATGGGCTCATCTTGACACTGTGCTTAATCTAATCCAAAACAAGCATACAGAAATTGATACCATCCACTATTTTAGTGATGGGCCACGTACCCAATATAAACAAAAAGCAATTATCAATTGGAGCATTTTTCCTTTTTTTTGACTTTCTTTATCTTCTTATCTTACCTAATAGTGCCAAAAAATGCATCTGAAAGCACATATTTTTCAAATTTTTCTGGGGGAGCATGGTCCAAGACCCCCTAACCTGGACAGTGCGCCTCTGGCAAAATCTTACTGGCGTGGTGCCCGCACAGGGATTTACTTGCTCCTAAACTTAAAATCCTAGGAGCCAAATCTGCTCCTGTCTGAAAATGTTAAGGTCAATCCCTGCACTTACAGGTCGAAACTACCAATTAGATCCAACAATAATGGCAGAGGTTGAAAGTGCACTTTAGATTGTGCAAATCTTTATCAGGCCAGACCAATTTGATTCATTGCATGAAAAGAAAGTCTAGCCTAGTCAATGTAAAATAAGTCTTTGAAATGTTTTCCTGATATGTCTGTTACTGGGAGCATTTCTGTTTTTTTCTGCTATTCAGTGACCTTTGGCCTTTATTGACCTGTTAGATTTAAGATGTTTAAGCCAGTTTCGTAGAGTAAGTAGCTTTATGCTAATGTTAGAAGCTGTCCACTCAGAAATGTCCACCCTGTTATGTAACAGAGTGGACGTAATGTAACAGAGTGGACGTAACAGGGTGGACACCCTTTTTTCTTTGTTTGCCATTTTATTTCCCAAACAAACAGGCAAGATTGGTGGAAAGTTGGGAAATGTTCCATTTCAATCCTCCCATTAATATATTACAAAAGGACTTTCACTGGAAACTTGAAACAGTCCCATTGCCATCATATATGTGTTAAGACATTTCTTTTTCATGCCAGCGGTTAACAAAGAAGAAGTTTTCAGCTTCTTGGAATACAAAAACTGTAAAAGCAAGCATATGTATCATTATGATTACATTCAGACATATATGTTGTGTTGCTCATATTCTTGAAACTCTTTCTGAAGTACCTGCAACATTTCATGATTTGTAAGTAACAGAGTGGACAGTATTTTGCCAAAGGTGATACAAAAACATATTTTTTATCAAGAAATAATGATCAACAACCTGTACCAGCTATTTTTCCTTGACTGTAGGAATGTCAGTCATTGTATTTTTCAAATAAATGTTTGTTAAATTTACATGAGATTGTCATTTTCAATCTACCCTAAAATGTACCGCAATTATAGAATGACCGACTTAATAGGCTGACACAGACTTGTAGCACATGTAGCCTGGTTCTCAAGACGCCACCACTACTGGGTAGACGTGATGTCTCTCTCAACCTACAGATGGCAGCACAGACTTGAAGCTGTATTAGGCATAATGCCCCCACCACTATACATACTAAGTAGGTTGATGTCTCCCTCAACCTATAGATGGCAGCACAGTTTTCAGAAGTTGCAGTTTGAAACTCAGACTATAGCTCAAGTGTGGGCCCCTTGAGGATTTATTCAGAACTAAACCTGGAGTGAAATCAACTCAGGTTAGATCAGTGAGACTAAGGAAAGAGCCAGATAACACAGACTTGTAGCAGTTCTAACTCTTTCCTAGCCTAGCTACAAGGGCACAAGGCTCTATTCGGATTTAACTTTATTATATATTAATGCCTGCACCTATACTACATAGGGACTTGTGACTACTGTAGGCCATTTAGTTCACACAATTGCCACACGAGGGAGATTAATGTGAATAGACCTACAAGTATACTGCAGTGCCATCTATCCACAATGGAAGACATTTAAATATGACCTGGGAGGCAGGCTAACTCTTTCCCTGCTATAACCTACACAGGTTGGTACAGACTTGTAGCACATGCTGCATGTACTTGGCCTGTGAAGTGTTGGGTCAGGTCATATGAGGTCATCTATCTGTGAGGAGAGGAGAGCTGGGGGGAAATGCTGCTGGTTACTGCAGATAACACTGAAGCAGAACAAAGGCTAGTGGCGATAAATCATGCCAAACTGTGGCACATATCAGGCCTCGACGCTAACTCAAAATGATACTGGCCCTGTAGGACCAGTAACACCTAGCATCTACTGGTCCTGCAAAATTTTTATTGGTCCTACATTTTGTCTTTAACATATAACAAGAAAGAACATTGGATAAAATTCACCACAACACTTATCTTTATAACTTTTAACTTCATTTATTTCAAAAACATTTGGGGACATTCTCGGGGGGAAACTTTTTAACAAAAATGTCTCCAAATGTTTACTGGGCCTGTAGGACCAGTTGAAGTCTTTTTTTACTGGCCCGAAACTGTTTTTGGGAATTTTTACTGGCCTGGGGCCATAGGTTCACCCTTAGCGTCGAGCCCTGCATATGAAATTCAAAATCTATTTTCAGCATGTTGACATAATTTTCCCACATGTGGAGAGGGAAATTATTCTCTTTAATATAATGTTAATCTCTTCATTTTGTTGAGTAGGCAATCCCACTGTACAGATTTGCTGTTTGAAGGATGATGCCACCCAGGGTCTTAGCCAGGATTTAGAAACTGGGTGCCTAACCAGTGTGCGAACTTAACTTTTCCCTCAGCGAAAATTTCTAGGAGCCCGGCCAAGGATCTAGGAGCCCGAAAAAAATTCCTAATGCTGTTCTAGGAGTCCAAAACAAATATGCTAAAAAATTAAATAACTAACTAATGTATATCATAATTTGTCTAGCAGCAGCTATAAGCTAAAGGTCCCCAGAAACTGTAGTGGTCTTCATTTTCATTCACATGTATATCAGTGTTCAACATAAACGATAGGCCTACTAGTCTGGACTAGTGAAAGTGTGAAAAGGGGCCTGTGTGGATAGTAAATTTCCAACCCCTGTAGCCCTAACAGACTGAAATCCGAATTTACCACTTATGATATAATGGATTATTTGACTTATTGAAATTTTGGTTGGTGCTTATAGAAAAATACAAATTGATAGCATATTTTCTTGCATATTTAGAAAATAAAAGGGGTTAAGTTTTGATAGTTTTTTAGTTTTTTGTGTAGGGTTGTGTAGGGTTAGTAGATTCCAGGTGCTACTAGCCCTACCAGGCCTGTAGAATTTTCTGATTATTGTCAGAGCCAGTGTACGTTTGCACTGTAAACATAATTGAAACAAAAGTGCAATCCAAAACTCCCTCAAAAAAAAACTTTTTATCAACATATTTGTGATAAACTATTCAAGTGTCATAAACTATTTAAGATCAATAGAAGATGTCTATGGACCTGGAGACAAGCTTTGAAGAGGGGAGATGCTCCAGATGTGCCATTTCCTCCTCTTCTCCTATCTGACTTGGGGTGTCCTTTCCTGCTGTGACTGCACATTCAATGCAGGCTGTCCTACAGATAATGTGGCCAGGCTTCAAGGGGGGCGTTATCAGACAAAAGAGGCACTCGCCCATAAGGGCGAATGGCTTTCACAATCCACTGGCCCCTACTATTAAATGCGAGGTGGGCTCCGGGGCGACTGGTAACTTCGCACACTGCTAACATTGGCAATTGAAAAACATTTGGGCGTCCAAATCTTTGAGAGGTACCACAATACACTGAGATTTCAACCATAAACATGTATGAATTTATCAAAATAAGGCTTGATATCCTTATACAATGTCATAGGAATAATATGGAGATGAAAAATATTGATTGTATTCTTGATATTGACATTTTAAGAAATTCCTCATCAAAAATTTTGGGTGTCCTGATGGGTGCTTTTTAAGGGCTTGGGTGTCCAAAAAGACACCCAGACTCCCTGCTGGCTAAGACAATGATGCCACCACTGTAGCAGGGATGCCATAGGAACATGTTGTTGACATGATTTTCTCACTAAGTAGGATAGTCTTAGCAAGGATATAGAAAAACAAATTGCAATTGAAATGTCAAGGTTATCATATTCAACTTCAATTTGAGAAATTACTCCCAAAAACAATTGGGTGTCCTGAAGGGTATATTTGAGGGGTTGAGGTGTCCGAATGATGCCCAGATGGCAGACGCCCTGCTGGCTAAGACTATGAGTGTAAAATTTCACCCTCATTCGTTAATTGTTACCCTAATTATTGCCCTGTGAGGTCTGATGCATCCAACAGCCTCTAATCTGGGCTGTGAGATGCACCAGACCTCATTCAGACCTGATATTTCAGGGGTCACCGTGAGGCTTTGGTTCCATGAGACCACAGGACACATAGCCTCAACAAAGATTTCATAGCCATAGCTTTGACAAATCATGCAGTCCCACTGTAGTCTGTACCTAAAACTATTCGGTAATTGTAATTTTGTAAACTTTCTTTTCACTGTCATATTTTACTCGTATACTAAATTATACTACAATGTAACAAATGGTATTCACTGGATCATATTCTTGATAATTCTTTGAGAATGATCTTAAAATGTCACTTTTCTTATAGCCAGCAGAGCTTCATAGAAAAATATCATGGTAGCTCCACATGATTGTCTATAGCCTCAGGCTATGGGGCTAGTGGTTATCTAACCTCCCCCCCCCCCCCCTTTTGTCTCTACTCTGGAAAATGTTGATTTTGCTCATAAGGTCCCATTTTAAAATTTGCCAAATGTCAACAATACAATCTTGTGCGTGTTTGTATTGTTTGAGATTCCGAACCTGCAGTGACCATCACCTGTGCCCTAAGGAGTGAGATTATGTCATTTGAGTGAAAAGTTGTAAATATTGAAAGGATATAGAATTTGGGTTGATTATGATATTCTCTACCTGATAACACTCAGGAATCTAGAGATACACCAAGTGTTGTATGAGTATGTGTGTTTTGGGATGGGGCTTTTAACTAGCTTGCAATGGTACTCATCACCTTAAGGCATTATGGCACTTAGGGCACAACAACCAGTTTCCCACAATTGTCTCACTGATTGCACTTATGTAACCAGCAATTCAACCAACTGACAAATATGTAATTCTCCGTCTGACAGCCAACTGTCAACAGTGTCATGTTGTTCTCTCTGTAATTGTGATGTAAGTATTTATTTGATTCCGACCACCAGCTTCCCACACGGGTAAGACTGATTGCACTTATCTTAGAACCAACAATTCAATCAACTGGCAACTATGTAATTCTCCGTCTGACAGCCAACTGTCAACAGTGTCATGTTGTTCTCTCTGTAATTGTGATGTTAGTATTCATTTGATTCCGAACAATTAAATCAACTAACAACTATATCTATGTAATTCTACTTCTTAAATTCTGACATCCTCTGGTTCTGACAGCTTGGGCCTGCTGTAGCCAGGGCCGACTCTAATACTCATTTTATATATTGACGTTATTGGTATTAGAGTCGGGGCAAGCCCGTATACCCTACAATGTTATTTTTCAATCTTCCCAAATTTCTCCGTCGGTGTCAAAGTTACCTCATACCTGACTGCACTAGGATGACTAATATGATCTAGCAATGCGTGCCGCTAACTTCGTGTGTCGGTAAAATCACTGTTAACGGAATGGTAGTCCAAAGATTTCTTGAGAAGATTTGTTTATCAAATGGTCACCACCATCTTGCCGAGTTTGCGAGAGGTCAGAGCGAGATTTAATCAAAGAGCGACTTCTATTTGTAATTCGGCACATACGGCAGGCCCAAGACCATTTTCATAAACAATAGGCGGCATGTGCCGAATTACAAATAGAAGTCGCTCTTTGATTAAATCTCGCTCTGACCTCTCGCAAACTCGGCAAGATGGTGGTGACCATTTGATAAACAAATCTTCTCAAGAAATCTTTGGACTACCATTCCGTTAACAGTGATTTTACCGACACACGAAGTTAGCGGCACGCATTGCTAGATCATATTAGTCATCCTAGTGCAGTCAGGTATGAGGTAACTTTGACACCGACGGAGAAATTTGGGAAGATTGAAAAATAACATTGTAGGGTATACGGGCTTGCCCCGACTCTAATACCAATAACGTCAATATATAAAATGAGTATTAGAGTCGGCCCCGGCTAGCCTGCTGTCAAAGTGTCATGTTGTTTTCTCTGTATTCACTCTGTTATTATATACTCAGGCCTCAGGAGATTGTATATATTTTATTCCGTGAAGAAAATGAATATCGTGACTTTCTCTTTCTCCAGAAGACCTTCACCCACGCAGGTTGAAGTACGGGCGAGGTGACACATTAAGCTAGCATGACAAATACCAGCTGATATTGGGAGGCTGTCGCATGAGTAGATTCGCCTTCAAGGAGACGACGGATTATTGACACAAAAAATATCAGTGCGGGTGACGACAGGGAACTCCCTGTACATTTAAAGGTGATATCACCAACATTGAACATGTTCTGTATATGTGTGACGTTTGTCTTTGCTTGCTAGTCCGTGAAAAGTGCTTAAATTTGAAATTAAATCTCGACTTAAGAGTTCACTCACCTATCTCCGTCGCCATCCTCCGATGCTTGTCACGCACGTGCCACTTCCTTGGAGTTTTGTAACAGGTGATCCGATTGGTTCAAAAGGCTGTTCTTGAACTTTGGCCCATCTCACAACGTCAAAATAATTTATTTCGCAGGGTAAAATGAACTCAAAGATAAAAAACGTTTCACTTCATAAAAGTGATTATATACTTGGATTACTGTTTTGGTCATATCACCTTCAATTTTTGTAGGTAGCCAAAATAAACCAATTAGGATATTAACCAATGAGATTCGCCGTTACAAAACGGATTAAAGATGGTGGTCAAGGGTGCGAACTTCGACCGTGGTGTGGACGGAATGACCTATTTATCCAGCCAGGTGGTGTAAGAGCCTACAACTATCTCCATCTAAACATCACAGCTGGTACGTAGACGTTACGAGAAAAAAATTCATAGCTGTATATATGTGTCAAGGATATGTCTAGCTTCCTAAACTGGGTTGCCTCATCTGCTCATAGTCGATGAGAACCGACCCCATCCTCGTATTCTGTATTCAATTCACTCAAATCGATTCTGAGTAAAAAGTTGCTGCTTGAACACCTGATCGGCTGATGTCGGTAACCTTGGTGTGACTGATGACATAATATCAGGTTCTGTCACTGTCCAGCCTGTAGTTGCCGTGGTATCAGTCAATAGTCATGTCACTGATGTTTGTTTTAGATATTTCATTTCAGTTAAATAAAAAATAAAAAAAAACAGTTTTTTCTTCTATTTTTTCGATGGCAGCTCATAGGTGCAGTTTTGGGGGGTATGATTTCATCTAAGAAGCAGTTCAGTTGATTATTAGATGATGAAAAGAATGAATTTGTAGTGATATCGAGAAACCAATTACTATATAGTGAAGGGCTGGACATGCCTGGGGTCTCTGTTCTGGCATCAGTGTGAGGTCACGAGTGAACAAGGACCAATCAGGGCTCTCGTATCATTTACATTATAGAGAAAGCTGTGTGCCAGCATGCGCAGGGCACAAGCTTTGGCCTATTTGTTGAGGCCAGCCTATTCACGTTGACCAGCAGGTTACATATCCATTTGTTTTTATTTATCTACTTAAGGTTAATTGCATCACAGATGGAGTTTTTTTGGGACAATCACTTCAAAGAAGTGGGTTGCTTAATTTGGAAATGATAACACCAGAGGTTGTTGATTTTGATTTTTGTCACGAAGGGGGGACAGTTACATCGCTTTAATTGTTGAGTAACTGACTGACAGCTATACGCTGATAAAAAACCCGGCTGATTTGGCCTGATATTTATACTTTTTGCTATTGACTTTATAGTATGAACATCAACATACCTCCCTATACCTGGCAAAAAGTGGCAATATCATGAAAATTCTTTCCCTCCTAGCGGCTTCATTCTGAACATACTAGCATAGGCGTTTATAAACTTGGATATATATGGATGTAAGGATGCGTACCGCTACTTAAGATTTTGCAATTCTAAATATCCAATCACATGAATATGGAGACATTTAATTGCCGGTTTAAGTTTTTAAGACGTCGGGACGGTCGGGTGCCATCTTAGATTCGAATATTGTTGACTTGTCATGAGATCTTTAAAAGATCTTTTAATCTCTATTTAGAGACACAATTTTTATCGTAAAAGAACTACAATTTTTGAAATCCTGGCTGTATTAAGTACCTTCCAGTTAGGCAGCCGTAAGTACGTACTTACCATAGTTCAAGATACCAAATATCGTATTATTTCGATGGTACCGGTTATGGTATAGCCCCTGTATACAGATGGATCTACATTTCTTGATGAAATCATGAATTTTTTCCATTTTGTTTTACAGATGGGAGCCAACAGTAAAAGAGAGGCAGGAACAATAATGGAGGATGATTAAATGGAGAATTATTTCATCCAATGGTAGAAGGTGAACATTGAGAAGTTGGTGATATGTACCTACTTTAGTATTTACAATAGTAGGAGTTACTAAATTGTACAGAGAAGATCTGTACTGTTATTCGGATAGAGATAAGATTTGATTGAATTGATCTCCTTACACGGATCGTTCTCTAGTCAAGATGGCCGACCTTAGCAACCAGCAGATTCAGGTGATCGAGTTGAAGATGATGGATAAGAGGAAGTATTATCCATTAACGGTTCTCAGCGGTTTTTCGATACGCTGCCTTCTCTACCCGTTCACGCTCATCAAAACTCGCCTGCAGGTCCAGAAAGGAAGGTCCATCTACAACGGCACGTTTGACGCCTTCCGAAAAATTCTACAAGCAGAGGGCGCTCCGGGGCTGTATCGGGGTTTCATGGTGAACAGTATACAAGTCATTCCACAGTTGTTCTATATCTCGACGTACGAGGGGACCCGGCAGTACCTCAAACATAACACACCGATAACCAACAACAAAATCAGGTCTTTCATCGCTGGTGGCTCCGCATCCATAGTGGGACAGACCCTCCTGGTTCCCGTCGATATCGTCTCTCAGCATATTATGATGATCGGTGAAAATCAGGCGCCCGCGAAGAAGGGGAAGATCCATGTGCGAAGTTTGGCGCCGTTGAATATCCCCACGGGGCCGGGAATGTCGCGATACGGAATGACGAAGGCGGTGACACAAGCGGTATACAGGCGAGATGGGCTACTAGGGTTTTACAAGGGATACCTGGCATCGTTAGCAGTCTATGCACCTAATAGCGCAATGTGGTGGTTCTTCTACGATACATACTGTGGTAGGTATTTATATTTAAGTAATAATAATGATGATACTGATAATGGTAATAATGATAATAGTAATAATAATAATAATAATGATAATAGTAATAATAATAATAATAATAGTAATAATGATAATAATAATGATAATGATAATAATAATGATACCGAGCGAAGCTCGGATAATGGTAAGGAGAATACCTACCTCATTCCTGTCACTACGATGGCCTTCAAAACCCATCGACCAATTTTTCGTACGGTACTAGTGGCGCCACCACTGTACTAGTGGCGCCGCCACGGTACTAGTGGCGCGACCACGGTACTACGTTTCAGTGCTGGCAATGTTCAGAGCTTCGCTCGGCGTCGAAGCCATGCTTCATCATATTAACAATAATAATAGTAATAATGATAATGATAATAATAATGATAACAATAATAATAGTAATAATGATAATAGTAATAACAACCCTTATGCTGGTGGTAGCTAATTTGGCCAATACAGAATGATCCAAAAATCCTGAAAAATGACTGAAACCCTGACACATCGGTACTCGTATGAGAGTGCTCGGCAAGAGCTTTCCAATGAATACCAACATGACAGGGTTTGAATAGTTTTCAAAGTGGCCTCAGCATTGGAAGGTATACTAATAATAATGCAGCGTGCAACATAACCGCTTGCCCCGTTGCAAGTTGAAAGTGAATTGGCCAAAAATGGCAAACGGGCAAGCGGAACAAGACCCTTACTTGCCCTGCTCGGCAAGTAAAGTTTAGGGCAGAGTCCTCGCCATGTAACTCACCTTTGTTTAACCGAGTTGCAGGGCAAGTGGAAGTGCTGGCAGGTCAAGTAAACTTTAGAGGCAGCTTGCCTTGCTCGGCAAGTAATGTTTTGGAGCCTATGCTGCACCCTGTAATGATTTTAATAATAATGATAATAATAATAATAATAATAATAATAATAATAATGATAGTAATAATGATGATAGTAATAATGATAATAATAGAATTGATTATGATGATTATATTAGTACATCAATACATGTCATACTGTGGTAGGTACTTTCTTATGTTGGGAATAGGTCAAATTATTGATGAAGATGATGATGATTATAATAATGATGATTATGATATTAGAAATGATTATATCAAAAACAACAACAATGGTGTTAACAATAATGACGATGATGATAATAATGATTAAAGTATAGTAAGTATACTACTGCCATCTATAGTTTGAGAGAGACATCAAACCTTCTAAGTACTGTAAATTGGGAAAAGATTGCGTTAGTTTAATTTTTGTGGGTTTTTTTTGCGTTTAGCCTCGGACGCAAAATGAAAAGTTGCAATGATTAGTGCTGCCACTTTAAGTGTATAGCTGGCGCTCCATGTTCGCAAAGTTAAAAAACGTATAAATCGATTTTCTGTAAATTCGCAAAATTTACTCTACACAATCTTTTGTGAATCTACAGTATATATAGTGGTGGGGTGGTGGGGGCATTATACCTAATACAGCCTGAGAACCAGGCTACCATCCCACTTGCTTTCTCACTCTAAATGTTACTTTCTAGGTATGCTTCAGGACGTGGCTCCAGTCTGGGTCCCGAGACTCGTATTGCAGTGTGTGGCTGCACCACTAGGTGGCTGTACCACATCATTTATATCTAATCCTCTGGACGTTATTCGAGCGAGAATACAGGTAGGTTATGATAATTTGACGATTTTGATTGGTGACCACAAATTCCAATTTACGAATTATTTTACGAAATAATTGAAGGAGAGTTGTTGGTAGTCTTCTTATTAACATTTCTCCCTCAAATATTTTTCATACACTGCTTATGCCAGAAAGATCTTGCCAAAATTGTGAGCCCACTTTTGGCCACTCCGAGCATTGATGGGATCATCTTTAAATTTGAAGAGTTTTTTGTTTATTGCATACCTCAAACAAACGCAAATGTCTCATTTCATTTAACATAATAATAATAATAATAATATTGTCATTTGATATTGCGCCCTTTCCATATAAACATGCTCAAAGGCGCATTACATTCCATTGTCAAAGGATAGATGTTGATATCCACATAGTTAATTGATATATACATCTTTGAACAGATGTGTTTTCAGTTGTCGTTTAAAGATTGCCACACTCCCAGCTGCCCGTATATTATCTGGGAGCTGATTCCATAGTTTTGGGGCACAGGCACTAAACGATCTGTCACCGTAGGTTTTCATGTTGTTTCTCGGCTCGCAGAGTAAGTTCTTGGATGTTGATCTCAGTGTCCGGGGTGGGACATACTCTTTCAGCAATTCCCTCAGGTAAGAAGGTGCTGTTCCATGCCAACACTTGTACGCCAGTAGCAGAATCTTGAATTCAATTCTCTTCCTGACTGGTAGCTAGTGCAGCTCCTTCAGTACTGGAGTGATATGGTCATACTTCTTTGTGCGAGTGATCACCCTGGCAGCGTTGTTCTGTACTCTCTGGAGCTTACGGATTAGCTCTTCGGGTATTCCACAGAGAAGTCCATTGCAGTAGTCAAATCTTGAGGTTACCAGGGATATGACAGCACTCTTACTTGATTCTGCAGTCAAGTATTTTCTGATCCTTCCGATGTTTCGAAGGTAATAGTTTGCAGATTTGACTGCCTTTGACACATGTGCTGCCATATTCATGCTTGGATCAAAAACAGAGCCCAGATTGCCGATAGGTATATTGAGAATCTTGACAATCTCACCATTTACTGAGATGCTAGGCACAGATATTTTGGCTCGCTGCTTAGGGGTACCTAGCACTAGGACTTCCGTTTTGTCTGCATTCTGTTTTAGCTTGTTCTGTGACATCCATGTATATATGTCAGTGAGGCAGCCCTCCAGCCTAGCAACTCCTATATCCACAGCTTGTGAGAATGAGAGAGAGAAAATATATTACAAATAAAAAGACCTTTGTCACTATTAACAATGAATGAAAGTAGTTCTAAGAGTAGAAAATTGTATGTATAACATAACTACATTTATAACATTTTATGTAAGCGGAAAAAAATGTGTTTTTTGAGTCTCTCCAGTTCGGCAATTACTCTTGGCCATTTACCTAGACATTGCTCATGCAGAAGTCTAGCTTGAACGTAGGTCCTTGGTCATTGACAGGAAATAGAATGGCAGGACTGATAATGTATTCTTTTCATCTGCCCAAAATGTCCGGTAACTCAAGTGGGTGGCCTAGTGTAGCACTTGACTTTATAGCACTCGACTTTCCAGTGCGATGCCTGCCACCCCATATGTAATTGACCTACATTAGGTCTCCGAGGCAACCCCACTCAGTGGGTGCCGTGTTTATAAATAGCTGCTGAAGCTACAGGAAGTGGGATGGTCTACGTATTGTCTGCTTGATCACAACATCTGGCTGGTAGGAGAGGTCAGCTATTAAGAGGTAGTTGTACTGTTTATGCTGCAGTAGCAGTGGTACTTGACTGTCAAACTACAGAAAATTGTTTTCCATGGATAAAGCCAAAATGTTTTATTGAAAATATGAAGACCAAGTTAGCATACATTTACAAGTACTGAATTAACCTTTAAATGATGTCATTATCATTATTAACTTTTTTCATATCTGATAGAAAATTTATGAAAAAACTAAGGGCTCGATGACAGGACCGGTTAAAATATTGGAGGGCCAGTAATCTACAAATATTACTGGTCCTGATGTCCTGTATTCGAAAAATCAAGTCTAAACCTCTGTCATAGCAATCATTCATTTGTGCTCAATGTTTTTCTCTTATATTTTTTTGATGGGATCTTGTTGTTTTATATTTCAGTTGGAGAACACCAAATTTGTGGAGACTACTCGTCAACTGTGGATGGAGGAGCGTCTATGGATGTTCACGAAAGGACTGACGGCGCGATTAGTTCAATCTATCACTTTCTCTTTCTGTATTATACTCGGCTACGAGACCATAAAACGATTTAGCCTTTTAGAAGAATACAAAAGCGGAGTGAGGTGGTGACCTTCAACCGACCTTGACCTAGTGACCTTGAACTCATTCGTGATGACCTTGAAATCGAGTACATGTTCCAGTGGTCTCGAATGCTGCTTGTGTCCTTGAAGCATAGGGAAATATCTTCTGATGTGAACAGTTGGGGCCCACCGCCGAAATAGAATTCTTTCCAGAGCCGGGGGCTGCCCTGATGGTTGAGTGGTTTAAGGTGTTGCCTCTGACTGCTCACTGTGTCTCACATGCTACACATGTTTGTTTTTTTAAACTATGTACCAATTTGTTTTATCATACCTCACATCAAGATACTCTTATCCAATGAATACCAACATGATGATGGTTTTCTAATATCTTTTCTTCCTTGTGCTATGGATGAAAGTAGGTAGCTTTGAAAGGGTTAAAAACAAATTAGATTTGTTTTATGGTGAATTTTGATTTTTCTGCTGAGTGCAATACTTTTGCATCTGAGATGATTGCTGCCACTATATTCTAAACATCTCAAATAGGAACATGCTATAATTGTCTCATTAGTTTCTGAGTCACAACAGAATTCCAGGCTGGCATTTGATTTCTGGCAAAATGGCTGCAGATCGGCAGTGATTGAATGAGTCAGTAGGATGGATCAAAACTGTTGGCTACTTGTGCTTTTGGCAACCATATATACAGGTGAACTTGGATATGACGGACCACTGTACGACGAATTTTCGCATATGACGGACGATATGCTCGGTCCCAGTCCGATGCATGTCAAGTATTCGTCATATGTATACGACGGATTTTGTATACGACGGACCAATTTTCCTGGTCCCATTGAGTCCGTCATATCCAAGTTCACCTGTAGTTTCCTTGACAGGGGTCACCATTTAAAGTAATAGCTCCCCTTGTCATGGTCATGTAGCGGTGAATTGTTTACTCACCGCTTTATGATACTGTTGATGACGTCAGGGTAATATCCTTATCCTTACGCATGGTGAAAGTAGGTCACAGTCTGAGCAGGATGCCGCTGTCAACAATGCAGTTTTCCTATTGTTGGAACAACAATTAGGAAATTAACATTTTTGAGTGTCTAATTTTATTGAAAAAAAAATAGCAAAATCTGCACCTTGTTCAGGGAGTAGGCTGTTTGGTATAATAAAACAAATATGACATGGCAGTGGGGGTAACATGATAGTTTTTGCCTAGGAGAAACCATCCTCCCTCGGGGATCCATTCAATGTTATTATACCTCACTTGAAGATCGTAAGCCGTGATTGGCTTACAAAGGTTGGCCATTCCATCATGTCCACTGATCGGCTTCGTGTCCACCGTTGTCACTAGTGACGCCTAGCGGGGAATGTGTGAATCACCATGCAGTCATCTATGACCTTGACATTATAAACATTGTTTTTATTGATATTTCACCAAAATGGGGTTTGTTTGGTATAATAAATCAAAAATACCATGCCAGTGTGTGTATCCTGATGAAATGTCTCCCCTCAGGAGGTTGGTTTTTCCTCGGGCTCCGCCCTCGGGAAAACCATCCTCCCTCAGGGAGACATTTCATCATGTTACCCACACTGGCATGGCATATTTGTATAATGTTACCCCCACTGCCATGTCATATTTGTTATATGACGTGAAGCTAATAGAGATTTGATGAAGGTTAGCAGATTGTTCAGGCTTCTAGCTGTACCAAGCCATTTTGAACCCTTTTGCCCTAATTTAACCCATTCATGACTGCTGATCGCCTCAACAAATGTCGTCTGGACCTTTATTACTTTTCAAAAGATCTTTGAAATCAATCATAAATTCACGAAATATTTGACGGGGAGTTGTGTTATAGGTTCAGAAGTACATTTCCCATTCAATTTTTTCTGAAAATTGCTAATGTTACAGGAATATTACTCTAATAATAATTTAATTTAGGGCGCTACAGGAATGTAAAGCGAAATTTTCAACACTCCAAATTTAAACTGTATACACTATTTCAAGGTTCTGCTCTTATTTTTACAATCATATGAGCGAATTTCTCTGTTTACCAATCGGCACCAGATTTTGGGCGCTACATGCATGAATGGGCTAACAAACATAGGAGAGAGAAGTTGTCTCTGGAGTTTTCAAGGGTGTTTTACGTTTTTGGATTTAGGAGGCAAGAGCTCTTCACACCTCATGAGGGAACTTACTGTATAACTGTTTTTTTTAACAAACATTTTATTTTTCCATTCCCATGATAGGGCCAAAATACCATCCTTCAAATGAATATTCTGCTTATATATGGTTTAGTTTGAGTGCTTGAATGCACACATTTAACGTAGTACAAATACCCTCCAGCAGGGCTGTAAAGCGAAATATTTAGCACTCCAAATTAAAACCGTATACAGTATTTCAAGGTTCTGCTGTTATTTTTACAAATATATGAGAGAAGTTTTCCGTGGACCAATTATTACCCTGGTTTATCAAGCGATTTGATGATTATGTTCATTCTGGTGTGCTGTACTCGGCAGGAAAGGTTTTAAACCATGAATGCTTAAAAATTCTTTTGGAAATTGTAGTCTGGACATATGATAGTTTTGACTACAACTTTGGACTCGAGAATGACTTTACAAAATATATGAAGGAGAGTTGTTGGTAATATTCTACATATCATCCCTCCTTCAAATATTTGCTGAGCTATGCTTTTGCCTGCGAAATGCAATCAAAATAGTCATGCTGCTTTTGGCCGCTGTGAGCATTAATGGGTTAAAGATAGTTTAGATAAATGTCTAAGGCCAAGAAAAAAATATTGTTTGTTTCCTGTAACAGTCTGATAAAAAAATAGGTAGGTACCGTAGGTTGCTAAAATTTCTTCGTTTTTTTTGCATTTATTGGCCAAAAATGTGTGTTTTATTCATGTTTTACGTTGATTGGGAGTTGGAAGGGCGCAAAAAAAAAATGGGGTAGGGATTTTTTTGAATAAAACTTGTTAGGGTAGGGTTACAGGAAACAAACAACTTTTGGGGAGGGGGGGGGGGGGCCTAAGTATCTACAGGGTAGGCCATTGGTCTGAATGATGTAGTAACCTTGAGCTATCACAGCTATGAATTAACCCTTCCACGGCTGAGGCTACTTTTGTCCAAAGAACATGGACACAAAGATTCTCAAAAAACTTCTAAACCCTGTGGTGTTGGTATTCATTGGAAAGCTCTCGCTGAGTACTGTCTGATGAGTACCCATATGCCCAGGGTTTCAGTAATTTCTGGCTTTTTTGCATGATTTCGTTTAAGGGCAAAATTAGCTACCAGCAGCATAAGGATTAATATTAATTAATATATTGTCTGTTGAAGTTCTACTTGGTGTTCTTTCCTCTATTTTGTTACAGAAAAGTTTGTATGGTGTAAAAGTACCAGATCTTGATGAACCAGTCGCTAATCTAGGTGCTGTTTTTGTAATATGTCTTCATATGTATCAAGAATTATCATGTCTGCAAATTGCCACTTTAGAAACATCAGAAAAAAAATGAAATTTCTCAAAACCGATACAACCGAGAGTGCAACAGTGTGCTTCAGTTAAGCTATTCCAATCTTTGGCCCCTGAGTATAAAATGCTTTTTGGCCAATTGATTGATTACATTTTGGAAGAGCTAACAATGAAGAGGTTGCATTTCAAGTACCATAGCTGTGATTTGCTTGTGTAGATGAAAAACTAATTTGTGTGACCGCTTTTATAATTTCCTGTCATCAGAACTTGACTAAACCTGAACAATGGTTGTTGATACAGATTAACAGTAACAAAATATCAGATATTGTGAATACTGTCACAGCCTAACCCTATTGCCTGAATTCAGTTGAAATTTAACCCTTGTGATGCTGAGGCTATTTTTGCTAGAGGCACCATAACACAATGTTTTAAAAACCATGTAAAACACTGCCATATTGGTATTCATATGAAAGCTCTCACTGAGTACTCTCACATGAGTATCCATATATCAGAGATTCAGTCATGTTTCAACTTTTTGAAGCATTTTTTATTGGCAAAATTAGCCACCAGCAGCCAAAGGGTTAGCCAAAGGACTTTTTACCTCAGAAACGTCAAGTCTACGTTACATGGCATAAGAATAGCAATATACAGTAGATACATTAACCCTTATGCTGCTGGTGGCCAATTAGACCAATACAAAAGTATTCAAAAATGCTGAAAAATGACTGAAAGCTTGGCATATAAGTTCTCAACTGAGAGTACTCAGCGTACCTTTGAATACCAACATGACAGGGTTTAGGTAGTTTTCAGAATTTGTTGTGTCCTTGTGCTTTGGACGAAAGTATCCTCAGCATTGGAAGTGTAAACTAACGAATTGTTTTTCCTCTGGAAATGTCAAAAGAATAGGAATATACAGTAGAAACGTTAATTATAGCATAATGCATACTGTATAGATATTGGAGAGTCAGATTTTAGCAGTGTTGTGTGAACACGAACTTCCTAGACTTAAACCCATTAATGCTTTTGAGCTTCAACTGAAATTGTCGTCTGGATCTATGATATGATATATGATAACTTAGAAATTAAGAATTATTTCACAAAAAGTTTGAAGGGGAGTTGGGAAATTTCTGATTGACATTTCATTTTCAAGTAATTTCCTAGCGATTCTTCTGTGTGCAAGTTTCATCAAAATTATCATGCTACTTTTAGCGGCCCTGAGCATTAATGGGTTAGTATGAGGTTTTATCAGCGTGTTTTATAGAAACATTTTATAAGGTGAAAATGTGTGGTATTTGCTAATTTTGTTCTTTTCAAGCACACAGTATATTTCCTAATTAACTTTATATTATGCTGTAAGCACCCTTTCTGTTTGTGGTACGTCCACTTATTCCAATAGTGACAATTAAACCATTCATGCCAATTTTAGTTAAAACCGCCTAACAATTTTGGTGATCTCTCTCTAATAAAAGCTATATATAGAAAGTCCCCTATGCTGCTAATGGCTAATTTGGCCAATAAAAAATGATGCAAAATAGCTGGAAAATTACTAAAACCCTGGCATATGGGTACTCACCTGAGATTACTCAGCGAGAGCTTTCAAGTGAATACCAAGATGACATGGTTAAGATGGTTTTCAAAAATTTTGCGTCCCTGATATATAACTGTAAAACCCTTAATTTCCACGCACACTCTTATTCACGCAACTGCCGTCTGAATCTGATTGTGGCCATTTAATTACATGCATCAACTTATCACCGCTAAATGGGGCATTGGTATGCTATTTTGAACGTATATCAGTGCCACTAATATACACATTTTCATCATCTAACGCGAAATGCGTGAAATTAAAATGAGCGCGACAATAATGGGTTTTACATGCCTTTATTTGAAAGATATCACCAAATACAGCTTATATTTTTGGGCAGACAAGATTCAGGAGTGTATGTTCTAATTAAGTGAAAATCAATGATTCTACCTGCTTACAAAGATATCCAGTTTACAATTAGGTTTTACTAATTGACCATATAGAATGCACCAGGTTTGGGAATGGAGGTGTCACATAACTTGCCTAATTAGCCTAGGGAAATATGATCACAGAAATAAAGAGAATTGTAGTAAAAATGCTTTATTATTTCTTCTTCAATCCACATTTGTCTCGTTTGGTCCATCCAGACATATTCATGATTTTGGCCAGTTGGAAGTTGTAAAAGGAGACCTAAAACCAGCTTATATTGGCAAGGAGTGTCACCTATTGGGAAATTAGGAAACTAAATAAAAGTTACGATGGCCCACGTGTGAAAGAGCAAATAAAAAACTTAATTTTCACGACCGTATTTTTGGAGAAGAAAAAAACTTTATTTTCACCAATTCTGAAGAGGGAAAAAATGTAAAAAAAAATTTTCACTCGTTTTTTCGGCGAGGGAAAATTAAAAAACTTTATTTTCACTCTAATTTTTTGGGAGAGAAGATTAAAAAAACTTTCCGTTTTCACCACCATTTTTTTTTTCTTTTTGGGAGAGAAAATAAAAAACACTTTATTTTCGCTCCCGTGGAGAGGGAAGGAAAATATATGTCAAGCAATGACTGGTTGCCTGGCTCATTTTCCTATTGGTATGGGGAGTTATCTACCATGGTGCAGGTGTGACATACTCCACTCGCTTAAATCACTTGTAAACTAGCTTAAATCACTTGTTAACTAGCTTAAATCACTTGTTAAATAGCTTAAATCACTTGTAAACTAGCTTAAATCACTTGTTACCTAGCTTAAATCACTTGTAAACTAGCTTAAATCACTTAAAAAACTGGCTTAAATCACTTGAAAACTAGCTTAAATCACTTGTAAACTAGCTGCAATCACTTGAAAAAACTAGCTTAAATCACTTGAAAACTCTTAGATCACTTGAAAAAACTAGACACATTGAGACAAGGAACCAGCAAATGCAGGGAGAACTCATTATTTAGTAGGTAGACACTATATCCGCGCAGTTGTGATGTGAATGACGTCATGGGAACTTGTGAGTGGAATCCCCTTTCATACTAAAATGTCACGTGATGGGGAAATACCTCCATAAGCGCGCGAGCCAATTGCGAACGGAACCTAGATAAAAATATGAGAACCCTTCCCTCGCAACCCAATCAGGTTCAATTTGCCGCCGTTGGCGCGCTTATGGAGGTATTTCCCCGTCATGTGACATTTTAGTATGCAAGGGGATTCCACTCACAAGTTTCCATGACGTCATTCACATCACAACTGCGCGGATATAGTGTCTACCTACTAATTAATGAGTTCTACCTGCACTTGCTGGTTCCTTGTCTCAATGTGTCTAGTTTTTTCAAGTGATCTAAGAGAGTTTTCAAGTGATTTAAGCTAGTTTTTTCAAGTGATTTAAGCTAGTTTTTTCAAGTGATTTAAGCTAGTTTTTTCAAGTGATTTAAGCTAGTTTACAAGTGATTTAAGATAGTTTACAAGTGATTTAAGCTAGGTAACAAGTGATTCAAGCTAGTTTACAAGTGATTTAAGCTAGTTTACAAGTGATTTAAGCTAGTTTACAAGTGATTTAAGCTAGTTTACAAGTGATTTAAGCTAGTTAACAAGTGATTCAAGCTAGTTAACAAGTGATTTAAGCTAGTTTACAAGTGATTTAAGCTAGTTTACAAGTGATTTAAGGTGGCCGTAAACGTTTCGTCCTCAGGGAAGCCTGTTTTGAGATTTATGTATTATGTTAATGAACCGGGTCTTACCCTCCTTATGAAAAAACCCCCATAGCTCTACTCCACCCCTAAGTTCATAATTTGTGAAAAAGCTTGATTTGACAGGTATGAACAGACAGACAGGAGAGACTGCATGCGTCAATGTTATGGTCATGTGACCCCAGTTAGCTGATAAGCCCCTCCCACCTCCTTATCAAAGCTACAGGAAATGGATGTGTATTGGATTGGTAACTGACAAGAGCTGGCATTTAAGGTCAGCCAGTCTTTTCTTTGTATGCAGGTGTTGGTTAGAAAGGATGTCTGTTGGGTAAGGTGGACCACTTTAGCACCACAGACAATGATGTTTTAATCAATTCAAAAATAGTGTATTAGGGATTAGTCTTAATCAAAATGTGGCTCCGGCTGTCTGAGAAAAACAGGAAACATCCCAGTTTTGGGGCTTCAAGTAAAAAAATGTGTGTATTTGATGGGAAAACCTGGACTATTGGGAGGATGTTGGGTCAATCTGTCTCATACCTTCAGCTGGAACAGACACTATGCTCTATGGATAACTAACAATACTATAGTATTTATCAACTTGGTTTCATCTTCAAACACAATTTTTCTCAAACAATAAAACAGCAATCATGATATAGTTACGCAAAGTACAATTACACCCATATAATTCGGCTATTAACTAATTGAAGCCTGGATTGTATTTTTCACAACAATTGTCGTCAATTCACAAAGGAGATTGAAATTGCAGGTGAATAATTGGGTTTATTGATAGATTAGCACTGTGGCCTCAGTTCTGAGGAAATAGATACAGGTATGTGTGGTGTCATAATCCCCTCAGGACTCCCCATTCTAGAACAATGAGTGTGGTGTCACTCATAATCCCCTCAAGGATTATGGGAGTCAGGAACCAATGTCTAAAAATAAGATTTGCTATGGGTCTTGGAAGGTCACTTCCTCTAAGCATTTCAAGCAGTGTAGATGTGGACAGTCTACTCATATGGGATTCATTAGTCAGACCTCAGGGAAAGTTGCCATTTCTGCTGCAAAATATGTATGGATTACTCATTCTGGATTATGTAACTTGGATCACTGGAGTGGAGATACAGCAATAGAGGTTTGTGAAATTATCTTTCTTTCAAGGCCCAGAATCTAAAAGCCACCTTGTCAGAAAGCTATGCTTTGGAAGTTTGGATAGCTTCAGAATTGGCCCTGCAACATGTTTGTCTTAGATAAATGAAGCTAAAAACCCCATACAGAGCATTTACAAGCTTTTATTTGCCAAATCAATATACTTGCAGTCAAAGAGTCTGCCAGCATAACACACTAGATAGCTGAAAATTGATTTTGATGGCACAGTTCTTTGAATTATTGAGAATTCAAAAGCTCTAATGCATTACATTAGCATGCACACAAGATGCCAGTCTATTAAGTAGGCGGGGCTTGGGTGATGTCATATGCCCATATATGGAATCCAGTTGACAGGGATGTTAGGCAGGTTGCAGAAATGTACTCATTTATACTTTTTTTTGAGGTAATTGAGAAGAAAAAATGTTGACAGTTGTGAAATACAATGGAAGGTAACTTTATTTTCCACTTGGACAAACATAAATACATTAAAGTAGTAGCAAAAAGTTGCACAGTAACTTTAACTGGGAAATACACAAAACTGCCATTTTCTCAGCTTAGTTTTCTATAGTTTTACTCTCACGGCTGACGTGAATTTAGACACAAATCTTAATCAATTAGCTTCAAACTTTGTATATAGATTCTAAAACATGTTCTCTTCAAATCTAGACGGGGATATTACAATATCTTATCTGGTTAATTTTTTATAGTGAGTCAAAAATCAAGAAACCAAAAAAGCATTTTTTTCCTAAAATGTTGTTAGATAAATGGCCATAAAAAAGTTAGGGGCCATATTTTACAAAACCCTTGTCTAGATTTTTAGAGACAAAGGTTTTTTTCAATGTTTAAAAAAGATCAGGTTATTATCTTAGATCCTGCTCTTAGATTTGCGTCAGCCGTGATATATGTACTGAAAATTGATTAGTCAAAGTTTTGACCCCAATTTCTTCAAAATATTTGGAGCACATAGAACCTATCCATATCCTATGTATTCCTTAGAATCTCAGCTTTCTAAAAATATATAGTTTGCTAGGGGTTTAGTGTACAAATAATGAGAAATCAGCCATTATTTGAGGGAAAGTCTGCTCTCCACCGGAAACGTTTACAGCCACCTTAAGCTAGTTAAGAAGTGATTTAAGCTAGTTTTCAAGTGATTTAAGCGAGTGGAGTATGTCACACCTGCACCATGGTAGTTATCGTTATATCAAATAGAAAAATGACGCTGGCAACAGAGAGAGAAACTAGTAGTAACATTTCGACAATTTATCCTATATTGCATGAATTGTCTTTCGATGATGTATACATTGTGGCCTTACAACAGGATACAGGATTTTTTGAGTAAAAAAACTTAAAAACATGCACCACAGGTGTTTTGAAACGAATCTCCTACATATACACACACTTATGGGTGTCAGGGACCTCCAAATGAAGTCTCAATTGGAGAAACCGCGGTACTCTTCTTCCTGGGGGTACGGTAAAAGTGTTAATGTGAGAATAACTTCCTGTTTTTGATTTAGTAATCTCTATCGGTAAATTTAGATTCGGCTAATTCTAAAAAAAGGCAAGATCATCAATCTTTGGACATGGCAAATTATCCAGTTACTTTAAATTGATCACAAAGAAGCATGGAGGTGAATGTTTCCCCCCAAGAATGTATAGCATTTTAAGATACCTGATTTCAAACTCCTCTGTTGGGAATTAATCCCTGTACTCGACAGGATCCAGGAATAAACAACAAACAATGTGCATATACTGAATCGCATACAGCTTTTGCCAAGCCCTTTTATTTGTACCTCTTATTTGGGAGACAATCACAATCACATGACCACATGCCACACAATAAGAATCCTAAACAATACATAAACAATCCTACATACTAAACAATAGGAATCACGCATTGAGCTAGCCTCGATACCAGGCTGAATACATTTGTATTTCTGTATATTGCTTGCTGTCTTAATAACTCAGGCTTCACTGTGCTTGCTGAGTCCAGTTTAGTTCTTAATTTTCCCACCAGATGTCTGTTATTGGTATTAACAGCCATGAGAGAATTCAGCAGTGCTGCCATCTGGCAAATCTGAAAAGTACTATAATGATTTGACTAGTAAAAAAATGACTAGTTGGTGAAGAATAAGCCAGCTCTAGTAAGCTAGGCTAGCATTGAGCATGAGTCAGGTAAACATTAGTTTGCATACCAATCCCTATGTGGCAGCACTAGTCACATTAAATAACATTACTAAGTAAACAGTCATTAAATGATCTCCAACAAACTCTTCAAAAATAAATTATTCATTATTCATCAATAAATTATTCATTCTGCAGTATAACAATTGGACACTAATATAACTAAGTACATGTTTTCGTACATGTGCCATCAGCGAGATGGAACCCAACCGACAAAGCAGAGGAGCTTTTTTGATCTATGAGGGGCTCCTAAAATATGCACCTTCCTGGAAACATCAAGGTAATATAGAATATTTTGTAATGAAAAATAAATACCTATATATGCAGCTGATACATCACTATTCCTCTCTGCAAAAGAAAATAATTTACGAGAATTTTTGACGGTACTGCAGACACTTAATCAAATACTATTATCTGGTCTTTTGATGAGCCTAGGCAAAACAAAGGTCGTCAAAGTGGTGCTTACAGACGCAGTAGGATACAATTTTGTACTGATCTCAGCCTTAAATGAAATTTGCAACCCTAAATGAATTCGCCTTCCTTGGAATTAAGTATCATGTTCAACAAATGGAGCACATAACAAAAAGACTTTGGAAATGAAAACGAATGATATCATGAGTTTATGCACAATCTGACCTCCAAGACAACTTACCCTATTTGGAAAAATCGCTGTCATTAAAAGTAAGGAATTACGTGCTTTATTACCAAAATGGTTTTAGGTCAGAAGAAAATATTTCACTGGCTGAACTATGTGATATATGGCTGTCTAGCTGGTTATCCCTCTCTGGGTTCAATTTCCCTGGTGCCATAAACAACAAAATATAATTTGGCCATTTTGATATATACACATATAATATACACATATAATATACAAATATAATATACACACACACACACACATATATATATACAATATGTATATATATATATATATATATATATATATATATATATATATATATATATATATATATATATATATATATACATATATATATATATATATATATATATATATATATATATATCTATATATATATATATACATGTATATATATATATATATATATATATATATATATATATATATATATATATATGTATATATATATATATATATATATATATATATATATATATATATATATATATATATATATATATATATATATATATATATATATATATATATATATATATATATATATATATATATATATACATACATTTCTTACAAACACATCATTCTGTTCAAATGTGACCTGTTCTAAAAAGAAACATTCAAAGGAATATAAAGCATAGCACAGACCGAAATTCAAATGTAATGCAAGATTGCTGCAATAATTATCATTCTAATACCACTGGAGATTCCTGACCAATTACCCTACTTCCTGTTGAGATTCTGATAGTTGCGGCTCTTCTTATCCCAGGGGCACAGTACATAGCAGGTACGTTCCTAGTACATCCGTACGTTAGTATGAATATTGTTTGACTACCGTATATTCGTAATATTTCAAGGTACGATATATTCACAGTTTTAGTGCAGAAAAGGGGGTTTTGAATTTTAGAGTTTTAATTGTTCACTGTTGACTCAGTAGACACATATATTGAATGTGGGCACCCTACATTTCAACTATTTCCATAAGATAACTAAGATTATATTGGCAGATCAGAGTAACTGTGACCACACACGGCAACCAGTATCATCAAAGCTGTTTGTTAACTTAAGTAGTGTCCACAAAGCATCTTGAGGCAAATGGCTAATTGTACTTGCTAGTCCAATCCCTCCTGTTACACATGTACATGAAACACACCAATTAAATACAGAGTGGAACGTACATAGTACATACACAACTGTACGTCCTCAAAACTTTTGTTTCGACCCATTTTGGTAGCACTCAGGTATGTATGTATGTATATACAATGAACGTACATTGAACCAATGTGTGCCCGCTGGGATAAAGAACTCAGATCATGAATGGGTAAAAGGGTGTTTGCTTTACACATGCTTTGACACTTCTTCTAATACCATACCACAAAAGAAATCAACAAATGTTTTATCACCCATCATGACTTTGCCCAGTTTTGCAGGGTGCACATGAGATTTGTATTTCCATATTGGGTAATGCCTCCAGACCTCGTTCCTGTCCGCACTCCAGAGACCATCACCCCCCGTCAGGTGCTCCACAGTTTCACTAATGCACTGTATCAAAGTTGGGACAGCAATTTCTAGGAAGATAGTTTCATCATAAAAAGGCACCAAGAGCTCAGAGAAAGTGGCAGCCATTTTAAATGGCAAGTAATAAAAATCACCTGACTGCCGTCCGATTGCACGTGATCTGCTTCCAGTAAAGCTTTTGAGAGCAGTCCCGCACTCTCTATATACTACCAATGTGTCATTGGCTGATAGACGATGTAATACTTTCTTCATCCTGTACCTATTAGCATCATACCATACCCAATTGTCTTTAGTATTACAAACAGGAGATTCCCTGCCACTTTTACAAACGAGTCCTGTCTCAACATCCCAAATCTTTCCTGTGGTGCTGTACCAAGGCTTATGGCGATCCAATAACATCATGTTCCAAAAGTTGAATAAAATATCATCTGCCATGAAAAGAATGCCTTTTAAATTGTTATTCTCTTTCTCCTTGAGTAAAGAATATGCCAGTTGTATGCATACATAATTGTTTGATCCAGGTAAATGCAATGGGGATGCTTGTTTGTATTGTACAAAGCTGAAGCGGTAGCCTTTCAACATAGGGAATTTGGACAAACTAGGGTATTCCGGACCACAGTACAGTAGAGCCTTAAATAAAGGTCTATAGAGAATTTCAATGATAGGTATTGCCTCATAATGTGGCTCATTAAAAACTATAAGAAGAGCGAAGTCCATAGACACCTTGGTGGTTGCAATTTTGGTAAACAAAGCTTCTTTCGTGGGGCATATCTCAGCAAATAATCTGGCACTTTGATCAATGTTCAGAATAGTATCGTTGTTTCCAGATATATAGCGCTTGCTTTCCGACACTCGCTGCTGTGAAGAGAATTCATCCACAAAGTCAAATGGCTGGTGATATAGAAAGAGGTACACCTGAAATAGAGATTGAAAAGAAGGACAATTATGGAGCTCACCCAGGTTTTGTAAAACCATACAAACTTGTAAAATCCATGCAAACTTGTTTAACCCAGAAATAGGAATTCCAATGGGAATAGCTTTAAGGAAATATTTGAGGTATTCATCCAGACAGCATTCTACGTTATTTTCATGAGATTAGTCTGTTTTTTCAATTGTGACACATAAATGATCTAGTCTCTTTTGAAAGCATGCATGAACTACTTATAATCTAAAATTGTTTATTGTTTGGTGTACATCTTTATTTACCTTTTTGCTTTATTGTTTCAAACAAAGGATCAATATGTTTTACAGATTTCATGGCACTAAATGACTTTTGTGAGCAGATGTGCCTGTAAGCACCCATTCATTCATGCATACTTGTGCAATAGTTGTGATGAGAATTTTGGAAAATGTCAAAATTAGCCTTAATTGTGAATAGTAAGTTGCACATGGTGGGGGGAAACTGGCGACCTACGCCTTGAACTAAGTTACTGACAGTACTCTTACATGCATTCAAACCTGGGGTTTGTTGAATGAGTATGAATGAATGAATGAGCGTTTAAAGGCACATCGACACACAATTAAGTGCCATAAGATTATAGAAAAAAAGTAGTCCTTTGTCAGTGATGAACAATGACAAAGCATAATTATTCAAGGTGAAAGAACAAAAGGAGGGACAGTAAGAGCAGAGCCTTCAGAACCAAAGAGGACCAAGGGATATTTTAGATGCAGGGTATCCATAGACAGATCGACACATCCCCTTTCTTTTATAAGGCGAGCAGGGTGCCACGCCAGTTTACGGTTCCCCGGGAGGTGCTAATATACAAATATGACATCCCTGCGGGGTTGCTAACATGGTTGTCTACCCCGAGTGAGCATTGTCACCCGAGGGCGTAGCCCGAGGGTGACAATGCTCACGAGGGGTAGACTACCATGTTAGCAACCCCGCAGGGATGTCACATTTGTTTTATTATACCGAACAACACCCCCCCCCCCCCCCTCACCCCCGGGCACCCAAAATACATGACAAGTTGAAACTTTCAAAACTCACTTGGACAGTGTAATTTCGGAGCAGCAGGTTTACCGTGCTGACCATGTTAAGGATATACTACATGTATTTAATTTTTCCTTCCTGAACAACCTACCACCTCAACTTGGTTGAGATTTTACTTTTCCCCCCATAATTGAGACACTCGCGCAAGTTGTTCCCAACAATAAGATAATTCCATTGTTGACGGCGGCATTCTGCTGAGGCCTTGAAATACTTTCGCCACGCGCGGGGATCTTGAAAGCATGACGTCCTCAACAATATAGGGAATCATGAAACGGCACATTGACAGCGGGTGCTAATACGTCGTCTCCTTGACAGCGGGCGCTACTCCTTGAGTAGCGCCCGCTGTCACTGAACCTACAGACACACAGGTTGCTAGCAGTCTTGACACATGGCTCTCATCCAATGGGATGAGAGTATTTTCACGTGAGGTATAATAACTCCTATTGCAAACCATAAGGTGTGAGATAGCATGCAGTCAATGGCAACTGCTCAGACCACTCAGTAATTGAGAAGGCAAATAGTATTCATATCAAATTTCAAAAATTCAGATCGCTAGCGACAGTGAGTGATAAGAACCAGGTCACATTAAAATGACAGAATGGAGGAAGATTATCAACACAAATAGGCATTAAGTCCAACAAAATTAATAATCAAAAATAAAATGATAATTGTTATTGTTATCACCAAGCCAAGGTTATGTTGCAAATTTGGAAAACTTAAAAATATTAGGAGATTATTCTTGATTTCACCACGCAAACAAAAGCAAGGTATTAATACAGAATAACAATGATGGCTTGCCATTTGTAGATACAACCGAACCAACTTTTAATTTGGAATTTCGATTTTTGTCAAATTTTTCTGCTATACTGCAGCTAAGTCGTAACTGGCCAGTTGTAAGTGGTGGAGGAGACGGGAGTGCCCAGCAATAATCCAGGCCTAATCCCACGTCAATGGCAACTTAATCACTTGCCCTGGCTGGTATTTGAACCTGATAGTGGTGAGAGACAGCTAGCAGTCAGTGGTAACACGTTAGACTAAATGGCCATCAGGAAAGTCCTAATGAAACCAAGTGATATGCAAGTGACGATTACATTTTCAAAAATCAATAATGCCCTTAGATTACATGGATTTAGAATAATCGATAAAGTAACTTCATTGAATATTGACAATAATAAAAACAGTCCTCATAAAATTATGAAATTATGTGGAATTATTTTTTTCTGAAGTTTAGGTAGTGCAGATTACCCATCTCATAGCATACTAGTATCCACTTGTCAAAAACCTAATAGTATTTTCCGAAAATGTTTGAACAGAAATTGTAAGTACCAGTATTAAAACCTAAAAGTATGGATGCAAGCCTACAACATTTTTGACTTCGGAAATGGATATACCAAACAGCAAAATACATTTTCATTTATTGATCAAAACCCTAGCCCCAGCCTTCTTAACTTACCATGGAGATAATGACTAAGATAGACAATCCTCTAACTGAACATCTTGTTGATGGATGGGATGATCTGCTGCAGAAATACATGCCTGAGTCTCTACTGCTTCTGAAAAAAACACAGCTATATATCTATAAATGGGATTCAAAACCAGTTAGTAGTGAGAGACAGCAAACAGTCAATGGCAAAGCCTTAGACTGCTTAGCTATCAGGGCAGGCCCTAAGTGGCGAGGGACAGGGAGCAGTCAATGGTAAAGCCTTAGACGACTCAGCTATCAGGGCAGGCCCTAAGTGGAGAGGGACAGGGAGCAGTCAATGGCTAAGCCTTAGACGACTCAGCTATCAGGCAGGCCCACATTGGTGAGAGACAGCAAGCAGACAATGGCAAAGCCTTAAGCAGGGCTCCCACATACACGTTTTTTGAACACGACTGCAACACGACTGCCTTGTCGTAATGAAACAAGTAGCAGTCGTGTTACAGTCGTGTTTAGTCATTTCAGGTTTTTTTAGTCGTGTGTCCAACACGACAGCTTTGAAAAGTTCAAAACTGTCGTAATATTTGAAGTCTGGTCGTAATCGTCATGTTGCAATCTTGTTACTGTATTTGTTGTCGTATTCCGATCTTGTTACTCTATTTGTTGTCGTGTTACAGTTATTTTAGTTGTGATGCAGTCTAAAGTTTGTTTTTTTAAACTTATATATATACCCGTGGGAATATTTGCTACGACTGTAACACGATAACAACATGATGTCAATACGAATGCATATTGACAAAAAAGAATACAATAAGACTTTGATGCGTCTAAAAAAATACTACTTGTTTTAAGTTTCCCACTCTTTTTTGATCACGTGATCCAAGCTCCTCAAGTATCGCTCACAACATAAGTGCAAGGTTAACATGAAGGGGATAAGGAAAACTAACCACAAAAATGATGAGAAAGCCCGGCAAACACAAAATATTTTCAAAATAACTTTAAAAAAGACTGAAAAAAGGATTGTGAAAATTATTCACAATAACCATGTGTAAGACATTAGGAAAACGTTCAATTACCCGAGTAAAAACATTGGTGAAATAATAAATATAGATAATGTTATACGATACAAATATGATATACGTAAACATTGATGAGAATATATGAATATTTTCTCATATTTTTTCACGAGAATGTTCGATAACACTAAACCATATTTTATCAACATTTATAGCTGATGTTTTACATCCGCTTATTACAAATGATGTTTTAAACATTTATTGAACTATTATTGAGATACTTTAAAATGAGGATGCCATGGGAGATGGGTAATAACATGTTTTTTCTCTAAAAAAAGATTTAAGGCACACCTATCTGGAAAAGATAAATATTTCAAAAATATTGAAATAATGTTGTGTTAATTGTTACAAAAATGTTGGCATAATATTTTTCAGGCCAACCATTTAAATGTGGATAAATATCTTGCAACAACAATATAAAAATGTTTCATAAAAATAGTTGATAAATAATCTAAGCAACATTGTATAAATATATATCTTATATATTGTGAAGATAAACAATTTAGATGTTATAAGAATTGTTATGGTAATAATTATCGGTCCAAAATGTTTAATCTTAATGAATATATTTTAATCATAATGTAAAAATATTTCTCAGAAATATATGATGAATAACTTTTGCAATATTGTATTTCAAAATGTTGTGAAAATAAAAGCTCAAATACTATAAGAAATGTTATGGACATGATTTTCAGAACGAACGTTTTGTATCATTAAACATTTTCAGTAGCATTTCACAGATATAGAGTAAAGCATTTTCTAGACATAGCACATCCATAATTACAGCTCCATCAAAAATCTCACATTTTTCATTTGGAAAGGCGCACGTACGTAATACAACATTTCAATCGTAATGCACACGCCCTACAGTCTCAAAGCAATCGTTTGACTACAAGTAGCAGTTTTTTAACACGTGTAAGAAACAACTTTATATATATGGCACTCGTGTTGTATTATTTGTATTCTCATAAGTGTCATTTTACAGTTATTTCTGGTTAAAATGAATCATAATGCAGTCTTGTTAAGAGCATTTCAATTTATTTTTGCATTCTTGTTGCAGTCTAAATAATCAAGTTGGTATCGTGTTGCATTCTCAGTGCAATCGCGTATAGGGTTCAGTGATTTCTGACCGCAAGACAGCTACTTGTTCTTCACACTTCACTGCATGTGTTTTAGTCTTGTTGAAGTCTTGTTGGAAGTTGTGTATGTGGGAGCCCTGCTTTAGACGACTCAGCTATCAGGCAGGCCCTAAGTGGCGAGGGACAGGGAGCAGTCAATGGCAAAGCCTTAGCTGACTAAGCTATCAGGCAGGCCCTCATTGGTGAGAGACAGTAAGCAGACAATGGCAAAGCCTTGACGACTCAGCTATCAGGCAGGCCCTCATTGGTGAGAGACAGCAAGCAGTCAATGGCAAAGCCTTAGAACACTCAGCAGTCAGGGCAGGCCCTCAGTGGTGAGAGACAGCAATCAGTCAATGGCAAAGGCTTAGACCACTGAGCTATCCGGCAGGCCCTTAGTGGTGAGAGACAGCAATCAGTCAATGGCAAAGCCTTGGACCACTCAGCCATCAGGCAGGCCCTCAGTGGTGAGAGAGCGGTCAATAGCAAAGCCATGACGTGAGAGAGCAAGCAGACAATGGCAAAGCCTTAGACCACTTGGCTATCAGGGCAGGCCCATGATGGCGTGACAGCGAACAAAAATATATATATATATATACATGTATATATATATATATATATATATATATATATATATATATATATATATATATATATACATATATATACATATATATACATATATATACATATATATATATATATAAATATATATATATAAATATATATATATATATATATATATATATATATATATATATATATATATATATATATATATATATATATATATATATATATACATATATATATATATATATATATATATATATATATATATATATATATATATATATATATATATATATATATATATATATATATATATATAATTGAGTCCAGTACTGGGCGGGGGGGGGTGGGGGTATGAGGTCCTGGGTATTCAGAATTTGGGAGGGGGATTTGAAATTTGCTCTGGTTCCCCTTCCACTTGTCTAAATGGAAGAGCCCTAACCGTCAGTATCAGGAACGTGGATATAGAGGTTCCATCACGAATGGGTGGGAGGAGAAGGTATCTTGCACGAGTGAGTGAGACACACAATCACTCACGAGTGTAAGATACCTTCCCTTTCCATCCACGAGTGATGGAACCTGTATCCCCGACGAGAAAATAGAGAAATATACGTGTTTTACCGTGAAGTAAGCTACCTTAACTCAGTCGGCAAAAGGCCACCTATGCACTAATTTTCTGTGTTTACCAGGTCCAAATTCAGTGCCTTCAAAAGCACCTTTTAAAACATGTTCATCGTTCATTTCTGGTATCAACTTTTAGGAAAACGCCAGAATCTTACGTTTCATATATGGGTGATCAGTTTCATAGATGTTTATTCTAAGTTTTGCAGGTTTTAACATGACCCACACACTATACTGTTCGAGGGGAAAAGTATGCTAAGATAACAATATCTTTATGGGTTATCTACACATAGTACCTACGCTTCTGAGTGGGAGAATTAGAATTCCGCGACTGTTGATAATGGAGGAAGCCGTAGTGTCCGGGGATGTCAGCGCCTAACCCCAAGTCACTGACAACTTGGACACATGTTACGACCAGAATCGAACCCAAGCAGGGCTGATACCTCTGTCTGGAGTGCACAAAATTTTTAACATAATCTATCAAGTTTTGTTTTCATTGGCCGCCAATATAATAGTTGAGATGTTAGTATATTGTAATTCTAACATTTTTTTGTTATCTTGCGTCTCTGGAATGTATCATGAAGTTCTTGTAAAATATTACTATTGTTTTGAATTCTGTCATGTTGCGTAACCCGGCAGTTTATGTTGAGACCAAAATTGAAACTGCCATAGATATGCTCCTGCAAGCCTACATTAAACCAACGCTGTGTAGTTCACCCAGAGAACATCCGAGGCTAGGTAATCAGTAATGGCACAGTCACACTAGGGTCCGACTATCGCACGATTTTAAAATCGGATCCGCTTTTGTTAATTTTAAAATCGGCACTGGACGTTCCAATTTTGAAAATAGACAAGTTTGCAGTGACACTTTTACGATTCATCGGAGCCGATTTTATTGCTAGAAGAATGCGTCAAATGATTTGCGAACAGGTTCGCAAATCAGTACCGACTTTTTATAGTCGGATCCGATTTTGCGATAGTCGGGCTCTAGTGTGACTGGGGCATATACGATATTAACCAAGTACCGACTTTTTAGACGGAGGCGATAGGTGAAAAAATCAGGTCCGACCTGCCGATTTTAAAATCGTGCGATAGTCGGACCCTAGTGTGACTGGGCCTTTATAGGAGTGATAAAAGGTGTGGAAAGTAAGTTTCAGATAGTGGCACTGGGCACAATAGAGCGCAAAGGCAAATATGGTAGAAAGTGGACCCGCGTGCCTTTATAGCGCCGGCGCGCGGACTGTGTCTCAATGTGTAGTTATTGTTATGGCCAATGATGCTGTAGTTTCAATATCAGCGCTGACTCCGAGTCTGACTTCCATTATCTGAGACGTGACGTTATTAAATACACACTTACAATCTCACGCCTGAACTTGTTTTTTGGCCGCTCTGTTTTATGGATTAACTCGCTGCCAAACACAAGTTATCTATGACGATAAGAGTAGGAGAGATTTCTGTGTAGTAGAGAAAGCCATTATGATAGTGACTGCAACTGATTATAATTATAACCTACGGTTACACAGGGCGGAGCCCTCGAAAGCCGGTTGCGTCAAGTACTTTTTCGCCAACAATCCCGGGGGGGGGGGGGGGGGGGGCACTCAGGTATAGAGGGGGGCGCATACGCTCGTTATCAACATTTAAAAATACCCCTAAAGCACTGATTTCTGGCCAAAAAAGCACCCTTATTTTCATAAAAACGCTTTTTCCAATAAATAAACCCCCCTTCTTTTATCAAAACACTGACATTGGATGAACGGGAACACGTATTTTAACTTTAGATTTTATAATCCTCTGCCTGTTTAGCGGCAGCAAGTGGCGGCATCAAACTCGGAAGCCCAGTCACTTCGGTAGTCTCTCGGCGTCTGAGCCGCGTATATTTCGTGGATTGTAAGGCGATTATCACACCCTATACTTCGTACCTGGGTACAAAAAAGTACCTTTCTTTTACGAAATCGCGGACATGCGGAGGTCTTAAAAAAGACCCCGTCTTCCGCGAAATACGTAAGGCGGATGCGGCTCCCCTCTGTAACAGACTGCCCCCTCCCCCCGGGCCAACAGTTGACGATCAACGGGTGACCGGGGCCCGTGAGATCGACTCATCCGGGCCACTGAGCCTGTGTAATCAGCTCCTTTATCGAAAAACATGTAAATGACTAGAGGGAGATACATTTAACCCTTCAAATGTTGAGGCTATTTTCGTCCAAAGCACTAGAACGCGAAGATCTTTGAAAACTATCGAAACCCTATCATGTTGGTTTTCATGGGATAGCTCTCTCTGAGTATTCTCAGATGAGTACCCATATGCCAGGGTTTCAATCATTTTTTCAGGTTCTTTGCATCATGTTGTATCAATTGGCCAAATTAGCCAACAGCAGCGTGAGGGTTAAGGGCGTGTGCATCAGACTGTCCATTCCTTTCCGTATCAGCATGGACGTATTTAAAAACATCTATTATCCCAACCTATTTATAGAGAGTGGAATGGCGAAAATCCATACCACAGTCCACTACAAGTGTGACTGGTTCTGTGTCCTGTCCATGCAGGATCATCTCCCAATAGAATATTGGAATTTTAACAAATCAATCATTGTTACTTTTTCTGCAATATTAAGGCTAAGGAGTAACCAGTAAGTGGTGGAGTAAATCGTACCTGGCGAAAAACACCGCCTAACCTCAAGTCAGTCTCACATGCCCCTCACAGAATTCGAACCCGGCCAAGTGCCAGTGGTAGCGCCTCAGACCACTCGGCCATCAGGAAATCCCTCCATGGACAATGGTATGATAGCCAGACATATATTGATATCCAGGGCGTCCCAAATAAATGCAATCCTCCCCTTTTCCATATATTTTTTCAAAACAGCTTAAGAAACATCTAAAATGATTTCATGGTTAAATTGAAGGATATCTTAGAGATGACCTGTTGCAGTTTCAAGCAAATTCGATCATCCATGTCAAAGCTGTTAGGCGAAGCTTGAACCCTCCATCATTTCACTCAAACACAAGGTGAATTTCCAATGCAAAACCTGCATGCTGACCAAGCTAATTTTAGCATTCTGCTCTGGCTCATGGCGAGGAGACATGAAAAACCAGTCTTCACCATAGGTTTTACATTGCGTTGGAGTGAAATGATAAGGGGGTCAAACTTTACTTCACAACTTTGACTTGGATGAACAGATTTGCTTGAGACTTCAACAGGATATCCCTAAGATATCCTTCTATGTAACCATGAAGCCATTTTTAATGTAACATAATCTGTTTTGAAAATATACTGAGAAAAGGGCAGGATTGCATTTTTTGGGACGCCATGTAGTACAAACAGAGATGCTACCTACAGTGTTGGTCCTTCTTGCAACTAGTTACCCTCGGAAAGTACCATCAGAAATTGTGATGCATTCACCCTTCCAATGCTGAGGCTACTTTCGTCCAAAGCACAAGGATGCAAAGATTTTTCATAAACATCCAAACCCTGCCATGTTGGTACTCATTGAGTTGGAAATGTCCGGACTATGTATTGATGTATATGGGATTCCGAGTAATCCACCGGGTTATGCGGACGACCTGGCCACAGCATGTAAGAGTAAACTCAAACTTGATAGGGCCCTTCAGATAGTTAATGATTACGGTAATAGATGGCGGTTTGCTTTTAATGCCAGGAAATCTGCAGTTATGGTTTATGGCGAAGACAAATGAGATAATGTTCGAAACTCAAAAAACCGTATATTTAAATTAGGGACTGACAGAGTAGGCGAGCGGACTAGTTATGACCACGTAGGATTTAAAGCATGTTTGTACAAAGACGACGAAACACGAGTTAAAGAGAATATTTGTAAAGGCTGAAGAGCCCTAAATGCTTCTGCAGGGTTGGGAATTAGGAGAAATGGGTTGACCTTGAAAACTTGTAGTCTAATTTATTGGACAATCGTAGTTCCAATTATTACTTTTGGTTGTGAAGTGTGGCATATATCCGAAAACGACTATGAAAATTTATTACAATTTCAAAGGTATGCCGGAAGACGGGTGCAAAGATTCCCAGCTCGATCACCTAATGGAAGTTGTTTTTTTGGCTTAGGCTGGTTGAGAATCACAACATTCATTATGGTGAAGAAATTGATTTTTGCATTAACTTTTCTAAGAATGGACCCTGATAACGTTGTTAGGCGAGTTTTCATGGCAAGATGGGAATGTATGGAGGGTGGTACTCAGGGAAATAAACATGAATGTTATAGCCGGACCAATGGTATCATGGTAACAGCAAAGAAATTTGGTGTGTATAATTTATTACAAGGTATGGTAGCTGGTAGTTTACCGGTTATGAGTAAAGCAAAATGGTCAGAATATGTATGGCGTAAAGCTTGGGAGCTAGACGATTTGTTTTGGGAGTCCACTGCAATTTTGAATAATAGAAATGACCTTCTGTATAGGACTATAGCACTTCCTAGATATATATCTTGGTGGAGGGTATCAGATTCTAGACCGGAACTTATGAAAATGTGTGAAAATCTTTCTAGGATGACAAGGGTTAAGTAAGAAACTAGTAGAATGATACTATAAGCAGTAGAGATTTACTTGACACGGGTATTTGGAAGGTTAGTCATCGTCACATCAGTTTCTACCCTAGTGCGGCTAAGGCTATCTAATGAATCTGGCCAATACAAAATAATGCAAAAAACCTGAAAAAGTTTGAAACCCTGGCACATGAGTATTCATCTGAGAGTACTCAGCGAGCGCTATCCAATGAATATACCAACATCATACTGGGTTTGAATATTTTTCAAAAGCTTTGGACGAATGTAGCCTCCGCATTGGAAGGGTTAAGCATGTTGTATTCTAAAGGAAAACAGTTAAAGTGGGTCATTCGTTGACCGCTTTCTAAAATCTCTTCGTCACACATTATTCAGTAGACTTGCTACCAGTATTGGGCCCGGGACCTTCGTTCTTTAACTCATTGATGCTTAAAAGTTCCTAGAGAAAATGTCGTCTGGACCTATGCTACTTTTATTAATAACTCTGTAATAAGGAATGATTTTTTACAAAAGATTTGAAGGAGAGTAGTTGGTAATGTTCTGAATGACATTACCCCTTCAAATAATTCACCAACTTTGCTTTTGCCTGCAAGATTTCATGAAAATTGCCAGGCTGCTTTTGGCCGCTGTGAGTATTAATGGGTTAAGTCAGACTTCCATGTAAAGATTGATCAATACGCTGGGCAATGTACATGCAAACCCCAAAAAACTATATATCTTATGAAAGCTGAGACTTTGGAGAGGTCGAATATTCTACTCGTATTGTAGTACATCTTCACAACTTCCCAGGGGGTGGGGCTGAAAGGCAGAGATGAGGATTTCTTATACACATGTTATTGCGAACAGCCTCCTGGCTTCAATATAGGTGCGACACAGTTGATGTTATATATTTCGTAAAGAAAACATCCTTACGCATGTAGTAATTTGTTTAGTTTTGTGATATCTGCTCTTGTTATTTCCTTTTTCAATTTCAAAAGTGAAGAAAAGTGAAAAAATATTGACCATGACTTAGATCCTTCCGGAACAAAATTTTAAAATGAAATTACTACTGTGCTGTTATTATAGTGGAAACCTACATTTAAAGATTTCCCACAGTACATATCCCCCAATGATCAAAACCCCATTGATATTAATTAATACCAAGTCCCTATGACCCATCCTTTCGAAGACCTCCCTTTTAGACACCCTTTGATGTAAGCTTCCCACAGTGTGCAGAACCCGGGGGGTCTATCTCTAATAGCCACCAGTGTACGGAACGTGGGAATGGTACTGTCCACTCCCATATGAAATCTGATTGGGTCCCTTTTTAATTAATGCTATTAATCACCCCGGTACCCCTTTTCTATTGGCTGGAAGACATTTGCTATCCCATCCCAGGGTTCTATATTATGTACAGTTACCCTAAAATAAACTAGTCTATCACTGACCCTCAACGACTCATGACTCCTTGTCTTATCAAGTGGTAGGCTACCCACTCTGTAGCACTACCACAGATGGTACAGAAATGTAATAGTTGTAGGCTACCACCTCGGTAGCCCTACAATAGTTGGTGGAGAATCCTGGGTACTCACTTTTTAGCTGAGTACACTTTCCTTGTACCTACACCTGCCAAGTGAGATATTCCCCACCCAGGACAGTGGAAATCAGGAAAATGAGCCAGTTAAAATACACTCATGCAAATCCTACAGATCCTTGGGAAGTCCCCGTCAACCCAGCGACGGGACCAGAAAGAGCTACTGATGTTATCAAGCTGTGAAACCAAGCACTCCAGTCAGCTCACCCCATATGATCTCCACACTAGATTTCTACTGAGATTCCAGTATAAAGAAAGAGATCTTTCCAGAGCACACCTTCAAAATGAGACATTAAGAACTATACGTGACCGGATAAAATCACCACCCTCTGCAGAAGACTATGATTCCAGTATTTAGAAAGAGACCTTTCCAGATGGAGCACACATTCAAAACGAGACATTTAGAACAACATGTTACCAGAGGAAATCGCCACCCTCTACAGGAAACAGATCATAGACATTTATATAAGAACAATCCTACCAGATTTTACAGTACCATGATTATGGTCACATTAAGATGAAGAATGTGGCTTGGTAAGTGTTTCTTTCTATCATTATGTAGAGCTTACAATTTTGAATGCTTTAAGTACTGAAATTCTCATTCTCAATTTCAAGAATGGACCTTATTAGACTATACCCCATGGTCATTACCCATGTCAAACAATGTCAGAACCCTCTTCAGTCTAATCAAATATTCTATTATCACCTAGCACATCACATAACCGTTCAAACTCAAGGAGTCTTCAAAGTGTGAAATGGAGTTGTTCAAATAGATCTCTTCAGTGGTGGTTTTGCAAATGACAATTATATAAAGTGAAATCGAAAACTCTCAAAAATCTATGAATGTGGACTGCAAACCCAAATCATGTATGTGCCTTAGCTAACCTGGCCCCCAACACTCCTTCTTTTCCCTATCAACTCATTACTGAGTGAGAGCAACCCAAATCTGCAGTGGTTAATCTTGCAAGTTAACCAGGGTAACTTGTATTAGACAGTTCACAAGTGTGCTATAAATGTGAGTATGAATGTATGTATTCAGCTTTCAAAAAGCTGACTGAATGATTGTGTGCAACATCACTTGTGATATGTTTTATTACTGGAATTTTCTCACTCTTAATGAGTCTTCCCTTTCCCTTTTCCCAGGAGTTGTTGGTACAGGCTACCTTTAATTTTCAAGCACACGATGGGCTGGTCAAATTCATAGGATTTTCGAAGCTTATGCTTCAGCTGCCTACCCTGTTGTTCATCTACAACAGTAGGAGCCCTCACTCCAGTTCAAGTCTGCGAACTGTGGAGCTGTTTCAAACCCAATCAAAGCATCAACCCCTAAATGGTGATATAACAATAGGATGAATACCCTGATGTCTCCATATTGATGCTTATGCTAGCTACAACCCCGGCTGACCATTGTAGCTCAGCAGGTCACTCAGCTGACCAGTCTTCTTGCATATTAACCACCAAGAGCTCGCAACCCCCCCTCTTACTCCCTATCTCTACCACATGTGATAAGCTGGACCCTATATTGGTAATGATGTGATTAGCATTGAGAAAACCCTAAAGCCATGAATCTAAATTCAATTGATTAATCAGTGACAGCTCTACATTTTGATTAAAGGATGCACTTTCCATTGTATCAATGATTACCACATTTTAACATATTATATTTAACCCTTTATGTTTAGATACTGTATAGTCTATGGATAGGTTTTAGATGTTCTTATTCTTTATCTATTTGCTAAGATATATACTCAAAGTGTTTGGTTAAAGTACTAACCTTTCTTTGTATAATTATCAAGTGATCTTGAGGAGACTCACCATTTCTTAGCATTGATTATATTGATAATTTGAATATAAATATTGTTCTTTTTCCTAGTTTTCTTATGAAAAAAATAAGTTGCCTCATTAGAAATCATTTGCAATATTGTGTAGTGTTGTTTTAGTTGTATTTCAGTGCATAATCAAGATTATTCTTTCATTTGCATAATTGATCCTTTAATTACTATGAGATATGTATGCTACTCACACAATGACTTAACTTCCTAGTTGAGTATATTCATGATATATAGCATTTCAAATCCTCCCAGGTTGAGTTCACAATGTCAGAACCTCTTCAGAGAGTCTACCATGTGAAAAGAGAAGATTATTGAAAGGATCAACACAATGACTTGGCTTCCTAGTTGAGTATATTCATGATATAATAGCATTTCAAATCCTCCCATGTTGAATTCACAATGTCAGAACCTCTTCAGAGAGTCTACCATGTGAAAAAAAAGAAGATTATTGAAAGGATCACTAATTAGTAGGAGTCTATCCCCCGTTTTGAGCACAACTTCAATGAAACGTGCATTTCAAGTTAATCAAAGGCTATGATCAAATATTTGCATTTACAATGTGACCCGATACTATGTATATCACAACCTTGCAAATTTACCCGATTAAGTGGGCAATTGATGTTCTCCTAAGCATAGGAACCCGTCCTCAGGCCTCATCTGTTGGACAATGTAAACCCTTCGCTCAAGGTATACTTTTCTCTTCAATTTATCCCTGGAAGAATCAAGAATTCAATCTTGCTCTGTTAAACTGATTGCGGTTTGCTTTTTATTTGTCAGAAAGAAATACCATGTATCACCTTCAATTTTGAGACATATTTTCTATTAATCTTGTAATGATGGAGACCTGTTTTTTCACCATTGTGATTATGTTCAGTATTGTGTTTTAATTCTATTACCCGTATCTATCTTGTTTATATCCTGTAATGCAAATGTTTTCCTACCATCCTTCTTATAATGTTGGGGTCCAACATCCTATTGGCAGTGGATACTATTATAGTGGAAACCTACATTTAAAGATTTCCCACAGTACATATCCCCCAATGATCAAAACCCCATTGATATTAATTAATACCAAGTCCCTATGACCCATCCTTTCGAAGACCTCCCTTTTAGACACCCTTTGATGTAAGCTTCCCACAGTGTGCAGAACCCGGGGGGTCTATCTCTAATAGCCACCAGTGTACGGAACGTGGGAATGGTACTGTCCACTCCCATATGAAATCTGATTGGGTCCCTTTTTAATTAATGCTATTAATCACCCCGGTACCCCTTTTCTATTGGCTGGAAGACATTTGCTATCCCATCCCAGGGTTCTATATTATGTACAGTTACCCTAAAATAAACTAGTCTATCACTGACCCTCAACGACTCATGACTCCTTGTCTTATCAAGTGGTAGGCTACCCACTCTGTAGCACTACCACAGATGGTACAGAAATGTAATAGTTGTAGGCTACCACCTCAGTAGCCCTACAATACTGTCATCAATAGTTTGATAGAACCTACTTCCAATCTAGTATACATAGTGGTGGTGGCATTATACCCAACTCAGCCTGAGAATCAGGCTGGTTGTGCATCATGCGCTTTGTGATACAGGTAGTGCCAAGTAGCCTACCCTTTTAATCCCCCCCCCCCCCCACCCCCCCCCCCCCCCCCCCCGGTCTCGCTGGGTCCCACGCTCATGGCGATCTCTTCTTGACACAGTGAGTACCGGAATAGTCTATCCTTTATAGCGCAACATGCATGAATGCGTTTGACAGGAAACCACGTTTCCTATCTCCTGAAGGTACAACCTTAAACAAATAGAACATGGATTGGTCACCACAGATTTTTGGAATTTCGTTTTTCGTCACATTCATGCAAATTGTGGCCGATTCGGGTCACCACAGATCAAATACTGGAACTCACATCATAAAGCCCTGGGGCCCTAAGTATAAAACTTTACGTAGAGCTTGCGATGTGCTTGTGGTTAGCAAATATATTGTTCTCCCTTTGTATTCTTAACCACAAGCACCTCGCAAGCAGAACATAGGAGCTTTATACTTAGGGGCCCTGGACACACTTGTCGCCTCGTTGTGACCTCACTAGAATACAGACGAATGAGCCTCATATTTGTTTACATTACATCGAAAGTTGCTCACGTACATGTGCAGGACGCACCTCTTCAGTGGTTCTGGTCTATACCTGGGCTCGGAGTCGTGCTGAGGCTGTTCAGCGAGTTCTGTTGGCTGTGTATGCAGTGATCGATATCGTAGTAGAACACTTATGTTCACTTATAGAACAACTTATGTTTTTGTATAGGTTACATCTCATAGTTACCGAATAATGATAACAATATCATTAAGAGGCTATTTTGTTGTGATGTAGGTCCGTTAAAATACATATCTGGCTGTTTTTGTTTTTTGGAGGCAATATTTCAAGACTCAACCATTCCCTGAAAATAAGACTACTATTTGATCATTCACGTCTTTGGTAAGGTCCAAGGTCCTGCCTCAACAGGGATCTGCACGATGAGTATTTCAAAAACATTTTTGCCAGGAATTTGGTGGAAGTTTTTACCCAAGAAAGTAGGTCACAATCAGGTCACAATGGACAGACATGTTGACCTACTTTCGTAAGTAAAATTTCCACCAAAATCGCGTGCTGTAAGGTATTCTCTTGCAGGAACTCCAAATTTGGCTTTCAGTTGCCCTAGCCTAGTATATTTAGCAGACATGTATGGTATTTTTAAATCAAAAGAACCTTTATTGATCAAGAAAACCTCATTTGAGGTAAACACTGTAAAATTGAAACTGTGTTTGTATTGGGGTCAGCAAGCAGGGAAGTTAAAGAAAACTTATATTCGAAACACCAAAACCTCAGGGATTAGATATCTATTGTGAGAACGGGTACAGGAGTGCTAAACTAGGAGTTGTCTTATTTTGAGAGTGTCACCAGCATCACAGCCTTAAGGGTTTGTATACAACCGATGACAGCTGATCGCCGCGACCTAGATGTCCACCATAGCATGCACTAAGACAGAATGTCACTTGGTCGTGTAGTACAGCCATAGATGCAACTCTTCTATTTCTGAATCTGCAAAGAATTGTGCCATTTCACCCCATTGTGAACACAAGCATAGCGAGTGTATATATATATATATATATATATATATATATATATATATATATAGATAGATAGATAGATAGATAGATAGATATAAATATATATATGTATATGTATATATATATATATATATATATATATATGTATATATATATATATATATATATATATATATATATATATATATATATATATATATATATATATATATATATATATATATATATATATATGCATATGTTCGTGTGTGTGTGTGTTGAGTTAGTAAAAGATAACGGAAACACCACTGCTTTCTGCTCAAAACTACCGGCTCAAAGTCATTATACTAAGCTCAGGCCTATCCCAACGTCCTTGCCCTGAAATATATTGAGAAAACATAGAATTAGTGCCTGTGCCCTGTGGACTGACCCTCTATCCTTTATGCTAAAAGCTTTTATTACAACGGATACAACGTTTCAGACATCTATTCTTTATTTTCTCTCTATTTTCAGGGCCAGGCCGTTGGAAAAAGCCTATGCACCAGGTAGAATCACCGGTGCGTATCCACACACAGCATGACCCTATACTACCTGCACGCCAAAGATGATGTACCCTGTATCACTGATAAGAGTACCTTTTGACTGAATTTAGAGATATGTAGTTGGTAAGACAACCGCAGCATACATACTCCTTCTTCCTGGGTACTCGTCAACCCCAAATTACTCGGGCCCGGCCTCTGACAGGGTTGAGACTGGTGCAATGCGATACTCGGATACATGTCTAAAACTGTACCTAACAGCTGTAGTGATCTTGCATAGTAGTGCTGTGAGGTGTCCAGCGTAATAAACGATGGTTTACACCATGTCTACCTATGGTAGGGGTACAACCCCTATAATTGTATATTAGTGCGGTGCCATACATACATATACAGTGTAGCAAGTAGGAATACTCTCGTGGTGACCACTGAGAGAAGAGCCACAAGTACGTACCTGAAAACTGCCGCTCACCCTTTTAGGCCCTCCGACCTACCTGCCTACACCTGAGATGACCAAACACTTCATCCAAGCCTTCACGTGAACCAGTGAACCAAAACAAACACCCGGGGCGTATTCCGTCGCCCGAGTAGTCACGAACGTTCAGCAGGTGAGCACTTATTGTATACTTTTCATCTGAGACCTTCCTCTTTTATTACTTGTATCTTTCTATATTAACCGCGATTTAGACTCATATATACTCTTTCGCTTAATACCTCAACCAATCAGAAGCAGGACTGGCAGTCACTTCCTTCGCACCACTTCTGATAATGTCAGCCTCTATACCCAGACTCAGGCCAGTTTTTTACTAACTTTCATAAGCCATATCCGAGGACTGCTGAGGAGGACAGACTTGCGGGTGGTCTTATTTGAAAGGTGACATGTATAGGCACATTTTGAACCTAAATCATCATGATGGTGCATTTGCCCTTTAAATTTAAGAGCTTCGGCCCTTTTGCGTTCTTTTTATGTTTTCGTTCGTTATTATGCTGTTTGTATCTGCATATTTGTGTATTTCCAGACGCAGTCAATGAACTGTACTATGCTGTACTATTGATTGCACCGGGGCTACTAGACGGGTTTCTCGCAGTCTTACTCAACCGTGATTATGGCGTACTATGGGATCTCTGAATTATTTATAGAAACGGAATTGTGGAAGTGCCACATAAATTAAACACAAGACCATTCAACCTGTTTCATTTAAGGTGCTTCAGTAGGGGCTTAAAGAGTGTTAACCGACTTCCCTAGAATACAGCCTGTAGCAGGCTGTATGCCCATCATATCAGAGGGTCTATATAATGTATAGATGCAGAGCACGTAGACAACCAACCTGCATGAAAACCATAACATTAAACTGCTGGATAGTGCAAAACAAACGAAAATATTGATCAAAATAAAGGGAAAATCACATCCAAACGTTTAGATGTGACGACCAAATTATGCAACAGTAAGGTTTTTGAAGTCCAATAGGGTTTGTTTGTAATCATACCCACAGGCATACTGCAAAATAAACTCATATCATGCTGCCAACTCTATACAGTTTATGCCTGAAGTGATCATGTGTAGCAAAATACTCACTCGGTCGCCATTTGCATTGTCGCTGGACGGGTTTCATGGCCAGTGGCGCCGCTATGCTGTACTGAAGGGCCTTAAAATCCTTCAGTACAGCATAGCGCCACTGGTCTCTCTTCAATCGGCTGCAGATGGAGTACAGCCGTCTTGACCGCAGACAGCCCAATCTCAAGCAAGGGCGCGTTTTTTCAACCTTGACCACATTCATGCCTGTGATCCCAAACATTGACCTGGTTAATCTAGGCATTCTCCTGTGATCCGAGTAATTTCAAAAATAGCCAAAAGTGAACCGTTTGTCGAAAACCAAATAAAATTCAAAGAACGTCTCCTTTGCCAGCCCTATTAATGCACGCCTGATATTAAGCTTATTTTGGTCATAGGCAGTTTCAATCTTTATTTCTATATGAATACATATATATTTTCTATGTATCCAAATATATTACAGCAAAGGAATTTTGAGTTGTTGAAAATGAAATACAACGGAAACTGTCTGCGATGTGCGCATAACACAGACACACCACTAGCAATCAATAACTACCATTCTCCGCTCTACAAGAACCAACCTTTGGTTTACTGCATAGAAAACAAGGTCCAGTGATTTGCCGTAACAACACTAGGTGGCAGTACTAATTTAATTCACGAATATGCCGTTTTGCGAATTTAAGATAAACAACAACTCGAAATTCTAGTTTATTTGCGTTATATGTACCTTGTATTACTGCGCACAGGCAACCCGCAATCGTAATTAATGAGACAGTTGGTAACTCGAGTGTGGGGCCATGAAACCCGTCCAGTGACATTGCAAATGGCGACCGAGTAAGTATTTCAGCGCACTTGATCACTTCAGGCATAAACTGTATAGAGTTGACTGCATTATATGAGTTTATTTTGCGGTATGCCTGTGGGTATGGTTACATATAAGTGCTGTTCCATTTAAAAGTGTGGGGGGGAGGAGGAACAGAAGGTTTTTTGAAGAGGAGGGAGGGGCCGAATTCTGAATTAGTTTATACCATTAGAGTATATATGATTTCTGGCCGGAGGGGTAGGGGGGTGTTGAATTTTTAATAACCTTCCGTTCCTCCCCCCACCACACTTTTAAATGGATCGGCCCTAAACCCATTTTGGACTTCAAAAACCTTATTGTTGCATAATTTGGTCGTCAAATCTAAACGTTTGGATGTTGTTATTTTCCCTTTATTTTGATCAATATTTTCGTTTGTTTTGCACTATCCAGCAGTTTAATGTTATGGTTTTCATGCAGGTTGGGTGTCTTCCTGCTCTGCACCTATGCATTATATAGACCCTTTGGTATGTAAGGGGGTACATACGCTCGTTTAAAAAAATGCTGACTTTTTCCAGTAAAAAACACCCCTTCTTTTATCAAAACACTGCCATTGGATGAACGGGAACACGCATTTTAAGGTGATGGGTACCATTGCAAGCCAGTTAAAAGCCCTGTCCCAAAACACTCCTCAAAGCAGCATAATCCTATAACTAGGTGTATCTCCAGGTTCCTGAGTGTTATCAGGTAGAGATATCAACGCCACGTGTCATTATTCAATCCATATTCTGTTTTATTTCAAAATTTACAACTTTTTTTTCAAATGACATATTCTCATTAATTACGCAGGTGATGGTTACTGCAGGTTCAGATCTACTTTAGGGATATCATTGACTATGCCCAATAAACAGTATTTTTTTGATTTTTTACTGCTGAAGATTTTTACAGGCCATAACGTTGAAAATTTTAGTTAGAAATCTCCACACCAACTACACTTGGCAACCTCACATGCTCATAGTTAGCACCTATTTATAGCATCCTGACCACAAGCCATTGTCTTGAGATCGTCGAGGTGTATCTTTGTGCAACTGTCTTTTGTTTCAAGTGCTCAGAAGTGATCAGCGAGGTATGTCCACTACTATCAAAGGGGTTCCCATGTCTCCACACATGAGATATCTCACTAAAGTTTTCAATGTTATGGCCTGTAAAAATCTTTAGCAGTGAAAGATTAAAAAAATATTTCTTATTGGGCATAGTCAATGATATCCCTAATGAGAATATGTCATTTGAGTGAAAAGTTGTAAATATTGAAATGAATTATAATATGGGTTGACTACAGACGGCGGACTATGATATTCTCTCCCTGATAACACTCAGGAACCTGTAGATACACCTTGTTATATGATTATGCTGCTGTGAGGTGTGTTTTGGGATGGGGCTTTTAACTTGCTTGCAATGGTACTCGTCACCTTAACATTTGATGTTATAATTCTCTGCCTGTTTAGCGGCAGCAGTGGCGGCAGCAGACTCGGAAGCCCAGTCACTCGGCGTTAGAGGCGCGTATATTCCAGGCGTATATTTCGTGGATTGTAAGGGGATTTCACCCCCCATACTTCGTACCTTGGTACAAAAAAGTACCCTTCTTTCACAAAATCGCGGACATGCAGAGGTCTTAAAAAAAGACCCCTTCTTCCGCGAAATACGTAACTAAGCTGCGGCCACCCTCTGTACCTAATTGTCCCCCCCCCCCCCCCCCGGGAGTTGTTGCTAATGTTCTGATTCACATTTCTCCAGTAAATATTCTCCTAACAAAGCTTTTGACTGCAAAATGTATGGCATTACATGGTGCAAAGAAACTATTTGTGCGAACTGTTTAATCAATAAACGATACATTGTATCAAAACACTTACATAATATACATCTTAAATACCATATGACCAAAAATTCAACAATTGAAAAAAACATGCAACCTGGCTGAAAACGATACAACCTGCATACAAAACGAACTCCACTTGACTTCAAAACGACTCAACATGGCGAAAACGCACCAACCTGCATTCTTCTTTATCTGGCCGAATAATGTTGACGAATGCAGGTTGGTGCGTTTTCCCATGTTGAGTCAGTCGTATGTGCATGTTGATTCATTTTAGCCGTTCACCAATGCCACACTTGAAGGGGGGAACCTATGGTGAAGGAGAATGTCCGTCCATACTGCCATATGGAATTCTTAAATGCTCGGCCCAATTCTTATTCCTCAGTTAGATCTGGATCGATATTAATATTTAGATCTGGACCTACATTAAGAATTTGTTTAAATCTGCATCTCAGTTACTTTTTTCATATTTAGAGATGGTTCCTGATTGAATTTTTCAAAATGCAAATGACTAAAATTGAATTTAAAATTTAAAGTTGAGAACCTCAAACTACACTATAAGTAGCCGTTCCCTAGGGATTCTTTGTCTCTCAGGTGACTCAATTGATAGTGTATTTGTATAGTAAATCAAAACGGGTCCTTTGACAATCAAATTAAAAAGGTGGAGTAGTAGGACACTAAAGCATAACTTCCTATTCCAAAAAAATAGCCCATGGGTCACAAGTGGCTGACCAATAAATTGGTAAAAATGGCATATTGCAGTGCTTTTCTTGCAATATAAAACAGTTAAGAAAAAGCCCCTTTTTCATCATTTTCATTTGTCATCAATACCGTAATTTCGCGTGTATAAGACGCACCCGTATATAAGACGCACCCCTTGTCCAGGCCTTTAAAATGATGTATAGACGTTAGCTTTGTGTATAGTGCGCACCCCCTTTTCAGAATTATTGTAGGAAATCAACTCCTCATGAATAACGCTAGAAAGGCAGTAAAACGCATATTGAGATGAGTGAAATGTGACATCACCGTGACATCAATGCGTATCACCCTGTGTCGGTACTCACTTCCCATTGTCCTAGGCATGTCACATGGATTGTAATCAGTAAATTCTAGCGGAGGGTGGTTTGCTTATAACAATTCATCAATGACAAGGCAAACTTCGATGGGCATTGTCTTGGCCGCATTATAATTGTAATTGGCGATCTCCGAGTGGCCTGGTAACTCGATGTAAAACACCCTAGATTTCTAGCTTTGTGTATAAGACGCACCCCCGATTTGAGTGTAAAAATTAGTGTAAAAAGTGCGTCTTATACACGCGAAATTACGGTATTTATCACTTAATTATAACGTAATTAAAATCCAAGTAGATGGATCTAGTACCTCATTATCATCTTGTCATCTATTTCACTATAAAATGAAAATGAATTTGGTTTGGAACCTCTCTTGTCTAGACTTGCATTCTTACCACACCCTTTAATCATATTACCTTTCTGCTACTTTCCGTTGATCTAGTACCTCATTATTATCATGTCAGCTATTTCATGATAACATGGAAATGACCTCGGTTTAGGACCTATCTAGACTTTCATTCTTACCACACCCCCTTAATCATATTACCTTTCTACTGCGCATTCTCAAAATTACTCTCATTGCTTAAACAACATCAATCATCCTCAGACAATATCCTGTCCCATGCATTAACTCTTTACCTCTAGGACCATTCCAGTAACATAAACTTGTTACAGATAATAAATTTTGTATTTTTACAAGTGTCCATTCCTAATCAGAATTTAACAAGAAGCCCAAACTCTTCTAAGTTCCTTGTCTCAACTCAGTCTTTTCAAGAGTTTAAGTTGAGAACTGAGCACATGAACCTGACAGCTCCGAGTCTGATGGTTTGAGAGTAATATCATTTTTATAAGTTGGTCAGGTGACCCTACTTCCTGCGGAGATTCTGATAGTTAAGGCTCTTCTTATGAAGAACTCATATCATGAATGGGTTAAAGGGTGTTTGCTTTACACATGCTTTGACACTTCCTCTAATACCATACCACAAAAGAAATCAACAAATGCTTTATCACCCTTCATGACTTTGCCCAGTTTTGCAGGGTGCATATGAGATTTGTATTTCCATGTCGGGTAATATTTCCAGGCCTCATACCTATCTCCGCTCCAGATACCATCACCCCCTGTAAGAGGCTCCACAGTATCACTAACACACTGTATCAAATTTGGGACTGCAATTTCAAGGAAGACAGTTTCATCATAAAAAGGCATCAGTAGCTCTGAAAAAGTGGCGGCCATTTTTAATGGCAAGTAATAAAAATCACCCGTGACCTTTCCAAGTGCACGTGATCTGCTTCCAGTAATGCTTGTGAGAGTAGTCCCACACTCTCTGTATACTTCTGCTGAATCATTGGCCAATAGATAGTGTAATACTTTTTTCATCCTGTGCTTATCACGAGCATAATGTGACCAATTGGTTGTTGTATTGCAAACTGTCGTTTCCCTGCCTTCTTTACAAACAAGTCCAGTTTCAACATTCCAAACCTCCGATGGCGTGCTATACCAAGGATAACTGCGATCCAATGACATTATGTTCCAAAAGTTTAATAAAATATCATCCGCCATAGAAAGAATGCCTTTTAAATTGTTATTCTCTTTCTCCCCGAGTATAGAATATGCCAGTTGTACGCATACATAATTGTTTGTCCCAGGTGGATGCCCTCGGGGTGCTTGTTTGTACTGTACAAAGGCAAAGTGGTAGCCTTTCAACATGGGAAACTTGGTCACACTAGGGTACTGCGGTCCACAATACAGTAGAGTTCCAAATAATGGTCTATATAGAATTTCAATGATTGGTATAGCCTCATAATGTGGC
>OZ012701.1:6640111-6690111 GCA_963942565.1 Maea johnstoni
TATGAAGTTTGAGACATGCAATATACCAACAGTGTCAGGGGCTCAAGCACTTTTTATCTGGCATCATTACAAGTAGGGTTCCGAAAATACTCTCTCCTGTGTATAGGTCAAAGTTCAAAGGTCATTTAGTGCATTGAGGCATATAAGTAAAATTTCGTGATTTATCTATGTCTCATCGGGTCTCCTATTCTCCTGCCTTATCAATGACAATAATTGCACAAAGTGCAGTGGCATTCAATTACATAACATTAATGAATCTTATCTCCCATTTCATTTTCTCTTTGTTGGCAGCCTCATCTCTTGCACGTTAAGTTAGCATAGCATAAATAAAATATACCAATGACAGATGAGTGACAGAAATGACAGCCCATTAGACGCCTCATTAGATAAATGGGTGGGGGGTAATGAAATCTATCGTACAATCTGAACTACATAAGTGACTGAAACCAATGACCCCTTGTTAGAATGGTCAAGAAACAGGCTTTTGCATGAATGCATATAACATTTTGTAATTTGACCTTGACCCTGAATTCAAGGTTAAAAAATGATCATTTTGAAGTCAAGGTGAAAATCTGTGAGGCGCAAAATCATTGAAAAAGGTCATGTTGTCTTATTCTTGGACAAGAATATTGATCACAACCAGGGTTTAGGTTTTAAGATATCCCAAAGAATAATAACATAGGATATTTGAATTCCAATATGGCAACCAGTGTGAAAATGTATTCAGGTTACTAAGTCGATGTTTAACTGTGTCAATGCAAAGTAACATGGGCCCAGTTAAGTAAGACCCCTTTTTCTCAAGGTTCTGCATTCATTAGTTTCATTAACAATAGCTTTGGAGGTCAAATTTGTGTAATAAAATGTATAATGTGTAATAAGCTTTATTTTAAGTACATGCAGCAGCTTAGCCGCCATCTTGAAGTCCATTTTTGATGTCATCTGATGATAACAGCTATTTCAGAATTAGATTCTGGTTGCCATGTCAACTGGCGGCCATATTGGAATTCAAAATGGCCGCTACCAAAAGCTATATCTCTGCATATTTAAGCATCCAGATTAGCTAGAAACACAAGTATCGATGGTTGATGCAAGGCATCATGGGTTTCCAGCTGGGTCGTTGATCATTTATAATATGAGGGGCAAAAATGAGTGTTCAAGACGACAAGGTATTTAAATTTGATATTGATTAAGTTCAATTTCTAGCCTGGAAAATTACAAAGTTAAATGAATAAAACAGTATGGTGTGTTCTATGACAACTGGATGAAATGTCTTGCCCCTTTTTTACAATACCCACTGAAAGCATCGAAGATCCAACGACTAATATTGGCTCACCAGCCATTGCTGTTGCTTGCGTAGATTTGTCATCAATCAGTAAACAAAATGTGTAGAGTATGACCGGTCATGAAATCCCCTTATTATTGCTTGCTTTGGATTGTCCAATCAACAATCAGGATTGGTACCATGTGAGTGATGTGACCGGTCATTAAATCCCCATAATGCCCTGTGACGCAGGGCATTAAATGTCACTTCATAATGCCCTCCAGAGTTAGTGTTGGTCTGCACATTATATATCACAAGACACTATTAATAAGACCACAAGAAACGTTGTATGCAGGGAAGCAATGATAAAAACCTTAATAACTGTTCACGAGGGCAGTATGTGTATTAAATGTGCGCCTTCAGGCATCCTGACCAGACCTCGGGCCTTCGGCTCTCGGTCTGACCAGGATGCCTTCAGACGCACATTAAATACACATACTGCCCTGATGAACAGTCATTAAGGCTTTAATAATGCTCAGCCTCCAAAGGTTTCATAGGTTAGTCATTGTCATGATTTAATGATTTCCTATTTATCAGTTAGTGGTCACGGACAATTTATATACATGTAGATACTCTTTTCTTGCATCCAAATCTCATGCTTAGTCAGTATAAATATGTTATGTTAGGATTAAGCTAGAATTATCGCCATGTTGGTAGCTAGAATATGAAACATTTTCCGAAACAAGTTTTGTCTCGGAAGAAAAGGTTTGAAAAGTATATGTGGAATTTTGTAGAAAAAATCAATCTATAATATATAGTTTTCAGTGTTCCCGCTAGATCTATCTATTTTTACCTAGTTCCCTTTCTCTTATTCCACATCCCGATGTGTATAATTCAGTGAGTTAAGTGTGAAACCGAGTATCAACACTACTCAGTGAGCATAGGAGAATTCTACCATGTTAAGAGGCAGAAACCTTCCAACAATCTGAAGATATGTCTGATTCAAACGTGATAAATGAGTAAATGCCTTATTACATTATTCATTTCACAAGTATTTATAAAAGGAAAAGGAAAATAAGCAGAAATTAAAAAATGTAAAAAAGATCCCCTATTTATTTGTGAGTCTAAATTTACGACATGAACCACAAGATACTATCACTACATACTAGCACTACTTAGTCAGGGGAGCATTAATAAAAACCTTAATGACTCTGCATGGCCCTCGGTCTGACCAGGATGCCTTCAGGTACACATGAAATACCCATGGTATTGGAAAATGTATTATGAATATTGGAAATTATTTTTCAATGATTAGGAATATTCATAATGTTTTTTCTGTATTCATGAACAATTTTTCAATATTCAAAATTCATTTTCCAATATTCGTAATACATTTTCAATCATCATAATTCATGGTATTTATGAATATTGAAAATTGAATCATGAAAATTAAAAAAAACATTTATGAATATTGGAAATGATTTACGGATATTGAAAAATAATCATGGATTCCCAAAGTTCCTAATCTTTTTTTCAATATTCATAATTATTCTTCAATATTGAAAAATAATTATGAATATTAAAAAATGAATTACGAATATTGGAAAAAAAATACGAACATTAGAATGTACCTTATAATGCAAACACTTGAAAAAGAAACTACTTGAAAAAGAAAATATTGAATGGGTTATTAAACCGACTGTAATGAGAATAGGAGAGAGGGTGTCTGTTTATGGTATCACTCATGATTGATTCTAATCATATCATGTCAAAACTATTTTTTGTTCGGCAATTCTTTCAATGGTACAACATATCAGAGCACCCAGATATCCCTGCTACCACACACGTAAGGCCAATTAACCTATATATCAATAGTTCAAAAGCTTGGCAAACAGATATACCGTTGATAAGTAAGCCGGCCGTAATGAAAAGATGGGGGCAGTATCCATTTATGAAAGGACTCATAATTAATTGTACTCAAAACTATTTTAATTAAAGTATTCGTCCTAGTTAGATTTATCCTGGTGAACGACATTCTCCGTAAATGTTGGTCTTTCAGTAGCATTTACATACTTGTTCGTAATTGTTTAAGCTAAGAGTATTCTCGAGGGTAAGGGTAGTGCTGGAAACACAGATATACGCGCATATTTGTTCATGACTATAGTAGTCTCTGAAGCATCATATCATACGAATTGTGATTTAGCAATTCGTTGCTTTTGCTTGCTCTGCCGTTCAGGGATACTCAGTCACGGATGCGGGAGTAATTTACCCACCTGCCCATTGCATTCATTAGCATTCTCCTCCCCGTGCGCACCGACCTGGGTACAGAGCGGGGGTGAGTAGTAAGACGTGTTACAAGTATATGTATTATCCGGCTCTTTCCCTAGTCTCACTGATATAACCTGTGTTGGTTTTACTCAGAGTTTATTCCTAAGCAATGCAAGAAGTCGCAATTCAGCTGTATTAAAAAATTATCAAACTGCAATCAATGGCAAATATACTACTGTCTGTTTGTTAATAGAGACAACACACCTTCCTTGGCATGTAATTGCGGCTAGGTCAGCCTTACAACCAGATTTGACGATAGCGCCTAACCGCTGATTGATCGTACTTTTCAGACAACTGTAATGCTATTTGTAATCATCATTGCAACACAGTAATATGCGTAGCGTAGTTGATCAATTTTCGCTTTTGCAAGGTAATTGATCAAATTAAAGTGTTCAACTATAACTCTATGAACACCGTAAACAATTTAGAATATTTCTATACAATGAAAGATTCTTTATTTTGTCACTTTGCGAAATTCCGTGCTCTTAATACATCCGTAGGTGTCTTCCTACCTTGATTTGTAGCTGATCATGAATGCGAGTTCCGCGCTTGTCATTCGTCCGCAGAATATTCGGAAGCCATGCAGGCAAAGAATTGAGAGCGAAAATAGTGAAACTAATCCATTTCTAAAACTCGCATGTCAGAGTATCAACTTAAATTTAATGATATAGCTTTCTCGCAAATAAAAAGTGTGGCAAGACCATAATTCTTCATTCAAGATGGCTTCTTAATTCCGCTGTTCCCATTGAGACTTCCGGTTTGGAACCTAAGAGAATCTGGGTCGTGAGCGACCCAGCAATTACATTGGTGTCTACAAGTAGGTTTTCTGGGGTGCAGAACCTAATTCTGAAATAGCTGTTATTATCAGATGGCATCTAAACTGGATTTCAAGATGGTGACCAAGCTGCTGTACCTAGAATTAAGCTTATTGCATAAGATTTGACCTCCAAAGCTATTGTTTATGACACAAATGCATGTTTATTATATTCTATTCAATAGTAATATGACGAGAAAGCAAAGCTTTAAATGCTCGCGCAGCTCGATGATATTTCTGCATTCCCCTTCAAATGCAGTCACAAAGTGTTTGTTATTGTTATCCGTAACGTCATTCTTTCCTTGAACTTCGCTGAAACATATTGGAAGCCCCTTATTATGAGCTTCATATTTGTGCAATAAACACACACAGTATGCGTAGCGATCGATTGACCGAAAATATGGCATAAAAATTAGCACAACTTCAACCTGTTGCAAAATCGTTGTTTCACGACAGATTTCAACTAGAATTAGGAGACATGTAAAATTATTTGTGGCGGTTGTAGCGATCTAAATTGCATTGAAATCGATTCACGGAAAGATGAGTAAAGTCATTTTTACCGTGAACATCGAAGTTACGACTTTGGAATCCGCGGAATTCCATCGTAACTTGATGTCATTTCATGACGTCAGCATTTGTCGCACGTGAGCATGTATGTTTCAGTTGTTGCATAGTTCCGCGCGTGTTGCAAGATAGTCGGCGACCAAAACGTTATTTCAATACAATTTAAAGGAAACAATCCAAATTTATTATTTGATTAAGAAATATTTAAAACATGAAACGATCTGGCGGCAAAATGTGCTCTTAAAGCAAAAAGTTATGCTCATTTTCCGCGAGGTAATCGACCGCACTCTGCCAGGGCGACGATACCTTCTTCCGGTTGGATTGCTACACGACTAGTATCTCTGCAAGCGATCGCACGATCACTCTAGTGGTCCCTACATGGTTTGGAAGTTTCGTTCTGTTTCATGGTACGATTTCAAAATTATACCAAATATGAAGCTTCCATGCATTAGTTGCCATTCAGTTATTTGTAATTGCGCAAACTATGATATTTATGACATTTCGGGTGTAATGCCTCAGTACTATTTGCGATAGCTCATGAGAAAATGCGGTGAAAAGTCCTGCATTGACCAATCAGCCAGTCGGCCGTCCAGCACTCTCGCAACAAACAGGCCACTGCGAGGATGACGTCATTGTTGATTTTAATTTTGACCACGCGCGTCGCGTGCATCACACGTTTTGACCAATGGGATATATTTAATGACGTCACTTTTAAGTCAGCTGATAGTGGAACAGCTGAAAGGGGCACAGTTAACAAAGATAGAAAATATTAGTACACTTCTAAATTGGTTGCCATGGCAACTGGTGGCCATATTGGAATTCAAACTGACAAATAGTCAGCTCAGTAAAAGACCCTATTTTAGGAGTGAGTTTGACCACAATAATAATCAAAACTCAGAATACGCCAATGATAGGTTTAGTGTTTGGTATCAAATCTTTGATCGGAAGTATCATTTGCAATGGTCAAGACAGGGATGGGTGTTTTACCCTGTGTAACAGAGGTAGGTCCATCAAGGTCAAACGACACACAAAGGTCATCCAGTACCATAAGATATTAGCAAAAAGTGGTCCTTTGTCATTGTTGAAGAACAATGACAAAGCATGATTATTCTAGGTGAAGGAAGAGAAAGAGGGAGAGTAAGGCCAGAGCCTTCAGATCCAAAGAGGAGAGGGATATTTTTAAAAAGCAGGGTATCCATAGACAGACCCACACATCCCCCTTCTTTTATAAGATGAGCAGGGTGTCACATCAGCTTAGGATTCCCCGAGAGGTGCCAACTCCTATTGCACACCAGGAGGTGTGACCCTTGCGGGGTGCCTCAAGATGAATGCAACCTACTTAAGAAAAACATGATTGACATAAAAGCTATATAATCATATTATATCAAATACGTTGATTGTGGAAGTGAGCAAGGTAGCCTTTTGACTATGTAAGTGTATTCCTCACGTATGGTTAAAGGTAGTGTGAAGTTTGTGATGAGATCTAAGAGTAAACAAAAGTTCCAGCCAAGGTCAAAAGGTCAAATAGAAGCATGCTAATGATTTCCAACCAATTGTCTCAGAGCTGTAATTTTTTGTTAGTAATCATAAATGAATACAGGTATGGTTTAGAGATCGCTGCAGGAGAGAGAAGAGGAGTGATTTTTACCATAAAGGTTAAGGCTCCTTAACCTGAAAGAAATAACGGACCATTATAAAATGCAGGAAAGGTAGTTAATTTAAACTGGATTAATGCGTCCTGATGGGAATCAGTCGCTTGGAGTGTGGCTGGAGGTAAAGGAGTGGATTGTGTAAATGCTTTACATGAGAGTAATTTCTGAAATATTGAAAGGAAACAATTTTTCAATTTTGGCTTTGCTCACAGGGCATGAATTTGAAATTTGGAAAATGCACCTTCTTTTCATTCGTAATAAGATTTCCAAAAGAAATGGTTGTAAAGTTTGAACGGAGTATAAAATCATAGAAAATGTGATACCCTTCCCTCCATATTTATAAATCCTCCACATTTGATGAATTTTAAGATCCCTGGTCCATGATTGTGGAGAGGAACTCATCAATCAGAAGAGTCTGGTGGAAAAACAGGCTGTCGGGCTGATATATCGTCTGCTACACTAGCCTGCCAGGGCTAGTCGTTAATACACAGTTAAGTGGAGATGATAAATGAAGAAATATGTGCCAGCACTGCACGACCTCCTCAGCGATGCTCAGGTAAACAAACCAGCGTCGTAAAACTAGCATTGATAATTTTGATACCAAACACTAACCCTTATCATTGGCTTAGGGTGATAAAAGCATGTTTTTACTGGCATGTGGATTACTGGTGGTTAATTCACTTTTCCCCAAAAACAATTAAGCATTATAGGCCATGTTTTGATCCAAGCTGATGATAATGGCTGTGTTGAGTATTTCAATTACCCGCAATATGGCAGAAAAAGTGACGAAAAAACGAAATTCCAAATTCACTGCGGCACTTCAGACTGGCGTGCGTTCTAGCTAGGTGTCCGGTACAAGAATGTTACAACTGAGTGTCTAGGGAAGGAAGGTCAGGTGTCCGCTACAAGAATGTTACAACTGAGTGGCTAGGGAAGGAAGGTCAGGTGTCCGCTACAAGAATGTTACAACTGAGTGGCTAGGGAAGGAAGGTCAGGTGTCCGGTACAAGAATGTTACAACTGAGTGGCTAGGGAAGGAAGGTCGTTTGAACACTTCGATGGATACAAGACTTAAAACCGATTACCTTTAATTCCACTGTGGGGGAAAATGGTGACAAAAAAACGAAATTCCAAATTCCAAATTCACTGTGGCACTTGAGATCGCATCATCCGGGTCAGTGAAATTGGATTATTATTACAAACCCCGTCATAGACACACGTGTAGAGGACCGCCGCTTCCGAAAGGTCAGAAGGGTACTGGTGCAACATCAGACTGTGCTCCATCATCTACTAATTTCCGGATCAGGAGCCCGAGGGTCACATTCAAAACATCTTTTGTCCCATCCTATTTATAGACAGTGGAGGGTCGAAAGTCCATAGCAGTCCCCTACAAATGGGTGACCGGTTTTGTTGACCGTATTCTGTGCCTTGGACGAAAGTAGTCTCAGTATTGGTAGGGTTGAGGTGATGAGTACCATTCCAAGCTAGTTAAAAGCCCCATCCCAAAACACACCTCACAGCAGCATAATCATAAAACAAGGTATATCTCCAGGTTCCTGAGTGTTATCAGTTAGGGAATATCATAGCCAACCGTCATTAGTCTACCCATATTCTGTTTCATTTCAAGATTTACAACTTTTCACTCAAATGACATAATCTCATACATACGCAGGTGATGGTCACTACAGGTTCACAGATACCTTAGGGATATCATTGACTATGCCCAATTAGAAGTATATTTCAGATTCCTTACTGTTAAAGATTTTAACAGGTCATGGTCAGACTGTATTTGATAACTGTAAACCTGGACAAATGTACGTGCCACTATTCATAGTTTGCTGCAGACATCAAACCTATTTCCCATCCAGAAAGACTCATTTCAAGAGGTAAACGTTTGGATTAAGGGTGTACGATTTGGTAGGACACGCGAAGTTGTGCGGAGACAAAAGCTGATTACCTACCCCATATTCTGCTAACCAGTGATGTCCTGTATTGAGAAGCCGCAGTTAGTGGAGCTAGAAAGTGAGCAATCTCGCAAAATAAAGAAAATATTGGGGCAAAAACGTCCACTACACTTGCTAAAAGTCTATCTTAACTAGCTCTTTCCAGAGTCTCATTAAGCTATCCTGAGTAGAGTTCACCCTGCGTTAAATTCCGTATCAATCCTCGGGGGGACACACAGTTTGATAGAGACATCAAACCTTCTTCCAATGTAGTATATACATAATGGTGTTGGCATTACACCTACCTTTCGTCGGGGCCGACTCTGATACCGATTGTATATACTGATGCTTTTTGGTATTAGAGTCGGGAACTTCCCTATACCCTGCAATATGTTAAAACTCGTCCTCCCAAATTTCTCCGTCGGTGCCACACACACACACACACACACACACACACACACACACACACACACACATATATATATATATATATATATATATATATATATATATATATATATATATATATATATATATATATATATATATATATATATATACAGTGTGGCAGGTAGGACCACTTGTACGTACCTGTAAGCCACTCGCCTGTTTAAACCCTCTGACCTGCGTACCTTAAGGTCCTGCAGCCACTGGTCTCTCTTCAATCGAGTGCAGACGGGCTGCAGACGTACTGCCTGTAGCCAGCCCACTTTCAAGCAAGGGCGCGTTTTTTTTTCAACCTTGACCACATTCATGCCCGTAACGTAATGTACTTTATTGAGTGTGTCCATAAGACACAAAATAGCAAATACATACACATGATGAAATAATAATAGATGGGAAAGCATACTATAAAAACATAAGTCAAATAATAATACAGGAACGTTTAAACTCAAAAAGAAATAACTATGGAGAACTGAACTGGAAACGCAAACAATGAGAAACCTATAAGAATTAGTAACATGTTGGGATTGTTTAAAAACACCTCTATTAGATATCACCCTAAACTATGGGCAAACACTTTAGTATACCAACACTATCTATTAACAATGATGGAGACTCGTTACTATACAGGGGGGTTCTAGCTGGGAGAACTATCCAATAAGCGAGAAAAACTTACTTAGAGTAAGGAAAAATCTAAAAGGTAATACTACGATAGAACGAGTTTTTTACAAACAATTTACGGAATACTTTCTCGAACAAGTTTTCTGGGAGTACAACCTGGTAGGAGAAGTAGGTTTGGAAACATAGGTCCGACTGGATACGCACATAGTTAGATCTAGAGGGACCTCTGGTGGTGAGCGGGGAAACTAAATCTCCTACCCACTATAACAAGTGGACTCGACGAGAAATTATCCTATGCCTTCCCTAGATAGGATAATCTTGCGATATATCCTAGCCACTGTTTAGCCAGTAATTTCCCATATGTCGATAAAAGAGATTATAATATGGGTTCAGAAGTTGATTTAGAGCAAATTGTTGGTCTTCAAGTTCCAAGGCACGACCAGATTACTTTCGACCAGGTTTTCTTTGCTGGTACTGCTTTAGTCCTGGTTGCATTATCTATCATCCTTAGTAGACCAAATGATACTGTGACCCCAAATATTGACCTGGTTAATTTAGGTATTCCCTTGTGATCAGAGTAAGTTCAATAATATTCAAAAGCAAACTGTAGGTTGAAAACCAATTGAAAATCAAAGAACGTCTCTTTCTCAAGCCCTATTAATGTATGAAATAAGATACGAGAAAAGGGATTCAACAGAAAGTGTCTGCGATGTGCGCATCCCACTAGACAGACCACTGGCTATCAATAGAGAGATTGGGCTATCCCGTTTCCGACAACGGGAACGGGATAGGCGACGATGACGTCACCATAGAATGTGTTGACGTCATCGTTTCCCACATAGCTCGGGTCTGCGCCGTTCTCGTAACCCGACATAAACTGGCTGTATCCCGTAAGTATCGAACGGCGTAGCTTCTTGCTAAATTTATGCTGTAAGCAGTTTGTTAAAAACATCTTACAGTGGCTACGTGGAAGCTAACCATACGTATTGTGTAATCGACCTGTATTTGCGCCACATTTCAATTGTTTCATGTCGACAGAAGGAGTTTTGTTTGGTAGTGGCCTTGTCAGTACGACTCCTCGGCCTAGCGCCATGGACAGATACTTATCCGGACGGCATAGCCCAACCTTGGATACGATGTTCCAACATCGAGATCGGTAACGGCAAGGAAGGTGATATGCTAACCCGATCTCGATGTCGGAAACGGGATAGCCCAACCTCTCTAATATTAACTACCATTCTCCGCGTTACATGAAGGAACCTTTGGTTTACTGCATACAAAGCAAGGGCCAGTGGTGTGCCGTAACAACAATAGAGGGCAGCACTAATTTAATTCACGAGTATGCCGTTTTGCAAATTTAAGATAAACAACAACTCGAAATTCTAGTTTTATTGGCATTACATGTACCTTATCTTACTGTGCACAGGCATACCACAATCGTTACTAATAAGACATTTGTTAACTCGAGTGTGGGGCCATGAAAACCGTCCAGTGATGTGGAAAAAGTTGAAAATGGCGACCAAGTAAGTGATTTTAGTGCACTTGATCCCTTAATTCAGGCGTAAAATGTATAGAGTTGGCAGCATGATATGAGTTTATTTTACGGTATGCCTGTGGCTATGGTTACACATAAACCCATGTTGGACTTCAAAAACCTTACTGTTGCATAATTTGGTCGTCAAATATAAACGTTTGGATGATATTATTTTCCCTTTATTTTGATCAATATTTTCATTTGTTTTGCACTATCCAGCAGTTTTATGTCGTGGTTTTTGTGCAGGTTAGGTGTCTACGTGCTCTGCACCTATGCATTATATAGACCCTGTGATATAATGGACATACATCATGATACAGACTATATTCTAGGGAAGTCGGTTAACACTCTTTAAGGTAGAACCCTACCCGATACCCACGTCATTTTTAAAACTTAAATATCTGAAAACTGAGTTAAATTTAGACAACGGCACTTATGCTATTGTATAGCTTACATCTCATAGTTACAGAATAATGATAGACTTATCAATAATTTGCTATTTTGACTTGATGTGGCACCTTTTACGAACATATCTGGCTGTGTTTCGTTTTTTTGGCAAAATGTCAAGACTCACCTCTTACTTGAAAATCATACTCTACCATTTGATCATTCATGCCTTTGGTGAGGTGCAAGGTCCTACCTCAACCGCGAATCTGCACGATGAGTATTCTAAAACATTTTTGAATGTACTCATACGCCTCAAAATTACTAACAGCACGTGGTTTACGTAGTTAATGCTGATTTTCAGGTCCTGTCATAATACGAGGTACTTGTGATATGACCTGGCACCTAGAGGGGGTTCATATCTGTCATATTCTAAAATACTGGCTTCGAAGACCACATCGTTATTCACTTTCAGGCAAAAAATGAGATGAAAATTCTAGTCAAAATGGTCTATCTCGAAGGAATCTGCATGGTCGAAGCAGATAGCCATGTCGTTTGTGACCAATTTAACACGGAAGGCCCAATGGGGCACGCCTTTTGTCCTCGTGGGCCGTCGTGGCCGTACAACAATAGAGAGTTGCTAGGTCCTGAAGCACCGTAACCTCACCCACCCAACACAAACACTCTGGGCGTATTCAGTGGGCCGAGTAGTCGCGAACGTTCAGCAGGTGGGCATTTTTTGTATACTTTTTAACCTGAGACTTTAGTCCAGGCAATCTGGCACATTTTTTGGCTAAACCCATCACTAATTGCAAAAGAAACGAAACCTTTTTTATTTGAAAGGAGCCTATATGAGGAATGACATATCAAGAATCCCACTCAATCAAAATATTGGAACATGTTGAAGTTAAGACCAAAAGTTCCAGGAATTTTGGTAGGTTTGGGCAATGTAGACTGAAGTGCATAGCACACTGAATGTTTGATTTGTTGTAAAAATGGCCGCCAAATGGATTTCAATTTATTTTCCTTAATGATCAGACATAAACTTAGATTTATTTAGTATTTTGTGGAGGGAGGGGGTGGATGGGTGGGGGGGGGGGGGGGGGGGGGGGTGCGGTTTGGTGTGTACTCATATCTCATTTCAATCATTTTACTTCTGGACTGGGAGTGATAGTGATGACAGCACCTTAAATCTTAAATGTTTTCTAATATCAACAGTCAGTTTAGTAAAATTGACATATTTGTTATGAATGATTACTCCCTTTAGCCAGTTGGTGGCAGCACTGTAGTATTTAACCCTGTTCCTGCTGAGCCAAAAAATATCTCGGAGACACCAAATAATCTGTACATAGCCAGGAAATATCTGGATGCACTTGCTACTGACCATCTGTATGAGTTAGTCTACTGAGCCTGTGCTTAACCCAAAGCAGCTCCTTCTTGAAGACCCTCACTAGACCTTCATTTTGACATATGGCAAGGTGGGGGTAACTCCTAAAAGTTCCAAATGGCGGTTCCTGCTGGTCACAATACCGCTAGCAATTGTCTTAGTTGTTATAAATACTATTTGCGCAATAATGATCAGCCAACATGGTGTATATATGGAAGATAAGAACGAAGGAAGTAATTAAAATGGGTTAAGGTATGTAACTTGTGAATTCAAGTGAGAAATCTGCCTGATGATATATTTTCACTGGTTGTGAAGTGCAGCATGCAGATCTATGGTGATGCAGACATTGATATTGTGTCAGTGGCCCTGAAGTTTGTTGAAACTTAAGGTGATAGTCTAGTACACCAAGACTATCACCACTAGGTGGTGTGCTTGGCTGGCCCTTAAGAATGGATATCAAAACAAAAGATGACACATGAGCAATGTTCACTCGCCACAAATCTCGAGCGTATATGCAAAATTCAATTGTTGTAACCTCAAGAGCACAAAAGGCAGGGCCCTTGGGGTTTTCCTTGTTACATTGCTCCCGAACGACATGGCTGTCTGCTTTAGCTATGCAGGTTCCTTCGAGATAGACCATTCTGACCAAAATTTTCATCTCATTTTTTGGCTGAAAGTGAATAAAGATACAGTCTCCGAAGCCAGTATTTTAGAATATGACAGATATGAACCCCGTCTAGGTGCAAGGTCATGTCACAGCTACCTTGAATTCTGACAGGACCTGAAAAACAGCATTTACTATGTACACCACGTGCTGTTAGTAATTTTGAGGCATATGGGAACATTCAAAAATGTTTTTAACATACTCATCTTACAGATTCCTGGTTTAGGTAGGACCTTGCACCTTACCAAAGACATGAATGTCTTGACATTTTCCCAAAGAACGAAACACAGACAGAAGTGTGCGTAAAGGGTGTCATATCAACTCAGAATAGCAGATTATTGATAAGTTTATCATTATTCTGTAACTATGAGATGTAAGCTATACAATAGCATAAGTGCCGTTGTCCACATTTATCTCAGTTTTCAGATATTCAAGTTTTAAAAATGACTCGGGTATCAGGTAGGGTTCTACCTTAAGAAACTATTGTTGTTGGAGGTGATACAGACTTGATGATACTTCTGTGTCATCATGCAAGCACTGTTCACAATAGGCTTTCATCCAGGGGCAAAGACAGGACGACAGCAGAGTTACTTGGATTATTCAGAGAGCTAAGGCCAAACTGAGAGAGCAGGTGTGTCAGCACTTGTTGTTTGTCCATACCATACTTTTTTATTTTTAAATCATTTTTATTCACTTCCTCACACATGTCAAATACAGTATACAAAAATTGTGCGGCCGGAAAGGGCCAATATAAATACAGGTATATGCAAAGTCAGTGTAGAGTCTAAGTCTTTGTGTAAATATTGGATAGTAATGAATATTATACCATACTTGGATGTGACACAACCTCAAAGTTGTTTGGTTTTAGAAAAGCCATTCTGTTAAAACTCATACAAACAAGCCAGACATTCATTGAACAAGGTTCTAATATTCAACCGAGGGTGGTAGTTATATCTCGCAAAAGGCAATTATATGCCTATACAAGACAAGTTTGTGCTTTGAATAATCTGAAGCACCAGAAGTTCAGTGATCTTATACAGACAAGCAGGAAGGCAATTCAGCCTAAACAGTTGCCACCCATGTGAGCTGCCACAAAGTTTAGCAGCTTCCATGTTTTTCACCAAATTTCAACATGGAAGAACAGAAAACCTGACCCTGAGAACTTGGGTTGCAAATTGTAGACGTAATTGTCCATAAACTTCCAGGCATCCTATTTTCAATGGTGATCACAAATATTCGGATAACAATCTTGAATATGTGTTTACTTAATCCATTAGCACTCAGGGTTCCTCTAGAAAGTATCATCTGCTACTCTTGTAATCATGGAAATAACTTGGGAAGATAGAGAAAATTGACAAAAAACCTGAAGGGGAGTTGTATGCATTCTGATCAACAACTTTCCTTCACATGTTTTCCAGAAAATGCTTTTGTAAGTAAAATATTTCCCAAATTGTCATGCCTGTTTTGGCTGCCCTGATTTAAATGGGTTAATATGGGAAAATGGGTTTAATCAAAGTCCTAGAAGTTACAGAGTAGTAAAAACTCTTTAATTTGTTTAAAAATGACATTCTTAGAAATTTCAGGCAATGAAATCAGGGTATTCTGTCTGATTTTTGAGGGTTCAGGATTCCAAATGACCTTCAAGCACTGGCCTGGGGTATATTCATTATTATGATTCTAAACATTTTTTGAACCACAAGTCATTCTTTATTAGGTAACTGATCTCACAATTGTCCAGTAGATGGACATATAAGTGCAATAGCCCATGATTGTTGGAGACCCACAAAAGGGGTATAGAATCGTGCAACAACTTAAAACTAAAATATAATTTAAGTTAATATTATCTCATATTTACCTACATCTTTGGTAAAAATGTCATAGCAGACAACTTATCTTTTGATTAATCAAAAAATGTCAGCTTTTTTCATTGTTTTACTCTGTATCTTGATTTCACAAATATGCTAATTTTTCAACAATTTTGATTGAAAAATACACATTGTTCCAATACTTTGATTGAGTGGGATTTTCGATATGTTATTATATATACACCAATGCTCTTAATACAGTAGGTTTCGTTTCTTTTGCAATTAGTGGTGGGTAAAACACTACTTTGCCTGGACTACTTCGCTATTCTACTTAAATCTTTCTACATTAACCGAGACAAATACAATGTTCGGTATAACAACACATTCATTGCCTGTCTTGTTGGTAGTTGCCCTCGGGAGATAGTTCCTTCTTGGGGTGATAATATACAAATATGACATCCCTGCGGGGTTGCTAACATGGTTGTCTACCCCGAGTGAGCATTGTCACCCGAGGGCGTAGCCCGAGGGTGACAATGCTCACGAGGGGTAGACTACCATGTTAGCAACCCCGCAGGGATGTCACATTTGTTTTATTATACCGAACAACACCCCCCCCCCCCTCACCCCCGGGCACCCAAAATACATGACAAGTTGAAACTTACAAAACTCACTTGGGCAGTGTAATTTCGGAGCAGCAGGTTTACCGTGCTGACCATGTTAAGGATATACTACATGTATTTAATTTATCCTTCCTGAACAACCTACCACCTCAACTTGGTTGAGATTTTACTTTTTCCCCCATAATTGAGACACTCGCGCAAGTTGTTCCCAACAATAAGATAATTCCATTGTTGACGGCGGCATTCTGCTGAGGCCTTGAAATACTTTCGCCACGCGCGGGGATCTTGAAAGCATGACGTCCTCAACAATATAGGGAATCATGAAACGGCACATTGACAGCGGGTGCTAATACGTCGTCTCCTTGACAGCGGGCGCTACTCCTTGAGTAGCGCCCACTGTCACTGAACCTACAGACACACAGGTTGCTAGCAGTCTTGACACATGGCTCTCATCCAATGGGATGAGAGTATTTTCACGTGAGGTATAATAATATACAAATATGACATCCCTGCGGGGTTGCTAACATGGTTGTCTACCCCGAGTGAGCATTGTCACCCGAGGGCGTAGCCCGAGGGTGACAATGCTCACGAGGGGTAGACTACCATGTTAGCAACCCCGCAGGGATGTCACATTTGTTTTATTATACCGAACAACACCCCCCCCCCCTTCACCCCCGGGCACCCAAAATCCATGACAAGTTGAAACTTACAAAACTCACTTGGGCAGTGTAATTTCGGAGCAGCAGGTTTACCGTGCTGACCATGTTGGGATATACTACATGTATTTAATTTATTCTCCCTGAACAACCTACCACCTCAACTGGGTTGAGATTTTACTTTTTCCCCTGAATTGAGACACTCGCGCAAGTTGTTCCCAACAATAAGATAATTTCATTGTTGACGGCGGCATTCTGCTGAGGCCTTGAAATACTTTCGCCACGCGCGGGGATCTTGAAAGCATGACGTCCTCAACAATATAGGGAATCATGAAACGGCTCATTGACAACGGGTGCTAATACGTCGTCTCCTTGACAGCGGGTGCTAATACGTCGAATGGTGACCGCTGTCAAGGAACCTATAGAGACACAGGTTGCTAACAGCTTTGACACATGGCTCTTATCCAATGGGATGAGAGTATTTTCACGTGAGGTATAATAATGTTAGTTATCATCCTTGTGAAAAGGGGATACGGCCTGGTATCTGCGAGAAGCCAGCTGTATCGCATGAGGCCAGAGGAGGATAACACATTTATCATCAGCTCCCCCGTACTTACTTTGAATTTCAATAATGTTTTTTAATAGTTTTTTTATGTAATTTGATTTAATTTTTATTTTATAATTTTTTTTTTTACTTTTATTCTTTTATTTATTTATTTATTTTTTACAATTTTTTTATTTATTTATTTTTTTTCAATTTTTTTTTCTGTTTTTTGTTTTTGTTTTGTGTCTTGTGATATAAACAAAACGAGGCTGTGACCTGTAAACTTGAGGTCAAACCCTTAGTAATCATGGCGAAGGGGGATAAAACATGGCGAATGGGGATAACACATTTATGTGGATCATAACATTGACAATTAATGAAAAGCAATATTAGAATTGCTATACAGTGCAATACACCAAATAAATTGACCAATCACCTGCTAGTATCAGAGTGGAGCTGATGTTTATCTGCATTATTATACCTCACGTGAAGATTCTTGATTCTGGTTGGTCAAGGGCCATGGATTAATCGTCATGTTTTCCTCACTCCTTAGCGACAGGCTGTTGTCCATAACAGCTTATGGGCTAATCAATTAGCCCATAGCAACATCTATGGGCTAATCAATTAATAAACCATCCAATCTGATTACACCTTGTACACTTCTCTTCATTATTTACTATTGCTTTTAGGCATATGTTTTGACTGCAAGAAATCGCATGGTCAGCTTAAAGAGATTCTCCCTAAATTTATGGATGTAACTCGTTGATATTTTCGTGAACTTATTAAATTTTGATGGTTTTGATCTATTTTCAAGGTTATGCCAGGATGTTAAGCGAGTATATATCGATATACCTTGCCTGTAAGATGTCAAGATAAACTGCTGCCGGAAATACTCTAAAATATTCTTTTATGTATCCTAATGATAGTGCAATACCCTGAGTAAATTTTCAGAACATTTGATTCATTTGAGGTCATATGGGAACCTTTTTCAATTTTTCGTTCCGGATATATGTACGTAAAGAAGTAATGTATTCCTCTCGTAGTATAGCAAGCCTTATAAGTTTTTCTCTATTTTGAATGCTAGTTCACATGCTATATAACCTTTTTGTTCAGTATTCGCAGTTGTAGTACAGTCAATGAACATACAATACAATACAATACAATTGAATTATGTGTGTACCTAACGTCTGCTATGTTAGCAGGCATTCGAATTCAGACATTTTATTAAACATAAATAAATATTTGTAAATACTTATAATTCGTTTAATGAATATCAATTAATCATTTATGAACAAATGTAAATCATTATACAAATATGGCACTTGGGTGAGTGCAATATCAATTTTCATTGCACTCTGAAAAATGAAGTTGCACGAGGCGCTTGCGCCGAGTTCAATATCATTTTTCAGAGTGTAATAAAAATTGATATTGCACGAAACCAAATTGCCATATTTGTTTTATAATATGCCTACTACTCATTCAAATAGAATAATTTACTAATTTAAAGAAATATGAAAATGTAAATATTATTAATATGTTTTTCCATTTCCGGGTTTTACCATAAACCATTGGGTTATTGTAAATTTCTAAGCTGTAATATATTCTTGTGTTAATTCAGGACTATCGCAAACAAAATACTATAAATACCTGAAGAAGTCACATGCATTAGTATTTGAAATGTGGTGGTTTATCTATTTAATTTAGAAATGTGTTTTACTAATTCTCTTCCTAATCATGATTTTACAAGAAGCCCACACTCTTCTGAGTTCCTTGTCTCAATTCACTTCTGTTGGCTAAATATTTTCAAGAGTTGAAGTTGAGAATTGAGCACATGAACCTGACAGCTCTGCGTCAGTGTTGGAAAGTGATATTGTACCCCAATATCACTTTTGTAAGGTGGTCATGTGACCATGATCTGACCAATCACAGCAGAGAATGAGCAGTAGGCGTATACTAATATACAAATATTTCTAACTATTCAATAATATCTATAAATAATCAGAATATTGATAAGCATTTATGTATATTTATAAATCTATGAATATCAATAAATCAGAAATGATTATAAACATCTATAAACATCATTGATAAACATTAACAATCATTTATGAATATTTATAAATGCTGATTAAAGTCTCTAAATGCCTGCCATTAAAATTGATCAATACAATCTGCGTAAAACTGTTTTAAAGTCACTGGTGAGCTTCTACGGTGTACTCTCAGGTTCTAATATCTTTAATATATGCTTGCGGTGCCAGTTGATTTATTTCCAAGGTTTGAAAAGGAGATATTTGAGTCATACAAGTATTTCCTATTATACCAATTAGAACTATGCTTTGCTGAATTTCTTAATATGCTGGTTCAATACATAAGGTTTGCTGAGTATTACCTACACACCAGGTTTATCATGAAATAGTGGATACATATACCATGCCACCAATGTATGACAACAAGAAATACTAATGCTAATAAACATCTTATTTAGATATACAGATCACTTACATGTTCCATTCCATTCACTGATTGTACTCTTTCATTGACATGACTTATGGAGTCAAAAATCATATATATATATATATATATATATATATATATATATATATATATATATATATATATATATATATATATATATATATATATATATATATATATATATGTATATATATATATATATATTTATACATGTATATATATATATATATATATATATATATATATATATATATATATATATATATATATATATATATATATATATATATATATATATATATATATATATATATATACATATATATATACACACACATATATATATATATATATATATATATATGTATATATATATATATATATATATATATATATATATATATATATATATATATATATATATATATATATATATATATATATACATAAATATATATAAAGAGGCTTGTGAATGTGAGTAAACGAGTTAAGAAATATAGTTTCCCTAATCGTCACTTTTTCTGCCATATTATGGCAACAATGCTGTTTTTAATGGCGGAGTACCGAGGAAAACGACCGACTAGTCCATATCTCTCGAAACTTTTTCATTTGCCCGCAGCAGGAGCATATCTTGCCGTTTATAAACGATATTACCCTTGCCTAACCCTAATCCTATCCCTAATCGCAATCATAAACCTCACCGTAATCAGACCAAAAACAAGAAAGATATTTGTAAAAACATAATGAGATCGATCTCACAAAGCACATATATGATTCAGTGACCACTATCATTTTAGTTTTGGAGGTGATCTAACAATTCAGAAACTCAAGTACACACACACATACACACACACACACACACACACACACACACACACTTAATTCCACTAACCTTAAAAATCTCCAAGGCATGGTGCACGTTAGGAACGGTGTAAAGGTGTTAACAATTCAAGCCGTCAAGACACCCATGTTTTCTAGCTGTAGGTGGGTCACTTACTTTTCTCTCTCTCACTGCCCAGGTAACAAGCATAATGTTAAACTAAAAAGTAAACTAGATAGAATAGATTTTAGGGAATCCAAATATGGAAATATAACTCATTTCATCTACTGAGGAGTTTGCTTAAATGAAAAGAATGAAAGGTTCGAGACAATACCTGGACGAAGAGTACATTGCTGAAATATATATATATGAACTTTGATTAATTCCGAACATTATAGGAAAAAGGACATAATCATCTTTTAAAGGACATGACCGGAAAAACGTTATTGCACTGACCCTTGTCCAATATCCAAATTTAAAAAACAAACACAAACACAAAATGTGGGCCTCGCGAAAATTACAGGCATATAAACATTACATCACAAAACGAGATTCTACCTTCATTTGTATCTATAGTGCACATGTGGTCTAGAATTTGGTAATGTTACTCGCCAAATAAAAAGACTATTTGAACAATACTCAAAGAGGCATTTTCAACCTAAAATGAAAGACGTGTGTATGAAAATCATTACACTATCTATATCAGTATCTGTACTAACTACTGGCAATTAATCAAATATCATATTTCGCATGTTGGCTCACTACTGTTAATAGTTAACATAGTTAACAGCGCATGCGCAGATATGCGGGGTTGGTCATATTGAGGCCACTGAATAAATGCCCCGTCCGGAAATTGCATTAAACTACTTCCTGGCTTAGGCAAGCCTCGTACTTACCCCAGCTGTACTATACAATCAGTGGTAGCTTTCACTCATACAGGATCCCACTCTACCTTCTACAAGGCTTCAGCCATTGGACCATATGGATTCCAAAGTTTAAGGAGGCTTTTGTATGTATGTATGTATGTATGTATGTGTGCATGTTTATTAACTTTAATCTTTCAATTACAAAAATATGTATATCATAACATCATATACAAAATATATCATAGTGGTAAACAGTAATAATATTGATATTTTTGAGACATACATGCTATATGATAAAATATATGCAATAATACTACCTTGGAAGACTAAGAGGTTGGATTGTTATATGTACAAGTTGTTGTAAGGATCTTGACTGGTGTTGCCATATTCATCATGACTTAGGATCTTGATACTCATTGTATCTAAACATAATCAGAACTGCAACCCATATTACTAGGGTTCGAGTGACATGAGGGAATTAGGGTATCATTGCACATGCGTTAAAATTACCTTTCTCTCATTAGCTATATTACATCAAACAAGTATCTAGATTTCAAGCTCTTTTCAATTCGCTGTAAACAGCTGTTCTTTTTAATGTCTCCATTCATTCAGGCCAATCCGTTGTAATCCGCTAATATGTAATTGAGGCTTTAGTTCCCCTTTAAGCATTTCAAATTAATCAGCAATTGTTCTTGGAGAAGAGAGAACTGGCTACAGAATATACATATATAAGATAGTGCCTTACAGCACGTGACTTAGGTGAGAATTTTTTTACAAAATATTTGATAGAGATTTGCTGGTAATGTGCTAATTAACATTTCCCGTATGAAATATTTACTCAACTTTATCCCCCCCTTTAAGATTACACCATAAATGTCAGGCATCTTCTCACTTCTGTGACCATTGATAGGTTATGACCAATTGTATTGTATTGTATGTTTATTGACTGTATGAGTAAAGTACAACATTATAGCAGATACACATCAATATCATGTAACCAAAAGAATAGAATACGAAGTATGAAGAGAAAGAACAAACACTGAGAACTTAATAACTATGACATGAGAAATGGTAACATGCTCAAAACAGTGCTTTGTTAGTAGGCATGCAGACCATAAAAAGGACCTGTTCTGATTTACTATTCACATTACCCAATTTTTTCAAGTTTCATGAATTTAACCGAAACTCATATGATCATGTTGCTGAGGTATTGGTTGTTCATAATTGCTAACATATTCCCCAACCCTCGTCCTGGATATCGCACATGACCACTCTGAAATGACATGTGTCAGGATATTTGCATTGACTCATATTTCAGCTATATCTGTAACAAGTTGATTAAAAACCTATTTTATGGGTATACTGTGAAGATGTTGGAGGAGATCCAGAAATGACATGTCATAGAAGGCTGTACTTATGGATTTTTATGAAATCAGAAGCTTTCAATGTAGTGACATTGACCTATGACCTTTAACAAAATGGCTGCCTCCATGCCTACTAATAAGATTTGAGCCTATGTGAAAATGGTTCCAAATAGTGACTTTGGCCACCAAGCACGTTCAAGCCAGGCTGATATGTTATGTATCATTGCTAAATACAGATAATATGAATTTCATTTGAACGCGCTTAATGGACAAAAAGGCGAAATTTGTGATTAAGTGCTCCTGTAGCCGTTCCCTAGGGATTCTTTGTCTCTCAGGTGACCTCAATTGATAGTGTATTTGTATAGTAAATCAGAACGGGTCCTTTGACAATCAAATTAAAAAGGTGGAGTAGTAGGACACTAACTTCCTACCCCCCAAAAATAGCCCATGGGTCACAAGTGGCTGACCAATAAATTGGTAAAAATGGCATATTGCAGTGCTTTTCCTGCAATATAAAACAGTTAAGAAAAAGCCCCTTTTTCATTATTTTCACTTGTCATCAATATTTATCACTTAATTTTAACGTAATTAAAATCCAAGTAGATGGATCTAGTAGCTCATTATCATCTTGTCATCTATTTCACTATAAAATGAAAATGAATTTGGTTTGGAACCTTTCTTGTCTAGACTTGCATTCTTACCACATCCTTTAATCATATTACCTTTCTGCTACTTTCCGTTGATCTAGTACTACCTCATTATCATCATGTCAGCTATTTCATGATAACATGGAAATAACCTCGGTTTAGGACCTATCTGGACTTTCATTCTTACCTCACCCCCTTGATCATATAACCTTTCTACTGTGCATTCTCAAAATTACTCTCATTGCTTAAACAACATCAATCATCCTCAGACAATATCCTGTCCCATGCATTAACTTTTTACCTCTAGGGCCATTCCAGTAACATAAACTTGTTACGGATAATAAATTTTGTATTTTTACAAGTGTCCATTCCTAATCAGAATTTAACAAGAAGCACAAACTTTTCTAAGTTCCTTGTCTCAACTCAGTCTTTTCAAGAGTTTAAGTTGAGAACTGAGCACATTAACCTGACAGCTCCGAGTCTGATGGTTTGAGAGTAATATCATTTTTATAAGTTGGTCAGGTGACCCTACTTCCTGCGGAGATTCTGATAGTTGAGGCTCTTCTCATGAAGAACTCATATCATGAATGGGTTAAAGGGTGTTTGCTTTGACACTTCCTCTAATACCATACCACAAAAGAAATCAACAAATGCTTTATCACCCTTCATGACTTTACCTAGTTTTGCAGGTTGCATATGAGATTTGTATTTCCATGTCGGGTAATGTTTCCAGGCCTCATACCTATCTCCGCTCCAGATACCATCACCCCCTGTAAGAGGCTCCACAGTATCACTCACACACTGTATCAAATTTGGGACTGCAATTTCAAGGAAGACAGTTTCATCATAAAAAGGCATCAGTAGCTCTGAAAAAGTGGCGGCCATTTTTAATGGCAAGTAATAAAAATCACCTGTGTGCTTTCCAAGTGCACGTGATCTGCTTCCAGTAATGCTTGTGAGAGTAGTCCCACACTCTCTGTATACTTCTGCTGAATCATTGGCCGATAGATGGTGTAATACTTTTTTCATCCTGTCCTTATAACGAGCATAATGTGGCCAATTGGTTCTTGTATTGCAAACAGTCGTTTCCCTGCCTTCTTTACAAACGAGTCCAGTTTCAACATCCCAAACCTCAGATGGCGTGCTATACCAAGGATAACTGCGATCCAATGACATTATGTTCCAAAAGTTTAATAAAATATCATCCGCCATGGAAAGAATGCCTTTTAAATTGTTATTCTCTTTCTCCCCGAGTATAGAATATGCCAGTTGTACGCATATATAATTGTTTATTCCAGGTTGATGCCCTGGGGGTGCTTGTTTGTACTGTAAAAAGTCAAAGTGATAGCCTTTCAACATGGGAAACTTGGTCATACTAGGGTACTGCGGTCCACAATAGAGTATAGCTCCAAATAATGGTCTATAGAGAATTTCAATGATTGGTATAGCCTCATAATGAGGCTTATTAAATTCTATAAGAAGAGCATAGTCCATAGACACCTTGGTGTTTGCAATTTTGTTAAACAAAGCTTGTTTTGTGGGGCATATTTCAGCAATTAATCTGGCACTTTGATCAATGTTCAGAATGGTATTGTTGCTTCCGGAAATATATCGATTTCTTCCTGACACACGCAGCTGTGAAGAGAATTCTTCCACAACGTCAAACAGCTGGTGATATAGAACGAGATACACCTGAAATAAAGATTAAGAAGAGTCACTATTATGGAGTATAATTCAGACATGGACATTTTAACCCTTATGCTACTGGTGGTTGATACAAAATGATGCAAAAAACATGAAAAATTCTTTGCGAAAGACAGCATTATATCTTATTTACATGAGATGTTGTTTTAGCGATTGTGAGACATTTTAAGAATTGTTTCTTTTGAAACCATGCATGAACTACTCATAATCCAAAAGTGTTTATTGTTTTGTGAACACTTTTGTAGATTTATTGCCTTGTTATTGATTCAATAATAAGAAAGGATCATTATTCTTTACAAATTCCATAGCACAAAATAGCCTTTCTGAGCAGATGTGCTCTCAACATTGCCTGAGTTCGAATCCCGGCCTGGGCATGTGGGAAAGTTGGCAGTGACTTGGAGTAAGGCGGTGGTTTTTTCGCTGGTTACTCCGATTTCCTCCACTACTTACAACTGGCTAGTCAGGAATTAGCCACAATTGGCATAAATGTGACGAAAAACAAAATTAAAATTCTGAGCAGATCTGTCTTTAAGGGGATGGGTACCATTGCAAGCCAGTTAAAAGCCCTGTCCCAAAACACACCTCAAAGCAGCATAATCCTATAACTAGGTGTATCTCCAGGTTCCTGAGTGTTATCAGGTAGAGAATATCATCGCCACCTGTCATTATTCAATCCATATTCTGTTTTATTTCAAAATTTACAACATCTTTTTCGAATGACATATTCTCATTAATTACGCAGTTGATGGTTGCTGTAGGGTCACAGATACCTTAGGGATGTCATTGACTATGCCCAATAAAAAGTATTTTTTTGATTTTTTACTGCTGAAGACTTATACGGGCCATAACATTTGAAAATTCCCGGGATACTAAGGCATTACACCCAAAATGTCATAAATATCGTAGTTTGCGCAATTACAAATAAACTGATTGGCGAAAAATGCATGGAAGCTTCATATTTGGTATAACTTTTAAATCGTACAATGAAATAGGACGGAACTTAAAAAACATGCAGAGTGATTGTGTGCTTGGTAGCAGAGATACTAGTCGCATAGCAATCCAGCGAGAGACGGGATCGCTGGCGTGGAAGATTGATGTCTCTGAGGGCCTGCCATGATGTCCGATTGGTCTGAGTAGTTGCCATTGACTGCTTGCTGTCTCTTTCAGCAATACCCATGTTTGAATACATCTGAGAATGTTGTCAGTGACTTGGCTTTAGGGGGTGGTTGCCAGTTTCCCTCACCATTTGTAACTTGCTAGTCACGATTTAGTCTAAATTTGACAGAAAAAATGATGATGATCCAAATTCCAAAAGCCTCATTTCTCATGCGAAATTGAAACTGGGACGTATACTGTATAAAGGAATTAGAAACTACCTTATATCTCAATTGTGATGCTATGTATGGGGAGGTTCATTCAGTTGCAAAACATGAAAATTGGATAAATAGTAATGCTCCATCTTATTCTTCCAATAACTGTCCAATCTACCAAGAAGAAATTTTTGATGTGTTTAGAAAACATTCTCCTCCTCATGGAAAAATATTTGGTGGTCTGAAAGTTCAGTGAATGATATATTTATAACTCTCAAATGGAGCAGGATATGGCGACAGCATATTCCCAGCGGGCACTGTACGTACAATGTACGTACATTGTACGTACATTGTACCAACCGTACGTACAATGTACGTACATTGTACGTACAGTGCCCGCTGGGTTGGTGCGACAACAACCTGTTAGTGTGGAGCCACACTTTTGTCTAATGTGGGGCTTCTACAGTTGAGGCATTTAGTTCCTGTACCAGTTGACTGGACGTCTGCCAGTGCCTGGTTGTACAAACACCCATGGTTTACATGTCAAATAGATAAGCCAAGCACATTAAATAAGCCACGTAGCTTGCGAATCAAAGATACGTTGAGATCATCCATGCATCCATGCCTAGGAAATTGGGTGGCAATCGGGCGAGTGGTCGTGTATTATGCGCAGGCTGCCCACATATTAAGTGCAGAAATTAAATGTCGGCACTTAAAAAAGCACTGGACATGTGTAGTTTGGTGGTCACAAGGTCTTCTTATCAGTAGGGGTCGGGACATGGAAAGCTGTTTGTCCATGTCGAATTGAAATAGAACTAGCACCAAATGCCACTCAATAGAAGATAACTCGAGAATGAGGATTTTATTCACAGTTGTTATTTAGTTATAAACACTATTTCTATTTGGAAGATTTTCCAAAATTCTGGTCAAAACTATCATATAAGTATGACTGATTGATTGAATAGATAAATGAGTAGGTGCTTAAAGATAGATCTGCTCAGAATTTGAATTTTGTTTTTCGTCACATTTATGCCAATTGTGGCTAATTCCTGACTAGCCAGTTGTAAGTAGTGGAGGAAATCCGAATACCCGGCGAAAGAAAACACCGCCTTACTCCAAGTCACTGGCAACTTTCCCACATGCCCAGGCCGGGATTCGAACTCAGGCAGTGGTGAGAGCACATCTGCTCAGAAAGGCTATTTTGTGCTATGGAATTTGTAAAGAATAATGGTCCTTTCTTATTATTGAATCAATAACAATGTAATAAATCTACAAAAAATGTTCACAAAATAATAAACACTTTTAGATTATGAATAGTTCATGCATGGTTCCAAAAGAAACAACTCTAAAAATGTCTCACAATCGATAAAACAAACCTATCTCATGTAAATAAGATATAATACTGTCTTTCGTAAAGTATTTTTCATGTTTTTTGCATCATTTTGTATCAGCTACCAGTGGCATAAGGGTTAAAATGTCCATGTCTGAATTATACTCCATAATTGTGACTCTTCTTAATCTTTGTTTTAGGTGTATCTCGTTCTATATCACCAGCCGTTTGACGTTGTGGAAGAATTCTCTTCACAGCTGCGTGTGTCAGGAAGAAATCAATATATTTCCGAAAGCAATGATACCATTCTGAACATTGATCTAAGTGCCAGATTAATTGCTGAAATATGCCCCACAAAACAAGCTTTGTTTAACAAAATTGCAAACACCAAGGTGTCTATGGACTATGCTCTTCTTATAGAATTTAATAAGCCTCATTATGAGGCTATACCAATCATTGAAATTCTCTATAGACCATTATTTGGAGCTCTACTGTATTGTGGACCGCAGTACCCTAGTATAACCAAGTTTCCCATGTTGAAAGGCTACCGCTTTGCCTTTGTACAGTACAAACAAGCATCCCCAGGGCATAACCCTGGGATAAACAATTATGTATGCGTACAACTGGCATATTCTATATTGGGGAGAAAGAGAATAACAATTTAAAAGGCATTCTTTTCATGGCGGATGATATTTTATTAAACTTTTGGAACATTATGTCATTGGACCGCAGTTATCCTTGGTATAGCACGCCATCGGAGGTTTGGGATGTTGAAACTGGACTTGTTTGTAAAGAAGGCAGGGAAACGACAGTTTGCAATACAAGAACCAATTGGCCACATTATGCTCGTTATAAGGACAGGATGAAAAAAGTATTACACCATCTATCGGCCAATGATTCAGCAGAAGTATAAAGAGAGTGTGGGACTACTCTCACAAGCATTACTGGAAGCAGATCACGTGCACTTGGAAAGCACACAGGTGATTTGTATTACTTGCCAATAAAAATGGCTGCCACTTTTTCGGAGCTACTGGTGCCTTTTTTGATGAAACTGTCTTCCTTGAAATTGCAGTCCCAAATTTGATACAGTGTGTTAGTGATACTGTGGAGCCTCTTACAGGGGGTGATGGTATCTGGGGCGGAGATAGGTATGAGGCCTGGAAACATTACCCGACATGGAAATACAAATCTCATATGCACCCTGCAAAACTGGGCAAAGTCATGAAGGGTGAAAAAGCATTTGTTGATTTCTTTTGTGGTATGGTATTAGAGGAAGTGTCAAAGCATGTGTAAAGCAAACACCCTTTAACCCATTCACGATCTGAGTTCTTTGTGAGAAGAGTCTCAACTATCAGAATCTCCGCAGGAAGTAGGATCACCTGACCACCTTATAAAAATGATATTACTCTCAAACCATCAGAATCAGAGCTGTCAGGTTCATGTGCTCAGTTCTCAACTTAAACTCTTGAAAAGACACTGAATTGAGACAAGTAACTTAGAAGAGTTTGGGCTTCTTGTTAAATTCTGATTAGGAATGGACACTAGTAAAAATACAAAATATATTATCTGTAACAAGGTTATGTTACTGGAATGGCCCTAGAGGTAAAGAGTTAATGCATGGGACAGGATATTGTCTGAGGATGATTGATGTTGTTTAAGCAATGAGAGTAATTTTGAGAATGCGCAGTAGAAAGGTTATATGATTAAGGGGGTGAGGTAAGAATAAAAATCTAGATAGGTCCTAAACCTAGGTCATTTCCATGTTATCATGAAATAGCTGACAAGATGATAATGAGGTACTAGATTAACGGAAGGTAGCAGAAAGTTAATATGATTAAAGGGTGTGGTAAGAATGCAAGTCTAGACAAGAAAGGTTCCAAACAAAGGTCATTTTCATTTAATAGTGAAATAGATGACAAGATGATAATGAGGTACTAGATCCATCTACTTGGATTTTAATTACGTTAAAATTAAGTGATAAATATTGATGACAAATGAAAATGATGAAAAGGGGGCTTTTTTTAACTTTTATATTGCAAGAAAAGCACTGCAATATGTAGGGCTGCAGACCGGAAAACGGTTGCAGACCGTAACCGATCATTAGGCTGCCTAATGATAATGATAACCGTCCCAAAATAAACCGGTTTGAAAAACCGATAAAGCAGCTATGAGGAAACTGCCTTAAAATAAGTACCTTACTGTTGACATCGCTCCGAGCACTTCCTAAGCCGTGATGCAATGAAACAACGGCTCGGCATTGGCATAAATACTTTCGTATTTAATTCTTAATGGATAATTCGTTCAAATTTAATATTCTATGGCAAAATAAAACTCATAATAATCAAATATACGATTCTGTTTTATTCAAAGAATTTGAAATCATATTTCATGGAAAAAAAACAGGTTTTGAATACGAAAGTTTGGCTATTTTTCAGTAGTTCGTCCCACGCGGTATCGTTAAAAAACCGTTAAGAAACCGTATCGTTTCAAAGTTATCAGTATCATATCAAATCGTTAATTCTTAACGGTGTGCAGCCCTAGCCATTTTTAACAATATATTGGTCAGCCACTTGTGACGCATGGGCTATTTTCTTGGAGTAGGAAGTTATGCTTTAGTGTCCTACTACTCCACCTTTTTAATTTGATTGTTAAAGGACCCGTTCAGATTTACTATACAAATACACTATCAATTGAGGTCACCTGCGAGACAAAGAATCCCTAGGGAACAGCTACAGGAGCACTAAATCACAAAATTCACCTTTTTGCCCAGCAAGCGCGTTCAAATGAAATTCATATTATCTGTATTTATCAATAATACATAACATATCAACCTGGCTTGAACGCGCTTGGTGGGCAACGTTACTATTTTGAACCATTTTCACATAGGCTCAAATCTTATTAGTAGGCATGGAGGCAGCCATTTTGTTAAAGGTCATAGGTCAATGTCACTACATTGAAAACTTCTGATTTCATAAAAATCCATAAGTACAGCCTTCTATGACATGTCATTACTGGATCTCCTCCAATATCTTCACAGTATACCCATAAAATAGGTTTTTAAACAACTGGGTAAAGTTATAGCTGAAATATGAGTCAATGCAAATATCCTGACACATGTCATTTCAGAGTGGTCATATGCAATATCCAGGACGAGGGTTGGGGAATATGTTAGCAATTATGAACAACCAATACCTCAGCTACATGATCATATGAGTTTCGGTTAAATTCATGAAACTTGAAAAAATTGGGTAATGTGAATAGTTAATCAGAACAGGTCCTTTTTTGATCTGCATGACTACTAACAAAGCACTGTTTTGTACATGTTACCATTCCTCATGTCATAGTTATTAAGTTCTCAGTGTTTGTTCTTTCTCCTCATACTTAGGTATTCTGTTCTTTTGGTTACATGATATTGATTTGTATCTGCTATGATGTATGGTGTCTAGTGATGTTAAACATATCACTCATGGCAGAAATTAATTTTGACATGAAGTTAGTTCCACGGTCAGAAATCAACGTATGAGGGGCACCGTAATGAGTAAATATTTCCCTGTATAGAATAGTAGCTATCTCTGTAGCCTCCTGAGATTTTAGCGGGAAAACTTCTGGCCATCTTGTGAAACTATCAACTAGTAACAGTATATATTTACTGCCATCTTGTGCTTTGGTTAAAGGGCCGAGTATATCCATATGCCACCGTTCAAATTTACCCTCAATTGGCATGGGCTGAAGGGGGGCTGGGTGACTGCCATATTGCCGTTTACTGTGTTGGCAAGTATCACAAGATTTGACATACTCATGAACATCTTTGTACATTTTAGGCCAAAAGTAATTGTATCTAAGGGCTTCAAAGGTACGCTCAATGCCTTGGTGCCCTCCACCATGGATTGAATCATGGTAGGTTTAGAGGTTCTCTTCCCTGTTTATCCTAGGTACAGCTAATTGAGTGATTAATCTGCCAGCTTTAGTAACACCTTTTGTTCTCGGTGTGTAAATGTGGTATAGAATGCCTTCATCATCAATGATGTATTGATCTGCTTCTGCCACAATGCGTTTAGCAAGCCTGGCGTTATTAGGGAGTTCCCCTTCCTCTACATATTCATAGATGTTCTTGAAGTCATCGCATGTTTTCTGAGCTGATTTCAGATCTTGCGGGGATAATGCATCAATAGTTGGGGTTGCACCCTGTAGAGTTCTATTGTTTATACCTAGGTGTGCATATGAAAATGTAGTTTGAACCCATAAACATTTTGTTTTGGGTGCATTTGTAGTCAGTACAGTTTGTTCAACAGCTACATCATCTGATTCACTTTCTGGAGTAGCAGGGTATGGGCGCCTAGATAAGGCATCAGCTGCTTTATTCTTTTTCCCAGGCTTGTGTATGATAGTTTTTCTATATTGTTGTAAATGTAGTGCCCATCTTGCAAGTCTTGGGGTTGAAGAAGGCTGAACATTTTCAAGCCATTTAAGAGCCATGTGATCAGCTTTAACAGTGAAGTGAGAATGGGCTAGGTAGGGATGGTAAGCTTTAACCCCTTCCACTACAGCCAAAAATTCTAGTTCTGAGATGGTGTAGCGCTGCTCAGCGCCCCTTGTGGCTCTACCACCGAATACTATTGGGATCTCTACGCCATTTTCATCTTTCTGACTCAGAATGTAGCTTAGAGCAGTAACAGAAGCATCTGTTGTAAGTATGAAGTCACTGTTCAGATTCGGGAACCTCAGGTGTGGGGCTTTAATTAATGAAGATTTGAGGCTTTGAAACGCATTTTCACACTCGACTAACCACTCAAAGGGTGTGTCTTTACGCAGTAGTTTGTTAAGTGGGGTTGCTTTTTGGGAGAAATCTTTCACAAATCTGCGATAGAAGGAGCAGAGGCCTATGAAACTTCTTACATCTTTGACCGTTTTTGGGGTGGGAAATGTACGTACTGCATCTACTTCTGATGGATCTACTTCAATACCATTTGGAGTGAGATAATGTCCTAAGTAGGCTACTGTAGGTGCAGCAAAATTGCACTTAGCTGGCTGCAGAGTGAGATTAGCATCTCTTAGTCTGGAGAACACTATGTCCAGATGGGAGAGGTGTTCCTCGAAGGTATTGCTAAATATGACTATGTCATCCATGTACACCAGCAATATTTTCCAGTTCAATCCTCGCAACACTTGGTTCATAACCATTTGATATGTTGCTGGTGCGTTTATAAAGCCAAAGGGCATAACTTTCCACTCAAAACTTCCCTCATATGTTGTGAAAGCTGACTTATGGCCGGTTTCTGGATCCATGGGAATCTGCCAAAATCCACTAGCCAAATCTAAAGTGGAAAAATATTTTGGCTGGGATTCTCCAAGCATGTCAAAAATGCATTCAAGTCTAGGTAAAGGAAAAGAAATTGGCTCTGTTACCTTGTTCAAATGGCGATAATCTATTGCAAATCTATATTCGCCAGATTTCTTTTTGACTAGTACCACAGGGCTCTGCCACATCGAATTTGAGGGCTGAATAAGGTCATCCTTTAAGAGTTCTTTTGTTTTATTCTTAATCTCTTTCCTAATTGTTGAGGAGCAGCGATTAGGCTGTTGTCTATGGGGCTTAGCACTTCCAGTTTCTATTCTGTGAGAAAACAGATTAGTTTGGCCTAATTCACTATTGTTTGCTGAGAATACCTTTCTATTCTTACCAATTAAGGTAAGTAATCTGTGCTTTTGTTCTGGAGATAGATTAGTATTGGACAAATCTATTCCCAGATCTTTAGCCATTTGAATTGCATTTTGGTCAAAGGCATTGTTTGTTTGAAGATCAGCTACTGAAACACTAGGACTTGATTCATCTTCAAGGATTGAGATATTTTTGTCTTGGATTGGGGTACAGTTGCCCATCACTTTACCAGCAGGTATTTCAACTTTATTGTTTGAAGGATTCAAAATTCGGCAGATAGAGGAATTGTTTATGACTCTTGAGACACACTTTGCTACCATGACATGTGATTTTGCAATGATTGTTGAAACAGGTTCTATCAGGGCTATGTAATTGCTAGTGGCATGTGATACACGTACAGGCACAATCATTTCAGAATTGGGTTCAATTTCTACATTTTCCATTAAAATTGCTTTTCCTGGACGAATTGGGAGGGGTTTGTAAATGGTTGAGATATTCTGGTTCGGAAAATAAACAGTGTTGTTTTCATAATCAATTTTTTTTTTTTTTGATAGGAAATCTACCCCTAAAATAAAGTGATGATATACATGGGGTAAAATGTAAAATTTCTGATTGAAAACCATGCTCTCAATGGTCATGGTAGGGTAACTGTGCCAAGTACATGCATTGTATCGCCACCTACCCCTGTCACTTGAATGATACTGCTTGGCTCATATTGCCTGGCTTTTCTTGGGAGTGAGGGCTTGAGAAACGATTGTGAAATACAGGAAATACTAGCTCCTGTGTCAACAAGACTTCTGACATTTGTTTTGAATACTCTAACATTAATGAAATTTTGTTCAAGACTCATAGTGAGAAGAATTGACTTGTTTTGAGAATTGTTAGGCCTGTCCGGATTTGTTGTAAATTTGTTAACCCGATCAGGCAGAATTTCCTATTCACTGTATCTTGCACTCCTGCAAACCTTAGCAATATGGCCAACTTTAAAACAATTTCGGCACTCTGTATTTCTAAATCTACATGATGACCTATGGTGGTACTCACCGCATCCATCGCAAGTGGTCCTCATTTGTCCTTGGCCTGTACGTCTGTATGTTTTCTGGCCATTCTGTGAATAGCTCCTGTTTTCCCATCTCACTCTGGGGGCTGGTGACTTGCTTCTTTGTCGTTGGGGTCCTGAGATGCCTGGGCTCCTCCACCTCTGTGTCTGTTGGTTGTCTCTATGTTGTGGGCTCTTCCACCTTTGTGTGTCCTGGGTGTTCCCTTGGTGTAGGCTCCTTCCCCACTGCTGTCCTGGGGGCTCTGGGGCAGAATTTCTTGCTCCTATTGTATTAACTGTCGCAGTCAATGCTGCCATTTGTCGTTGCATTTCGTCTAACACGGAAATGATAGAGTCCTGCTCTTTTGCTTTCGTTGTGGATTTCTTCAATTGTCTGTGGATCACTTTGAAGAATGAATGGCCGGATATCAGGTGACAGGCCATTTAGAATAGCTTGTTTGATCTGTTCTTCTGGCAACTTGACTAGGTTACCCTCATGCTGTAGATTTGATATAAAATATTGCAAGTTTTCACCAGGTAACGGCTTCCTTTGAAAGATACCAGCCACTTTCGACCAGGCCTGGTTCTGAGTAGGTCCATACCTTGTTATGAACGCCTGCCTCAGTTCATTTTTATTTCTCCTAGTGGCCTCAGGAAGTCCCTCGTACCATTTAGTTCGTTGTCCTTTAGGAATAGTGGGAATGCTGCTAAAAATTGGACGTCCTTATATGCCTTGAATGAAGAGTAGTGGTCAAAGCGTTTCCACCATTGCTCTGGATCGGCTCCACTTGTTCCCTGGAATTGTTCAGGGGCAAGGAATGTCTCTGATGTTGTGGTTTGCCCAGCAGCCATACTTGGTGATTTCCTACTAAATTCTTGTGTTTTTCCTGACCTCAGATTATAAGTGCCGGTCCTTATTACTTTCGTATTACTCGGCAGTGGCATATGTTTAGGCACAGGTCGTTAGGTTTCTCCATGTATGGGTTGTAACAAGACAAAATACTTCTATAGAATTGAATGTTTATTCAGGTAGAGATGTTACAACGCTGCTGTCTAAACCTGAAGTGCCTCCACCCTCACATCTGGGTGCTGGGCTGGCTGGCCAATCCTGGGGGTGCAGAGGAATTGACCAATAGGATGGGATCAGCCAACTCAGCTAAAAAAAGGAGTTAAGGGTGGTTACAACTCTGACAGGTGGAATTCTAACTACCGCGCAATTCCTTCAATGCTACTCATAATATTACAGGAGAGTACTCAAACAATACGAACAATGGGGAGAGGTAATTAAAGAGAACTGGTCTCCTTCCCTAATTGCACTATGTCATAATCAGAGCCATGGCAGAATGGGCGGCAAGGTGTGATAAACATAATTGCCAGAGTTATGACTGGCAGGGGATTAACTCTGAGTACTGTTCACATTGTTGAACAGATGCTTGAGTAATACAAACAAAGGGTGGTAGCTTAGGGTATTTATACTTAAAGGCTTGGCTGTAGAGGGCACATTCCAGTACTGCCTAATAAGCCTTAATAAGGGAGTTTAGGTGCCAGGAGGTGCCTGTACCCGGTCTGCCATAGCCAAGGTATTGTGACTCTTTATTCTCAACTTACATAACTAAGATAAAGGGAATTTTCTTCTATGATAATATATATACAATTGTCCCCCTGGTGGAGAGTTTTAGAAATAATATGATGAAGCATGGCTTCGATGAAGAGCGAAGCTCTTAACCCTTCCAATGCCAGAGCTACGTTTGCTCAGCAATTAAGGATGCAAAGATTTTTGGATACCATCTAAACCCTGTCATGTTGGTATTTATTGGATAGTAGAGTACCCATATGCCAGAATTGCCATTAATTGTTCAGGTTTTTTGAGTGATTTTGTATTGCCGAAATTAGCAACCAGTAGCGTAAGGGTTAACATAGCTGCAATCTTCTACCCGTAGTGACAGCATGTATTGCAAACTATGTAGTTAATGCTGAAAAAAAACAATGGCGCACATGTATCACATACCCAATTTGGCGCCAGTTTCTAAGGAAAATAAACGCTGCACGTCACAACACACACATATTACCATTGTTGAATTCTTAAAGGGCCACCATTTTAAGGCCAGCATCTTTTACATCTTTGTTGAGGGTAAACCTGCATGCCTTGTGATGCTTAGGGCACCAAATAAAGTCTATATACTTTTTATCTATTTTTTAGCAGTTTCCATACTTGGTGAAGGTAAGGATTGTAGCATATGAGTGATTTCACAGGGAACGAGACTTTTTAAGATAGCAACCTTTCCTTTAGGTGTGATGTTTCTATAGCTCCAGGAATGGAGGATTTTTTTCATCATTTTTATTTTGTCACCAATATTTATCACTTAAGTTTAACATTAATAAAATCCAAGTAGATGGATCTAGTAGATCATTATCATCTTGTCAGCTATTTCACAATAACATGGAAATGACCTGGGTCTCGGACCTATCTTGTCTAGACTTGTTACCACACCCTTTAAACATATTACCTTACCTTTCAGCTATCTCATAATGACATGGAAATGACCTTGGTCTGGGACCTATCCTGTCTAGACTTGCATTCATACCACACACCCTTAATCACATTACCTCTCTACAGCGCATGCATAAAAGATTACCCTAATTACTTATACAACATCAATCATCCTCAGACAATATCCTGTCCCATGCATTAACTCTTCACCTCTAGGACAGCCATTCCAATAACCTAACCATGATACAGATAATATATTTTGTATTTTTAGAAGTGTCCATTCCTAATACAGATTTAACAAGCCCAAACTCTTTTAAGTTCTTTGGCTCAACTCACTTTTCAAGAGTTCAAGTTGAGAACTGAGCACATTAACCTGACAGCTCTGAGTCTGAGGGTTGGAGAGTAATATTGCACCCAAATATCATTTTTATAAGGTGGTCAGGTGACCCTACTTCCTGCAGAGATTCTAACAGATAGCTCCTCTCATGAAGGACTCAGATCATGAATGGGTTTAAGGGTGTTTGCTTTACACATGCTTTGACACTTCCTCCAATACCATACCACAAAAGAAATCAACATATGTTTTATCACCCATCATGACTTTGCCCAGTTTTGCAGGGTGCACATGAGATTTGTATTTCCATGTTGGGTAATGCCTCCAGACGTCCCTCCTGTGCGCACCCCAGACACCATCACCCCCCGTCAGGGGCTCCACAGTTTCACTTACACACTGTATCAAATTTGGGACAGCAATTTCTAGGAAGACATTTTCTTCAAAAAAAGGCACCAAGAGCTCTGAGAAAGTGGCAGCCATTTTAAATGGCAAGTAATAAAAATCACCTGACTGCCGTCCGATTGCACGTGATCTGCTTCCAGTAAAGCTTTTGAGAGCAGTCCCGCACTCTCTGTATACTACCAATGTGTCATTGGCTGATAGACGATGTAATACTTTCTTCATCCTGTACTTATCAGCATTATACCATCCCCAATTGTCTTTAGTATTACAAACAGGAGATTCCCTGCCACTTTTACAAACGAGTCCCGTCTCAACATCCCAAATCTTTCCTGTGGTGCTGTACCAAGGCTTATTGCGATCCAATAACATCATGTTCCAAAAGTTGAATAAAACATCATCTGCCATGATAAGAATGCCTTTTAAATTGTTATTCTCTTTCTCCTTGAGTATAGAATATGCCAGTTGTACGCATACATAATTGTTTGATCCAGGGTGATGCAATATAGATCCTTGTTTGTATTTTACAAAGCTGAAGCGGTAGCCTTTCAACATGGGAAACTTGGTCGTACTAGGGTACTGCGGTCCACAATACAGTAGAGCCTTAAATAGTGGTCTATAGAGAATTTCAATGATTGGTATAGCCTCATAATGTGGCTTATTAAAAACTATAAGAAGAGCATAGTCCATAGACACCTTGGTGTTTGCAATTTTGTTAAACAAAGCTTGTTTTGTAGGGCATATTTCAGCAAATAATCTAGCACTTTGATCAATGTTCAGAATAGTATCGTTGCTTCCAGATATATATCGATTTCTTCCTGACACACGCAGCTGTGAAGAGAATTCTTCCACAAAGTCAAATGGCTGATGATTTAGAAAGAGAAACACCTAAAACGGAAGTTAAGAAGAAGCACATTTATGTAGTACAATTCAGACATAGACATTTTAACCCTTATCCTGCTGGTGGCTGATACAAAAATGATACAAAAATGATGCAAAAAAACTGAAAAACGACTGAACCCATGGCACATACGTATTCATCTGTGAATTCTTCAATGAATACATGACATGTTTTGGATGGTTTTTAAAAATCTTTGCGTCCTTGTGTCTGGACGAAAGTAGCCTTAGTATTGAAGGAGCTAGGGTAGATAATTTTAAGGAACTCGTTGAGAAAGCTTCTCCAGACAGCAATATAACTTATTCACATGATATATTGGTTAGTTTTATTGATTGTGACACATTTAAAGAATTTAGTTCCTTTTAAAACCATGCCTGAACTAGATATAATCTTAAATTGTTTAATGTTTTGTGAACATTTTTATTGTTAATGTTTCATCAATAACTAGGGGCCATTATTCTTTACACATTTTATAGCACTAAATAGCCTTTCTGAGGTGATGTGTCTTTAAGCACTGACTCATTCATTTATTCAATCCTTCATACTTGTATAATAGTTTTGACCAGAATTATGGAAGGAGATATAGTGTTTATAGCTACTACACGGCCATCAGGGTAGGCTCAAATGAACCAAGTGATATGCAAGTTACAATAATGATTATGAAAATCATATGTTCTTAGATTACATGGATCAAAATCGATAAACTAACTTATTGCATACTGACATTTATAACAACAGGCCTGATAGAATTATGATATTATATGGAAAGTTTGTTTTTAAGTTTAAGTAGTGCATATTATCCCATCTAACATATCCGCTGGTCAAACAACCTAATAGTATATCCAGAAAATGTTTAACTAGAGATAAAGAGTGTCAGTATATCTTATCTTAAAAAAAGTATTGAATGGATGCAGGCCACCCACTTTTTTTTGGTTAGGAAATAGCAATGCGAAACGGCAAAATACATTTTTCAGCAATAGTTAAAAACCCCAGCCCTAACCTTCTTCACTTACCATGAAGAAAATGACCAAGACAGATAATCCTTTAACTGAACATCTTCTTGACGCTTTGGATAACATGCTGCAGGAAGAAATAACCAAGCCTCTACTGCCTCTGAAAAGAGAAACCCATATATATATATATATATATATATATATATATATATATATATATATATATATTTACTGTAGAGCACACATATGACGAGTGTCCAAAGTAAAGGGAATTGGGGAGTTTTCGCATCATAGCGTATCTTTATGTTAGCGACGGTAGCCGCTGCTGACAGCGCCAGTACAGTAAGAAAAAAGTACAGCATCTTTATATATAGCAAAGCGGAACCACACGCTATGTACGCATTATATAAACAGACGCCTACATTGTGTTGTCTATATATATATATATATATATATATATATATATATATATATATATATATATATATATATATATATATATATATATATATATATATATATATATATATATATATACCGTATTCTTCCGATTAACTGCACGGTGCGGGTAGAGGTTGGGAAAATTTTCTGTAGAAGGGATGTTTGCAATCTTCCGTTTTACCACACACCTCAATGATTGCCAATTAAAGAGTATTGGCCATTATTGCACTTTTGCGCTCTCGCTGTTCCCACATGTGAAAAGATCGTTAATTGGTCAATAGTATGATCATGCGGCAAATATGAACAGTGAGAGTGTGAAGCAACTGCTGAAATTGCGGAATTGAGCGCTGGTTTGCAGACACGACATGAGGAAAGCTATGTGATTTCGCTTTTCTTACTTCTTCTGGGGGGAAGTTTTACAAATCTTTCATGACAGTTGCGCTGGCCATTCCCCCTCTAACCGTGAAATATAGGCCATGTGTGCTTATTCGGGCATGTGCGCTTATATATACATATATATATTCAAGTGGTAAAAAACAGGGAGCAGTCAATGGCAAAGCCTAAGACCACTCAGCCATCAAGGCAGGCCGGCGTGGTGAAAACTTTTTAAAAACTTTCTGTCGTAGAACTATGTAGCTTCTGTAGCAGAACTAAAAAAAGAAAAATTCCTACGGTTCACACCTGCACCATTGTAGACTTTGTCTAAAACATGCAAGTTTTTCAACTATTCTCAAAGGCAATGGTGCCCTTTCACAGCACCTAGCCTAGCTACTAGGCTTTTCTGTCTTGCTTTTTATATATAAATGTATGCCTGGACCTATACCACATAGGGACTTGTGGCCTACTATTGACCACTTAGTCCACACAATTGCAACACGAGGGTGTTGTAATGAAAGTAAATATTTCCAACTACCCTCCTAGTATACCGCAGTGCCAACTATCCACAAGGGATGACATTTTAATATGGCCTGGGAGGCATGCTAACAGACTGATCTGCAATACAGAGAATCTCGACTTATCTTTTGTCCTGTCCTTAAGTCTAGTACCCTGTACATTAAAAATAAATAAAATTATTATGAGGTTTGTAGTCTTGTTCCATTTTATCAATGTTCACATGACTCTATACATTTATTCCCCAGCAGGCCTGTTCAACCTTTGAACCATTTCAACTCCCTGGGGAGCATGCAACCTTGGCAGCCATTTCGGCGCTCTTAGGTTTAAGCAATCACATAGGCATTCTGCCCTTAATGCCAGGTACCCTATTCACAGCTGGGTGAACTGAGCCAATGTTAAGTTAACTGTCTTGCCCAAGAACAGACCAAAATGACCTGGTCGGGAGTCGAACCAGCGACCCTCTGATCGCTGGTTCAACACCTAACCGATTGAGCTACCCTGTCTCCCTATTCATATCATGCGTTAACCTTCTTATAAAACTATGTCCAACCACTAGAACTCTATTGTAGTTCAAAAATCCATAAAGCTACTTGCCTTGCTCCAGAAGTATCAAAATTCTTTTCAACGTGTCCAGATATATCCCGTAAATCCTATAATGGTGCTGTAAAGAAATTACAATTTTTCCTCAAGCAACCAATACTATGTGGACCTGCATGGGCCAATATCTGTAACAGAATGATCTGAACTTCTTTTGTTCTTTCACACTGAATCAGACATTCTGATTGGGTGGAGCTATAAAGACCTCTAATTGGATAAAGATGGTAGCCCCGACTTCCCTTTGCCTCTTTCTGATATAGATATACCTTTTACACTTAATCATAAAATTGAGGCAGATATACCCTCTAACCCATGCCTGAACGATTGTTGCATAAAAGTATTTATTTCATAAATGTGTTTGGACCAAATACATGCAATACATGGCATTCTTAGTAACAATAAGCCTTGTTAGTACAAGACACACTATTGCCAAACCAGCTTTATATCAGTTTGTTTTCCTCTTGAGATAAAGAATTATATAGGAGATAAGGAAATTATAAGGACAAAATTCTGGCCAGCCTTTTGGCTGATATTGGACCAATTCCATGCAATACAATGCAAATCTTTTAAAACAATAAGGCTTGTTGATACAAGCCAGAGTATTGCCAGACCCCACTGACAATAGTTGAGGGGTGGAGAGTCGTGATAAATGGAGTACTTTGCTGTGAAAGAGAAACCTAAGATCAGTAAATAATAAAATGCTAACCTTAACTCTAGGTTTCATTCATTTGATACTCAGCATATACACAAAAAAGTGTTCAAAAAATGTTCAAGTCGGAAATCACTACTTTACTGAGCATGAAGTTCTTCAAGTTGGACTAATAGAAAGATATGGAATAAATATATATATATACATATATATATATATATATATATATATATATATATATATATATATATATATATATATATATATATATATATATATACATACATACATACATATATACATAGCCATGTAAATACATAGTCATGTGACTCAAGTTGGACCTGGAGCCTTTGCGATTTTTTCACACCATCCCATTGCTAGTCTCGATACCGCTTCGATTACTTAAAATTCGGAAGGTATCTCAACCCTTGTGTTGCTGGTGGCTAATTTTGCCAATACAAAATGATGCAAAAAACCTGGAAAATGACTGAAACCCTGGTAAATTGGTACTCATCCGAGAGTACTCGGTGAGAGTTATTTAATGGGTACTAATATGACAGGGTTTAGAGGGTTATCAAAAATCTTTGTATCCTTGTGATTTGGACGAACAGCATCACCATCACATTGCTCGTCTAGATACCGCTTTGATTAGTTAAGATAGGTAAAGCATCTTAAGTTACAGTTCAATTTTCTCCTTGTGGTAGTTTGGTGTATGTTTCCAGCGTGTAAATATGTCTGCGAAAATACGGAATTCTTTGTTGCTAAGGCAGTGAGAAGATCAAACAAACATTGGGCAACATTATACAGTAATCAAATATTGTCAGATCTGTAAAGTTAACTCTTATTCCATTTTCTTATTCAGCTCCTTATTCAGACTTAGCTACTTCCCCCTGCTTTTGACAGCACGCCCTGTTTAGTGTAGCGGCCAAATCCTCAAAAGGCTCTAAAATGAGAGATTAATTATCCCACAGCACAGCTCTTTTTTTTGGTAGTATCTGAGATTTATGAAAGTACCATGTAACCATTTGGAGACACGGTCGTTTTTTTATAGAAGCCATAAAGAAGACCAACTCAGGATTAACTTGGTGACCAATTTTAGGGCAAATATATTAGAAAAAAGATGGGGTTTGGGGTAGAAGATTTCGCTATGAAAATTCGAAAAATCCGTTCCATAATACAAGTGACCACTCATTTTAAAGGGTATACCATACTCTACCTAATGACATATATGGTATGACTGACTGTGATCTTGGCATCGAGTTTAATGTCAAAAATGGGTTATGTTAATTGGAAGCCTATGTAAATGTGTAGGTTTGGCATTGAGAGTAAATTAATTTTAACACTTTAAAGGGAAGTTTTTTTTCAATGATATACATATACTGTAAATCACTTAAATATAACGTGAACATTAAATAGCGCAATTACGATACTGGCACGGATAGCGTGATCTAGGTATAGCGGTGTACCGGAACAGCAGCAGCAAGTTCAATTAAGAATTTTATAAAGACGGGGATTTTACAATAGCGCATATGGGTAGAGCGCTATTATCGCTATCTTATTGTTCCCACAATACTTAAGTTATTAACAGTAGGGAGTAGTACAGTAGTTTCCACGTGTCAAAATGGGCACAGTGGTCATGAAGTCTATTCTATCACAAACTTGGAATCAAAAGGTTTGTCTGGAAAAAAGGTATCATATCAACTATCCAACACATGGATGCCTCTACATTGTTATTGAGGTCTAAATAGGTCTAAAAGAATTTTTACCACTTTATTGTTTTCATATATAATCTTCTCGTGTATTGAATATGTATGTCTATTCTGTAGTCAGTTCTCTCTTCTCCAAGAACAATTGCTGATTAATTAAAAATGCTTAAAGGGGAACTAAAGTCTCACATACATATTAACGGATTACAACAGATTGGGCTGAATGAATGGAGACAATTAAAAACAGCTGTTTACAGCGAATTAAAAAAAGTTATAAATCTAAATACTTTTTTGATGTAATATAGCTAATGAGAGAAAGGTAATTATAACGCATGTGCGATAATACCCTAATGTCATTCGAACCCTAGTAACATATCAAGATTCTAAGTCATAATGAATATGGCAACACTAATAAAGATCCAGACAATAATTTGTAAATATAACAATCCAACCTCTAAGTCTTCCAAGGTAGTATTATTGCATATATTTTATCATATAGCATTTATGTCTCAAAAATATCAACATTATTACTGTTTACCACTATTATATATTTTGTATATGATGTTATGATATACATACTTTTGTAATTGAAAGATTAAAGTTAATAAACATGCACACATACATACATACATACAAAAGCCTCCTTAAACTTTGGAATCCATATGGTCCAATGGCTGAAGCCTTGTAGAAGGTAGAGTGGGATCCTGTATGAGTGAAAGCTGCCACTAATTGTATAGTACAGCTGGTGTAAGTAGGAGGCTTGCCTAAGCCAGGAAGTAGTTTAATGCGTACAAAATAGAATTTGTTTCCCATGGAAATGGGTTACTCCAAAAATTATTCGCACCTTGTAGCATGTTATCTTCCGAACGAACACGAATAAAACGACTTCATGACTTGAAATTATGTATACTCTTTGTGATGTAAATGGAATGATTTGGACACGAATGTTGATCACAATTCAGGCACCGTATAAAATCGCGCAAGTTTGAGGCACAGGTTCCGATCGTAAGTTCAGTTTCATAAAACGGAATACTGACAACAAGTTGTAAGTGGTATGTTATCTGTATCCATAGTATATACAGATAACAGATTACTCAAAAAACATTTTATTTCATTTAAACGGCACTTAATGTCGGTTCCAAATGCTTGAGGTGCATGGTCACTCATTCCTATGGGCGGAGCTAAATTTTCACTTCCGCGCCTGCGCATTATCAAAGGTTCCGATAATTCACGGGTTCCGATAATTCACGCCACACCGGACGGGGCATTTATTCAGTGGCCTCAATATGACCAACCCCGCATATCTGCGCATGCGCTGTTAACTATGCTCAGTAGTGAGCCAACATGCGAAATATGATATTTGATTAATTGCCGGTAGTTAGTACAGATACTGATATAGATAGTCTAATGATTTTCATACACACGTCTTTCATTTTAGGTTGAAAATGCCTCTTTGAGTAATGTTCAAATAGTCTTTTATTTGGCGAGTAACATTACCAAATTATAGACCACGTGTGCACTAGAGGTACAAATGAAGGTAGAATCTCGTTTTATGATGTAATGTTTATATGCCTGTAATTTTCGCGAGGCCCACGTGATGTGCTTGTGTGTTTTTTAAATTTCGATATTGGACAAGGGTTAGTGCAAGAACGTTTTATATCTTATAAACACCAAATAAATAATATATATTGAGCCGTATGACCTATTACCATATGCAATTCCTATTATAAGTTGAAGCATGATATTTAATATATCTAGCATTACTTTTTTCATGCAATGTTCTTTAAAATATAATTATGTACTTTTTCCTATAATGTTCTGAATAAATCAAATTTCATATATATTTCAGCAATGCATTCCTTGTGCAGGTGTTGTCTTGAACCTTTCATTCTTTTCCTTTAAGCAAACTACTTAGTAGTTAAATGAGCAAACGAGTTATACTTTCCATATTTGGATTCCTTAAAATGTATTTTAACTGGTCTATTTTTTTTTAGTTTGACATCATTACCTGGGCAGTGAGAGAGAAAAAAGTAATTGCCTTGGAGATGTTTAAGGTTTGTGGAATTAAGTGTGTCTGTGTGCAATTGTGTTTCTAAATTGTTAGATCACCTCCAAAACTAAAAATGATAGTGGTCACTGAAGCATATATGTGCTTTGTGAGATCGATCTCACTATGTTTTTACAAATATCTTTCTCGTTTTTGGTCTGATTACGGTGAGGTTTATGATTAGGATTAGGGGTAGGATTAGGGTTAGGCTAACGGAATATCTGCTCAAAACACGCCCAAATATAACAGTTGCTTTATAATGGGAATGATAGGGAACGATCTCACAAATCAAATCAGAATTACAGAGATGTGTGTGTGTGTGTGTGTGTGTGTGTGTGTGTATTTTCTCCCATTCATCAAATGAACAAAGACATATTTTTTTAAAAAGTGCTAGACGGAGAAAGGTTATTCTTGTCTGAACCAAATGTTCTATTTCAAATATATTACGAGTTTTTACTTGCAGGGACGAAGCTACATTAGCCCATTTGTGCTCAAGTGTTTCTCTAGAAATCGTCTGGATCTACAATACCTTTAACAATAACTTGCAAAATAAGAGCGATTTTACAAAATATTTGAAGGAGAGTTGTTGGTAATGTACTGACTAACATTTCTTCTTCAAATATTTTCCAGCTGTGCTCACGCATGAAGCATTTCAGCAAAATTATCAACTTGTTTTGGGCCGTTGCGAGCACGAATGTGTTAAACAAACAAAGCTATTGACTACCCCTCTAGTAGACTAGCCTCACTCACAAGTGGAAGGACGGGAGAGGGTGTGAGCGTGCAACGGATTTCTACTGAGGCTGATCTCGAGGAAATGTATTTTTAAGGTCTCTTTTCACAGGCACCTATAGGCTGACATAATCATCTCTGTTCTGCGCAAGGAAGTAAGGAATGAAGGTTACGTCACGTACAAGTTTCAACAGCTAAGGTTATATCGCGACGAGGTAGAAACCCAGAACAGAGAAGATATTCCCTTCTCTTCACAATTAGTTCCGGGGGTCTTTCAGTTGCAGAAGGACCATAGACGCCACAACGCCACACATTCTTACAGTGATCATGCCAGCACACTTGAGGTTTTCAGCGGAGATACGAACCTGCGAGATTACGCTTAGGGGCCAAGCATCGTAACCCTTAGGCCACGGTTGATTTCTTGTTCTGCGCAACGACATACTAGTATTTAGCTAAATACGAAATGGTATGAAGGTCGCATGAGTTGCAGCAGGAAGACCAGCAACACCAAGAGCTCGGGGCACTGTGAAAGTTTAAAAAAATGCGTTAACTAGCTGCCTGGATTTGATAGGCTGTGAGCTGACTCTGGTCCTTTTCCCAGCACCGGATGTTAGCAGGTCCTATGTTTTGCTCAGACCCCTAGCCATTAGGAATTTCACTTTTCCTGTCAGTTGTGAGGGGTGGAGGAAACTTGAGTACCCGCCAAAAAACCTAACCCCAAGTCAGTGGCAACTTTCTCACATGCCTCGGTCGCTATCCAAACACATGCAGTGGTGACAGATTTGTTTTTGAATCGTGATTTCTGTCTGTTTGCCACTTGTGTGCTGTCATAGATATTACAAGTACCTGAGACAAGACCACCAACAGACCAAAAGTCACTGGCTACTCTGTTTAGCAGATTCTTGATTTTCGTCACTTGTTTCTACATTTCTGGCCAATATCTAAGATTGGATTTGATTGAAGTATCCCGGGCAAGACCACCAACAGACCACAAGTCACTGACAACTCTCTTTTGGAATCTTGATTTTCTTCACTTTTCTGTTGTGCATGGCCAATATTGTTTGGCCTGGTCGCTATATAAATGTGCGGCGTTGTGGAGATCTGGCTATCTGGCTTTTGCAACTATTCGTGAAGAGAAGGGGATTTCTTCCCGGTTCCGGGTTTCTACCTCGTCGAGATACAACCCTCTTTCTTTGTCAATACTCATGGTAATGGAGGCTAGGTTTATAAATATTCACAGTTGATGATTGATCGATAGTGGCATTTTCACGTGGAATAGAAAATCCCTGCATAAAAGCCTCAGGTAATGTTAATGTGTTACGCTTTTATTTCATGTTCATGCTTTCATTTCATTTCCATTCATGAAAATGGAAATATTGCCCGCAAATGTTTATGGGTGAGAATTCCATGCACGAAGTTGTGTTCAGCCCAATTACCCGCGAACATTTCTGGGACGAAAAAATCATGCCTGGCGCGAAATTTTCATTTTTTCATGCATGAATTTATTTCCATGCATTCAAACATAATTTCCATACATGAAAATATTTTCATGCATGGAAATTTCATATTTTTGTTAATGAAAATGAAATTTTCATACATGAACTTTTCATACCACGATTTGTTCATGCAAGTCGAGGGTGTCTCACGGAGAAATGTGTAATGTATTTGAACACAGGTGACTGTATTTTTAGGGTGTACATGTGTGTTAAGCCCTATTCACGGGAATGGAGAAACTAGAACGGAGTTGAGTCAAATAATCGCTTTTTCGTTTAATTTTTAAGAAAATTACAGAAACTCATTATTTAACCAGAATAGCAAATGCATTAGTAATCGAACTATCTCTGGGTCTACAATGGTTAATAGCTACTGTGGAATATCCATGTAGTTAACAGTAATGAATCGACATAACAATTATTTACAGTGTCAATACTTCAACCCAGGGTTGTTTCTTTTGCGGCAGAATCAATATTTACGAAGAGTAATTCACTCTGGGTGTCTATCCAACAACAATTCATACTCGGTGTTGGTACACTGGCAATGCTAAATTAATGTTTGCATCGTCTGTTTTCTTCCAGTGGTAACCTAAACCAGAAAAGCCAATATTTACAAGCGCGAGGAAAGAGGCTGCTATGGAGACTGACAACAACACTGATATTTGTTCTTCACCAGCAACGCAGATAAGTTGCTCAATCGAGCAGAACCTCTGGCTCGATCATCTCGTTACCATGGTGATAGCAGTGGCGGCCATTTTACTTAACCTGGTTGTCATAGCAACGATAATCATTGGAAAGGACAACTTCCGGGTGGTGAATTCATACATTCTCAGCATTGCCGCAGCTGACCTTCTAGCGACCTTGACCTGGTTTGTGGGATCATTTTACAATACCATGTGTTCTTGGTATCTGCAAATAATCCTCGTTGCATCATGGGATTTCTGTACCCAGTTCTCCAGCGTTGCCTATGCGACCGACCAGTACACAGCCCTTGCTAAGCCAACCAAATACATATTCAACAACTCCAAAAAATACCGCAACGTCATTGGTGGAATCTGGGCGTCAAGTCTGCTTCTGATTGGTTGCCATCTGATCGGTCACGTGATAAGGTATCTGACCAATGGCGTACTTTGCTCAGAGTCTATCGCTGGGTGGTCTGTTCTGGTATCCGTCCTACTTATCACTATTATAAACTTGAGTGTATGTTTCTTAGAATTGATAGAAATGCGAATAGTTTGTAAAAAAGAGCGTAACATTTCCTCAACGATTCTTCCATGTCGCAATACAAATCAAGGCAAGGATGTGAATATCAGGTCTCGACAATATCGAGTTATTTCAACAATGGTTGTCTTAAGTTTATTAAACATATTAATGATAACCCCAGCCTGGGTTATCTTTGTACTAGGTATTCTATTTCCATCTATTTTTCATCAACCATTTGTCATGTTCGTTGCCCATTGGGTGCTTCAGTTGATATTTATTATACGCCCAATATTCTACTCTATCCGTCTGCACCACATATCCGAGTGCTTCAAAGGGGCGTGGCAGAAACTCCGAATGTGCTGTCCTAACAACACTGCTAAGCAACCATTGTCATGGCAACGCGAAAACGTGGGCATGGAGATGAAGAAGTTTAGAGTCTCCCTGGTATCATTGGTCAACCCACCACCTGGGCCACCTGGTGAGCGTACGTAAAGACTGACACCTTTAGATGTGCAGCAATAACATGGAACTACAGTACAGACATTTCATTCCTGCACCAGTCGACCAGACGTCTGCCAATGCCTGACTGTAACACCCATGGGTAGCTTGTAAAAATTGAGTCAAGCGCATCAATGATCTACCTAGCTTGCGCTTCAAAGCTATGTTCAGTTGTGAGGTCATCCATGCATCAATGCCACTATATGTGATAGATAGACCCCAAGGAAGCTGTGG
>OZ012701.1:6695111-6708354 GCA_963942565.1 Maea johnstoni
AATATAAGTTTTCTTTAACTTACTGCTTGAGCTGACCTCAAATATAAGTACAGTTTCAATTTTACAGTGTTTTACCTCAAATGAGGTTTTCTTGATCAATAAAGATTCATTTGATTTATAAATACCATATATGTCTGCTAAATATACTAAGCTAGGGCAACTGAAAGGCAAATTTGGAGTTCCTGCAAGAGAATACCTTACAGCATGCGATTTTGGTGGAAATTTTACTTACGAAAGTAGGTCAACATGTCTGACCATTGTGTCAACATGTCTGACCATAGTGACCTACTTTCTCAAGTAAAAGTTTCCACCAAAATCGCATGCTGTAAGGTATTCTCTTGCAGGAACTCCAAATTTGCCTTTCAGTTGCCCTAGCCTAGTATATTTCGCAGACATGTATGGTATTTATAGATCAAATGAACCTTTATTGATCAAGAAAACCTCCTTTGAGGTAAAACACTGTAAAATTGAATCTGTACTTATATTGAGGTCAGCTCAAGCAGGTAAGTTAAAGAAAACTTATATTTGAAACACCAAGACCTCAGGGATTGGATAACTATTGTTAGAAAGGGTACAGGAGTGCTAAACTAGGAGTTGTCTTATTTTGAGTGTGTCACCAGCATCACAGCCTTAACCCATTCACATTTAGAGCTCCACCAGAACCTAACGTCTGCTACTTTCATACTTTTGAAAATAACTTAAGAACAGAGCGAAAGTTCACAAAATATTTGAAGGAGAGTTGTAGTTTGGCTTCTGATAAACATTTCTCCTTCATATGTTTTCCAGAAAATGCTTTTGTATGTATGTATGTATTTTATTGACTACAGCTTTTGGTATAAAAGTACAGTACATCACGCAATATGAATTAATAATATAACACCAAAATAGCAAAAGAAAATAACATCAGCATAGTTACAGCGAGGTTGATTTAAACAACAGGGGTATAATCACATAGAGATATTCTGGCCCGTAAGTCGGTGATGGGGGGAAATAATATATTTCCAAATTTGTCAGGCCTGTTTTGGCTGGTCTGAGTGTTAATGGGTTAACAATATACATGTATAGTGAATGTTTTGCTAATATCCTCTTCTTTTTTGTTTATGTCATAAGTTATATTGATTTGATGTAAATGTACTCTGATGCAAGTCATAGCCATAAAGATACAATGAAGTTGAAATTAACAGATTTATAATAACTATGAGATTGGAAGTCACCTTTAAATTGTAATACATTCAGTATGAGGAAATATTGAACAAATACGGACCTAGAAGTCACCTCTCATCATGTAGATACTTTCAGCAGGATGTAATATAGAAGTATGAATTTGGAAGTCACGTATAAAATGTAATACATTCAGTATTTCACAAGCCACAGGTCCGTCTGGGCAAAATACAGCAAAGCATGGTCGTAACCGTTCTAATAGGAAATACTGGCAACTGGCAAGACTCAAAAATATCCTTTTAAAACCTTGGAAATATATAAACTGGTATCAAAATCATTACCAAAGATATTAGATCATGACAGTGCAATGTAGAAGCTTGCAAGTGATTTTAAAACAGTTTTGCTCAGATTGTATTGATAAATTGCGTGGTAAGCACTTAGACACTTTAATCAGCATTTATAGACATTCACAAATGATTTTTAATGTTCATAAATGATGTTTATAAATTGTTATTGACATTTCTGATTTCTGAATATTCATACAATTTTATGAATATTCATAAATGCTTATTAATAGTTGGATCATTTATAGATATCATTGAATATTTATGAATATTTTAAAAGTAATTTACCATTGTTCATAAATGATTAATTAATACTTATAAATGAATTATAATTATTTACAAATATTCATAAATGTTGAATAAAATGTCTGTATTCGAATTCTTGCCATAAAATGGCAGACATTAGGTATACCCCTAAATTCAATTTCAACAATTCTCAAAATGATCTCTAATGAATGAACGGTTCGAAAGGTCTCAAAATAGAGTTCATGAGAATGCATACAGTGCCGACATTTAATACCTGCACTAAATGCGTGGGCAGCCCGTGCATAATAAACAACCGTATGCCCGATAGCTACTCAGTTTCCTTGGCATGGATGTATGGATGACTTTATAACTGAAAGTAGCTTTGATTCGCAAGCTGCATATGTTTTGTTGATGTGTTTAGATTATTTTCTTGACATCTCATCATGGCTTTTTACACAACCAGGCATTGCCAGACGTCCGGTCGACTGGTGCAGAAATTAAATGTCTGTACTGTACATCAGAACATTCGAACTTTCTGGGAGCAGTTTCTCTTGGCATCTTGCAGACAAGGTATACCGATCAGGGACTTAGCCAGGATTTTCATAACAGGGTGTCCAAATTTGGATTTCAGGAATTTAGGATGTCCAAAAAACCCTGATTGATAAAGTAAAAATCATTTCACTGATTATGTAGATTAACAAATGAAGTAGTTATGTTTAATTCTTCAAGAAATGTCTTTGTTATTATTTTGTAGTTAAACTTTTAAGAAATTTAACTTGGAACTGGTATCTATAAAAAAACATACCAAATTCTAGGGTGTATTTTAACCTAAAATCAGGTATTTTTCACACACCAGGGAGTCCAAAAGACACCCATACACCCTGCTGGCTAAGACCCTGATACCTTTATACTTTCTCTATTAATTGAGAAACATCCTGGCATAATCTTGAACATAAATCATAACCATCAAAATCTAATCAGATCACGAAAAGATCTACGAATAACATCCCTAAATTTGACAAGAACGTCTTCCAGCTGACCATGATAGTTTTCGCACTTAAAACGTATTTCTAAAAGCAGTAATGAATAAAGTTTACAAAGTGTAGTCAGGTAGAATGGTTTATTGGGCTTATTTGGGTATACATGTATAGGGATCATTTGAAGATTTTAACCGAAATGAAGATGGAGAACCTCTTATGAAGAAAATAGAAAAAACACCTCCAAGGTTCATTTTATACAATAAGTGTAGAAAAAGAACAAGGAAATGTACAGTACAGACATACAATTCCTGCACTAGTCGACCGGACGTCTGTCAGTACCTGGTCGTACAAACATCCACGGATAACATGTCAAAAAAGGCCAAGCACATAAATAACCCAAGTAGCTTGCGAATCGAAGCTACGTTGTGAAGTCAGGGACCTGTGATCGCATCCAATCCCAGGAAACTGGTTGGTTATCGGGTGTCTGGTTGTTTATTATGTCCGGGCATTTATTGCAGGAATTATATGACGGCAGTGTAACTCTCTTATCTACTTTTGAAAAAAGGATAATTTTTTTTACGTGAAACGTAAGGTCAATTTAGCCCATATACATCTGGACCATGAATATGCTAATATTTGGGCTTAGCCGGTGGTTTTCGACATGTACTATAGTTTAATTCTCCACCACTTTAATTTCAACTGGCTTTACACGAATAAGCCTAGATATGGCAAAAACGCGACGTTAATCAAAAATCCAATCTCATATATACAAAATTTATCTTTTTCCCACTGTCAACAAAAAATATCGAAATGGATATAAAATTTGAACGAGAAAAAATTATAATTAAAATGTAATCTTCCCTCCGTATCGATCTTTCCTCCTCATTTGTGAAATATATTGGTCTGTATTTGTGTATAGGTGCTCTCCTACAATAAGCCCTACTGGTGGGTAATTTAATGATTTCGCATGTATACCTCTCAAGGTCTTTAAGGCAATAAAGCCTGTGTATAAGCTCAGTGTCAAAACAATTTACCTCAATCTTAAATCCAACCCTATTTTTCTCAACTTTTTCAACGTTTTTTAAAAGAAAAGTACTATCCTAAAAAAGGAATAGGAATTCTCGTTACTGAGAGGGACCCAGCTTATTATAGATTGCATTTATATTTTGTATATACAAACTATACTAAGTATGTTATCAATTCAACATCAAACTATTCAAGTGGTATTTTAAACTTGTTTATAAATTCATCAAAAGAGGGCGCCACATGTTGGAATACGCATGTTGGCGTCGAGATGTGTGTGTATGCACTCCACTGAATCTTGATATAATTTATCTTCGATAAAAAACAACCTGGTCACCTCAGACCAGTTTCCCATCATAATAAAATACATCCAATTACATTTTTCCTCATTTTTCTGTCTGTGACAAGTGTCATAAGTCTGTATACTACATGTATTTGGAACCATGATTATAAAGTATATAGATGGGTTACTTTATAATTGAAATTGTTGTTTCTTAATATTTCTTCTCCTGTGAAAATAGAAGAAAATATCAGGAAATTTGAAAAAAAATATGCTGTTTTTGAAAATTTTGAGAGAAAAAAAAAGTCTCTGACTATTAAAAAAATCTGTCTTTAAAAATATATCATATGCATGGATACAAAAAAAAAGATTTATTTCTGTATACCGCTTCAGTTCCATATTCTCTTTCTAGCCACACCCAGTCTGATGTCCAAGGCGCTGTGCGACAATATTTCGGCAACAGGCAGCCCCCATCCGTCGTGCCCGGTATGGCCACTCTTGCCGCTTCTGCCAATTCGCGACCCGCCGCCACAATTGTGTAATACGTCATCAAAATTTGTGTTGTTAGCCGTAGTGATGACGTTCTACACAAGCAGCTATCTTGGACACAGTTCCACGTCGTGTGCTCCAAAGATAAGCAATAATAACTGAATTATTTAAACTCGTTGGCGATGAGCTGACGAACGTCCTTAAAAGCAAAGGATTTGATGAAGCTTGTCTCGGAATATCCAGGATTATAGTGACTGTTTTAGCTGGAAAGCGGCAAGATGAAGAAATATCTGGCCTTCGTTGGGTCGGCTATGTTCTTCGTTGTGTGTGTTTCCCTGTACCTTATGTTAGAGAGTTCTACCAATTCTATGCAAGCCACAAAACTCGCAGATCTAGGATATGTGAGTATATTTATTTTATAGCAACATATGTTTCTTTATCCATGTAAATATATGACTTTGCATTTCTAGCACAGGTTTTAAGTTGGGACAGTGAATGTTATATACTGCATTAATTAATGGGACAAGCTTAACTCCTTAAGGGGTAAGGAGAGAGGGGCTGGGTCCCAGAGGCAGAGAGAAGTCAGGAAGTCATTTTGATTCCCAAATGCGAGATTTTTCGCAAAATGACACCTATTTGTATTTTGTACGATTTTCTGTATTTGTAGAGTCCAAAGAGTATTTCAAAAGTTTCATTCATAGAAGACAAGGTGTCAGGCGATTACGCCCCATATGCAATTACGCCCCCGTCGATTACGCCCCACTTTTCGCTGCTTGCTGTGAAGTGTGAAGCTGTGTTGTCAAAGTGCACATCAGGGTCCCGGCAAGCAGCAATTTTAATAGATTATCTACATGTTCTTCCACTCGTGTCCGCTTGTCCGATGAGTGACTCATGAATACAATTATCTAAAATCTCATTTTAAAAACTTTATTAAACCAGTGACTTACATGTGTTCAATGTCTCTGATTAAACTGTGCTTCGTTTGACAACATAGCATGTAGCGTGTCACACAAGTGAACTGAATCCAGGGCAGTTATATGTCATATCGAACTCTTGCCTCCGTTCTCGTGAGAGTATAAACCTGAAAAGAAAAAATGGACAACACTAACTACACTATGACTAACTCGACTACGAACGTAAATAACTAAGAGAGAGAGAGAGAAAGGAGGAAGAAATACACTACTGTGAAACGTAATAGTGGGGCGTTTTCAATTGGGGCGTACTCGTCTGTATTCGATGAAAATATTAGGTACAATAAAGGACGTAGAGAAGCATACTTTGTTAAATTATATGTCAATATATAAGGTTGCTATGATCATACTTATAAATCAGGTAACCAGGGTTGGCAGTTTCTTCCGAGGGGCGGTTTCTTCCATGGAAAAATCCGGTTTCTTCCGTCCTGGAAGAAATATGTTTCTTCCATTTCTTCCAATGCTTTTGGAAGAAACCTATCTCTTCCAGTTTTCTTTGAATTTTTCTTTTAGATGATAAGGAATAGTATGATAGAAAATGAGCAGCACTTAAATAGAAAACAATGAGGAATCTTAAATCCCTCAAATTGACATGTTAGTAATATGCCTTATGGTATGATAAGCATGGTTTCCATGTACTCAACCAAATAAGGTATGTCTGAATAAAATAAAATAGCTTAAACCACTCAAACTAGCTACTGTCACACCACATACGGTTTCCACCTGTACTCATACATGAGAGATGAGCTAGCCTGCACAGGAGGAGTCAGACCCCTTCCCAGCATCCTTGGGCAGCATTAACCCTGTAACCTCCAGTGGAAGGGCCTGAAGTATGCTGCTTTGCCAGAAGGACTAGTTGAACTTATGATACAGCTGCACTCTGCTTGTGCATCATCTGCATCCATTGAGAGAATCGTTTCATCATTTGGACTTATCCACAACAAGATCCGCAACCGTCTTGGGGTAGAAAAAGCAGCCAAACTTGTTTTCTGCTATAGGATGTTAGGGGGAAAGGAGGACCTGGATTATTAGTTAACCATATGTAGGTCAAGTGTAAATGCCTCTAATTGTATACTTAATCCCATTGAATTGCTATTAGAAAGGATCTGACTACATAGCTTAACTGCTTCTTTTCAACATCCATAGTTAATGTGAACCCTGTATATATAATGGACCAGCAACCTGGATTTGAAACTAATCCAATGTTAATGTCTTAACTCAAGTTATAAAGAAACAGTTTGTCATTAGACAGAGATAGCTGAACAGTAATCAGCATCAATCAACAGATTAGCACCAGGAGTACACAGATTGTGTGGAAAACTAGAACATTACTTATTGTATGAGTGTTTGCTAAACACAAAATAAGAATAACTTTCAACTAAATATTTCTCAAATGTTGCATTGTTCTTAAGATATTTCTATAAGAGTCAGGCCAGATGTATCATTCACATGTGAATGGGTTAAGAGGATGTTTTCTCACTTTTGCACCCGTTTGTGTATGGTTAACTACTGGAAATATGTGTCTCAAAATATTGCTTTGCTATCAAGATATTTCTATTTAGTCCAGGTGTATGACACTCATGTTAATGAGTTAAGAGGATGTTATCTCTCTGTTTTCTTACTAAATAACTTTGTATGGTTAACTTAAATCAGTATATATATAAGGTTAAACTAGTATGTAAAGGGTCATGTATGTGCAAGGTATCTATCAGATAAAACAAATTTACAAGGGCAAATTTACAATGGTTAAACTAAGTGTGACAGGAATTGATGTTATATATTGTAAGATTATAATGGCATATATATAAACTATTCTACCTAAGATCTTTTTGTTTGTTATTATCTGCCCATTAATGTTATTCATAACCCATAGCTTTTTCAATTCTTATCATAGATCCCATTCTTCCATTTCTTCCGGAAGAAAGTGGAAAAATACGGAAGAAACCATGTTTCTTCCGTTGTCCTGGAAGAAATACGTTTCTTCCGGAAGAAACCCAACCCTGCAGGTAACTAACTTTCGACCCCCTAAATTTAAAAACATTCTCAATTTTGACCCCCTGCTTCCAAATCCTGGGTAACACCCTGGCTGGGTGCAGTGCACCTGGTGCACTAGACCAGAATTTAGACAATATGTGAGAACGGAGTCACATTTCTGTGAAAGAGTAATCGCTTGGGGGATGAGTATAGCAGAGGAGGGATGAGAGAAGGGTTTACATGACCACTAAACAGGGGGGGGGGGAGTGGGGTGCCACTCCTAGATGTAAAAATGTAATATGTAATCTTTATTTTAAGTCGGTATATCAATTACAAGAAACACAAGCTATTAAGGCTCTTGGCCGACTGGACCGACGGCTTTAAGTGCCCTCCAAAGCACTGAGCAACGAGAAGTAGACTGTCTTGCTTAAGGACAGAAAGAATTCAGTGACCCTGGCCGGATTTGAAATTGTGACCTTCGTGTCGCAAGCCGAACACGCTAACCACTACGCCACCGCTCCAGCTGTTTGTATTTTTACCCGCTGATTAATGTAGGTGCCACTGACAGGCCTGGATTGAATTTACAGCTTAAACATCTATCTCCGACTAGCAACCATTTTTAATTGAATACTTTTCACTGTCAATTAATATGTGCCAACCTACTTCCCCTCTACTTGTCATTTATATTGCTGTTACACCATATATGTTATATTTTGAATTGTAATTTTGTAGTCGGCCAAGAGCCCTGGCAGCTCGTGTTTACTATGTAAAAATTATTACCGACTTTAAAAAAAAGTATTATCTATCTATCTATATACTATATGTTGTCCCAAAACATTTCATCAAATTTATTTTCGATATTTACTGCCAAATCACTTGAATCTTGTTGCTAAAATGATTTTGATAGACAGGGCCCTTATGCAGACGGTACCTGGTCATAACGATTCAGATTAAACCATTAATGCTTAAGAGTACTTAAGGCTAATTTCATCCAAAGCACAAGAACGCAAAGTTTTTTGAAAACCATCGAACCCTGTCATGGTTGTAACTAAGAATTAATTTGATAGCTTTTGCTGAGTACTCTCAGATAGGTAACCATGTGCCAGGTTTCCAGTCATTTTCAGTTTTTTTTGCAAAATTAGCCACTAGCAGCATTAATTATAAGGGTTTAGGGGGCTCGGGACCTTCGTTCTGTAAGTGTGACTTTCATGTAAAGATTGACCAATATCTTGGTCTTTATACAAGAAAACCCCAATAAACTATATATTTTATGAAAGCTGAGATTCTGGAGTGGTCAAATATTCTAAACTTTTCTTGTGAGTTCTTCACAATTTCCCTGGGGTGGGGCCAAAAGACATACATGTGGATTTCTAATACATATGTTATTGCAAACAGCCTCCTGGCTTCATAAAGAGTGTAACACAGTTGGTGTTTATATGTTTTATAGAAAACATATTTAGGCATGCACTTTTATTTCATTTTTTTAAATTTTTGTTCCGAACGAAATTTAGAGCAAGTTAAAGTCATGATCAATATTTTTTTCTAGAATTTCACTTTCCTTCATTTTTGAAGTCCGATTAAGAAGTAACTAGACCAGATATAAAAAAAAATGAAAAAAAATATGCGTGCCCAAGGATGTTTTTAATCGTGTCACAAAATTTCAGCTCTCTGGGATCAATATTGAATGAATGAGGTTGTTTCAAAAATGAGAAGTATGGTGATTTCAGAAAGCTGTCTAAGGCTCATTTGAAGTGCACCTTACATTTGTAATTAATAATAATAATAATTGATATTTGATATAGCGCCCTTTCCACCTAAAATGTTCAAAAGCGCTTTAGAGTCATTGGACAGTTGTCATGGTCCATATAGTCTCTAGTGTGACATTTGTACATTCTAAAATGACTTTATGCTCCATTATAAAACTTAAGGGGTTAATTTGGAATAAGAATGTGCTTTGTTTGCATTGGTAGAATGGTTTGAATATTTGATAGTTTACTTGGTACTTGAATTACTGGAATAAAAAGGGATTTTTAGCGAAAATATTGAACTTTCTGAAAGGAGGCTGGCACCCCCTGGTGAGTGCTCCTCCCCCAGCTGATAAGGAAAGATAACAAGCTATTAGTGACTACTAATTGCTAGTTGGCTGTCTGCAGGTGAATCCATTCAATTTCAAGTAAGTACTCTGAAGTGCAATTGTAAGGGTAAATTGACAAACAAATTCAAGGAGAGTTGTTTACTAGGTACTGATCTACATTTCTTCTTCAAATATTTTTCTAGATATAGCTTTAGCAATATGAATAAATGAATATGAAAATCATGATATACTAACTATGTAAATAACTTCAGAAGTAAGGATAAATTTACAAAAGAATTGGAGGATTTGGGAAGACACAGACATGTTGGGTTTAATTAGGTTATCTCTGCATTGGTCTTCTCTGATAAAAAGATATATGGAAAAGATACCTCATGCTTCTTGAAACTTTTCGTGGTTACTGGAGGAGGTAGATCCATAGCTGCACTAAACTTTTGAAGCGCATTATGTCCATTTCCACACAGGCGTCCTGCTAGAACTGATTGTCTGTTTATAGTATAAAATCGTCCATTTTTGTCACTAATAGGAAAGTCTGTTCTCTTTCCATTGCAATCCTCATTTGAGCATCTCCAAAATAGGGCGGATCGAAGTCCTTGTCACCTTCTACTGTCTTGCCATTGTTCTAACTTTCCATCAAGACAGTATGCACACACTGCAGATTTCTGAAGGCTGTCCACAAGTTCTTGTGAATGCAGAATATGTCTTCCTGATACCCTTTCTTCACAGGAATCTGTCTCATCTTCTGAGTCATGATCAGTGTCTCTGTCCTCAAAATCTGCATCTTCAATTCCTATGCCACTGTCATTTGAACCAGTACTCAGCATTCTAAGCTTTCTACAACAGACACTATGAATAGTTGGTGATTTCTCAGATTCCCCCTCCTCTATTGTATCCAAATCTTCTGGTACAGAAGATGTTTTTTTCCCATTCAAACACCCTCTTCCTTGGCTGCATGTGGCTTACGGCTTCCTTCTGGAGCTACTTCCCATTGTAAGGAAACATTCAGACTCTGCACTGTCCTGAGATCAGCATCTGAATGTCCTCTCCTAACCCTAAATCGCTACAGGAAACCCTGTTCACCTAGGTAACATGCATCCCAAACATCCTGCCCCTACCAGACACACACCAGAATTTTTCTGGAGCATTTGATTGGTGTTACCTCCCCTGTCTGACCTGCAACTGTAAAGCCAGACAGCTCATGCACAAAAATCACACCTTTCATTCAATACCCTAATTGCAATGAATTGGTCACTCATAACTGCTTGGTGCCTGTTTCCTGGGTAAAGAAGATACTTCCATTTGAATACACATTCTTGACCTGCCAGGAACTAACCCCCAGTTCGCATCAATCAGCCAGTATAGCACACCTCCCAGGAGAGATCAGATAAGGAGGGGATATTAAGATCTTAGATAAACATCACAGCATGGTGCTTCAGGAGATCTGGCCTTTAGTAGAAAGCCTTTTAAAAACTCCCTTTTTTGTCAGTTGTAGTTCTAGTTGAGAGTTCTAGTTCAAAGGAATAAGTAGCAAACCTTTTCAGTTTTCACATATCAAAAAAAACAAAAAAAAACACCCTATTTAAAGGTGCGAAGGTCCTGAGCCCCCTTAAACTTGACTTAGAGACAATAACAATTTCTCAATATTATGAACTTTAGGTTCGATATAATTTCTGTATATTTTTCTTAACCATTTTATTTCCGCATTTACCTTTTAATACTTTTCAAGGTTGCTGTCAATTATATATAATAAAATTGTTATTCAAAAGAGTGGGTGTTAATAGGAAGCGATTTTCAAATAAGTACTACCACCTAATTCTATGCTCTAGACCTCTAGTTTCCAATTACTGAAAAAGTGTGAAGAACAGATCAATAGTCGATCGGTTGGCTGCAACTGATCGATTATTGATCATGAAATTGCAACCAATTCCCAACCCTGCTGCCAACCCCACTTATTAAACTAATAAATAAATAAGATAAATATATATATATGTCTTTGTGCCAAGGCATGCAGGAAGCAGTTAAATCAATTTCACACCATTAACAAAAAATGTGTTTCGATTAATTGATTGACATAACAATTGGCATAATTTTCTTTTTTGATTAATAATTGGAAAAATTATTTCGGTCAATCGATACTTGTCATATCAATGACAACCTTAACTTCAGGATTCCCAACACTACTGAACTTGTCCTAGCTGGCTAAGTCCTTGTATACAATTGATTTCACCCGACTATTATTAGAATGTTGGCTGAAAAAAACTGAAAGCAGCTATGTTTCTCCGATTCAGCTCTGACTGTATGTCAGTCTATGTCAGCAGGTGCTTATCAGGCGACGAGATTAAATCTTGTGCTCTATGTAAGGCCTAAAAAAAAAGTGTTTGTTTCCGGTAACCCGACCCTAGTCTGTTTTTATACTTACTTTTTGCTGACCCTAAAGTTTTTTTTACGTTTTCCCCAACTTTTAGTCAATGAATAAAACATAAAAAAAATATGTACAAAGAAATACTTTTCATCTCAAACCACTTATTTTGGTCTCAGATAAGGCTGAGAATGCACCTTAGAGCATCTATAATCCTGTAGCTTGAGGCCAAGCTTCATTCTACTACAAGCAAAGCATTTTACTTATGAATCCCCAAAATACCACCTACAAGCTACAGCTCTTCCTGACAAATAAAAAACGCAAAAAAAATATTCCTACCTACCAATGTCTTAGCCAGGATTTAGAAACTGGGTGCCTAAAATTGGCAGTTGTAAAATTTTTGGGCGTCCAATATACAATATACTCATATTTCAACCATAAACATGATTGTATATAATTTCATCAAAATAAGGCATGATATCATTAAACAATGTCATGGGAATTATAAGGAGATGAAAAAATTCAATTATAAGCTTGAGATTGATATTTTTAGAAATTCCACACTGAAAAATTGGGTGTCCTGAGGGGTTCTTTTTAAGGGTTTGGGCACCCAGACGCCCTGCTGGCTAAGACCATGGGCCCAGCTCCATTCTACTACAAGCAAAGCATTCTACTTATCACCAAAATGCCACCTACAGGCTATATGTACAGCTCTTCCTGACAAATAAAAAACGTTAAAAAAAAATCCTACCTACCCTACCTAGTTTTTTAGCATGGTTATAGGAAACAAACACTTTTTTACTTTAGGCCTAACGATGTAACATCAGGTGCTCAGGAGCTCCTAGATCAGATGCATATCTAATGGAGGTATGGATATATCCGCAAGGGAATGATCCAGGGTCTTAGCCGATATTTGGAAACAGGGTGTCCAAATAGAGGTTTCATAGACTTTTGCGTGTCCAAAGTGTGGAACAAAATACATACTACTAATAAGATAGACCCTACTGCCTATACCTTTACAGATTTTGCTTTTTTTAGGCCAGATACTGCTTTGTGTGTCTTATAAAAGTGACACTACAGCTTCTTCATCTTCTATCAAATTCTGACATAAACTTTTGGGTGTCCAAACTGTCAAAAAACAGTGTTCTGTGTGTCCAAATGACACGCTGGACGCATTACGGCTAAGCCCCTGTACCTACCCTACCTAGTTTTGGAGGCATGGTTATAGGAAACAAACACTTTTTTATTTTAGGCCTAACGTAAACGATGTAACATCAGGTGCTCAGGAGCTCCTAGATCAGATGCATATCTAATGGGGTATGGA
>OZ012701.1:6708554-6732013 GCA_963942565.1 Maea johnstoni
CTCAGGTATATCACTTAAACAATACAATCCTTTTTCTAGATAATAGCCTATTGTGTCCACAAAGGGGCAATGTATGTATCTGCCATATCCAAAAAAGTTGGTTTGTTAGGGAAATATTTCTTTATTTCTCACAAGAAGTCAAAATTGAAAATTTGTTTTAGAAATTTTTGCCTGTCCAAAAAAGGTGGGTTTTCAGGGAACTGCCTGTCCACAAGACAGGCAGGACAGATCCTGGCATGGTCTTAGACAGCAGGGCGTTTGGGTGTCATTTTGGACACCCAAACCCTTAAAAAAGCAACCCTCAGGACACCCAAAAACATTTTGTGAAGAATTTCCTTAAATGACAATATTAAGCATCTAATTCAATTTTTTCATCTCTCCATATGATATCCCATGACATTGTATAAGGAAATTTTTGCCTTATTTTTGATAAATTCATACATGTATGTTAATGGTTGAAATCTGAGTATATTATGGTCCCCCCTTAAAAATTTGGACGCCCGAAAAATTTTTAAATTGCCAATTTTGGGGCACCCAGTTTTTCTTAATCCTGGCTAAGACCCTAGGTCCTGGCTAAGTACCTGGCCTCAGTATTGGAAGGGTTAAAGCAATGAAAGGTGATGCCAACTAAACTGATGGTACCCGCATGGAACCTGACACATGCTATTGTCTATTTAATGGAGCAATTGTGGATTAAATTGCAGGTATTTATTTTATAGTTGCTCTTTGGACTGATGTAGGTAAGAAAGGTTGGTCTCTTAGCAACCGTATCCATGGTACTCCTGCGCTTCATTCAAGCTTTTCCAGCCCAGGTGGTCATATAGTGATTTGACCTATTCACGCCCAAATCGTGAATTCATCTGACTATTTTAGTGATCTATCTCTTCTATGAAAGCAATACCTATAAAATATTTCAAGTTGTACATTAAAAACTATCTCTACTAATCTCTGCCAAGTAGTTCGCAAATGAAATTCACCCTATGCTGCTGGTGGCTAATTTTACAATATTTACAGAATGGTGCAAAAACTGAAAAATGACTGAAACCCTGACACTTGGGTACTCATCTGAGGGTACTCAGCTAGGGCTATCCAATTAATACCTACACAACAGGGTTAAGATGGTTTTCAAAAAAAAATCTTTGCATCCTTGTGCTTTTGATGAAAGAAGCCTTAGCATTAGAAGGGTTTATGCTTCGTTCTGAAGTTATTTTTCTGGAAGTATGACAGGCCCAGACAAAATTGTCAAGTAATTCCCAAGTCATGAATACCTAAATTACCTCTGGACTGGTGGCATCATCTCAACCTATGAAACATTTCGAAATAAATTTGTAATTAATCATGAATTTTTCAAAATATTTGAAGAAGAGTTGTAGATTAGGTTGTGATCTACATGTCACCTTCAATTATTTAGGAGTGCAGGTCTCCTACAACTGCAAACAGATTTTTATCTTGGTTTATTCAGATATATATATATATATATCTGTTTTTATTGCCTAAGCACTGATAACAAATCAAATAACTATATTTTATATATCGGAATATAACTTCAATATAATTCCAATATTTCAAGTTTTTTTTATGAACCATATGCATGTATACAAATATACGTATGTACTATGTAGGACATCAATAAGTTATCGACAATTTAACAAATAACTAGGCACATGTAGGGTTCGATACTATCTTGAGAGATACTTATACTCATACCCGGTATTGCTTCAAAAAATACCATATCATCCTGTTTCATTCCTTAAATTTACCCTTACCCCTGTGAAGTTATTATTTATTACGGATAGTCCAGGATTGTAAACATGACTACTTACAACAAAATTTGTATGATAATATACAATAAATTACCCTAAACAGTACATTAAAATACCGAATAAAGAATACTTAGTAACCTAAATACTAGTAATACATCAGATTAAGCAGCTGTTACAACTGCAAGCTGCTTTATCTATATAGATATGGTCTGCTTCCAGAGGCCAGAGCACTGATAACATAATCTATTCACCAATCCACCTACCATATGATTCTCGGAAATTTAGACCACCCTATGAATTTGTCACAATATCACCTTTCAGATCTCACTAAAGTGGAGAAATATTCTAAATATATCACAAGAGCCCATGTTAGCTGATTTTAAAATTTTAAAATATATTGACAAAGCAAGACAAGTCTGCTTCTTCACATCATTTAGCATACCTATTACCTTGTATGAGTAAAACTTTTGAAATATTCCCTTGGGCTCAACCTTAAAATTATAGAAAATCTTACATGATTAAACTGGGTGTCATTTTCCCCAAAATCTTGTGTTTGGTAGTCGAAATGACTCCCTGGTGGTTGGCTGGGTAAGTAACTGCAGGACGGGTCCTGGCTAAGTCCCTGGTCCAATGGCTTCGCAATAATCAACTCCGAAGCTCAAGATTGTTTGCTGATTTTAAAACCCAACTGAAATTACAGCTTCCTTCAATTATATCTCAAAAACAGATACTGTGATTTCTTAAAATGCCAAGTGCGCGGTTATGAAGATTTCCCAATATGTGTTTGACCATGTGAATGCTACAGATCTATGTTAATAGATTATTCAAGGCCTGAAATTTATTTTTCTAAGGAGCCAAATTGTATCTTCAAAAGCTACCCAACGGTGTTGTGTATAGAAACCAGTACATTTGGGCTCCCTGCAGAAATTCAAGGGAGCCGCAGGAGAATTCAAGTGAGCCCCGAGCTACCGACATCCCCTAATTTTGAGTCTTAAAATACTAGTATTGTAAGAAAGATACACAATATTGTGAAGTACTATAAGAGTATATAATGGGACATCAATAATGAGTAAAACAAGGCACAGGTCTGTGTTAATCTGAATAAAATATAATATTGTGAAGTACTGTAAGAGTATATAATGGGACATCAATAATGAGTAAAACAAGGCACAGGTCTGTGTTAATCTGAATAAAATATAATATTGTGAAGTACTGTAAGAGTATATAATGGGACATCAATAATGAGTAAAACAAGGCACAGGTCTGTGTTAATCTGAATAAAATATAATATTGTGAAGTACTGTAAGAGTATATAATGGGACATCAATAATGAGTAAAACAAGGCACAGGTCTGTGTTAATCTGAATAAAATATAATATTGTGAAGTACTGTAAGAGTATATAATGGGACATCAATAATGAGTAAAACAAGGCACAGGTCTGTGTTAATCTGAATAAAATATAATATTGTGAAGTACTGTAAGAGTATATAATGGGACATCAATAATGAGTAAAACAAGGCACAGGTCTGTGTTAATCTGAATAAAATATAATATTGTGAAGTACTGTAAGAGTATATAATGGGACATCAATAATGAATAAAACTAGGTACCGGTCTGCATGAATCTGAATAAAATATTCAAGAAGATATAGAATACTTAAGGCCATCAATAACACATTTATAAGCAGGATCTTAGCCAGGAATTTGAAACTAGAAAAGGTGGGTTTCCCTCTAGGTGTGAAGATTATTCTTTGGGGATTGGGTGTCCAAATAAAGGTATTCGCCTATTCGGTTTATAGTCTTGTATCCACCGAAGTGCTCAATCGACCTTCCTTGACACACAGAGACCATTTCAATCCACCTAGGGATATAACAGATCTGCTGGCAGCATACATATACTATGCAAGGTCTAAATATTGCCTTATTAATGCTAGGTACCCATTTTGCAGCTAGGTAGACTGAGGCAATATGGAATAAACTGTCTTGCCCTAGGACAGACCAAAGTGCCTAGGCGGGGAATTGAACAAGCGACCTGCCAGATATCCTGCTGGCTTAGACTATGGAGTACTATGTGACATCGTAATAAATAAATATAGACACAGGTTTGTCATACAGATAAAATATTGACATCGATAACACATCGATAACATATGAGACTAGCACCTGTTACAACTGTAAACTGTTAACAGCTTTATTTTTATCGTCTGCTTCCTGAGCAGGCCAGAGCACTGATAACACAAATCTATTCACCCATCCACCCCTAGGATTCCTATGAAACTAAATGTAACCTTTTAGCAATATTTAGATACAGTATTACTCATAGGGTTGGGAATCGGTTGCAATTTCATGATCGATAATCAGTTGCAGCCAACTGATTGATTATCGATCATAATCAGTTCATCGCACTTTTGCAGTAATTGGATACTAGAGGTCTAGAGCCTAATAATAAGTGATAGTGTATGACAATTACTTGCTATTAGCACCTACCTTAACTTCGTTTTGAAGTGTTTTTGGAGCTTAATTTCATAGCAAGAAAGCTGACAACTTGTCTGTCATTTAGCTCTATATTTTGCCACTAGGTGACACCTTTTCCGATTATTATCGATTGCCAGTTTCGTAATCGATTAATCAGAATCAGAGAGGTAAATGATTGATTATCGATTATAATTGATGATCGTCCCAACACTAATTACTCATGTAGGGTCTTAGCCAGGATTTAGAAACTGGGTGCCAAAAATTGGTAATTTTGAAATATTGAGACAAAAGTATATTCAGATTACAATCATTGACATTTATTTACTTAATGAAATAGGACATTTATGTCATCTAGTGACATTTTTACCTAAGCTGATTGTCACAGAGCGCCCACCAAATTAATATTGCTGTGCTCCAGTATCAATTGTCTGCGCTCCAGGACTTCAATACTTAGACACCACTGTTAAAAGACCAGACCATTTAAGTAGGTTTGAACAATATTCTCACAGGGATCGACCTTGATGTTGAGCTCTAGATAGTCGCTCAGATATTTTTGGGTAAATGCAGGATTAAGGGTTATGGCTGGAAAGAAAATTTGATACTTAAATTGTCTTTTTCCTTAGAATTTATGCATGATTCAGTAATATTATAGATATAGCAACCCAATTTATGTAAGTGCTGTCTATAAAACAATTGATTGAAAAGTTTTTATTGAAAAGTATCAGCCTTTTTGGCAATATTTCAATACTAGTCATATCCATTAGGCATGTAGCAAGGTACGCAAAATATGCAACAATGTACACATTTGTAACAATGTACACATTTGTAACAATGTACACACCTGTAACTATGTGCACACTTGTAGCAATGTACACATTTGTAACAATGTACACACCTGTAACTATGTGCACACTTGTAGCAATGTACACATTTGTAACAATGTACACACCTGTTACTAGGTGCACACTTGTAGCAATGTACGCATTTGTAACAATGTACACAACCTGATCTAACCGCAAGCAACCTTTGTTGTGCTTTCCTTCGAGACCACTATGGAAATAAGTTTCTAACTTTTTAGTGTATATATCCTGTGTCTGGTTAGAATTCTATCGCATAGCAGTTAATGACTCTCCAACTAGTCACCTTTATATATGATTTTTTGTGTGCCAAATGCTATGTAATCAAATCAAATCAAATCAAATCAGAGCATTTAAATATCCCTGCATTCCTAGAGTTCTCATTAGTGTTTTCTGGACCTATGTTACTTTTGGAAAAAAAATTTGGAATTAGTCATAAATGTTCAAAATATTTGAAGGAGAGTAGTGAGTAGGATTTTGATCAACATTTCTTCTCCAATACTTTTGTTAGAGAGACATCACTAAAATAGTCGGGCGATTTTGTGCACTTACTAGGAATGAAAGGGTTATTGGATTAATTAATAGATTTTGCTGCTGGCCTCTAGAATCTTTACTCAAGGGGCCCGAAATAGTATGTATGTATCCAGAATTCCAGATATATGCTGATTTTGACCAAATTAATGATTTTTATGAAAAGACCTTTTCGTTCACCTGTCCTGAAATTCTAAGTGTCAGGCCTGAGAAGATAATTTCTTCCTGGTTCTGTGTTTCTATCTCGTTGCGATATGATATAAGTTGAAAGCAACATCAAAAACGATTCCTTCCTTCTTTCTTTCCCCGGAATCACAGGATTGATCTAAAGTATGGATGTCAATGACCTGCTTCTCTATAAATATAATATAGAGCCAGGGTCTTAGCCATGATATAGAAACTGGGTGCCTAAAATTGGCAATTGAAAAACTTTTGGGCGTCCACATTTTTGAGGGGTTCCCTATACACTCAGATTTCAATCATAAACATATATATGAATGATTTATCAAAATAAGGCCTGATATCCTTATACAATGTCATAGGAATAATATGGAGATGAAAAAATTCAATTATAAGCTTGAGATAGAGATTTTTAGAAATTCCACCCTCAAAAATTTGGGTGTCCTGAGGGGTTCTTTTGAAGGGTTTGGGTGTCCAAAAAGGCACCCAGACGCCCTGGTGGCTAAGACCATTATAAAACCTATAAAACTGTATACAAATTCCCTTTAACCCATTCCTACCTATATCACCTAAAAACGCAATGAAGATAAGATGAATAAAAATATATGTCTGTAAATTATATGCAATGTTTATTCTTATATGTTAAAGAATAATTTGTAGGACCTGTGAAAATTTTGCAGGACCGGTAGAGCCTCATTGTTACTGATCCTACAGGACCAGTAACATTTTTCGCTAGTGTTGAGGCCTGCACCCTTAATATTTTGCTGATGTCTTTGAACCCATACCATTTTTAGAAAGAATTTGAAAGAGATAAGATAATAAGAACATAGCCAACAACGCTACAAAATATTATATGAATTTATGCCTTTTCATTTAAGATTTTTAGGTCAAAAGGACAACTGTCAATGAGATCTCCAGGCATGAATGGGTTAGATTATGTGGTAACATATGGCCACACAGATAAGAGTTTTAGATGGTCTCTTCAATTGGTAGAATTGAAACTTGCATGACATCCAGGGCAGCAAGCGCAAGTAAAGTAAAGTAAGGCCTAAAAAAAAACGGGTTAGCGTATATCGAACTTACACATTTTGCGTAGTTCCGCTGTGAATCGCGACATCGATGTCGCCAACACGACACCGGATTTTTTAGCTTCTCAAGCCTATTTAAAAAGGTAGTTGAAGTTTTTATTTTTTTGCGATGCTCATGAGTTTCATGTCATGCTCGATAATCGTAGCATGGCATGAAAATCGCGATCTATCGAGCATCGCGAGCGGTGAGCACAGCCCTACAAGGAACACAAGCTACTAAGGCTCTTGGGCAACCGGACCTACAGCTTAAAGTGCCATCCAAAGCACATTTGAAAGCAGCAAGGAAATACAAATTATCTCATTCCGCGCCCCCACCGGGGATCGAACACGCATTCTCTGCACCACAGCAGTGCTGCAAACTGGTTTCAACCTTTTAGTCTTATTGCTGGGCCACCAAATTTGGAAATTTGGTGGCCCTGGTCAATTTTTGGTCTCATCTCTGGTCCACTGAAATCGAAAACTTGGCGACCCAGCAAATTTCAGGTATTTTCACCCCAATATATGTTGGCAATGTCTTATTTTCCAGTTATCAGGTTATTAAAATTAAAAAGTCATTTTAAATTAATTTCATTCTAATTAGTGTTTTGGTTTTCTTGCTTTTTCAGAATTTCAAATTTTCTTAATCATGTAGTAGGTAAATTTGTTTTGCACATATTTCACAGCAAAGACAAAAATTAATTGATTGAAGCAACATTATCATTCTCTTAGTTTTTGTTTTATTATCACTATTATTGGGTTCGCTCAAGTTGGAGTTAGAAACTCAGGTAAGAAATAATTTTCATAGTAGTGCTAAATATCTCAGAGCTAGAAGTTTTCTGGATCTGCGGCTGCATTTACTTATTGCTACATGTAATTGCAGGAGTGCTTCACAAAGGTATATATACTCTTTTAATGAAGGATATTGATAATTTATGAATATAAAACATTTGTGATTTAAAAAGATAATGTGTGTATTGTTGTCAGACTTTCTGGTAGCTTTGAAGAGCATTGCATGGCAAATCCCTGTGGAGATGCTACTCTCTGTGGAGTTGCCATGGAGACAAATTGGGTCACTAAACTCAGACAGGAAACCCCCTTGAAGAGGCCAAAAGAAAAGGTTGCTGTACTGGGCCATTAAAATCCTTGATTTGGTCGCCCAGAACAATACGTGGTCGAAAAACAAGACCTAAGTCCATTACTTTGCAGCACTGCCACAGGCGTGTGGTCATGTATTATGCCCCGGCTGCCCACGCATTTAGTGCAGGAATTAAATGCCAGCACTGTAGATGTGTGATGTGTACTTTCACCTGTCAACTGGGATCCAGTATCTTGGGATGTAGTTAGGCAATCAGGCGTGCGGTCATGTATTATGCCCCGGCTGCCCATGCATTTAGTGCAGGAATTAAATGCTGTCACTGTAGAAGTATGCTGTGTACTTTCACCTGTCACCTGGGACCCAGTATTAGATGATGTAGCTTGGCAATCAGGCGTGCGGTCGTGTATTATGCCCCGGCTGCCCATGAATTTTTAGTGCAGGAATTTAATGCCGGCACTGTAGATGTGTACTTTCACCTGTCACCTGGGACCCACTATCAGGGAATGTAGCTTGGCAATCAGGCGTGCGGTCGTGTACTATGCCCAGGCTGGCGAGGCTGCCCATGCATTTAGTGCAGGAATTAAATGCCAGCACTGTAGATGTGTACTTTCACCTGTAACCTGGGACCCAGTTTCAGAGGATGTAGCGACCTTATTCTATGTAGCGCAGGCCTATGATAATAAAAGCTTATATAAAACCTCTTTAAATTATTCAGCCCTCATCCGCCGCAGCGTGCGCTCTGTGTATGATCCGGGGTGTGTCTACCGCTGAGGGGCTCGGCCAATCAATACAATCTCACGCTCATCTCACCGCATGCTGGGTCCTCCCGGGATCTAGAACTAAGCATACCTTGGCTGGGATAATGTATAATAATAATAATAATAATAATAATAATAATAATAATAATAATAATCTTTATTTCACGAGGGTAACACAGTCAAATACAAGATTTGATTTTCACTGTGGCCCTCAGATTTAAGGATGATACATTCAATTCTTCAGGCCACAGATTTGAAAATTGTTCTTCAAGGTATAGTTTCTTGAATGATGAGAGTATAGGCCTAAAGAAAAGGTTGTTTGTTTCCTGTAACCCTACCCTAACAAGTTTTTATACAAAAAAATCCCTACCCTAAAGTTTTTTTCGCCCTCCCAACTCCCAATCGACGAAAAACATGCATAAAACACACATTTTTGACCAAAAAAATAATGCAAAAATATTTTTTTTTACCGACCTACCTACCCTATTTTATTCGGACCGTTACAGGAAACAAACAATTTCTTTTTTCAGGCCATATATATATATATATATATATATATATATATATATATATATTTATACGTATATATATATATATACATATATATATATATATATATATATATATATATATATATATATATTTATATATATATATATATATATATATATATATATATATATATATATATATATATATATATTAGGGCTGGGCTGGATTGCTAAGACATCGAGCGCTCGACTAAGTCTCATGATCGATACTCACCACCTTCTGACATCGAGCGACGAACTCGATACGCTCTACCACTACCTAACAGTTTAATTCCCCCCAAAAATTCACAAGAGCCTACCTTGTGCTTTTATTTCTCAAAAAAAAAACGCGGCGCTAAGGCGGCCTCCATTAAAACTGCACTGCGATAGACACTATCGCAGGAGGTAATGTTTGGAAAAGTGTGGTGAGGGCCACGCTATGTATTTGCTGGTCCGGCCCCCACCACACTTTTCCAAGCACTAACGCGCGCGACATAATCGAATCGAAAACATTGACATTGAAAAAAAATAGTCAATTAATCGGATCGCTAAAAAATGGCTGATGAGCACAGCCCTAATATACATATGTCGTGGTAGAAACTGCGATCCGGTAGGATCGCCGATCCACCCAGTAGAAACTGCGATCGCAGTTTCTACCGGTAGAAACCACGATTGCAGTTTCTACCAGGATTATGCTGGTAGGAACTGCGATCGCAGTTCCTACCGGTTGAAACTGCGATCCACTTTATCACTATTTAAGGGTTTGAATGAGCAGCTCCATAGCAGATGAGTTGTAAAACACAACAGGCATTTAATTAAACCATTCATTTTTGGAGTGTGTGCCTGGTCTCTCAACTTTTAACAAATCTCATTTTAATTCATTATAATTTTAAAAATATTTGAAGAAGGATTGTAAAACCAAACAGGATCACCAACTTTCAGTGAAATATTTCTCAAAATGTTGCTTTGTTATCAGAATAATTACACATACAGGAATTGAGTAATTAGTTGAGATGATTTATTGCTCTGTAATAAGACAGTTTCAGGTTAATTGGCTGACTTTCAATCTCAATCAACATTTTGGGTGTGGTTTATTGCAATTAATTTGACGCTATATTTTTCAATTGTATTAGGTTGATTGATTTCTTCGCAGAAATGTTTGCCTGTCCAAACAGGAGGTTTTTAAGAAACTACCTGTCCAAAAGATAGGCAGGACGGATCCTGGCTAAGTCCCTGCCTGCACCTACCACGCACAGATGGTTTCATTGCATTATTTACTGCCATTGATTTATTTATTACCCGGGACTGTTTAATGTCAATGCGTTTAACGAGGTTATCTAAATACATGGCAGTGTAAGATCTATATTCCTGATTGATTTCCTTCCGTGAACCTGTATATAGGCAAGCAGGGCCACTAGTGTGACTGGGAAAATAGATACAAGCTGTGTTGAGGCTTCCACTTTACTTATCCCAGGCATGGTCCAACAGGGTGTCTGGGCATCATTTCTATCAAGATAGACCACATTATACTCTGTTTATAACCATGAACATGTATTTGATTAGAGAAATAAGGCATAGTATCCTAATACAATGTCATGGGCATTATATTGAGGTGGAAAAAAACTTCAATTATATGCTTGAAATAAACATTATAACCTTTATGCTGCTGGTGGCTAATTCGGCCACTACAAAATGATGCGCATTATTGTGAAAACTTGGAAAAAAGACTGAACCCTTGGCAAATGAGTACTCTTCTGAGAGTACTCAGTGAGAGCTATCTAATGAATACCAACATGACAGGGTTTAGATGGTTTTCAGAAATCTCTGCATCCTTTTGCTTTGGACAATAGTAGCCTCAGCATTGGAAGGGTTAAGAAAGGACGCACAGATATATTTGGGTGTCCTGGGGGAGGGGGGGGGGGGGGGGGGGGGGCTTGATTTAAGGGGGTTTGGGTGTACAAAAGATACCCAGGCAAGCTGCATTATTTTCCAAATAGCCCTTCAGACTAGCTGGATAAAATCTCTTATCTAGACCACTGTAAACACTACAGCCCTCTCTTTTTGGGAGTAGAAAGTCAGTTACCCACTTAACAAGAATAGTCATATCCATAGTCTTAGCCAGCAGGGTGTCTGGGTGCCTTTTTGGACACCCAAACCCCTAAAAAGAACCCCTAAGGACACCCAATTTTTTTGGTGTGGAATTTCTAAAAAAATCCCAACCTCTTAAAGCTTATAATTGAATTTTTTCATCTTGTTATAATTCCCATGTTTTTGTTTAATGATACCATGCCCTATTTTGATGAATTTATACATGTTTATGGTTGAAATATGAGTATATTGTGACCCCCCTTAAAAATTTGGACGCCCAAAGATTTTACAACTGCCAATTTTAGGCACCCAGTTTCTAAATCCTGGCTAAGACACTGGTCATATCAACCCTACATTTTGTCATAGCAAGGCACAGTTTGCTTCTTTATGTCATTTGATGTACCAATTGTCTTGTATGTGTGAAACTTATGAAATATTTTCTTGGCCTCAACATTATACAGAAAACCTGGGTGTCATTTTTGCCAAAGATCTGGCGTTTGGGAGTCAAAATGCCTCCCTGACTCCTGGCTGGGTGAGTCCCTGGCTAAGACTCTCAACCTTTATGCTGCTGGTGGCTAATTTGGCCACCACAGAATGACGCAAAACACCTGAAAAATGACTGAAACTCTGGCAAATGGGTACTTATCTGAGAGTACTCAGCGAAAGCTGTCTAATGAATACCAATATGACAGGGTTTAGATGGTTTTGAGATTTTTTTTCGGTTCTTGTGCTTGGACGAAAGTAGCCTCAGCCTTAGAAGGGTTAACTATAGACATGACAACTGGTAGTAAACACGGTCTGTTTTATTGCTGTCTGTTTTATTGCCGTCTGTTTGATTTAAGGGGGTTTGGGTGTACAAAAGATACCCAGGCAAGCTGCATTATTTTCCAAATAGCCCTTCAGACTAGCTGGATAAAATCTCTTATCTAGACCACTGTAAACACTACAGCCCTCTCTTTTTGGGAGTAGAAAGTCAGTTACCCACTTAACAAGAATAGTCATATCCATAGTCTTAGCCAGCAGGGTGTCTGGGTGCCTTTTTGGACACCCAAACCCCTAAAAAGAACCCCTAAGGACACCCAATTTTTTTGGTGTGGAATTTCTAAAAAAATCCCAACCTCTTAAAGCTTATAATTGAATTTTTTCATCTTGTTATAATTCCCATGTTTTTGTTTAATGATACCATGCCCTATTTTGATGAATTTATACATGTTTATGGTTGAAATATGAGTATATTGTGACCCCCCTTAAAAATTTGGACGCCCAAAGATTTTACAACTGCCAATTTTAGGCACCCGGTTTCTAAATCCTGGCTAAGACACTGGTCATATCAACCCTACATTTTGTCATAGCAAGGCACAGTTTGCTTCTTTATGTCATTTGATGTACCAATTGTCTTGTATGTGTGAAACTTATGAAATATTTTCTTGGCCTCAACATTATACAGAAAACCTGGGTGTCATTTTTGCCAAAGATCTGGCGTTTGGGAGTCAAAATGCCTCCCTGACTCCTGGCTGGGTGAGTCCCTGGCTAAGACTCTCAACCTTTATGCTGCTGGTGGCTAATTTGGCCACCACAGAATGACGCAAAACACCTGAAAAATGACTGAAACTCTGGCAAATGGGTACTTATCTGAGAGTACTCAGCGAAAGCTGTCTAATGAATACCAATATGACAGGGTTTAGATGGTTTTGAGATTTTTTTTCGGTTCTTGTGCTTGGACGAAAGTAGCCTCAGCCTTAGAAGGGTTAACTATAGACATGACAACTGGTAGTAAACACGGTCTGTTTTATTGCTGTCTGTTTTATTGCCGTCTGTTTTCATCATGTATGTAGTCTTATTAAATCATCGTTTTTTCCCCCGTTGACCCGACAGGATACGAAGACATAAGGGTCCAGGTTTCCGCGGCAACGGTTGCCATGGTAACCGAGAGAGCAAGATTAAGAAGAAAGATCAGAGCGCGGAATTAAGTTGTTGTTTATGTGTGTCTTGATTTAAGATTCGGTCATTTTATCATGTGCTAGTTCGGGGGAATGGCGGCAAGCTAGATTTATTCCTCCACTGTTGGTCATCCATCTTTATGTGTTCGACTCATCAGACATTTTAACCCTTTGGCTGGTAGTGGCTAAGGCCTAAAAAAAGAAATTGTTTGTTTCCTGTAACGGTCTGAAAAAAATAGGGTAGGTAGGTCGGTAAAGAAATTTTGGGGGGATTAATTTTTTGGTCATAAATGTTTTTTTTATGCATGTTTTTCGTTGATTGGCAGTTGGGAGGGCTGAAAACATTAGGGTAGGGATTTCTTAAAAATAAAAACTTGTTAGCAGGGGTCAGGCTACGGCAAGAAACTTAGGAAGACCGCCGGGCTATAGGTTCCCAAAACTTCATAGCCCGATAGAAAATTTTATAGTCCCATTAAAAAAACAAAAACAAAAACGAGCTGCCTCGGTTATCCTAAATTACACACACACTCACATATATATGTATATATGTATATATATATATATATATATATATATATATATATATATATATATATATATATATATATATATATATATATATATATATATATATATATATATATATATACACACACACTGCTTATAGTATTGTTATTCCTCTGAGCATGACCTAAAAATGTCAATCTTTTCTTATAGCCAGCCGGGCTACAAAGGCAAATATTCTTATAGCCCGAAACAATTTCCTGTAGCCTCGGGCTATCAGGCTAGTGTGTAACTGGACCCCTGTGTTAGGGTAGGGTTACAGGAAACATACATTTTTTTTTAGGCCTAATTAGGTCAATAAGAAATGATGCAAAAAAGCTGGAAATGGCTTAAACCATGGCATGTGGGTACTCATTAGATAGTGCTCAACGAGAGGTTTCCAATGAAAACCAACATGACAGGGTTTAGATGGTTTTCAAAAGAAGCCTCAGCATGAAAGGGTTAACCCTTCCAATGCTGAGGTTACTTTTGTCCGAAGCACAAGGATGCATAGATTTTTGAAACCATTTAATCCAAAATATATGCAATTATATTGTTTATGAAATGATATATGAAACTCATGTATGTTTTCTTTTTTCTTTTGCAGGGGGAATTAAGTAATATAGAAGCAAAAATAAAAGATATAGAAGGTGATTTAGTCAACAACCGACAGACTATTTCCAAAATCAAGGACATTGTTCAGGAAATGGCCAATGGCGATGTGAAAAGTTTACAAAAATTAAAAAATGTTTTAAAAATGGGCAACGTAGCAGACGGGGCGCAGGATAGTGTACATAAGATGCAGCAGGGTGCCGCGGTGAAGGCAGCGGTGGCGCCACCTGTAAATAAAAAATCCAGCGCCATTCTCGCCGTAGTGCCTCCAAGACAGACAGTAAAAATACCGCCCGATATGTGTTCCTTATCGGAGGCTCCTTCACCACAGAAAATAGATGTACAGGTGAGTTATATATCGAAAAACATCTAAAATTTACTAAATCTAAGGATGTACAGGATAGTGGTATTAGAAATTGTCTAAAATTTATAGGCAAGTGGTCAATAAAATACCTTCAGTTATGTGTTTGTTATCGGAGGCCCCATCACCACAGAAAACAGATTTACAGGTACGTGATTTCGAAAAAAAACATCCAAAATTTGCTAAATTTTAAGATATACAGGCTAGTGGTATTAGAAATTGTCCAAAATTTATAGGCAAGTGATCAATAAAATACCTTCAGTTATGTGTTTGTTATCGGAGGCTCCATCACCACAGAAAACAGATTTACAGGTACGTGATTTCGAAAAAACATCCAAAATTATGCTAAATTTTAAGATGTACGGGATAGTGGTATTAGAAATTGTCCAAAATTTATAGGTGGTCAATAAAAGTACCTTCAGATATGTGTTCTTTATCGGAGGCTCCACCACCACAGAAAATAGGTGTACAGGTATGTGATTTAGAAAAAAACATCCAAAATTTATTAAATTTTAACCCTTCTAATGCTGAGGCCACTTTCATCAAAAGCGCGGGATGCAAATATTTTCTAAAAACATCTAAAACCCTGTCATGTTGGTATTCATTGTATAGCTCCCACTGAGTATTCTCAGGTGAGTACTCATGTGCCAGGGTTTCAGTAATTGTTCAGTTTTGCTTGCATCATTTTGTATTGGCCAAACTAGCCACAAGCAGCATAAGGGTTAAGATACATGCTAGTGGTATTAGAAATTGTCAATTGTCAATTTATAGGCAAGTAGCAAGTGGTCAATAAAAATACCTTTGGATATGTGTTTTTTATCAGAGGCACCTTCACCACAGAAACTAGATGTACAGGTGAGTGATATCGGAAATATCCAAAATTTACTAAATTTTAAGATGTGCAGGCTAGTGGTATTAGAAATTGTACAAAGTCTATAGGTAAGTGTTCAATAAAAATACCTCCGGACATGTTTTCTTAATCAGAGGAAACCAGATAGATAAGTAATACCGAAAAACATCCAAAATTTACTAAATTTTAATATGTACTGGCTAGTGGAATTAGAAATTGTCCAAAATTTATAGGGAAGCGGTCAATAAAAATACCTTTAGAATATGTGTTTGAGGCACTTTCACCACAGAAACTATATGTACAAGTAAGTGAATGTTATGGTGTACAGACAAGTGGAATTAGAAATTGTCCAAAATCTTCAAAATTTATAGATTCAAATATAAATAATATTGAAAACATCCAAACTTCACTAAATTATAAGATGTGCAGGCCAGTGGTATGATAAATTGTCCAAAATTTATAGGGAAGTGTTCAATAAAAATACCTCAGGACATGTTTTCTTAATCAGAGGAAACTAGATCGATAAGTAATACCGAAAAACATCCAAAATTTACTAAATTTTAATATGTACTGGCTAGTGGTATTAGTAATTGTCCAAAATTTATAGGGAAGTGATCAATAGAAATACCTCCGGGCTCCTGATATGTGTTCGAGGAATCTTCACCACAGAAACTAGATGTACAAGTAAGTGAATGTTATGGTGTACAAACAAGTCGAATTAGAAATTGTCCAAAATCTACAAAATACATAAAGATTTAGGTATAAATAAGTTATAATTTGTATAATAAAACAAATATGACATGGCAGTGGGGGTGACATGATGGAATGGATCCCCTTGGATGAATGGTTTCCCTTGGGCTATCCCCCTTGGGGAAACCATGCACCTAATGGCCCTTGGGGATCCATTCAATCATGTTACCCCCACTGCCATGTCATATTTGTTTAATAGAAACTTATGAAAAGAGCCTAATTTAAAAAAAAGATGCATATCATTAAGGATTAAGGGGTAACCATAACAGGTACATTTTTTTCTATTTCAGATGTTAGACGCTCTTAATTCTATAAAGTTTGACAACCCTGACGGGGGCGTGTGGAAGCAGGGCTGGGCGATTAACTATGACACGACACAGTGGACGGCTGCCAAGCCCCTGAAGATATTCATCATACCTCATTCACACACAGATCCAGGTAGGTATTAGTGTGGGAAGATTAAGTGTACAGGTGAACTTGGATATAACGGACTCAATGGGACCAGGAAAATCGGTCCGTCATATGCAAAATCCGTCGTATACATATGACGAATACTTGGTATGCATAGGACTGGGACCAAGCATATCGTCCGTCATATGCAAAAATCCGTCGTACAGTGGTCCCTCATATCCAAGTTCACCTGTATAATTGATTAATTGATTGTTTTGCCATAACTGATGGTCCAAGAGTTTATAGTTGCAGACTACCTTTTTGCTTAAACGTCCAGGTAGCAGTTAGGTCAATTTAATTAGTGTTTTTATATCTTGAACTAAACAATAAATCCTTTTTCCCATTCAATATTGGTATTTAGTAGTGGTTGAACGATTAATTGAAAACTTGAGCATTCGATCATGGCGAAGCCAGCTCAACTCGTTCAACAGACATTTGGCGTAATCCATTATGCTCAAATGTCTGTAACTCGCCCAATATGTAAAACAACCAAAAAAATTACATTGTTTGCCTTGAACCTGGCCAAAATCCAGGTGAAAAACATAAACATTTTTTTTTCTTAAGTTTCTGTGTCAGTTGCAAGTCACGCCATGTTTGGTGCAACAATTCTCAATTGCTGTGCCTGGCATGTGCCGGCGCATGCTGTGGCACAATAATGTTTTAAATCTTTCACCGTAGAGTTATCTCAGTGTGGCCAGAAAAATCAAACAGAATCGATTAATTGTTCGAAATTTATTTTGATTAATTGATACAAAAGATCTCTTTCATTCCCAAACCAAGTATTTAGCATTGTATCGAGTACCATACCTATTCCTATATATTTTCCTCACAGGTTGGATCAAAACCTTTGCGCGGTATTACACGGACCAGACCAGACATATCCTGAACAACATGGTGGACAAATTGGAAGAAGACTCCCGACGCAAGTTCATTTACGCCGAGATGTCCTTCTTTTATCAATGGTGGAACGAAATTGACGCCGGAAAGCGAGCGAGAGTGAAAAAGTAAGTCTGACTGTTACCTGTTAGGCCTTAACCCTTGCTGTATACGGCTTTAATTTGGAGTGCTAAATATTTCACTTTACATCCCTGTTGGGGGGTATTTGTGCTACCTTATTTGCACATTCTAGCAGAGATACAAAGGAGATACTTAAAGCAGGATACTTATTTGAAGGATGTTATTTTGGCGCTATCATTGGAACGCAAAAATAGTAAAAGTAAATGCCTATGAACAACACCAGTTATACTGTATGCTGGTGGTGGCTAATTTTGGCATTACAAAATGATGCAAAAAATCTGAAAAATGACTCAAACCCTGGCACATAGGTACTCATCTGAGAGAGCTCAGTGAGAGCTGTGCTTTGGATGAAAGTAGCCTCAGCATTGGAAGGGTTATGAATAAGAGGTTGAGTCATTATTAAACCATGTTAGATGAGATTCTAGCGTAATAATATTGTCTGTTTCAGGTTGATGGAGAAAGGGCAGTTTGAGTTGGTGACGGGTGGCCCGGTCACTATTATACAAATATGACATCCCTGTGGGATGGCTAACAGGTTTGTCTACCCTGAGTGAGCATCAAGTTAGCCACCCCACATGCATTTAATATTTGTTTTAATATACCAAGGGAGCTTTTCATATCCAAGGGAGCTTAAACGTTTAAGGTCCCTAGTTCGAGGATTTGAGTTCTACAACAGTTTTGGGCCATCTCTCTCATATTTGTTTTATTATACCGAGGGAGCTTTTCATACCCTAGGGAGCTTAAACGTTTAAGCTCCCTCGTTTGAGGAATTGAGTTCTACAACAGCTTTGGGCCATCTCTCTTAACCAATCAGAATACAGTATCTTCAAGTGAGGTATAATAATACGTTATGAAAGATGAGATTCTAACGTTATTCTTGTTGCTTGTTTCAGGTTGATAGAGAAAGGCCAGTTTGAGCTGGTGACGGGCGGCTGGGTGATGACGGATGAAGCGACGGCTCATTATTTTGGCATGCTGGATCAGATGATTGAAGGGAATCAGTGGCTGGAAAATCATTTAGGTAAGCGATGCACTACAGTACAGACAATTAATTCCTGCACCAGTCGACCAGATGTCTGCTTGCTCATCCAAGCTACGTTGAGTTGTGAGGTCATCCATGCGTCAATGCCCAGGAAACTGGGTGACAATCGAGCATGCTGTTATGCTGTTTAGTGCAGGAATTAATGTCCGCACTGTTGGAGGGGGGGGAGGCCTATACTATGTCTGGAACTCCTGTAAAGGACATTTAGGGAAGTGAAGCACTTGAATCAGAAATATGAGAAGGAGGGGGGGGGGGGGGGGCTGTCCAATAGCCCTCCAGTCTAAGACATTGTGTTATCTTTTTACACTTTGCTTCACTGTACAGGATAATGTGTAGGTCATGCTAAAACCGATAAAAGTTAGAATAAACTTCCATGAAACTAATCGCCAATGACCCACGTAGCTTGGTGGCATCCCTGCCCCGGAAACTGTGTCGCAATCGGACATGTGGTCGCATTTTATGCCTGAGCTGCACATGCTTTTAATGCAGGAATTGAATGCCGACACTTTATATATTTGTCACTGTCTTATGTTGTGTTGTATGACTCAAACCAAAGAGTTTGTGGGAATCTGGAGTGCAGTTGTGTATTACACCCGGACTACCTACACATTTAGTGCAGGAATTAAATTTCAGCACTGCAGATATTTATTACTTTCTTATATCGCGTTGTAGGGTTCAAGCCGAAGAGTGCGTGGGAGATTGACCCGTTCGGGCACTCGCCCACGATGGCGTACCTGTGGATATTCATCTTTTTCTTATATTTCGTTGTAGGATTCAAGCCGAAGAGTGCGTGGGCGATCGACCCGTTCGGGCACTCTCCCACGATGGCGTACCTCCTGAGGAGGATGGGCTTTAAGAATATGCTGATCCAGCGCGTCCACTACGCCGTCAAGAAACTACTCGCGCAAACCAAGAAGCTTGAATTCATGTGGAGACAGACCTGGGGTAAGTACAGGGATCTGTGCAATCTCTAGATCTCTCAAAGCAACCAGACATAGCTAGAAATATATTTACCTTCCTTCTGTAGAGGGAGGATAAATAATGTTTTATTAACCCTCCCTCTAAAGTGGTCGGGAAATAATATTATTATTTTCCCTTCCCAAAAAATAGTCATGAAAATATTGAGTTTTTTATTTGCTCTTTCACATGGTCGGGAAAAAATAAAGTTTTATTTACCCTTCCTCTAGAGTGGTTGGGAAAAAATGAAGGTCTATTTACTCTCTCGTCTGGACCTATGCTACTTTTGAAAATAATTTTGTAATTAATCAATAATTAACAAAAAAAAATGAAGGAGAGTGGTGAATTGGATTTTAATCAATATTTCTCCTTGAAATATTTTCCACCACTTACAAATTGACTAACCACGATTTAGCCTAAAAATGGCAGAAAAAATAACGAAAATGATTTTTTCAAATTTCGTATTTCAGATCAGCAAGGAGATAATCAGATACTCACCAACATAATGCCTTTCTACAGCTACGAAAGTTGCCACAATTTAGCCTAAGTATGGTAGAAAAAGTGACGGTAATAGAAATTTCAAATTTCACATTTCAGATCAGCAAGGTGACACTCAGATACTTACCCATATGATGTCTTTCTATAGCTTCCGTAACTGCCAGCGATTTGTGTTTAGACGGTGGTTTTTGCTGGGTAGTCCGGTTTCCTCCTAAATATGGCAGAAAAAGTGACGATAATAAAAATTTCACATTTCAGATCAGCAAGGTGAGACTCAGATACTTACTCATATGATGCCGTTCTACAGCTATGATGTTCCCCACACATGCGGGCCCGACCCAAAGATCTGCTGCCAGTTCGACTTCAAGCGCCTTGCAGGAGGGAAACTACACTGTCCCTGGAAGGTCCCCCCGCAGCCGATACACGACGGCAATGTTGCTCAGAGGTACGGCGGAGATATTAGCTTAGCATTAACGTATTAGTGCTTAACCCTTATACTGATGGTGGCCAATTTTGCCAGTACAAGAGGACACAAAAACACTGAAAAATAAGGGTTAAAAATATTTTTTCAAGTACAAAGTTATAATCACAAGTATCCTAGACCAAGACAAAATATTCCTATTTTATATGCTGCTGTTGACTGAAACCCTGGCATATGGGTACTCATCTTAAACAACTCAGTAAGAGCTACCGTAAAGTCTCGCAAATATCGGACACTTTTTATTAATTACGATTGTCATTGGCTGATGGTGGCCGAAATTAACCGAAAATAGCGATCAAATGTCAGACACCGTGGCCGAGATTCGTCAATCTTACCAACAGAAACGAAAACTAGATGAAAAATTGATCGCAAACTTTGTACACAAGAACACAATTTTCCCCACAAAACCCTTATTGTCCACCTACCTTACTTGTTATTCCTCTGCTATATGTACTAATAAAGGAATTTGCCTACCTTCTATGTTGTTTACTTGATTATTCTTGCTGCCCAGGCCAATTACGCATATTATACTTGACACTTGTGATTGACAAGTAAGATACATTTAAGTGGAACTTCCGGGTTGCGGGGAACTGTATTGGTGAGATTTTGAAGCGATCTTAACAGTATAAACAAACTTCTTAGATAAAGTTAGGGGAACTGGAAACTTTATCTCAGATCTCATGTGCGCGTTGAAACATTAATCATCCCAATTGGGATTACTTGGTGATTGTAGTATCGTACAGTGAGCAGACGTAATTAGGTTAAGTAGGCATGTGCAGTGGGCGGTCCTCATCAGTGTGATTGATTACCTCAGCTGTCATCGGTGGATCTGGCGAGGCAAAGCCATCAACTTTTACCGCCTCAGAACGCCGTTTATATCTGCAGTTAATTGTATTGTTTTATTACATGTTGACAGCATTATGCAGAGGTATAGAACAACATCTGCTCAGCTCAGTTGCATGTGTTCAAGACCAAGACATGCCTCACACGCTGTGTTTGATTGACAGGCCCCAAGCCTGCCTGAGCCGTTCTCACGCTAATTCACTATCCACGCAGAGATGCACTAAGTACTTCCAGCTGCACGCTCCGATCGTGTTTTGGCAGATAGGGCCACTAGAAACAATCTTTTATGATGTAAAATCAATCGCAAAATTTAGAAATCTAAAAGTTTTTTGATATATCAGTGAAATTTCCTTGGTGGCCGACTTTTGGTGAAATGTGTCCTTGGATGAATCGGGGGTGGGCGAATTTCCCCAATAATTATTTTGTGAATTAATTATAGTGGCCGAGTTTCCTAGGGCGGCCGAGATTTCCGAGACTTTACGGTACCCAATGAATACCAACATGACAGGGTTTAGATGCTTTTCAAAAATCTTTGCAACTTTGAGCTTTGTACAAAAGAAGCCTCAGCATTGGAAGGGTGAAGAGTTCCTCCAGAAATAGTCGTCTGGATCTTTGATACTTTTGGCAATGAATTTTAAATTAAGAATAATTTTGTGAAATATTTGAAGGAGAGTTGTTGGTAATGCTCTCATTAACGTTTCCCCATCAAATATTTTTCAAACTATGCTTTGGCTTGCAAGATTTCAAAATTTTTAGGCTGCTTTTGGCCGCTGTGAGCAAAAGTGTGTTAAGCCAGGCAATTCTTCACTTCTTTCATTCATATCTGATATGGTTTGCCAGCTCAATGATAATTCTACGAATTAATCACTCCATTGTTTGCTTTTAATTCTTATTCACTGCACAATGAAATGCTCTTCATCTTCTACATTTAATTCTTATTCACTGCACAATGATGTACTTTTGATCTTCTGCCTTTAATTCGTATTCACTGCACAAAAATGTTCTTTTCATTGTCTACCTATAATTCTTATTCACTTCACAATAATGTTCTTTTTATCTTCTACATTTAATTCTTATTCACTACACAATAATGTTCTCTTCATTGTCTGCCTTTGATTTTTATTCACTACACAATAATATTCTAATCATAATTTGCCTTTAATTCTTATTCACTGCGCAATAATATTCTCTTCATCTTCTATCTTTTCCTCATTTCTACTCTGCACAATAAGGTTCACTTCATCTTCTACTAAACTACCAATTTCCACACTAAACAATAATTTTCACTGCATCTTCTACCTTTACCTCTAATTTCTACACTGCGCGATAATATTCGTTACATCTTCTACCTCTTCCTCATTTTTACACTTCACAATAAAGTTCTCTTCATCTTCTTTATTAACCTTTAATTTCACGCTGCACACAATGTTCTCTTCATCTTCTACCTTTTTGCTTTAATTTCTGCACTGCACAATGAAGTTCACTACATCTTCTACCTCTTTCAGGGCTGAGTTGCTGCTTGACCAGTATCGTAAGAAGGCTCAGCTCTACCGGAACAATATGCTCCTAGTCCCAGTCGGCGATGACTTCCGCTACGATAAGCCAGTGGAGTGGGACCAGCAGTACGGCAACTACCAGCGCCTCATGGACTACATGAACAACAAGAAAGACTGGAACGTACAGGTACCAAGAATGATGTCTCTCACTCCTAAATATGCAGTCCTTCTGCATGCACCATTCTCAAATATTATGTAGCTGCCATCCTTCTAG